>JBBBDQ010001762.1:1662500-2275000 GCA_037127315.1 Ascarosepion bandense | reverse complement strand
AGCAGGGTCACCTGACAAGATGTGACGGCTGCATTTAATCCACGGGCGGATGGTAGATTCGTACATGTGCAAGATCGATTCAAACGAGATCATCTTTTTTATCATATTTTCTCACACTTAATATACCATTGCGTCTTAGTGACTCTATTGCCTTGCCTGGTGAAAAATGATTACGACAATATTACTTCGAAAATTTTCTTACATTTCAAAAGGTATTTGGTAGTTAAAGTTCATAGTCACGTTATATTCGTCAATTAATTGTTACCCAAATTATCCCACTTCGTAAAAAGATCTCAAAGACAAATCAAGTAAAAAAGCTGCCAACGCCTAAAAAAGCAACTTCGTGTTAGAAAATGCTTTTCTGTGATAAAAGTAATTAATATTTGTTTCGAATCAGATATATTATACTTCAAATTAGATAATATTCCTGAAAGTTTACATTTTTTTTTTATGAAAAGAATGACGTTGTACTGTAAAATTTGCAAGTATGGAAGAAATCCGACAAGTTTAGCAAATTAAAAAAAAAACAAAACCATTCTAATCAATTTGAATGCGTTTAAAAATGCAGAAAAAATATTTTTTAGTAAATATATGAAATGTAATCTGTTAACTTGAAATTGAAACTAAACCAAAATCTTCAAGAAAGATTTTTCAGATAAAAATACGTTTTACACCTTACTTATCGCTTTTATTTCGGAGGTACTTTCTAACTCTTTCTCTAACTCTCTATCTCTCTCTCTATCTCTCTCTCTGAATATATATATATATATATATATATATATATATATATATATATATATATATACATATATATGTAAAAAAATGATCTTCCTTCATATAGATTCTTCTATGGGTCTCTTTCTTTCTCACTCCCTTGTTTTCCCGTTCTTTCTTTCTATATTTTCCCCTAAAAATATTACTATTAATGATTATTAACTGCACCTCTTTAATTTCGTCTCACTGCATTTTATAATTAAAATATTTTTTAAATTTTTTTCTCCTCATCTAATTTTGGTCTATTTAAATTTTACTCTTCATAAAACAGTACACTGAGATTTTCCTCTCATAAACATTGAGTGAACTTAAATTCAAATCATTTAAACGGTCAATTCATAAAATGCACCTTATGATTGCGTAACGCCTGAGACTCCAAGTCATGCCATATACGGGGTTGTGTACAAAAGTATTTGGACAGGGGTGATTTTTCTTAAAAACCTCAATGTAATTCAAATACAGAGTGAAATGTCAAGTAAATTGCTAATAAGTATTGATTATTTAAAACTAGAGTAAAAGAAATGTATTAAAAAAGGGTAAATTTAATCTTTCCTATTTTTTATAAAACAAGTTATTTTGAAACTGCACTGAGATATTTTGGATAAAAAATGATAACTCTAATGTTACTTTGCAAGACACACATTGGGAACAAATACAAGTTGCTTGGCAGAAGATAATATTAGATACACTGAAAAAGTTTGTGATGTCAATAACTGACAGAATGAAAGTTGTGATCAACGCAAAAGGCTATTATACTAAATATTAAATTTATTTTGTAACAAGTATTTATTTCTTGTTAAAGCATTTTTTAGTAAATCAGATAAAATGACTTTAACTAATTTTTTTTATATTTCTGTCAATATGCCTCATAAAAGAAAAAATATTTCTTATCCTAATACTTTTGTATATATATATATATATATATGTGTGTGTGTGTGTGTGCGTTTAGAGAGGAATGACTGGATTAGGTCAAACAAATGTCCAGTAATACCGTAGCTCCGCAGTTTCCGTAGGAGGCCAACATGCCAGACTGTCAAACGCTTTAGAGATATCCAAGGCAACGGTTCGAGCTTCGCCATTCTTGTCGAGAGCCTGGTATATATACTTGTTGATGGTCGTTAGCATATCAGGCGTAGACCTGCTGAAGCGGAAACCATAGTGCTTGTCCGAGAGGAGCCTGTGGGCTGTGAGATGCTGAACCAGCTCGGCCGTGATAATGGCTTCGAACACTTTGCCAAAGATCGGAAGAAAGCTAATAGGGCGGTAATTTGAAGGGTCCGAGGATTCTCCAGAATTCTTAAATATAGAAACTACAGAGGAAGACTTCCAACAGGCAGGAAAGGAGGAAGCAGATAGGCAGAAGTTGTAGAGATTAGAGAGGACAGAGGAGAGTTCAGGGGCACATTTCTTCAAGACTATGATTGGGATTCCGACCCCTCCGCTCGCTTTGTGAGGGTCAAGTTTAGAGATTATGTTAGAGACCAGCGAGGGCGTAATGTGTACGTCATTCAAATGAGCCTCGGTTCTAGGTGGGAAGTCTGGTGTAGATACACCAGAAGAATCCAGTCTCCAATTGGTAGAGAATCTGCGAGCAAAGCATTCAGCCTTGTCCGCTGAGGAGGTGAGGACCTAAAATTCATTGATTAGTGGGCGGAGGTACTGAGGTCTTACTCTTGTTAAGTACTCTTTTACAGAGTCACCAGTGGTGTTTGGCGCCGAACTTAGAGGATGCTATGCTTCATTCTGGCAGCAAACAACATCTTAGTTTCGTTAAGTATCGTATTGCACTTATTACGAGCTGAAGTGAAAAGGCGCCTGTTTTGGTCTGTTTTTGAAACATAAAGAAAGAAAGAAAGAAAGAAAGAAAGAAAGAAAGAAAGAACTAAATAATCTAAAGAAAAGCGAGGGAAAGAGGAAGAGTAATTTCAGAAAGAGAAATCTAAGGAAATACGGTGAATAAATTCAAAAACAGAAGTAAAGAAATAAACGAAAAAAGATACGAAAGATAAAAAAAAGAAAAAATAGAAAAGAAAGAAACCAGGAATGAAAGAGAATGTTTGAGTGAAAAAGAAAATGCGGGATAACAGATAGAAAAAAGAATGAAAGAAAGAAAGAATGAATGAAAGAAAGTATCCAAGTAAAAGACCAAAAATGACTGACGCTAAATTATAAAGGAAATCGAGGGGAAAAAAGAATGAATTTGAGAAAAAGAAAAAAGAAAGAACGAAAGGAATTAAGGAAGAACTAAATAAAAAACACAGAAGATCATAATGAAATAATTTTCAAAAGAAAAAAAAATGAGTGAGAGTAATGTTTGAAAAAATTTAAGAAAGGGGGTTAATGAGTGCAAGAATCCCAACGAATCTAATAAGTGTAGAATGGATGAGTAGAAGAAATGAATTGAAAAAGAAAGAAATAGAGAATTTTAGAAAAAAAGGGGATGAATGTGCGTGAGAAATGAATGATAGAAATAGTGATAGAAAAAAACTAAGAGTGATAGATTCAGAGAGACTGCGACAGAGGCATTGACAGACAGAAAGTATAAATGAGATAAATGATAGAAACAGGGAAAAACGTGGAAGTTAAGCAGAAAGATAAAAAAAGGAAAAGAATGAATGTTTGAAATATTTTAAGAAAAGGAAGTTAGGCAACGAAAGGCGAGAACAATACCGAAAGAAAATGAAACAGACTGTATTTATCCGCACATTCAATCATGAGGAGAGTGACACAAGATCGAATTTACAGACGCATTGGTGATCTCACGTACATTGAATACAGAGAAATTTACTCGATATCCTCGGCACTACACCATTTGAAAATGTAGATACTCTCGAAAGATGCTATTATCTTGGATGACCTACAACTGTGTCTGCAGTAACTTATTAGCAGTGGAATACTTAAAGACAGATAAGGGAGGACAGTCACCTAATTTGCCTATGTAATTCACACTTATGCTATCGTGTCTTTTCTAGACATGACTGACAAGCAAACCGATTTTTCCACAATAGGTTGCTAGTACTTTCTGCGGTAAACAGGTTGTCACCAAAGCTATAGAACCCAGTGTATTCTGCTATTCAACTTTGGAAGGAGAAGAGATGGATTCATAATTTTTCCAAGGGTATTTATGCCTAAGTGAATAAAACAAATTCAACTAGTATTCGAACTCTGTTCATCCGAATTTCTTTTGCACCACAACGCAGAATGCACATAGAAACTTAAACAATAAAAAAAGAGAATAAGAAAGTCATATATATATATAGAATAAGAAAGTCATATATATATATATAGGTGTCCTTGACAAAATCCAACGGAGAATCTGTAATCTGATAGATCCCAACTTGGCAGTTCGAATACTGTCAATTTCACACGGGCAGAATGTGGCCTCCGTGTGTCTCTTCTACAAATAATTTCACGGCTTCTGCTCCGATGAACTTAGCTCACTGGTGACCCCTTTATTTAAATTTACTGGAGACACAAGATTAGCAACTAGGTCCCAACCTTTTACTGTGAAAAAATATATTTTAAACGCAGTTTTTTTCTCGCACTTCCCTTCTGTGTAATTCCTTTCATTTACTTGCTTTTCCGACAGCTAGATTCTCCAAGAATTTTAAATCTAAAGTCAAAAGTTATCTCTTATCTCACTAACCTGTATTCTCTCTCATACTCGTTTCTTTGTTCAATCCACACTCATCAGTATTCTCATCCTTCTCTTACCCACTTACTGACACCCCCTATAACATTTCTCTCTTTCTCATAATTTTCCTCCCATGTAAATACCCTGAAAAACAGTGGCAATAAAATGACCTGCTTGGGTAGATATGATTAATAAAAAAAGATAGATAGATAGATAGATAGATAGATAGATAGATAGATAGATAGAATCTCCAATAATTTAAATGTAAAGTCAATCGTCATCTGCTATCACACTAACTTGCATCATCTCTTTCTGACCCTTTTCCCCGTTCACTCCACTCTCATCAGTATTCTCAGCCTCAAACAGTGGCAATAAAATGCCCTGCTTGGGGCGATATATATATATATATATATATATATATATATATATATATATATATATATATATAATTAGTATTTATAGATACGTAATTTAGAATAAAGCTCGGACGAAACGCGTAGGCGATTTAAAATAAAGTTTTCCTCTTGTCTTTATTTTATTTAACCATACTGTCCATAATCTCGGATTAAATCTGAGTATATTTTTACACATATATATATATATATATATATATATATATATATATATATATATATATATATTTCTATTGCTTAGGTTGTAGCTTAGAAAGATGTTTCAACGCAACGGTATTAAATACGTTATAGTCTCTAACTTGAGCATGAAATATATTGGCAATTTTAACGACTGCAAAACGAAACTGATACCTTTTTGTAGTCGGCCTCTGTCGGTCAGGGTTGACCATGGGTAGCATCGAAGTGGTCTACTTGGCTAGAGCATCGGCGTCTGTAAAAAATAGCCCTTTTAATCGTTTTAGATAAACTATTTTAGACAAACCCATATTACTAGCGCTAACATTCAGGACACGAGCCCATTGCTTCTTTTAGAGTAAACGTTTACCGCTGGCCTGAGGTGGAAACATTATATTGAATCAATCTTTAACGCTTCTACTAATAAAGTTTGTTCTATGTGCCGTGCTAAACAGTTTTTATTGCCTTTATTTACGGGTTTGGCTCTAACTAGGTTTAATTGTAAATCTTAGTCTCAGCCATGATACCATTTACTCAGAAAACTTATTTAGCCTTCAAAATTCAGTTTACGACGAAAAAACTTATTTGATATCGATACCAGGAAATCAAAATTTGACTTACATCCATTCATTTTTTCTTTCAATCTACGGTTTCGCTTTAACTGGAAACAACTATTGCTTTTTAGTCTTTCGTGACAACGCCCAAAGAGTCTGAGCTCTAGGACGATGGATTAGTTTATTTTGAAGGCTAAATAAGTCCTCTGAGTAAATGGTATTTCTTTTCCTTTGTGCATCATAATTTACTATGATGAACAAAGGACAATGAAATGTATGCATAGATAAAAAAAATTTAGTCTGATTTAAAAAGGACAAGAAATTATGCGTTGAAGAGGGTTGGAAAAAGATTAAATTCACTATGGTTTACAAAGGACAAGAAATTACGGGCTTAGGGGAGAGATGTGAAAAAGCCAATAAATTCTATTATGTACAAAGGACAAGGATTTGTGCGTATAGGATAGATAGAAAAAGAAAACCAAAATTCAGTCTGATGTAAAAAAAAGACTATATTCCCTATGATGTACAAAGAACAATACATTGTGCTTTTAGAAACGTTGGAAAGAAGACAAAATTTATATGATGTACGAAGGACAAGAAATTATCGGTTAACAAGAAATGGAAAAAAAAGACAAAATTTACTATGATGTACAAAGGACAAGAATTAATGTAGTCTCATAAAACTTGCCTTCAAAACGTAGCGTGACATATTGAAGAAGTCATGATGTCTCCCATTTATTTCTCAAATCAAGGTTTCTGTTTAGCCAAATTTTAATTGAAAAGAGTCTTTATGAGACGAACCCATGAACAGAACCCGTCGTGGCGAACAAACATAATCTCACTGCTGACGAGATCTACTCTCTGTGGTGAATTGAGACAATAAGTGGCTTGTCAATTTCAATGCGTCTAAGACCAAGCTGTTGTCTGTCAATCATCACCGACAACCTCTCCTGCTTCCCATAAGCATGGACCAAGCAATTCTCCCTGAGAGCAACACACTGCGCCTCCTCGGTCTTACCCTCTCTTCTGATTTCAAATGGAATCTCCACATCGAGTCCTAAATCCACTGCTAAGAAGGTTGGGTCACTGTGTCGGGCCAGGATGTTTTTTCCGCCTGAATCCATCCTGCATATATACAAATCAACCATTCGTCCGTGCATGGAATACTGCTGCCATATATGGTCAGGCGCCCCTGCCGTTAATCTCAGTGTTCTCGACAGGCTCCAAAGGAGAATCAGTAATGTTTAGGTGTTTACTCGTGCAACCAGATTGGCAACTGGGTCCCACCCATTCACAGTTAGGTTAGCCAAATGCAGACGACAATTCTACTCCTGCAGCTTCCTCTCTCGCACTTCCCGCCTGTGGAACTAGCTCCCATATTTTTGCTTTCCTGACGGCTACAACCTCCAGGAATTTAAATGCAATGTCAATACTCATCTATTAACCACTTGACTCTAGTTCTTTCCCCACCCCGTATATCCTTTCCTTTCTCTCCACCCTTGAAACTGTCATCACACCTGCATTCTCATCTTTCTATTACTCCTTTCTATTGCTTCTATTGCTTCCTTTCTAACTGGTTTGTCTTACTCTTCATTCTCTTCTAATTAATCTTTTTACATATATGTAGCCCCCTGCACATCAGTAGCATTACCGACTTGTTCGGGGTGATAAGATTTAAAAAATTATTAAAAAAATACATTCTTGGCATAACAATTGACAGACAAACAATTTCCACTTAAAGAGAATGTCTTTCAATATGTACAATATTTAGCCATGTCAGTTTAATACAAGATTAGAACCTTAATTCATCTTTTGTCTGACATTGACTATGCGTGTTACTTTTATTCTTCTTCTTCTTCTATGTGCCCTGTCCCTTCAGGACGTAGGCTATCATGGTTCTCCACGTCTCCCTATCCCTTTTGGCTCTTAGTATGTTTGCTCCTGTTACTCCTGGCAACCCCTGTTCCGTCATCCACCTGATCAGGCCCTGCAAATATATTATCCGCTGCCTTCCTCTGTCTCTCTTTCCTTCTATCTGGCCAGTCAGTATCAGGTTCTCCAGGCTCTCCTTCCTCATTGCGTTTCCCAGGAACTTCAGTTGTGTCTTCCTGATGCTCAGTATTAATTTCCTTTTTGTTGCCAACTTTCCAACACCTCATCGTTGCTTGTATGCTCAGTCCACGATGTCTGCAATCATGTTGAAACTTTCACCCGAGAATATGTCTCTAATCTATAAGAGAGAAAAGCGTTCCTTCGCCTGGTTGCCTAGTGACCGACTTTCTGTGGCGGTCGTTTTGTCAGGTCTTCTCGCGCATGAAACGTAGACAGTAATCAAATACTAACCATTTTTTCTACCTTTTTTCTTAGATCGCAAGGCTATGAAAACACAAACGACGACGACGACGACAAATCAAACGAATTACTAGTTTACGAAAGCGAGCGGCTACGCTACAATCTTCTTCAATCTAGTTACTGGGATGCATTAACTGTCAGATACATCTGACTACAGAAGTACCTATCTTGCGCGTTGTAATGTGGGCGGCGTCATTGCAGGGCAAAAAATTCTCGCAGTTAAAAAAGAAAAGAAAAACGGTTGATTCAGCTGGTATTGAATAACTTGAAATTTATTCGCATTTTTAGCTTTTCTTAAAATTATATCCCCTTGTAACATTCCAAAGAGCCACTCAAAGTAGAGGGTCTTAGAGTGAAATGCGCAAATGAGGAATATGTGGCGAAGCAAATTTTTTAAAAAATCGATAATCGTTAAAGGATTGCCGAATAAGCATGCGTGGCATAATAATACAGGGTGCGATGGATATATCGTCGTCTACATTACGCAAAAATGGAGCACCTACATCTTATTTTAAAAGATATATTTACCAAAACCTATTTAATAAGATTGCCATCGGCTTTAACCACGGCAACAAGACGATTTCAGAATCTCTTGCATCACTTCTAGACGGTCTCCTTAAATATGAAGCAACGATTGAAATAAGAGAAAGGTGGTTCTACAGAAGGATGCTGAGGAAACCATAGACAGAACATGTGAGCGACGACGCGGTTTTGAAGAAGATGAAGACGAAAAAGAATCTGATACTTAACATCAGGAAATAACAGCGGAAGTATTTGAGACAAGAAATGAAGAAATGGATGTGTGTTGTGGTGCAGTGGATATCAGCTCGGAACGAAAGATCGGTGTGCCGGGTACGAATTACAGTTGAAATCCTTGCATTCCCTTACGCGCAAATACCCTTGGGAAAGGTATTAATCCGTCTCTTCAATCCAGTAATGAGTTAAATAACAGGACAGATGCGGTTATATAACATTGGTCGGCTACCAGTCTACCGCAGAAAGTAATGGAAACCTACTGTGGGATAATTTTCTGGCCAGTCAGTCATGTCTCTTTCGAGACATAAACGCCCAAGCGTGTATCACGTATGACACTTGACTGACTGAATATAATAACTTGGAAACAATTAAAACTTCTACTGGGCAAAAAGTGGGGTATCGGTTTTCTATCCTTATGAAGTAACAAACTGATACCCCTTTAATTATACATAATGCAATAAAGAAATATAATCTATCTCTTCTCCCTCCAGGTATGAGTTAAATGGCAGGATAGATTTGGTTCTATAGCCTGGGGTGGCAACCAGTCTACCGCAGAAAGCAATGGCAACCTACTGAGGAATAATCTTCTGCCCAGTCAGTCATGACTCATCCGAGACATGATTGCTCAAAGCGTGTATCTCGTATGGCACGTAACTGACTGAATGAAGAAGGAGGACTTGGAGAAGCTGAGGCTCACGGGACGGATAAAGAAAAGGAGAGACAAGGGAAAACAACGCGTGACATACTTGATGGACTTGAGCAGAGGAATGGTCGAGCGAGGATTGAGTGGAGTAACAGAAGAAACGTTGTTAAGGGCTACAAGATGTCAGGAAATATGGAAGAAAATGATTGCCTACGTCATGTAGGGGCATGTCATATAGAAAATGAATAAATATGCTGCCTTAACTCTTGCTCTTATCTCATCTTTGTTGTTACAAGGAGTTTCGTTTGTCTCTCGTTCAACTGCGACCTACACATTATAATCAAGGGAGCTGAGGTTTCTGTAGATATTGGCCATATGTAAGGTGTGATAAGGTCGCATTCCTAATCGTATTCTTGGATTAATAACATGCATTCAAATTCTTTCCTTACGTTTAATATAAGGCTTACAGCCTATCACCTTGAATACACCGGTTCTCGCTCGATCACCGAAGTTAAACAACGTTGAACCTGGTCAGTATTTAGATGGGTGAACGTTTGGGAATACCAGGTGCTGTAAGCGTATAGTGACGGATGTGCGTTGTGGTGCAGTGGATATCGGCTCGGTAAGAGAAATCGGTGAACCGAGTTCGAATTCTAGTTGAATAACCTGCATTCACTTAAGCACTGGTAACCTTGGGAAAAGTATTAATCCGTCTCTTCCCTCCAGTTATGGCTTAAATAACAAGGGTAGGAGTTGGGGAATCTGCCCTTAAAAACAAATCCCAATGAATCTTGATACGCGAAAAAGAAAATGTATTACTAGACACAAAACTTATATAAAAAAAAAAATTGAAAGAAAATGGTATTACCAGCAATAAATAATGTTCAGTTGGCAATAAATGACCTGCCGAGGTTTATTTGCCATAAAAACAAAACAACCAACCAACGTTTAATATAACCTATTTTCCTTTCTCAAATATCTGTTTTGTTGTTCATTATTTTGTGTAGTTCCTCACCCAGAATACACAACAATTGTTGTTAAGTGTAAAAACCAGATGTTTTTTTAATCATTGAGGTCCATACTTAATCTCTTTTACAACCGTCAAAATGCTGTTTTTCTTGCATCAACGGGTAATACTAAATTTGTATTGGAACTTGAAGCGTCGTTTTACATTGAAAAACATATTGATTTTGAAATTCACGAAGAAATTAAATACTTGTTGAATTTATTAAATCTTTCAGGACATACTCACAAATAAATGTGACTATTTTTTTTTTTTGAAAAGTTTGGGTAAAAATTTTCTTCCACAAATATATAACAAATTCTGAAAAATTATTTTTATGCCAATTATTAAGAAACAGCAAAGACCACGGTGAGAAGTGTGTCCAATTAAAAAATTGGACACACTTCTCACCGTAAAAAAAAAATAAGGCGCAGAAACTGGAATCAAAATGCAAATTAGACGTATTAAGAAGACCTTTAATATTATTAATCCTAATCAGGCGCCTCCATTTCGGTTTTCCTGATTACTCTTGTTTTGTTTTTGCTCCTTAGTAATGATTTTTCTAATTATTTCACACTCAGTAACCCTTTGAGCATTAATGTATTATATTGCCTTGATTGAGGTTAATTTGATATATATATATATATATATATATATATATATATATGTGTGTGTGTGTGTGTGTGTGTGTGTGCGTGTGTGTGTGTGTGTGTTGTTTAATTACTTAGTCTCTTGTCATAATAAAATTAGACCAGTGCTCATTTGTATTAAAAAGTGTTCAATACAATTATATTGTAGAACGTTTGAATATTTTCCATTTGTAAAGGAGATATTACGCGACCTAGGTTTCTACCATGAGTGGTGTTTTCAGGCGATTTGCAATAAATGATTTTAGCGTTTACCGTTTTTTTTTTAAACACTCACATAACGGTGTTTTTTTGTTTTTATTTTACGCTCACGTTGTAATGAATTTTTGAACACGCAATTTTTAAAATTGCAAGAAATATGGCGTTTTCATCCATGGTGGTATGAAACTAAGACGTTTTTAGTATGGTTACACTTAGTTATGACTTCCGTTCTTTCATTCACTAGTTCGTTTTTGTCTGGGAATAGCATAATCTCTACCTTTTCTTCTTGGCACAGTCTACATATTTTGCTACCGTTTGCTGTTTTTACTTTACTCCACGTTATGGCCGGGTCTTTTCCATTTTTGATAATTAATTTCCACGCGTGGCTAACCAATTTTGTACAGTTTTTTAAGTTTTCTCTTTTCAATATAGACTTGTGATTAAACCACCTGGTCTTAAAGGTGTCTTTGGTTGAACCCAAATATATTTTATTTTGGCCATTTAAGTCAGGTACCTTTAACTTGTAAATGAGTTCTTTTGTGTTACAAAGTCCTTGAAGAGGACATTTATTGATATATATATATACAGTACTCTGCAAAAGTATTCGGAAAAGAGCAATTTTATCTTTCATGAGGCATACTGACAGAAAATGAACAATTTAATTGAAGCAATTTTATTTAAAATTTACTCAACAAAAGCTTTAGCAATAAAAAAATACATGTTACAAAATAAATTTAATATTTAGTATAATATCCTTTTGTATTGCTCACAGCATTCATTCTGTCAGGCATTGACATCACAAGCTTCTTCAATGTATCTAATGCTATCTCCTGACAAGCAGCTTGTATTTCTTTCTAAAGAGTGTCTTGCAAAGTAACATTAGATTTATCAATTTTTTATCCAAAATATCCCATAGATGTTCAATAGAGTAGTTTCAATATAAATTGTTTAATAGACAATAGGAAAAATTAAATATAACTTCTTTTTAATACATTTCTTTTACACCTAGTTTTAAACAATCAATATTTCTTAGCAATTTACTTTGCTTTTCAATCTGTATTTGAATTTCAGTAAGGTTTTTAGGTGTTTATACGCGCTAAAAAAGGAAAAGATCACCCCTGTCCTAATACTTTTGCATACTACCAGTAGTGTGCAAAGGTGTTAAGACAGGAGTGACTTTAAATTTTGTTTTGATGCCTCATAAAAGATAAAATAGTTCTTGTCCTAATACTTTTTACTGTACTGTATATATATATATGTGTATATATATATATATATATATATATATATATATATATATATATATATACACTCATTCAAATACAATGCAAAAAATTATCCTGTATATAATTATACAGAAAAATATTCATATGACCTCCTATATATCTAAAAATACTTATATAATAACTTGGTATATTCAAGAAACATATCATCATATATGTACTTATATACACTCTTAGGATAATTATAATGTCATATAAACATATGCGTGCTACTTATATAAACAAAATGAGATAGATATTGTAAATAATATATCTTAAATATATTTTTCGATATGATAAGATAGTAACAAAAAGAAGAAATATACACACAAAAATAAATAGAAATTTATCAATTCAAGATATTGTTTGTACAATCGTACTTATATAAAAAAAATCTGAACTTTATGTAACTAAATGAGAATAGTCTGTGCGCCAAACACCTGCTCAGATGACTTGGTTTTGCCAACAGCTGAAGAAACAACGTGTAGGTTTTAGGGTAAGAGTATATAATATCATAGGCAAATATTCATTAGATCTCTCTCTCTCTCTCTCTCTCTCTCTCACACACACACAGACACACTCTCTCTCTCTCACTCTCTCTCTCTCTGATTCCGGGTGAAAAAATTTCCCCCGCACAAAATAATGAACATTAGCAAATAGATATTGAGATAGAAAAGTAGGTTATATTGAATGTAATATAGAAACTTGAACACAGGTTAGTAAACCCAGGAATACTATTAGTAGCAAATAAATATACAAGTCCTGAAATGAGGTCGTTTGAAATAGTTTATCCGTGTATATTATTCTAGCTGAGTGGAAGTCAGAGCTATTTGACCTCTGCTGCAGTAAATTATGGGTAACTTCGGTATCTCTCGGTAACTTACGTATCAGTTCCGGTACTCTCCGATAACTCGCACGGATCTCTACGATTACTCACAACTGCTGTTCTCTCTATGGGAAGAGTATATGTATACTCAGCCGAGTCCATTATCATATACAAAAAGGGGAGATCACACAACTCTCTCTCTCTCTCTCTCAAGAATTTGAATAAAAAGAAATGTACAACTGTTTCGAATACCTTGAACTAAATGTAAAATTACACGTCTCTAACAAAAATGTTAACCTCCTCGATGTGTCGTTAATATTAAGCAAGCGGACAACTCAGCCGTAAAGTAAAAATGTCAGTAAAATTACCTGTGTCCACAAAGATTACAGCCTCTGCCCACTGGCTGAATTATGGTGTACAGATAAATTGGTAGAAGTGAGGTTATCAACAAACTGCTCTAACTCCAATGGCCTTTCTCCTCAATATGTGTTTTTTTCATTATTCTATGTCTTCGTAACAGGTCAAAACCAAGGCTCTTATCTATAAATTAGACAAACTATGAATCACATCAATAATATTTCCATATACAAAGAAAAAAATTAAATTGAAAATCCAAGTAAATTTTAATTCAGAATGTAATAGCTAATCGAGGCAATAAGAATAATATTCACTATTTACACTTATATGTACAATATCCATTATATACATTCAAATGTATAATTCAATTTATAATCTCAAATGTCAAATTGAGATAATAATAATAATAATAATAACATCCACCATTTCTCTGTACAATATAAAAAAAACAATAATTATAATAATATCCATTATTTACATTTATGTGTACAATATCCAATATATACACCCGAATGTCAAATTAAGACAATAATGATATATATATATATATATATATATATATATATATATATATATATATATATATATATATATATATATATATATATATATATATTGGGCGTGTTTATACGCGCTAAAAAGCCTGCCTTCTTCTACTCGACGCTCGTGGCCTAGGAGTAGAATCGCCGACTGACGCCGATTCGGTAGGGTTTCAATCCTGGGTCAGGAAGTGACCGCAGTCTAAGCCGTACTGATGTACTGTGATACAGCGAAACAGATCTGTCTGCGCATGACTATAGTATTTACGCTCTCGCACTCTGGAAGAGTGGAAGACTTTGTAAACAGTAGCTACTCCGCTATTGGGCGTGTTTATACGCGCTAAAAAGCCTGCCTTATATATATATATATGTATATTAATGCAGGTTTCATTGAATAATATAGACAAGTTTTGTCTATTAATTTTGTGTAGGATCCGTTCATACCGTCTGATATACTTGATGGTGATGTCGTTAAAAGACAACAAAAATCACAGTATTTGTTGAATTTTTTATCAGGTCTAAGCTTTCGGCTCACATAAGCCATTATCAAAGTGTAAATAATAACACACAGTAAACATAGAACATTTAAGCTATTAACAATAAAGATAATTGAATTGAAAATATAAGTCCATCCCTACCGTGGCGGATGGCCGAAGACAGTGACAAAATAGTGGTGTTGTGGTCAAAATTAATAGACAAAACTTGTCTATATTATTCAATGAAACCTGCATTAATGAAAAAATGCTGCCAAAATACACACAATTTAAATATATATATATATATATATATATATATATATATATATATATATATATATATATATATGTCTCCGAGTGAGTAGAGAATGGGGAGAGAAAAAAGAAAATTCCGTCCAAAACATTAATTTAAAACAGTGCTCGATATATGATGTATAGATCTCTGAATATTTATTATAAATTATGTTTCAGAACATGTACATAATTTCTTCTATATATGTCCTCTTCTCTACAATAAAATGGCTGTTTCAGTGTTTAGAACCTAAACACATCATCGGGAGAAATAAAGGTTTGGAATCATTCTCTGTTTATATTTGGTGCGTTGTTGGCGTGGGGGTTGGTTGGGGTTATTGATAATTAAGTTAATGTGTCTCTCGTTTTGACCGTCAGACCCTCGAACTTACACACTGGATTCTTCGAGGGTCTGACAGGTCAAAACGAGAGACACATTAACTTAATCACCAATAACCCCAACCAATCCCCACGACAACAACGAACCAAATATAAACAGAGAATGATTCCAAACCTTTATTTCTCCCGATGATGAGTTTGGGTTCCAAATACTGAAACAGCCATATGATTGTAGAGAAGACGACATATATAGAGTAAATTATGTACATGTTCTAAAACATAATTTATAATATATATATATATATATATATATATATATATATATATATATATATATATATATTCACAGTTAGGTTAGCCAAATGCAGGCGATAATTCTACTCCCGCAGCTTCTTCTTTCGCACTTCCCGCCTGTGGAACTCGCTTCCATATTCTTGCTTTCCTGATGGCTACAACCTCCAGGAATTTGAATACAATGTCAATACGCATTTATTAACCACTTGACTCTAGTTCTTTCCCCACCCCGTATATCCTTTTCTTTCTCTCTACATTGAAACTGTCATTACAGAAGAACTCTATTATTTTTTTATGAGGCATCAAAATAAAGTTTTAACTCACCCCTGTCCTAACATTTTTGTACATTACTAGTAGTTTTTTTTTTAATCGTATCACACCGAGCAAGGCGGTAATGCCACTGATGTGCAAGGGGCTACGTAATAGTGAAAATATCGGAAAAGAGAAAGCCGGAAACCACATCCTAAACAGGGAACAAAGGACAGGCCCCTTATCCTGTTCAAAAGACGTGGGTGGAGTGTGAACCGCGCGATAGATAGATCTCTCTACTCCAATTATGCAAAAGTATTAAGACAGGGTGATTTTCCTAAAAAGCTCACTGAAATTCAAATTCAAATTAAAAAGCCAAGTAAATTGCTAACAAATATTGATCATTTTAAACTAGGTGTAAAAGATATGTATTAAAAAGAAGTTATATTTAATTTTTCCTATTTTCTATTAAACAAGTTATTTTGAAAATGCTCATTATTCTATTATCCTTGGATATGACTGACTTTTTTTCTTATTCCCCATCTCTCAAATTGATAAATCTAATGTTACTTCGCAAGACACACTTTACAGTTCTGTGCAAAAATATTAGGACAACAACTATTTTATCTTTTATGAGACATCAAAATAAATTTTAAAATCACCCCTGTCCTAACACTTTTGCACACCACCGGTACTGTGCAAAAGTATTAGGACAGGGGTGATTTTCCTAAAAAACCCACTGAAATTCAAATACAGTGTGAAAAGCAAAGTAAACTGCTAACAAATATTGATTGTTTCAAACTAGGTGTAAATGATATATATTAAAAAGAGGTTATATTTAATTTGTCCTATTTTCTATTAAACAGATTATTTTGAAACTACTCATTATACTATTATCCTTGGATATGAGTGACTTTTTTCTTATTCCTTCCCCCACCCTTGCACCTGATAAATCTAGTGTTGCTTTGCAAGACACACTTTTCGTGTTCCTCACCTGTATTTGGCATTTTGGGCTCCGCTTTTTGCTGATGTCCATGCATTCGGTTTTCTTGCAGTTTATTTGTAGTTCTTTCTTGTCACTCTCTCTAGCTACCTTCTGTAGAAGGTCTTGTAGTTTTCTTCCTGTCTGCTATCAGCACTGTATCTTCTGCGTACCTTATATTGTTTAAATTGTGGCCCCCGAAGACGAATCCTAGCATAACTTCTAGGGTTCTCAGCACGGCGTGATATTTATGACAGATAATCAATGAGGTAAAACATATCCTACATACATAAATTATTGTACAGTTAGTACAACATTGAAATCATAATGTTGATTGGTATAGCGAACGATGTCTTCTGAAAGCTAAGTACTCGCACTTCTCGCCTGTGGAACTCGCTCCCATATTCTTGCTTTCCTGACGGCTACAACCTCCAGAAATTTAAATGCAATGCCAATGCTCATCTATTAACCACTGGACTATAGCTCTCTCCCCACCCCTGTATATCCTTCCCTTTCTCTCCACCTATGTATCTGTCATCGCACCTGCATTCTCATCTTTCTATTGCTCTCTTTTAAATAGTTTGTACTTCTCACTCTTTTCTAATTAAATTTTTACAGTTATGTAGCCCCCGGCTCATCAGTGGCATTTCTGCCTTGCTAGCGGTGAAATGATTAAAAAAAAAGTATTAATAAACAGACTTGAATCAGCAGTCATGTCACTCATTACAGAAAAAAGCTGAAAATACTATGGACTGATCTTTTGAGTAGTTTTAGGGAAATTTGTGGCATAAAGGACAATTACACTTAACACGAGAAAGAGGGAGTATAGCACATAATGAGAAAAGAGGTTTGGAAAATGTGATACTCAAAAGACGATCTAAAGAAACCAGTACAAAACCTACCTTACCGACCATATGTTAAATCGTTGGCAGAACAAGGATTAAGTGAGATAGTCAAAATAGAAAATTTATTAAGCGATACAAAGGATAAAAAATGGTAGAGAAGAGTGAAGATCGCCCACGTCCTGAGGGATTACAGCTCATAGAAAAAGTTTCGTCAATAATTCGACAAACTGTGACGCATTAATACATAACTTCTTAGTCTCTATTTTTCATTGCATTGTATTGAATCTTTCTGATTAAATCTTAATATTGAATTTTAGTGAAAATTGGGGTGATCGTGTCTAAATCTATATACGTTTTCTTTATCTATGTGCTGTGTTCATTCAGGACGTAGTCGATAAGGGTTCTCAACAAGTTATTACCCATTTTTTAGAAATCGACCTCACTTGAGATAAGTGTGTGAACTTCACTATCCTTTTTTTGGTCGAAGAGTATGTACTTTCTCAGAGTTACGGAAAGTTTTACGATCTATAAAGGCTGACGACCACGTTCCTGTCTGTTCCATTTAACACATAGTCAAGAGTGGGCAGAAGCGACTGATTTGCGCGTTTGCTAGTAGTATTTATTTGAAAGAAAATATAAGAAAAATCGATTGGAATCTCTACTAAAAATGTATAGATTAAACTTTTAGGGATCAAGTGATACTCAGCCATAATGTATGGAATTCTTGTCGTGAGATTATTAGAATGATGGAAAGAGAGAAATTAATTAGTGATGACACCGCATAAACCAAATGAAGATAGAATGACCGAATAAACAGTGTAGAGTTCAAGGGAGAAAGAAAATTTGATTATTAAGTCTCGACTTAGTATAAGTTTCAGAAGGTATTTTTACGCCGTCTAGCTACCACATTTATGACTACAAATACTGAACAATCTAATCAGAGGTTAAGGAACAACAGAAATGTGGTTCTACAAAAGAATGCTAAGGAAACCATGAACAGAAAATGTGAGCAACGACGAGGATTTGAAGATGATGGACACGAAAACGAAAATGATGGTCAAGGAAAAGACAGCTGAAATCTCCGAGGGAAGAGATACAAAGAATGTTCTGAGAAGAGGGGCAAGGGAAAGCAGCCTATGACATAGTTGCTGTCTTGATGTCGGAGCGACAATAATAATAATAATAATAATAATAATAATAATAATAATAATAATAATAACTGGAAATTGAAAACAAGAGTTGTGCCAGTGATAGTTGGTGCACTTGGAATGATAAAAAATTGAACAAAACAACACATTGAAATAATCCCTGGAAACCCAAGCTTACAGGATATACAAAAAATTGTCTTATTAAGTACAGCCTACACACTAAGGAAAACTTTGTCTATGTAACGCTAGGGATTGTAAGGAAGATAGAAAAAACATGAAATGGAGCCATAAAAACACGACACGACCTGCATTATTTCTTCTCGCAAACTTGGTTGGTATTACAACCGTAGCAAAAATCGAAATATGATGAAAAATGACATAATAATAATAATAATAATAATAATAATAATAATAATAATAATAATAATAATTTGTGATAAACACCAAGAAACAATAGACCACCTAATCTCAGGCTGTTCTGTGCTTGCCCCAAACGAATATAAAAATCGCCACGATAGAATTGGGCAATATTTACATTGGACAATGTGCAAACATTATGGAAAAGCTGTAAACAAACACTGGTATGAACATCATCCAGCACCGGTTACAGAAATAGAAGATGTAACCATTCTATGGGATTACACCATCTACACAGACAGAAAAATCGAAGCAAACAGGCCAGACATTATTGTTAAAAACCAGAAGGAGAAAACTTGTCTATTAATTGATATGGCTTGTCCAGCGGATTGTAACATAGCATTCAAGGAATTTAAAAAACTGTCAAAATATAAAGACCTGGAAATTGAAATAGAAAAAAATGTGGAAATTGAAAACAAGAGTTGTTCCAGTGATAGTAGGTGCACTTGGAATGATAAAAAATGGAACAAAACAACACATTGAAAGAATCCCTGGAAACCCCAGCTTAAGAGATATACAAAAAATTGTCTTATTAAGTACAGCCCACACACTAAGGAAAACTTTATCTATGTAATGCTGGAGATGATAGGGAAGATAGAAAAACATGAAATGGAGCCATAACAACACGCCACTACCTGCCTTAGGTCTCCCCGCAGACTTGGTTGGTAGTGAGACCAAAGCAGAAATCTAAATATGATGAAAAATGACACAATAATAATAATATGTGTTATTGAGACTTTTGAGTATCGGATACATTTTTATTCGCGTGTATTCACCGTATTTATCATTAACACCTATTCATCTTTTAGAAATTTACAGTGACTAGTATCAAGGTGCGTTGTGGTGAAGTGGATATCGGCTCTTAACGAGAAATCGGAGAACCGAGATCGAATTCCATTTCAATTCGGTGCATCCACTTACGCGGAGATACCGTTGAAGAAAGGATTAATGTGTCTATTCTCCCACCAGTTATGTGATAATTAGTAGGACAGATTGGGTTTTAAAGCTTTGATTGGCAACCAACCTACTACAGAAATATGGACAAGCGACTTCGGGAAAATCTTCTGCGTAGTCAATCATGTATCTTTCGAGACAGGATCGCCCAACCGTGGATCACATACGGTACTCAACTGAACTTGATGAAAATTGAGTTGTAGAAGAGCGGGGTTCGAGTAGCATAGATTGGTGGGGCGTACCATAGATTGCTAGATCACTGCAGAATATATGAATCAACATAACATGAAAGGGAACAAAAAATAAAATTAAATCTACTAACATCACACAAAACAAAGACCAAAATGAAGTAAGTGAGATACACGCTAATCACCGTGAGAATAATGCTGAAAGTTTGGAAGAATTGGAAAAGGCTGATGTTAGTCACTCACAATACCGCAATAAAACTCGTCCAAAACAGACCAAATCGAATTATTTTAAGGAAAACAAGAATAGTATACAAGAAGCCACGGATAAAAATGAGTTTTTTTTTCCTTGGCTTTTGTCAATTTCTGGTTCCCTTCATATTCTGTTGATTTTTTTTAATCATTTCACCCCGAGCAAGGCAGAAATGCCACTGATGAGCCGGTGGCTACATAACTGTAAAAAGATTAATTAGTAAAGAGTGAGGAGTACAAACTAGTTAGAAAGGAGCAATAGAAAGCTGAGAAAGCAGATGCGATGACAGATACATAGGTGGAGAGAAAGGGAAGGTTATACTGGGGTAGGGAGAGAGCTAGAGTCCAGTGGTTAATAGATGAGTATTGACATTGCATTTAAAATTCTGGAGGTTGTAGCCGTCAGGAAAGCAAGAATATGGGAGCGAGTTCCACAGGCGGGAAGTGCGAGAGAAGAAGCTGCAGGAGTAGAATTGTCGTTTGCATTTGGCTAACCTGACTGTGTATGGGTGGGACCCAGTTGCCAGTCTGGTTGCACGAGTAAACACCTGTTGAAGAGGCACCAGTGACTTAAGTTCGTCCGAGCAGAAGCCATGAAAGTATTTATAGAACAGACAAAGGGAGGCCACATTTCGACGGTGGGGAAGTGGCTGCAGTCGAGCCGACGCAAGTGGTGGACTTCGCCACTCGCTTCCCAAGCACTCCCTCGGGTCATTCCTCACTACTAGATATATGTTTCACCTCTGCGCCTGACGCCTGTCAAGTCTTTCACCTTTTCCCTCTCGACAACTCCGACTACGATGTAGTCTATCTCAGTATTTCTTTCCAATCTCACTACCCCCAGGAGCCCCGTACCTATAGGACCTCCTACCTCTACCAAAAAGCTGACTGGGATGCCTTTCGCGATTTCCTCTGCGATGTCCCTTGGGTAAAAGTGTTCGACTTATCATTTAATGACTGTGCCTCTGAGGTCTCGTCATGGGTGAAAACTGGCATTGATGCCTTCATACCCACCAGGGCCTATTGCTTAAAACCTCATTCCACTCTGTGGTTATCTCCGGCCTGCTCAGCCGCCATTGCCCACAGGAACCATTACTTCCGTCTATTCCGGAGACAGTCATCTTATCACAATAGGCGCCTGTTCATATCTGCTCACAATGAATGCAAGAGAACCCTAAATGACGCCAAACGGTTTTTTGCTGAGACAATGCGACAGCGCATAGCTGACCGCAAGTTCGGTTCCAAGGACTATTGGAGGATTTGCAAACGAGTGCTCAACAATAGGAAATCCTCAATACCTCTTTTAATCCATGAATTTGAGGTTCTCACGTCACAAAGCTGAGTGCGTTGCCCGCAGATTCTCATCCAACTCCACATTTGACACGTCCGGAGTACACCCACCCGACTTCCCTATTAGAACTGAGGCCAAACTGCAAGACGTATATATTACCCCGACAGTAGTATCCCGAGTAATTTCAAATCTCGACCCCCATAATGCGAGTGGAGACGATGGAATCCCGGTGATAGTACTTAAGAGGTGTGTTCCTGAACTTTTCCCTGTCCTCTCTAAACTGTTTAACTACTGCCTTTCTGCTTCCTGCTTTCCGGCATGCTGGAAGTTCTCTTCAGTCGTTCCTGTATTTAAGAATTGTGGTGAACTCTCGGGCTCATCCACCTATCGCCCTATCAGTCTTCTACCGATATTCGGGAAAGTATTCGAGGCCATAATCAATGCTGAAATAGTTCATCATCTCACTGCCCACAAACTCTTCTCTGACAGGCAACATGGATTCCGCTTTGCCAGGTCCACGGCCGACCTGCCAACAACTGTAACGGAGTACATGCTACAGGCCCTTCATGGGTCTGACGAGGCTCGCGCGATTGCCCTTTCGACAGGGGTTGGCACTCTGGCCTCCGATGCAAACTTCGGGGTTACGGTATTATCGGTCGCCTGCTTGACCTAATCCAATCTTTTTTAAATAACCGCAAAATGAAGGTCGTTTTGAATGGGCGTGCCTCTTCATACTACAGCACGAATGCTGGTGTCCCACAGGGCTCTATCCTGGGCCCGACGCTCTTCCTTATTTTCATCAACGACCTCCAGACGAGATCAAGTCCCAAGTAGGCATCTACGCAGATGACATTACAATATGCTCCCGCACCAGTAAGAAACCTGTCGTGACGGACAGACCTAATCTCGCTGCTGACCTTGAAGGGGTCTACACTCAGTGGTGAACTGGGGCAAGAAGTGGCTTGTCAACTTCAATTCCTCTAAGACCAAGCTGTTGTCTGTCAACCATTACAGGCAACCTCTCCTGCCTTCCATAAGCATGGATCAAGCGATTCTCCCTGAGAGCAATACACTACGCCTCCTCGGACTTACCCTGTCCTCAGACCTCAAATGGAACCACTATATTGAATCCATAGCAAAATCTACTGCTAAGAAGGTTGGGTCACTATGTCGATCCAGAATGTTTTTTTCCGCCTGAATCCATCCTGCATATATACAAGTCAACCATCCGTCCGTGCATGGAGTACTGCTGCCATTTATGGTCAGGCGCCCCTGCCGTTTTTTCATTTCTTTAATTTCAGTATCTGAACCGGTTATTCTGTTATTTCTCAAGATGTATTTTCCTATATTCATATGTTTATTTTCGCCCATCTACTTATGAAGTACTTCCCCAAACTTTTCTGGTCAAATGTCATATGTTTGAAGTTAACGGAAATTATTGAAATAGAGGAACGAGAACAAATTTCAAAATAACAACCAGCAAAGCATAACCTCAAACTATTTAACTTTTCAATGCAGGATTCCATTAAATCATGGATGAAGGACAAAAACGTATAAGTCTCAACGAAGCAAAGTATATATATATATATATATATATATATATATATATATATATATTTACAATAGAAGTAAATAAAAAAGTAAACAAAAACAATCTCACAGATATGAAGACCCGTCTAGAAATAAATCGACAAAGAATTTGACCAGTAAGCCAATAATCAGTACTTGATTAACTGGGAAGAGGCACAAATGTGAGAATCTGTAATTAGATCGATCCCGACTTGGCAGCTCAGATACAGTCACTTTCTCACTGGCGCAACGTGGGTTCCCTGTGTCTCCTTAACAAATACTTTCACGGCTTGTGCTCCGAGGAACTTAGCACACTGGTGCACCCTATATATAAATTTTCTCTCCTCAAGATTAGCCACTAGGTCCAACCCTTTTTACTGTGAAACCAATAGTAGAATTTACGTTACAAATGTAACGTAAATTCTACTCTTCTCCGCTTCTTTTCTCGCACTTCCCGCCTTTGAAATCCATTCTGTTTATTTGGTTCCCCGACAGCTACAATCTTCAAAACTTTAAAATTAAATCAATATTCATCTCCTATCTCACTAACTTGCATACTTTCTCTCGTGTTTTTTCTCCTTCCATTCCGCTCTCATCAGTATTCTCATCCTTCTCTTACCCACTTCCTGACACTCTCTATAACCATTCACTCTTTTTTTTTTCCTCCTATGTAACTTTCTGCAAAACAGTGGCAGGAAATGCCTTGCTTGGGGCGATATGATAAAAAAATAGGACTAGAAAAGGCATAAAAGTCAGAAAAAATACAAAATTAGGAATGAAAATGATATTATCAGCTTAAGAAGGCTGAAGGTTCAAAGTAAAGAACACTATGAAATAAGATCAATAATCTACAGTCAGAACAATATATTCCGAATCGATGCGAAGAAATTTTATAGAGAATTGGGCAAAACAAAATTGAAGTAACAACCTCCACCGAACCACAATGGAAAAATTACATAATTATGGGAAAAATATGGACTTACCCTAAAGAAAATTGCAAAGTGGTAGATTTGATTACGTAAGAGAGTTTTACACAGTTCGTCAAATACTAAAGCGACAAAGACCAGAATGACGTAACAGAATGACGCATACCAGAGATGTAGGCTGTATAATCTTCAAAGCAATGTTGATGATCGGCTTGAAATATAACAACAGAAAACGTATTTACCAGAATATTTTTTAAAATCATATCACCCAACAAGGCATTTTACTGCTACTGTTTTGCAGGGGCTTACATTGGAGGAATGTTATGAAAAAGAGTGACAAGTTATAGGGGCTGTCAGGTAGTGGGTAAGAGAAGGGTGAGAATACTGATGAAAGTGAAGTATCGCCTCAAGCAAGGCATTTTACTGCTACTGTTTTGCAGGGGCTTACATTTGAGGAAAGTTATGAGAAAGAGT
Organism: Ascarosepion bandense; assembly: GCA_037127315.1. Taxonomy (NCBI): domain Eukaryota; kingdom Metazoa; phylum Mollusca; class Cephalopoda; order Sepiida; family Sepiidae; genus Ascarosepion; species Ascarosepion bandense. The sequence continues at coordinate 2,250,173 of JBBBDQ010001762.1, read as the reverse complement.
GACAGGTTATAGGGGATAGCTGGAAGTGGGTAATAGAAGGTTTAGAATATAATTGAGAGTGAAGTATCGCCCTAAGCAAGACATTTTACTGCCACTGTTTTGCAGGGGGTTACATTGGAGAAAAATTATGAGAAAGTGTGACAGGTTATAGGGGGTGTCTGCTAGTGGGTAAGAGAAGGGTGAGAATACTACCGAGAGTGAAGTATCGCCCCAAGCAAGACACTTTACTGCTACGGTTTTGCAGGGGGTTACATTGGAGGAAAGTTATCAGAAAGAGTGACAGGTTATAGGGGGTGTCAGGTACTGGGTAAGAGAAGATTGCGAATACTGATGGGAGTGAAGTATCGCCCCAATCAAGGCATTTTACTGCCACTGTTTTGCAAGGGGTTACATTGGAGGGAAGTTATGAGGAAGAGTGACTGGTTGTAGGGGTGTCTGGAAGTAGATAAGAGAAGGATGAGAATTCTGTTGAGAGTGAAGTATCGCCCCAAGCAAGGCATTTTACTGCCACTGTTTTGCAGGGGGTTAACTGGAGGAAAGTTATGAGAAAATTGTGACAGGTTATAGGGTGTCTCAGGTAGTGGGTAATAGAAGGGTGAGAATACTCTTGAGAGTGAAGTATTGCCCCAAGCAAGGCATTTTACTGCCACTGTTTTGCAGGGTGTTACATTGGAGGAAAGTTATGAGAAAGAGTGATAGATTATAGAGAGTGTCAGGAAGTGGGTAAGAGAAGGATGAAAATACTGATGAGTGGAGTGGACGGAGAAATGAACATGAAAGGATGCAAGTCAGTGAATTAGGAGATGATTATTGACTTTACATTTGAATTCATGGAGATTGTAGCTGTCGGGAATCAAGTAAACAGGAGGCAATTCCAGAAGCTGGAAGTGCGAGAAAAGTAGCTATTGGAGTAGAATTTTCGTTTACATTTTATTGGTTTCACAGTCAAAGTGTGGGACATTGTTACTAATCTTGTGACTCGAGTAAATTCATATATGTAGGCACCAAGGGGCTAAGTTCATCGGAGCAGAAGTCGTGCAAGTATTTGTAGAAGTGACACAGGGAAGCTACATTGCGCCGGTGAGAAAGTAACTGTATATGAGCTGCCGAGTCTGGATCGATTACATTACAGATTCTCCGTTGGATTTTTTCAAGGACCCCTAGGTGAATAGCAGGAACACCCGACCAGATATGACAGCAGTATTTAATGCACGGGCGGATGGTAGATTTATATATGTGCACGATTGTTTCAGACGGGAAAAACTTCTTGGCCTTGCACAGAGAACCGACCTTCTTAGCAGCGGGTTCTATATAGTCCTTACACTTGAGATCTGTTGTCAGAGTTAACCCGAAGAGAATATATTCACTTAGTTTATTCTCTGCAATAAATATGACGGCTGTGTGTCAGAGGGACACGCAGATACAAACAAACGTACGCAGCACATTACTCATTCGCTCATCATGTGACGTACCGTAGAGTAGAAGATATTTTCAAGGTGACAGCACACATGCATCGGGGTCCAGAGGCCGCGATCGTGCACGGTTTTCCCTGTGTCTTTCTCGGTTTGGGTTCAAATCCTAACTCTCGAGTGACTCCATACTAATAACAATTTCTGTCTCTTTTATCAAGGATTATATCATATCCAGATGTGCGTTCGTGGTGCAGTAGATATTGGCTCGGACATCAAATCGAAGAGCCGGGTTCGAAATCCAGTTGAGTTCCTTGCATTCACTTACGCACAAATACACTTGGGAACGGTATTAACCCGCCTCTTCCCTCCAGTTATGGGTTAAATAATAGGACGGATTGGGTTCTATTACCTTGGCTGGCAACCAGTCTAACGCAAAAAGCAATGACAATCTACTGCGGGATAATCATCTACCCTGTCATTCATGTCTCTTTCGAGATATAATCGCCCAAGCGTGTATCACGTATGGCAATTAACTGACTGACCTTATATCCTGATAAATTGTTTACATAATTTTCAAAAACCACATTATCGGACCTTCGCTGTGCTGGTTAAAAACAATCAAATATTTTCCTGACGAGAACATTACCCGAATTTTAAATTTTGACAACAATCAAGGATTTATCAAAACAGTGTATATCTTATTTTTCTAGCAGCTTCCATGTTTTTTGTTGTTTCGTAAAAATCCACTTCTTTAGAAAATTATTCATCATCTCAGACAATCCACAACATGTAATACGAAACAGTGTGGATCCAAAACCCAGATTTAATTAAAGTAATTTTATTTGATTTACTTAACAAATGCTTTAACAAGAAAAATATTTGTTACAAAATAAATTTAATATTTAGTATAATAGCCTTTCGCTTTGAATTAATAAAATAATTGTGACAATCGCACCTAGTATTATATATATATATATATATATATACACATATATACACATATATATATATATACAGTACTGTGCAAAAGAATTAGGATAATAACTAATTTATATATTATGAAGCACATTGACACAAAATAAACAGTTTAATTAAAGTAATTTGATTTGATTTACTCAATTAATGCTTTAACAAGAAAAAACTATTTGTCACAAAATAAATTTAATATATTTCCTATAATAGCCTTTTGATTTGATCACAGCCTTCATTCTGTCAGGCACTGAGATCACAAGTATCTTCAATGTACCTCATGGTATCTCCTGCCAAGCAACTTGTATTTGTTCCCAAAGTGTGTCTTGCGAAGTAATATTAGATTTATCAATTTTTTTTATCTAAAATGCTCCATAGATTTTAAATAGAGTAGTTTCAAAATAACCAGTTTAATAAAAAACAGGAAAAATTAAATATAACTTCTTTTTAATACATTTCTTTCACACCTAGTTTGAAATAATACATATTTATTAGCAATTTACTTGACTTCTCACCCTGTATTTGAATTTCATTGAGGTTTTTGGGAAAAGCACTCCTGTTCTAATACTTTTTCACACTACCGGTAGTGTGCAAAAGTGTTAAGCCAAGGGTGATTTTAAGATTTATTTTGATGCCTCATAAAAAATAATAAAGTTCTTGTCCTAATACATTTGCACAGGACTGTAGAATGGGGCGATATTTACACTGAACAATATTCAAACACTTTGGAAAAGATGTTAACAGACATTGGTAGAAAAAATCACCCAGCATAGGCTACAGGCATAGAATAAATTACATTTCTGTGGAAGTATTTTCAGACAGAAAGATTGAAACATATAAATCGAACATAACTTTAAAAAATCGAAACAAAACGTTTGGCTGCAAATTGATAGGATTTGCCTGGCAAATTGTAACATAGCGACCAATGAATTTGAAAAAAAAAACTATCGAAATATAAAGGCCTAGAGATGAAAATGAAAACATGAGGAAACTGCAAACATAAATCGAATTAGTCATGATAGGTGCGCTTGGAATTATAGAAAAAGAAACACAACAAAACATTGAAAAATTACTGGTAACACTATATTAAGGAAAATACAAAAAATGCGTTGATAAGTACAACCAACACACTAAAAGGAATATTGTTCATGTAACGCAAGGGATGTCATGGTTGTTATCTTACGTTTTCTGGCTGACGTCATAGATAGTGTGACTATAGCAAAAAACGAATATAATAATAATAATAATAATAATAATAATAATAATAATAATAATAATAATAATGTAGATCCAAATGCAGGTTCTGTGATAAATACTAAGAAACAATAAACCAGCTAATCTCAGGATGTTCTGTACTTGCGCCAAATGAATATAAAAATCGTCATGATACAGTGGGGCAATATTTACACTGGACAATGTGCAAACACTATAGAAAATATGGAAACAAACACAAGTATGAACATCTCCAAGCACCAGTTACAGTAATAGAAGATGTCATTATCCTGTGGGATTACACGATCTACAATGACAAGAAAATTGAAGCAAATAGTTCGGACATTATTGTTAAAAATCTAAAAGAAAAACTTGCCTATTAATGGATATGTAACATAGCAACCAAGGTGTTTGAAAAACTGTCAAAATCCAAAGACCTGAAAATTGAGAATAAGAATAATACCAGTAATAGTAGGTGCAGTTGGAATGATAAAAAATGGAGCAAAAACACACACACACACACACACACACACACACACACACACACACACACACACACACACACTCACACATTGAAAGTATCCCTGATAACCGCAGGTTCAGATATATACAAAAACTTGTCTTGTTTAAGCACAGCCCACACACTAAGGAGAACTTTGTCTATGTAACGCGAGGGATATTTCTATCATTTTTTTTAATTCTTTCATCCCAAGCAAGGCGGTACCGCCACTGACGCGCAGGGGGCTACATAAGAGTAAAAGGTTAGACAGAAAGAGAGTGAAGAGAAAGACGAACCAGTTACAGCAGGTGTCAGAGAAAGGACAAAAGAAAGACGGGAATACAGGCGTGAAGACAGCCGCGAAGATAGAGAGAAAGAAAAAGAACAAGATATACAGGGTGATGTACAAAGAACTGGAGTCAAGCAGATAAGAGATGGATATTCACATTGCATTTAAATTCCTGGAGCTTGTAGCCGCCAGGAAAGCAAGTATCAGAAATAGAAAAAACATTAAATGTAACAATAACAACGCACCATGACCTGTCTTAGATCTTTCCGCTAACTTGGTAGGTAGTGCGACCATAGCAGAAATTAAATTATGATGAAAAATTACACAATAATTATAATACTAATAAACGGATAAAACTCTACAGTAGCATTGTTTTAATCTGGCATCTCAGGTTCAACCATTTCCCTATCCCGTAAATACTATTCCACAAATAATTTTCTGATTTTTCTTAGACTGTATAATTAACTAGTAAAATTTACTAGTATAATATACTAATTAGAATTACTCGAAATACCTCTGTTTGAAATACATATATTGTTTTTCTTATCAATACAGATAGACCTAAGATTAATAACACTGATGTAAGTAATGGTTAATGAATATGTATACACCTTGGTCCCCCTCACTGGAATGTGATTGGCTGGCATCAGCCATAAATAGAGACGAAGGCAAGGAAGTCCAGAGTGAGTGACAGAAATCTAGAGATCTTTCCACCAGAGGTCTAGTGGTCTATCACCATTGACTACGCCTACACCTACGTATGATGACACTGCATACGACGAGTGACGCCGATTACGTCGATGTACTAGCTTTGCCTACCCGGTTACATTTACCTAACCCACTTCAGGATACGTCATTGGAGGCCACAATTTAAACAATATAAGGAACGCAGATGATACAGTGCATGGTCATCAGAAAAAAATGCAGCCCAAATTACAGATGAGGGACTCTAAAATCAAGCTGGTACAGAAATTTAAATAACTAGAAAGTGTTCTAACAGAAGACGGAAAGTGCTTCACTGAGATCCGAAGGCGAATTAACATGGTGAAAGAAGCATTCCAGAGATTGAGTAAAGTATTAAGAAACAGGACAATTCTACTAGAAACAAAGAGGAGAGTACTGGATTGCTATGTGATGTCGGTTCTTCAATATGGCAGTAAATATTGGACAATATTTTCGAAGATGAAGGAAAAGCTTGAAGCAGCTGAATTGTGGTTCTACTCAAGGATGTTACGGATACCATGGACCGAGAATGTGAGCAATGATGAAGTTTTAGAAACGATGGAAACGAAAAGAAACCTAATACTGAGTATCAGAAAGAGACAACTGGGACATGCAATGAGGAAGAAAGGCTTGAAGAACCTTATACTAACAAGCCAAATAGAGGGAAAATGAGACAGGGGAAATCAGAGGATAACATATTTGAAGGTTCTGATCAGGTGGATGACGGAACAAGCGTTGCATGGTGCAACAGGAGAACCGTGGTAAGAGCCACCAGGGATAGAGAGATGTGGAAACCATGATTGCCTACGTCCTGAAAGGACATTGCACATAAAAGAAGATCATGCCATCATCCCAGAATATGGAAATTCTTTAACGTTCTTTGATGAGAACAAGACTTGAAGGAAATTTCTTTTGCATTATTTATAGTGAGTTAAATGCCATACGTGATACACGCTTTAGGCGATCATGTCTCGAAATTGACATGACTGACTGGGCAGAAGATTATCCCTCAGTAGGTTGCCTTTTCTTTCTGCGGTAGACTGGTTGCCAGCCAAGGCTATAGAACCCAATCTGTCCCATTATTTAATCTATAGCTGGAGGGAAGAGACAGATTAATACCTTTCTCAAGGGAATTTGTGTTAAAGTGAATGCAAGGAATTCAACTAGAATTCGAACTCGGCTCCCCGAGATGTCGTTCCGAGTCGATATCCATTGCACCACAACGCACATCCATTATTAACAGAAGGTTGCCAAAAACTCAAGAACTCAAAAATTAAAAAAAAAATTAAAAAAACTATTGTCATCTTTCAAAAAATATGCTTCGGTAACTGAGCATTTGCATGCAGCAACATACAACTAAAGGGCTATCAGGCTTTTTATTACTAAATTGTTTTTTTAATCGTATCAACCCGAGCAAGGCGGTAATGCCACTGATGTGCAGGGGGCTACGTAAAAGTAAAAAGATTAAGTAGAAGAGAGTGAAGAGGAAGACGAACCATTTAGAAAAGAGCAATAGAAGCATGGGAATACAGGTGTGATGACAGTTGCAAAGGTGGAGAGAAAGGAAAGGATATGCGGGGGAAGTGAAAGAACTAGAGTCAAGTGGTTAATATATGAGTATTGACATTGCATTTAAATTCCTGGAGGTTGTAACCGTCTGGAAAGCAAGTATATGGACGCGAGTTTCACAGGCGGCAAGTGCGAGAGAAGAAGCTGAAGGAGTAGAATTGCTGTCTGCATTTGGTTGATCTAACTGTGAATGGGTGGGACCCAGTTGCCAATCTGGTTGTACGATAAACACCTGTTGCAGAGGCACCAGTGACTTAAGTTCGTTGGAGTAGATGCCACGAAAGAATTTATAGAACAAAGGAAGGACACATCTCGTCGGTGGGGAAGTGGCTGTAGTCGAACCGCCAATTTGGTACCGATCACATTACTATTTATTACTGATATTTGTATTTCGAGTAATTTTCATTTCCTCTTTTGATTTTTAAATTCTGTTGCAATAAATATTTTTGCATTTAGAGAAATTATCATTTATTATAGGTGTCATTTTGTTTACTTTTCATTCAAACAATTACAATTCGAATAAATATTTTTCGAGAAATTTTTTTGGAACAATGTTCATATAATATCGTGATTCTTGTTTTGTTACAGTGATTGAGGTGAAATGATTAATGGTTATATTAATAATAACATGCCCTTGAAATATCCTGTTGAACGTGCTTGCCTCCAAATATGAACGCGAGTCATCACCAGGATTCTGTCCTATGTTTAACGCTTTTTCTGATCTTCATCAACAATCTCCCTGAATTGATCAGATCCCTAGTAGGCATTTAAGCTGACGACATCACCGTATACAGCGGTCTCTGTAAAAAAAGATAACATTTCTGCTGATCTTGAAGCGGACCTCCAATCTGTGCTGGGCTGTGGTAAGAATGGCTTGTAAATGTTAACGCTTTCCAAACAATGCTGCTATTCTTTAACCACCATAAACAATTTTCCCTAACCCCATCAGCATGGAATAAAATAGTTTCACAGAAAGTAGTGCACTGCACCTCCTCGGCCTCACTCTCACAACTGACCGCAACTGTTGCGACTACTATGAATCAATAGCTAAATCTACTGCTAGGAAATTGGGTCACTGTTGGGCGAGGAATATTTTCTCGTCTGAATACATCTTACCATTATATAAATCAACCATTCGCCCGTGCATTGAATACTACTAACCGGACGCCCCTGCTTTTTATCTTTGCTATTTATTTTCTCAAAAATTAAAAACAAAATCTGCAATATAATTGATCCCGACCTGGCAGCTCGATTCGAGTCACTTCCTCACCGACGAGATGTAGTTTCCATCGGTCTTTTCTACAAATGCTTTTACGGCTTTTGCTCTAAAGAACTTAGCTCTCTGATGCCCCTCTACATGAATTTAATCTAGCAACTAGACTTGCAGCAAGGCCCTACATATTTACTGTTCAATATAATCTTCTGTTTTATCATAATAGCTTCTTTTCTCGACCTTTCCGTTTGTTAAACTTCTGTCTATATACTTGCTTAACAGATGGCTATAATCTTCGACAATTTAAATGCAACGTCAATCGTCATCTCTTATCTCCTTGATTTTCATTATTTCTTACCCTTTACCCGAAACACTTGAAATCTTGCTCCTCTCTCTTGACTCTTAAGTAACTGTCTCCACATTAGAATTCACATCCTTGTCTTCTCCATTCTGTAACGCATCACTCAATAAATCTCGGGCCTAACTAATAAAATATTTAGTCCAAATTCGACATTTTCACCAACATAGTCTCCTTCTAGTGTGATATCCATATTCCAACTCTTCTCTAAGAATTCGATGCCTGTTTTTTTTTGTTTTGTTTTTTGTAGGACGATATGTCATTGGCTTCAAAATTAAATTTCTGATATCTCTTTTTCATTGAAGCCAAATATATTTTCTGGAGCATTCTTTTGAAGACTGTAGACTGCCACTAATTGCTGAGAACCAGATCTGGAGAATAGAATGGATGCAGAAGCGATTCGAAGTGTAATTCATGTAGTTTTGCCATCGTTGAGATCGATTTGTGATACGGTGCTATGTCTTGGTGAAAAATCACATTTTTTTCTTCATTTATGGCCGTTTTCTTTTTGGCGATTTATTCCTTCAAATTCACCAATGATGCTATTTAATATTCGCTATTGGCGGTTCTTTTTTTCTCAAGGTAATCGATGAACAAAATACTTTGCGGATCCCAAAATACGGAGATCAAAACTTGACTGCCGATTTGACTCCGAAGTGAAGTGGTGGATCTATATGTCAACTATTGTCACATATTTACGCAAGACATCCTTCTTGTTGCATTGAAACAGTTGAAAACAACTCTCTGAATCGTCGGCGCGTTGTTGTTTTTGATCGACTGTTAGCAAACGCGTCACCCATTTTGAATGAACGTAGCTTTCCCATTGGCAAACATTTATGCAAAATGGTGAATACACTGCCTTCTGATAGGGTTATGTTGTGCAATTTTACGCAACTTCAATTTACGTCGGTCAAAACGTGTTTGTAGAGATTTTAATGTTTTCTGTGGATTGATTTTACCGACCTGTAGATAATTATAACTTAGTCCTAACTATATAGTTGTTATTCTCAAATACCTTCACCATATTACACATATTTAGTTTCATGACTGGGTGCAATAATGACTAGATTGGGCTTTGAATATCTAACTCTGTCGACTTGTTACTCTCTCTTGAGTATGAATCTAAAATGAAAATTAATTTCTTTGCATGTGTAAGGAATTTACGACAGTAGCACATTACCCAATAATTACTCCATATCTGAGAACCGCGTAATTTCATTATTTAGACATTCGGGATCCCGTATTATCGTAAGCATTTAACGTGTTACATGTTTCTCAGGAAGCCATGAAAGACATGAATTCTTCCCATGGTCTCAGTTCATTTAAGGTAAGAAGATGTTCAAATAGAACATCCTTCATTTATTGGACCTGAGGCCGACGTATATGCCACTCTAGAGCTTAGCAAAACTGGGAGCTGGGAATCGAGTGCACAGATGTTGGAAATCAACAGAATTTTTTTCTAGGGCCTAAACAAAACACAGGAAAAATCTAGATCAGGATAAATTATAAGCCACACATTTTTTAGTAAACCCTGTTACAATAGCGCAATAGTGTGATTTCATAGCAGCGATTTGTATTCAAATTTTCTCTCTCGATGATCTGAGGAAAGCCCCGAAACCATAAATAATGATTATTATTTTTGTGTAATCTATACAACTTGTTTTCGCAAAAATTGCTTCTTTTAAGTATTGATTTCAGAGAAAAATTCTGCCAAGTCGTCCTCTTCTGAAGACTTGAATAAGTCAGTAAAACTTGAAGCCTGTGATGCGTATTAACTTAAGCAGCTAAGATCATCTTGAGTTAAGCAGCGGGACCAGGTCAGGGCAGAAGTAAAGAACACCGCTTGCAGAACACGAAACAAGGATTTGAGTCATTCTTCGATATGGACACAGCTTGTGCTGCAGCGAAAATGTATCTGAAATGTTCACCTTTGTTGGATGTTACACAATCCTTCAATTGAATGTTTTCATCGACCTCCGAAATCTGTGCTCCTGCATTCCCATTGTCTGCTCAATCATTCGACAATATAATGTTCCTTGTAGAATCACTAATGTACAAGCTGTATTAATGTAGTCTTTGTAGAGACTTCAACGTCAGTGACCTTCTTATGGGTATGCAAGCGAACTCCAGGAAATATATTTTCCTCAATTTCTGAGACAGTTCAGTCAGTTAAGTGTCATACGTAATACAGGCGTTGGGCGATCATGTCTCGAAAGAGACATGACTGATTGGGCAGAAGATTATCACGCAGTAGGTTTCCGTTGTTTTATGTGGTAGATTGGTTGCCAGCAAGGCTATATAATCCAACCTGTTCTATTATTTAACACATAAATGGAGGGAATAGACGGATTAACACCTTTCCAACGGGCATTTGCTCTTAAGTAACACAGACTGTCAGGCTGTCCCAAATCTATACAAATAGTATAATTGGAAATCTAGAAAATGAACAAGGTGATTTTCTTTCTAGACAAAGTCATTTAATCCAGTTTGTCGCACAGGAGCATTCAGCAGAAGACCTCCTCTCTGATGATTTGGCTTCATTTACATTTGTAGTTTCTTTAGATCATAATGGAACCCTTCTTCATTTTCATCACTTACTGATCTGAGATTCAGAGAGAAGTAAATTTTGGATCGAAGAATGTGAATTTTGAGTGGTATTCAGCACCCCCATCTTCATAAGTCCTTTGAAATAGGACAGATTAGAGTATATAGCCTTGGCTGGCAACCACTCTACCGTAGAAAGCAATGGAAACCTACTGCGGGATAATCTTCTGCCAGTCAGTCATGTCTCTTTCGAGACATGATCGCCCAACGCCCGTATTATGTATGGAATTTAACTGACTGACCTGTCCCAGAACCTGAGGAAAATATATTTCGTGGAGCCCGCTTGTATACTAAGAAGAAGGTCAGTGACGTTGAAGTCTCTACAGAGACTCCATTAGCTTGGTCTAATGAAGAATTTCCTGAAAGCACTGGACAAAATTTGTGTTGATTTCCAATAGCTGTGCACTCCCTTTCCAGCTGTCAATTCTGCTAAGCTCAAGGAGAGCATTTTTGTCAATCTTAGATCCAAGAATTAATAAAAGATATTGTATTTGAGCAGCATCTTCCCATAAATAAACTGAGAGCATGGGAAGCGTTTATGTCAAAGTCTCATGCCTTACTTGGTAACATATAAATTGTTAAAAACTTATGAAGATGGGGCTGCTGAATACCACTCAAAATTCACATTCTTCGATCCAAAATTGACTTATCTCTGAATCTCAGATCAGTAAGTATGAACATGGAGAAGGGTTCCATCATGATCGAAAGAAACTGCCAAAGAAAATGAAACCACAGCATCAGAGGGGAGATCTTCTGCTGAATGCTCCTGTGCGACAAACTGGAGTAAATGACTTTGTCATTTAAATTCAGAATGACTTGCTATGATGTGTATGTATGGTATTATCCAAGTGATGTGGGATCTAACTCTTTTGTATATGGGAATGAACACGTTTGAGTGTACATATACTCCCGCCATAGAGAGAACAGTAGTTGAAGCTGCAGTTGACAGTGGAGAGTAATCGTAGAGATCCGTTACAGTTATCGGAGAGTTCCGTGAGTTACCGAAGTTACCCAGAGACCAGTCTAGCTCTGTGCTTCACTCAGCTAGAATAATATACCCGGATATACTATTTCCAACGACTTTACTTTAAGACTTTTATATATTTATTTCTTGCTAATAGTATTCCTGGATTTACGAACCTGCGTTCAAGTTTGTATATTACGTTCAATATAACCTACTTTTTTTTTATCTCTATATGTTTTGTTGTTCATTATTTTGTGCGGTTCCTCTCCCGGAATCCACAACACCAAGGGATTTAGTTTCGTCAGTGCAATGCATCCATGTCTCTTCTGTTTCTGTATTATGTCTTTGTATGAAACACATTGCATTTTTATATTTATATGTGGTATAACAACAATGTGATACGTGAAAGCAAAAAACTACAGGTGATACAGAAAACTGTTTTAAAATTTGAATTCACCACATCAAAATTAGTAAAAGAAATATCGCAAGAAATAGCCAAGCACAAACATAATTTCAATGTGAGAACCAGTAATACAGAGATACAGAGAAAAACAAAAATAACATAAAATATAATATGAGCTCTGGTTAAATATTTTTGTTATATTTATATGCGGTATAACAACAATGTGATATGTGAAAGCAAACAACTACAGGTGAAACAGCAAAACTGTTTTAAAATTTGAATTCATCACATCATTGTCAAGTTGTAACTTAAGTGCTTACAAACAAACTAAGAGAAAGATATGAATAAGTATGATAAGATCATTTTTATTGGTAGTTTTATGCAACTATCGGCACGGCAAGAAATTCAAGGAGCCATTGTACAATGATAAAACAAAATGGAAAAAAAATAAGTCGACTTGCAAATTTTGTTTATCAATACATTTTAGAGAGGTAATAAACATTGTACGACGACTTAATTTTTTCTTTGTTAGTAATACAAGTACCCAGCTGGTACCCTGAATAATATTAAGTGTAATATTAGTAGAAATAGAAAAATATCTGTGACATTTATATAAATATTGATAAAGATGGCAACCGATCACACATTACACTTATTCATCTTCATTCATCATTCATATATCAAATCAAAAGTTAAAATATCTAAATACAATTTAAGAAAAGAAATTCTATGAATGTCATTTTTGGGGGCATATTCTCAGAATTCGTGACATGGTAACCGAGTCAACAGATTCATATTACAGTAGAGTTGAGGTAGTCCGACATACAGGCTCCGTATCAATGGCAGTACAATAAAGAATTGCAAATGATGCAGGCTTATCGTCTGATACTGGCTCTCCCAGAACAGTAATTCAGGCAGTTTTAAATATTCACGTCATCTGGACAGTTCGACTGAACGCTTCGGGCTTTGGAGTGTTGAAAATAATATGGCCACCACCTCGGCTTAGAATGCAAGTGAGTTGGTGAAAGATATAACGATTTGAAATACGTGAAGTGAGCTCGATCATACCAGTGTCATCACTTCTTGAATATTTAGCACGTGATAGTTTTGTGGTTACGTTTCCAGCGAACTCCTCTGGGAATTGATCATAAGCTGCATTTAGATAAAAGCACATAGTAATAAAAAAACATTCTTAATGTTTATTTACAAGTACAGTTATTTATTTAGTTCTAAACTCTACAATACATATATTTTATTTCATATGCCTTGTCCCATCAGAACATAGGCAATCATGGTCCTCCTCATCTTCCTGTTCTTTGTAGTTTTTGTTATATTTTGTCTTGGTATTTATTCCAAACACTGCTCTGTCATCAATTTGCTTATGCCCATCAACTATGTCAAACGCTGTATTCCTCTGTTTCTCTTTTCCTTCATCCGCTTTGTGAGAATCATATTCTCCAAGTCCTTCTTACTCATTGTTCTTCTATCTGCCTTGTCTTTTCAGGACATAGGCGATCACAGTCTTCCACGTCTACCTATCCCTGGTGGCTCTTAGCACGTTTTCTCTTGTTACACCACGCAATCCCCATTCTGTAATCAACCTGATCAGGCGCTTCAAATATGTTATCCGCTGATTTCCCCTGTCCCTTTTTCACTCTGTCTGCCTTGAGAGTATCAAATTCCCCATGCCCTCCTAACTCATTCTTCTTGTATGTCCTTTGTCCTTTCAGGGTGTAGGCAATCAGGACGTAGGCAATCATGGTTTTCCACGTCACCTTTACGACTCTTAGCACGCTTTCTTCTGATGCACTACGCAACACCCGTTCTGCTATCCATCTGCTCAGGCCCATTCAAATATATTGTCAGCTGTTTTCCCCAATCTCTTTTATCCTCCATCTGGCCTGTTCGTATTATGTTCTCCAAGCCCTCCTTTCTTATTGCATATTCTAGCGACTTTATCTATCTTTACCTGGTATTAATTTCCTTTTCGTTTCTATCCTTGCCAAAACCTCATAATTGCTCACATGCTCGAGCCATGATATCTGCAACATCCTTCTGGAGAACCACATTTCTATTGCTATGTGTCCTAAAAATGAACTGTATCTTACTGATGTTAAGGATGTAGTTACTTTTCGTTTACATTCTTTCCAAAACAGCGTCGTTGCTCAATATTTTGGGACATTTTATCCGCAGTAACCTTCTGTAGAGTAAATACTCACGAGGAGAATTTGCTACCCTATTATGCTCATAAAATATAAGAAAAGCTTTGGTCAGAAATAATTTTGTTGATTTGCAATTATTAGAGTAAATAGAGACAAAAAAAGCACTTATTTTTAGCATCAGAAAAATACAGTTTAAATTCTTATTGTAATTGATAAAAAGTTCTTTGAAAATCTGTCACAAAATATACTGAAGGTAAAGGAGACCGAGGAAAGAATCATGGGGTTATGCTTGGCACAACAGAAATTAAGACAGAAAATAAAAAGATTGGAACTACAAAGAACAGGAAAAAGTAGAAATCTACAATTGCCAAATTCCTGAAGGGAAACAGGAAACAGACGAGGTAGAGGGCCGTCTATGAATCACATCATTTCTTCATAGTCATCATTTTAAGAGAAACGATCGCTTTCCCCATATAGTATATATTAATATTTGAAAGAGGCTGAAAATCCCTGATTGCTAACTTGATGTTTGTAATAAGATTTTTAAAAAATGCACAAATGTCAAGGGTCCTGTTGTCACTGTATCCCACATCTACTTTTTTCATTACAGTGATTGTCACATTGCTATTAAATAATATGTTAATCATTTTACTATAGAAATTACACGATGATATGTTTTTAGTAGAAGGAGTGTTACGATTTGCCAATATATGGGGCTGTAATAAAAAATTAAGAATACAAGCAATGCATCTTTATAAAAACGTTACCAACAATAAATTAAGATGAGATCCCTTGCATCAGTATAAAATCATGCGAAACAATACAAGATTTCTTACGGCAATATAAATATATGTATACAATAATAATGTTAATATTAGCCATAAAAGAAGGTATTCGACATCCATTGAAATCTAGTAATGATGTTTGAAATTTATAAATGTTTCTCTTCTAAGAAAGTTTCAGGAAAATAAGTTTTTCAAGCACAGTTTTTTTATTACTTTTCTCTAGTGTTGATGATGGTTACTTTTATTTCAAACGTTTCGGAGTCTATAGATTACGCATACACACACAGAGAGACACACGCACACAAAGTTCCATTTATAAAATAAGTTTAGATAGTGTGGAACATCATCATCTTCTCAAAAAGTAGAACAACAGATTAGGATTTACAGCATGTAGACATTGAAAATTCCATTTAAAGAGAATGGTAACCAGTTCGCGAGCTCATTTAGTGACTATTACATGGATACCATTAGATTCAAATGCTTGGTGACAATCCAGGTTAGTGATGATAGTAGAAACCCGATAAGCAGTTTTATGTTTATCAGTTAATAGAGGCTCAGTTCTAAGTTGGAGTTTGTCAAGGATATATTCAGCTTTATCAGTGAATGATTTAAGACCTTTAAAAAGAATGTGCTATGTGACAGATTTCGACTTTGCAGCTCGGGTACAGCCACTTTCTCACCGGCGAAATTTGTTCTCCCTGTGTCCTTTTTACAAATACATTCACGGATTCTACTCCGATGAACTTAGCTCACTGGTGCCCCCTATATATACATTTACTCGAGCAACTAGTTTAGCAATTAGGTCCCACTCTTTTACTGAGAAACTAATAAAATGTAAAGGCAAATTCCATCCCATCTGCTTTTTTTCTCGAACTTCCCGTCTGTGGAATTCCCTTACATTTATATTATAGCTTTGCCGACGGCTATAATCTCCAAGCATTTAAATGTAAAGTCAATTGTCATCTCCTATCTCACTAACCTTCATCCTCTCTCTCATTCTCTTTCTTCCGTCCACTCAAGTCTCATCAGTATTCTCATCCTTCTCTTACGCACGTCTTGAATGCGGCCGAGAATAGAGCATAATATGCCTTCATGTTTGCCCCTCACCCAGAAATACATTCACTACAAATGCTTTTGTAACAGTAAGGCAGGTAGAAAAAGAAAAATGAAATGAACGAATGAACACTTGCTCTTAAATGATTTTTATGTACTATAACATACACAAAACTATACATACAGAGCCACGCAAAATTTTAAAATGCATTTGAAAAAATATTTTTGTTAGGTATTGCTGACCATGTCCACCATAGTTTATGAATATAGAATACAACGCAGTACGTAATCTGTTCAATGAAACAACGTCTAAGATTAACTTTCACAAGTCAGACACTTTACTGAATCGGACTATATCTCCAATACTCGGGAAAATGTGTTTGCCTTTTATACACGTCGCATTGAATATTTTGAGCTTTCTGATTAGTTAACCCTTCTATTGCTGAACGATAAAATGAATCAGCTCACGGCTGGCTCACTAGTATACAGACCGAATAAAAGCTCCAACAGGTATTTCTAATAAAGTGTGGGACCTACCTACAGATGGATTCGTCCAAACCTTTATCATATGGCTACTAACTCTGAGTGGGAAGTCATGGAGGAATAGCCACAGAGTGAGTTAATGAGTGAGTCAGGACGTCTGTGAGAGAACGTACTCTCCAGTTCACGTTTACCTTTGTACTATGTTTTCCTGTATTAAGATGAGGTTGATCTTTAGAACGTTTCAGATTAATTTTATGTTTACTGTGTATGAATTATTGAAGATATTTCGCCGTTATTTTTCTGTCAACCGTCTTTTGAACATTGAGAAAATGGGGATAAACAAAATAACTGATCAAGATCTCCGAAAAAGTATTGTTGGCCTTCATACAGACTGACGAAGTTATAGGAAAATATCTAGTCAATTAAATGCGTCATTGAGCTCAGTAGGTACGATAGTTCATCACTGGAAAAAATGTCATTCCATTAGTTCCCACAAAAAGCTCCGGTTGTTCTAAATAGATAAGGGAATGTACAGCTAAATTATTAATGAGAAAAGTTCGCAACGAGGCCCGAGTGATATTTAAATAGAATTAGTAGTAAGTGAATTAAAAGTAAGTATGGATGCAATCCGTCGTTCAAATAGTCATAATTACACCTTTTCGCACACTTCAAGAAAAAATACTTCATAAGCTAAAATATGCAGCTGTTTATTTATGACAAAAAACATGCTAGTAAAATTAGCACTTCTAATGTTTTCTCCTGTCTCTCCTTCCCTCTGTCTGGCCTGTTAGTATCAGGTTCTCTAAGCCCTCCTTACTCATTGCATGTCCAAAGAACTTTAGCTGTCTCTTCTCGATGTTCAGTATAATTTCCTTTTCGTTTCCACCTTTTCCCAAACCTCACATGTTCGATCCATGATATCTGCAGCATCTTTCTGTAGAACTACATTGTAGTTCCTTCAAGTTTTTCCTTCATCTTTGATGATATTGTCAAGCATTTACTGCCATATTGAATATTTGTCATCATATAGCAATCCAGTACTCTCTTCTTCGTTTCTAGAGAAATTCTCCTGTCTTCGGATCTCTGTTAGAAAACTTCCCATGCATTTAAATTTTTGAAGGCAGCTGCTTGATTTTAGTATCCCCCACCTGTATATGGCATTTTGAGTGGCACATTTTGCTGATGACCAGTATTCGGT
This sequence comes from Ascarosepion bandense, assembly GCA_037127315.1. NCBI lineage: Eukaryota > Metazoa > Mollusca > Cephalopoda > Sepiida > Sepiidae > Ascarosepion > Ascarosepion bandense. The sequence continues at coordinate 2,232,277 of JBBBDQ010001762.1, read as the reverse complement.
TTTCTTGCAGTTTATTTTTAGTTCATTCTTGTCATTCTTTTCAGCTACCTTTTGTAAGAGGTCTTGTAGTTTCCTTTCCGTGTCTGCTATCAGCACTGTGTCAGCTGCGTACATTATGTTGTTCAAATTGTGGCCTACGAGAACAAATCATCGCATAACATCTGGGGTCGTCAGAATAGTCTCGCTGTACAAGCTGAATAGATCAGGTGAAAAGACAGGCCGTTGTCTTACGCCCCTTTCTATCTTTGTATATCTGCTGAATTTGTTACCTGTCGGCTTGCAGGCGGTTTGTTGCCAGTAGAGATTCTTGATTACTCTTATGTTTTTCCCAAACATGTCAAGGCTGGTGGGCATCTCCATCAATTCTTTGGGACGTATATTGTCGATGGCCTTCGCATAATCGATAGAACATAGATACACGTCCTTCTTCATTTAAACAACTCAAAAGAATTCTTTATTCACCTACGAAAGTTGTATTTCACTTTGCAATTATCAAACTCAAAATGTTAAAATAAATGCAATATTAAATCAGAGATGGACAAAATCCTTTTTTATATTCAAAATCTGCAGGACAGAGACAATATTCACTCGTAAAAATATTCTAGTTAAGACATCCAGAAATGCTAGTCATTTAGCCTTTTCTCTCGACGTTTTTCTGTTGCTGAGATCTTCAGTAACAATAATATCCTTTCCGCTCTAACATTTACCGTGATGAAAATATATATATGTTAAAATCATATTTCGTTGACAGGTTGTGATCAGTGTATTTTTTCATAATCATATCGCCCCAAACAAGGTATTTTACAGCCAATGTTTTGCAGGGGGTTACATAGGAGGAAAGTTATGAGAAAACGTGACTGGTTATAGGGGCTGTGAAGAAGTGAGTAAGATAAGGATGAGAAAACAGATGAGAGTAGAGTGGACGGAGAAAGGAGCATGAATGACAGTATGCAGGTTAGTGAAATAGGAGATGACTAATGAATTTACATTTAAATTCTTAGAGATTGTAGCTGTCGGGGAAGCAAGTAAACGGAAGGGAATTCCACAGGAAAGAAAAGAACCTGCTAGAGTAGAATATACATTTACATTTTATTGTTTTCCCAATAACATTTGGGACCTAGTTGCTAATCTTATAAATGATACTTTAGGACATGCGCAAACTACAACCTACTACAAAATTATACAATAAGTACGACACTCCGAGCCTGAAGTGTCACGGTCCACGGGTGGTTCGAAATTTGAAACAAAATATATAAACATTAAAAGAACAATGTCTCATCAGGTAATTAACAATGATCGTAATAAACGTTATTTAAAAAAGAAATTAAAAATCTCACTACCTTTTATTTTTGGAAATCTCTTCGTACGCGGTAAGAGGATATTAAAAAAGGGGAGAAAAAGAAAGAGGGTAAAAAAATGAGAAGGCAATAAAAAGGAGGGGGGAGAAAGAGGTAAGAGAATTAGAGAGGAAATAAAAAAGAAAGAGGAAAAGAGAGAAAGAACCGAGAGGAAAAAACCAATAAAAGCGGCTCAGGAAGAAAGAGACCTCATATATATATATATATATATATATAGTACAGTGCAAAAGTATTAGGAAGTTATACATTAGGAACGTTATCCTGGTTATATATATAAGAGATTACAGCTATACACGTGTCGAAAAACCTTCCACGAATCTACAAAGAAGGGAAAAATAGTTTTAAAAAAAGAAAGAGCTAAGTACATGAATATCCGTCAAAAGGGTTCGGACCGAATAAGCATATAGCCCAAAGAAAATAAACCCCGACACGAGTAATCAAAAGAACTTTTTAAATATATGAAATTTGTTTTCTATAATAAAATTTTCCCCTATTCGTGTTCGGTGTCTTCTTTCTTGGTCACGTGGGTTGATTGAATCTCCTTTATATATCGTTTATTTCTTCCCTCATTAGCCAGCTTTCCCTGACAATCCGTTTAGGTGAAACCTAAGTAGGTCTGTATGGCTCACTAGGTATTCTTTATTTATTTTTATATATATATATATATATATATATATATATATATATATATATATATTAATGCAGGTTTCATTGAATAATATAGACAAGTTTTGTCTATTAATTTTGTGTAGGATTTTGAGTTTTAAGGAATTCTGATCAGCGTTGTTGGCACTAATGAGTTTATTAAGTTTAGATTTTAGTTGGTGTGTCGGGTTTTTGTTAATTTTTTAAAATTTTGTGTGGTCAAGGAGTATGTGGTTGAGTTTTGTGTTGTAATCTGATTTGTTAAGTACAACAAAGATGTTAGCCTTGTCAGCTTTTTTTATAATTATGTGAAGGTGGTTGCGTAGTTCGTGCGCGGCACTTTTTAGTTGTTTCGATAGAATTTTTGAGGAGCTTCTGCTTTTATCAATAAATATATATATATATATATATAAAGAGAAAGAGAGAGCGAAACGGATTGATAGATGCCTATTTCAACATACTAGTGTATGATAATAATTTTCCAGTTAATCCTAATAATAATTTTGTTAATTTGTTTTTCATTGCAATGATGCTGCGGAGTTAAGAAGCCTTGCGGCCCTTTGGGAACTTGCGCCCTAAGTGCGGCTCTGCATATAATGTTGTTAACCCCGCGTTAATAACAGGGAAACTTTTGCTGACCCATTTTTTTAAGTAACCGTTATACGTAGTTGGCGTTTACTTTTTTCGTTTGATTCCTCTTGCTATACACTTGACTCAGTAAAGGTGTGTAGCACGCGGTATAGCGTTGTAGTACCGTCTTTGAGGTCCATAGATGGTTGCGCACAGCCTGCTGAGACATATCGGGTTCAAACCTGGTTAGCAAGTACAGGCAACTACAGTTGACCCTTTACAGCTTGATGAGATGTATATGGTAGCAATTGAGGGGTAAATATTTTATTCTTTAATATATTGTTAGTTTAGCATGTTCATTTTTGGGGATTGTTAATTGAGAACTTTTATAAATGGACGTATACTGGTATAACCATTACTTCGTTTAATGTTGCTATACACACACACACACACACACACACACACACACACACACACACACATATATATATATATATATATATATATGAAATGAATTGTTGGAACATATTTTTTTATCGATACTCATATTTAAGTAGATATTCTGTTTTTCATGAAACAGTATTATATATTTATATCTACCGGCCTGATTATTTACGATAAAATTTTATTACGAAAATGTGTGCCAATAATCAGGCCGGTAGATATAAATATATAATACTGTTTCATGAAAAACAGAATATCTACTTAAATATGAGCATCGATAAAAAATAATGTTCAAACAATTCATTTCAAATTGTCGGTTGCTTATAACCAAGTTTCGTTAATATTCTTTGGTTTCCGTAACATGTTTACATTTGTTGACATTACGATACATGTCAGAGCAGATACGTTTGTTTACGATGGATCGAAATTGTGTTATATAGGCTTGATAAAAACCTTGCTTAGACAGAAGTCTATTCGTGGTCGAAAAGTCTAAGACGTTACCAGATCAAATGGTATCTTCCCCTATCTAGATAGGTATCGCAGGTTCGAATCCTGCCGAATGGCACACATTTTCGTAATAAAAATTTATCGTAAATAATCAAGCCGGTAGATATAAATATATAATACTGTTTCATTAAAAACAGAATATCTACTTAAATATGAGTATCGATAAAAAATAATGTTCAAACAATTCATTTCAAATTGTCGGTTGCTTAAAGTTTCGTTGATTTCCGTTATATATATATATAAACATGTGGAAAATTTTTATTAGTAATGCTTCCATTATTTTCAGTCTTCTTTTGCATGTGGATGATGCTATTACGCATGTCTTATCAACGGGGATATTACGCATAAGTCGTGGAAAAGCTCGATGTGTTTAAAGGAGGTCAGACAGAATTGTTTTGTTTTTTTAATCATCTCACCCCAAGCAAGGCATTTCACTACCACTATTGCGCATGGGGCTACATAGGGGAAGGTAAAGAGAAGGAGTGGTTAGACATAGGGAATGTCAGGAGGAATGAATGTTAGACATAGGGAATGTCAGGAGGAATGGAAGCAGGTTAGTTTGTTAGGAGGTGTCTATTGACCTTACATTTAAACTCCTGGAGATTGTATCCGTCTGGGAAGCAATCGTGTGGAAGGGAATTCCACAGTCGGGAAGTGCGAGGAAAGAAACTGTTGGAGTAGAAGATGCGGTTGCATTTTATCGGTTTCACTGTAAAAGGGTGGGATCTAGTTGCTAATCTAGTATCTCGTGCAAATTCGTATTTAGGGGGCACCAGTGATCTAAGTTCATCGGAGCAGAAGCCGTAAAAGTATTAGGAAAGGCGTAATGCTAATATTGTTGTAAATATTGTGGTGGTTTAGACAATGTAATAGTTTACATAATTGGATAGTTGAGGAACATAAGTTCATAAAACGACAAATACAATTTTTAAATAACACTGATTCTCTCTAGTTTAGATTTTGCAGATACATTATTAATATTGATAATGAAGTTGGCAGTTTCGAATTTTATAATAGATAATTTAATTCACTTGCTTGAATCGTTCGGTGTTGCATGATTTTGGATGTTATTGCGAAGTGAACACCAGTCCTATTATGATGCGTTTGATTTTTGTCAGTCAGTCAGTAAAGTGTCAGACGTGAAACACGCTTGGGCGATCATGTCTCTTTCGAGACATGACTGACTGGGCAGAAGATTATCCCGCAGTAGGTTGCCATTGCTTTCTGCGGTAGACTGGTTGCCGACCAAGGCTATAGGACCCAATCTGTCCTGTTATTTAACTCATAGCTAGAAGGGAAAGATATGTATTATATTATTAAGTAGTAATTAGTGGGGGATCAGTTTATTACTTCATAACAATATAAAACTGATCCCCCACTTTATGCCCACTAGAAGCCTTAAACATTATTCCAACTATTATATTCAGTCAGTCAGTTAAGTGCCATACGTGATACACGCTTGGGCGAACATGTCTCGAAAGAGACATGACTGACTGGGCAGAAGATTATCCCGCAGTAGGTTGCCATTGCTTTCTGCGGTAGACTGGTTGCCGACCAAGGCTATAGAACCCAATCTGTCCTGCTATTTAACCCATAACTGGAAGGAAGAGACGGATTAATACCTTTCCCAAGGGTATTTGTGCGTAAGTGAATACAATGGATTCAACTGGAATTCGAACTCGGTTCCCCGGTTTCTCGTTCCGAGCTGATATCCACTGTACTATAAAAAAATATTAATATTCTTGTTTTTGTCTACGTGTTTATGGTAGACATTGGTTACGTTACGAAAAAAAATGGTTTGGTATGCTAATCAAGTAAATAATGAAAAAAGTCGTTGTTGACAAGCGTTTGTTTCAAATTATGTTTTTGTTTTTTAAAGAAAATGGTTGGGAAGATGAATTCTCGTACGCTCTCGTGAGGAAGATTTTGATAACGCCAAATTTTGGATCGAATAGAACATTGAATAATAAAATTAAGGTGCCAAGAAGTTTTGCTCGGGGGCCTCTATATACTAAAGTGGTGAAAGTATTACTACTAGAATAAGCACGAACATCCAGAAATGGAAGTATTTTTTTTTTTTTTGGCTAAGCTCACATGTGAAGTTAAGAAGAGATTGTTTTTCAAAAGTGATTTTTACATGATCGATTTTGTTTTTGATGTCAATTAACAAAGGAAACTATTATTAACGTACTGAATATATATTTTTGGTTTAGTAAATTTCTTAAAAACTATATTTTCAACGAGGGACATGGAAATTTTAAGAGGCACGGACTAAGTGGTTTTATCATACTTACACCATTAGTTCATAATGAGATGAGAAATTAAGAACTGTTTTCAACGAGAGACATATAAAATATTGAGAGGAACGAACTAAGTGCTTTTCCTATACGTACACCATTAGTTTATAATGGGATGAGATATAAAGAACTGTTTCAACCAGGGCAATATAAAATTTTGAGAGGAACGGACTAAGCAGTTTTCCCAAACTTACATCATTAGTTTATAATGGTATGAGAAGTTAAGAATTGTTTTAAACGAGGTGCATATAAAATTTTGAGTGGAAGAGAATAAGTGGTTTTCCCATACTTACACCATTAGTTTATAATGTGATGAGAAATTCAGAACTGTTTTCAACAAGGACAATATAAAATTTTGAGTGGAAGGGAATAAGTGGTTTTCCTATACTTACAACATTAGTTTATAATGGGATGAGAAATTAGGAATTGTTTTAAACTCGGCACCTCTGTCCATTTTCGATACCTAAATTTAAATTTAAATTTTAAAAATAAATAAGTTTTCTTCAAGCTTTAAAATTAGCTTTAATTGAAAACCAAGAGATTATATTTTAATTCCAGAAAAAATACACTGGTGTATTTTAAACCGAAATTATATTGATTTTAATCTAATTTTTTTCTAAATCGGAAAGATCAAATTTAAATTTCCAACTATTTTTGATTGATCGACACATTCTGTCAACAGTACGTAAACAGTAACCATTTTTCTGTTTTAAAAATCTTGCAAAAATAAAAATATACCACGCTGACACGTCATTTAAGACAATTTTTAAAATTGAAACTTACCTTTATCTGATTTCAATCAAGTAATAATTCCTTACTGCCAGAAATTTACAATAAAAAAATCTTTTTAACTACGGTAGGCCGACCTGTCATCACCTCGATTACGGAACAGGTAGGGGATTAAAAGATTTATGAGAACCGGAAGTTGTCAGACTTAAAATTATTGCGACTATACGGACCAAAAAACATAAAATTCTAATTTTTTGGGGCGGGGGGTGGGGGGTTAATTAAATAGTAAAATTAAAAATGTAATTTAATAATTTCAGCAAGTATATAATATTTAATAGAATTTTAGTTTAGATTTATAGCCAGACATGTGTATATGCTTTCTGAATAAATAAAAATTTAAATTTCTTTTAAAATAATTTTAATTTAATAAGAAAGAATGAAATTAAAATAAACAAGCTATGCTGTTTGAAGCTATTTTTTTTAATCATATCACCCCAAGCAAGGCAGTCCATTGCCACTATAGCGCAAGGGGTTATATAGAGCGATTGAGTATAGGAAATGTCAGAGGTGGGGGTGATAGACGAGTTAGGAGGTACGTGGGGAGAGCATTGGAGGAAATGGGTGCGAGTTAGTGTGTTAGGAGGTGTCTATTGACCTTACATTTAAACTCCTGGAGGTTGTAGCCGTCGGGGAAGCCATCATGTAGAAGGGAATTCCACAGGAGGGAAGTGCGAGAAAAGAAACTGTTGGAGTTAAAATTGCGGTTACATTTCATCGGTTTCATTGTAAAAGGGTGGGGCCCAGTTGCCAATCTAGTATCTCGGGCAAATTCACATCTAAGGGGCACCAGTGATTTAAGTTCATCCGAGCAGAAGCCGTGAAAGTACTTATAGAAGAGGCACAGGTAAGCCACATCACGCCGGTAAGAGAGTGACTACAGGCAGTCAGGTAAGTCGGTATCGATCACATTACAGATTCTCCGCTGTATTTTGTCAAGAAGCCCTAGGAGAATAGCAGGGGCACCCGAGCAGATGTCGCAGCAGTATTCAATACACGGGCGGACGGTAGATTTATATATGTGCAGGATAGATTCAGGCGAAAAGAATTTTCGGGTCCTGCACAGAGAGCCGACTATATATATATATATATATATATATATTTTAGAACATGTACATTTGTTTTTATCCGCTAAAAAATGTACATTTTGTTTCGACATTGAAATCACAATGTCTCATCATGTGGTGTGGAAAGAAATAAAAATCTTCTTTTCTTATACTTGGCGAATTGTGCTTGGGATGTTTGTGGGGGTTAGCGATAAGGGACTAAATCTTGTAAATTGTCCGTTAGAATTTTGAAAAGGTGGGGTGGTTAGGGAATATAGTTGATTAATGAAAGTGTCGGGAATTTTGTAGACAGATATAACATTAGATGTGGTATAGGTTTATGGCTTCTTGGCTAGACTTGATTCTTTGGGTTTATTAGAGGGGAAGAGTAAGGAAGCGTAAAGGGGGGAGGGATGGGATTGGACCTATCTTTAATGTTTATTTGTACAACTATTGAATATTTTTTGTATATGAACACACTTTTTATAATTAATCTAATTTTGTATATTTAATCTTAATTTTGAATTTAGGAAATCACTTCTTTCTATAAGACTTTAAATTCGATCACAGTTTGTGGTGTGTAATATGTAAAATTTGATATAAGAGTGTTGTTAATACTATAAAGATTTATTGTCTCTAAGAGCTCCTAGCTTTGGCTTTTGTATTAATATATATATATATATATATATATATATATATATATATATATATATATATATAGTCATCCGCAGACAGATCTGGTTCGTTATATCACAGCTCATCAGTACGGTTAGACTCCGATTGCTTTTAACCCAGGATTGAAACCCGACCAAATTGGCGTCAGTCGGCGATTCTACCTCTGGGCCATGGGCGCACGGTAGAATATGGCAGACTTTTTAGCATGTATATTATCATTATACACGCCCAATAGCCAGGTGCTCTAATTCATTACGGAATGAGCGATGCGTACATGCCAGGGTAGCTACTGTTTTTCAAAGTCTACCATTCTTCCAGAGTGCTCAGTCAGATATAGATATATATGACTCTTTTCGTCCTGTAATTATGAGTTTTGCTAATACTTCGTATTCATGGACATTTGTTCATAGCTATTGTAGATTGTAATGATGTGCTTCACATACAATTCACATCATATATTTATGTCATTTTTTCATTGTAATTTTCGTTTCAGTAGGTAATATTTTTAGTCCATGTTTTGATTCAATGTAGATTGTAACGGAGATTGCATGTTATGTTATTGTTTCAGCAGTACGATAATATTTTGCATAAATGTAACAATATAAGCATTTTTGTATCGGGATGTATAAACACCCCAGAGAGCTATACATTTTCGGAAATCCGATGTGACTAACAAAAAGTGATTAAGTGAGTGTTTCTGTTTGATTCCCGACATCTAAATGAATCGGTAAAAAACAATGTTTGGTTTTTTACCTGTAAGTGTAGAGCAGTAATTTTCTGATTGATTCTGTCGTTAAATCTAAATTATCAGCCTACCTTGTGCTTCTTTAAAAATTTACTCACAGAAATTCCACTCACGCTAACGCAAGTCCAGATTTATCTCTCGGACAAACTATCATTTTTCTAGCTTGTACATGTAATCGCTTGATCCGAATCCTCATATGCAATCACATTATTTCGGCTAATTTTCCGCAGTAGTTAATTTCAATGGCTACAAATGCTGGTTTCTAACAACCGGATATAAGTTTACTCATCTCTATCAAGATCAGTCGGAAATGAATGTACTGATGTAAGGGAAATTAGTTGATTCGATACCAAAGATTTGATTAGGAAGTCTGTCCTTTTATTGGACCGGCAAGCAATCAAGGATTTAATATCTGTCTACATCTTTTCCCTGACGATATGTGAAGACAGGGTTGAGGAATAAAACGTCATGAAAAGGGAGAAAAATAGACTAAGTGCCATGTACAACAAAACTCTTCGAAATTCACATAGGAGTCCTTGGCATTAATCAGTCAATTATTCGGACAGGTCTTTTCGTCTTTATAGCTCGGTTTGTATTGTTCTCTTTGTTTCTTCTCGTCGCATTGTCTGAGTTTTTCTAATGAAAAATTCTCATTATTCGAAATTTATTAGCATTTAAACAGCGGGGATCTGCAATTTATGTTTCGTTGAATATCACAGGATATTAGCAATTCATGAGTTATATTTTCTCTAAAGATACGATCATTAGTCAGTCATGATTATCGTCTAAATATCTGAATCGCAAGATTCATGAGGTTACATCATTTTCATGGAATATTTGCATGCAAATAAAGATGGAAGTACAAGTCAAAGACGATACTGGGTGTGGATGCATATTTCTTGAATTGTTGGCTCGATATGACGGTGCATTCTATGCCGGCAGTTTCTTTAGTCGTAATTCTCACTGGTAGGGTCCTGGGCAAGACGGTAAACTGCATCCGGCAGCAAGGCCTCTGATTGAAAGTATGTGTCGAACTGGCTTCCCTGTTGATATGTGTCCCTAGAAAGTTTGAATGGCTTAGCCTAAAAAATATAGGCGTGCAGAGGGAACAGTCACACACAGACTCACAGAATGACTTATATATATATATATAGTCATCCGACTTCTTCTAGCCAGGATTGAAACCCGTCTGATTTGACATCAATCAAAGCTTTTACCTCTTAGATTTTAGCCTGTTATAAACACAGTTTATGCAGACGCCAGATGGAGAAGGATGTGTAAATAGCAGTGCGTACCTCCCATTTTTTTAAGTTTACTATTTCCCTAAAGTGCTCTATAGAACGGGGACAGCGTAAAGAGTCATCTGCAGATATTCCCGTTTTGCTGCATCACAGCTCCTCAATACAATTAGACATTCGATAGCTTCCAGCTGGGATTGAAATTCGACCTATTTAACATCGGTATGAGATTCTAAGCTATCATCGCTAATGGAGGAAGGCAGATTTTGGAGTGTCATATAGAGGATGCATACAAACGACAGTAGCCAAGAGTGTTCAATCTATTTCTGGAGAAGGATACGTAAATAGCTGTCAGTAGCTACTGTTTTTATCATTTTCCCAGTGTGCGCGATCGACGGACGATATATATATATATATATATATATATATATATATATATATAATTAAATTTGTTTTTTTATTTTAAATTAACTAAATTTACATTGCGACAAGGAAATTTCTGTTTCGAGATTTAAATATTGATCGTCAGGCAATGTTCAACTTAATTTTTTGAAAATTATTTATATTTGAATGCAGAAAACATTGCGTTCTCTTAATAAAGTGTTAATATGGAGTAGGGACATTCATTCTGATTAGTTAAATTAAGCACACCTATATGACGTAAATTTTCTGGCCTTCCCACTCCATATTTACTCTTTTTTGAAGCAAACATATAGTTTTTGTTTTTGTTTTTTTTTGTTTTTTTGCTTTCAACTGTAAATCATTTTCTTAAAAGTAAGTTGAACATTGCCTGATGAGGAGATAAAATCTTTAAACCTTGAAACATAGAAATTTACGTGTCGCAATGTAAATCAAATTGAAAAAATTAAAAACAAATATCGAAATTTTAGACCCTAGTCAATATAATTTTTGTTTTAAATACACCAGTGTATTTTGTATACTCGAAATAGTAAATTTAATCATTTAGCTTTCCATTAAAACTAAAATATGTTTCAAGAATTTTCTTTTAAAATTCGATTTAAACGTTAGCTATCAAATATGAGTATATGTATCGAGTTTGTTATAAGGAGTCCCGTTCTGACCTTCGGGTTGAATGGACCTTTCACTATGGTTTGCTATAATTAGTCACGATTCAACGTTCGTGCCGTTCAGACGAGCTGAGATAATTTGCTATGGTTTGCTGTAATTGGTCTCGATTCGACTTCCGAGCCTTTCAGACCGCCTGCGAAGGTTTGTGACAGTTTATTATGGATTTGAATGCGTAAGGTTCCCATAAGTCTAAGAAGATTTCAGAGCAAGGAATATGTGTCGAGGAGATCAACTCCAAATGCGCTTAAAAAATAGCTACATTGAAAAAAGAAAGCATCATCGTGAAGATCAAGAAATAATAAGATCCAACTCAACCCCTAGACATAACGAAAAGAAAAAAAGAAAAGAAAATTAAGGAGTAATCTGATGAAAGGGAAACGAAAAGAAAGAGAAAATGACGAATAAAGAAAAGTAAGATACAGAACTGAAGGAGTCTGTTTTGCAGATAAAACTTTTTTATCTGAAGATGAAAAGAAAGTAAAAAAAGAGAGAGGGAAAAGTAGGAAACTTTGAACAAAACACAAAAAAGAGAAACGAGAAACTTTTGTTAACCACATATAACACCATTAAATTTCTGACTTGTTTGATTTTGAAAATCGCATGCCAGTTAATTGTAAATTTGTTGTCAAATGATTGCTACCTTTCTGGTAGGCAAAGCCCCCATTTTCCCTAATATCGAAATTCTTATTTTATTCTCGTAGCTTGTATATTTTATTTCATCTTCTGAATTAGCCTAATATATATTTTTGTTTTTTACTATCTGTACACATACGAAACAAAGTATTAAAAACCCTATATCATCGCCTGTGTTTTTAGACCCGTTTTATTTATTTTTGATGTTATGGTACCTTCCTATATTGACATAATAGTAAAATGGGCTGGTGGGAAACAGTATATATATATATATTGTAACAAATTTTTTTAACCTGTTGTTCATGCGTTAACTTTTATAAAGAGTGCTCGATACAAGCGTACAAACTTGATCACCCGAAAAGAGGCGTCCAAAATACACCAAAATGCATGGTTAGCTTCGAAACGCGAAAATTGTTGTGTAGTGATACTATGAAATTATAAACCATTGTAACAACTATTACAATATATATATATATATATATATATATATATATATATATATATATATATATATATATAATATTTTTATTATAATACTTATAATAAAAAACACATCCCTAACTACCCAGAGTAAAATGATCACAATAATATTTTTGCATTCAACACTTTTAAAAATTAAAAGCTAGAATTTATGGATCTTTATACTATTTGTTCTTACTCTAATATATATATATATATATATATATATATATATATATATATATATATATATATATATATATAATTTTTTTCAACCGTCCTGAAATGGAACGGTTATGTTGGATCTATAGCTGTATCTACTGCTAGGAAGGTTAGGTCTCTGTGGCGGGCCAAAATGTTTTTTATCGTAAGAATCTATCCTGCACATTTATAAATCTACCGTTCGTCCTTGCATTGGATGCTGTTGAAATATCTGGTTGGATGCTTGTCACCTATCGCGGGGTCATGATAAAATACAAAAGAGATCTGCAAATTTATCCATCCTGACTTGGCATGTCGACTTCAGTCACTTTTTCACGGCGAGACGTGCCTTCCCTCTGTCATTTCAACACACACTTCTTAGGAAAACACTTGTTGAAAATACGCATATACTTAGACAAGAAAATAATAAACGAAAACTTAAAATTCTAGAGGCTATCTACATCAAACAGTTTAAACCTAGCCTAAATAAAATAAATTTCGACACCTCCACTCACATACTTCAATGCCTATAATCGACGGGAGAGATCATAGTTATTATACTTACCCCCCTGCACCCATAGTAGTAGCAGTTCACAGACCAATCCCCTCATGCCACTATACTCTCATTCGACCAAGAACTCACTACCACCATTCCTTCTCGGTCTGCGGCCATGTGGGACGCAAAAAATGGACCTGTTTAATTTTGTCTGTATAACTCCACTCTGTTAATAATTTAAATGTTCTATGTTCACTGTATATTAAATGTTCATCCTTTGATAATGGCTTATGTAAGCCGAAAGCTCCGACCTGATAAAAAAATCAACAATTATTGCGATTTCTTGTCGTCTTTCCATGACAACACCATCAAGCTAATCAGATCATACGAAAGGATCTTACACAAAATAAAGAGACAGAACTTTGTCTATATTATTCAATGAAACCTGTATATATATGTATATATATATTAGTTAACCACATACAAGCCTGTTTTGTTGTATCACAGTTCATCACTGTGGCTAGACACATCTATTTGCTTCTGATCGGAATCGAAACTCGACCGATTTTGTGTCAGTCGAAGTTGCTACCCACTAAGCCATAGGCGCATAGAATTGGACAAAGGAAATTTTAACATGTTGTATATACACACGCCAGTCACCGAAAGAACTCAGTTCGTTTCTGAAGAATCATACATATATCGCAAAAGTGTAAACAGTTTTTTAAATTTTCTTTTCTATATGAAATTTATGCATAATCCTATAATTTTAATAAGATATTTCACGATTTTCTACGTGTCTAGCGAGGAAATTCATGTAAAATTTTCCCGTCATGAAAGGTAAGATTTATTTGTGCTTCTCCTTCTATGTGTCGTGAGCTCTCAGAAAGTTGGCGATCAACACTCTCCGTAAACTTCTCGCCTTTGTATCATTTAATAGCTTTTGTATCTTTGCCATATCTCCCAAACCCTGCTGCGTCAATCGTTCTCCGAAGATGAAGAAGTAGTCTACGATATTCTTTCCTCTGTTTCTCGTACATTTAATATCTTTTGTGGATATTACATATTTCAAGCCATCTTTCCCTACTATTCCCTCCACCATTGTTATGTTGTTCTCCCTTTTCATAAAGTTGAACTCGTCTAGAGTATACTTATACTACTGTTATAGAAGCGAAACTGGAGAACCCACGTAAAAAAGGCCTTGTGGCACATTTTGCCCTAGTGGGTTGGGGATAAATAAATAATGGATGCCGAGTTTTCTCGCCGTAATTCCTTTGACACTGTCCATCTCTCTGCCACCGGGCGGAGAATATTAACCCAGTCGTGGCTCCGCCGAAGGGTAGAGTCACGACTGGGCAAAATTAGACAGATATTTTTGGCTGGGATATATAACCGGGAGAACCCACATTATAAAGACCTTGTGCCACATTTTGCCCTCGTGGGGGAGTGAATAAATACTGAATATCGCGTTTTCACAGAGAGTTAACAGGAGAATACGAGAGTCCAGAGAGAGATTAACAGTCATTACAGAGTAGCTCATAGTAGTCTAGTACTCTTCTCACCCAGAAGATTTTTTATCTAGTACCTGTCCGCTTCCGACGCGGACATACTCAATATACTACGGCTTCACTTCCAGAGACTTGTACATATATTTTTTACTAACTCGTGTTCCTGGATTACTAATCTTCATTCAAGTCTGTATCCTTACGTTAATACACTTACTTTCTACTAGCAGTATAGCCCGGCGTTGCTTGGGTGTAATGAAAGCTTTAAAACTAATCCATGGTCCTGGAGCTCAGACTCTTTGGACGTTGGCACGAAAAACTAAAAATCAATAGTTGTTTCCAGTTAAAGCGAAACCGTAGACTGAAAGAAAAATGAATGCATGTAAGTCAAATTTTGATTTCCTGGTATCGATATCAAGTAAGTTTTTTTCGTTGTAAACTGAATTTTAAAGGCAAAATAAGTCCTCTGAGTAAATGGTATCATGGCTGATAACTAAGAACTACAATTATACCTACTTAGAGCCAAACTCGAAGCAAAAACTAAAGTAAAAGGGCTGAAAAAATACAGACATACAGGCAGATAAACAGACACACACACACAAACATCTTGCCTTATATATATATATATATATATATATATATATATATATATATATATATATATTATCTATTGTAAGCACTGCAACCTTGAAACTTCTGAATATCGTTTTTTATGTCTTTGTCTATAAGTGTATCAAATTTGATTAAAATCGGACCACTTCTTCTATAACCCAATTTTTCCTTTATCGATTTTCGATATTTATTGGGGGGTACCTCGACACAAAACCTAGCTAAGAACACTCGCAGACGCTTATAGTACTACTGTGTAAATTTTCAAGAAAATCGGTTCAGCCGTTTCGGAGTCTATAAGTAACGGACACACACACACTGACACACACACACAGACAAAGTTCCATTTATAAATAAGTTTAGATAGATCTCAATTGCTGGTCGTTGTTCATTTATTTGTGCGGACCCCATTCCGTGGATGCACAACAGAAGTCAAGGGTGATAATACAGGGAAAAGTTGCAAAGGTGTCATTTTGTATGATCCCTGTTTTGATGTAGAAAAATTGAGTGTCTCCGTCTGTAGATCTAACTAAAGATTATTACTTTTGCATAGCATCATTATGGCAGTCAATTTCCCGGGGCATTGATGTATGTCAGAAACATCTTCCTCATTTTTCCCTATGTAGATGCTTTAGAAAAAAAATAGAGAATCTAGATTCTTTGTCCTGACATCCTTAATAATCCGTCGAAATTGTTTTATGTGCTTTGTCCTTTCGGAACGTAGGAAATCATGACCCTCGATATCTTCTTGTTTGTTTAAAGTTCTCAAATGTTTTGTTTCGTTATTATTTTTCCCAAAACGACAATCCATTTACTCAAGATGATGTTTCGTGAGGAAAGGTCTCAATGGTTAGTTGTTGTGGGTTTCTCCCTTTTCCTAAAGTTGGACTCGTCCAGAGTATATTTATACTACTGCTATAGAAGCGAGAATGAAGGATACTCTATATACTACGACTTTACTTCCAGAGACTTGTACATATAGTTTTTGCTAACCCACAATCCTGGACTACTAATCTTTATTCAAATCTGTATCCTTACGTAAATACACTTATTTTTTTATCTCCATTGCTGGTCGTTGTTCATTTATTTGTGCGGACCCCATTTCTGGGATCCACAACAACCATAACTTTCAATTCTTACTTCTTGAGGTGAAGCCTAAATTTCCTTCTTGTTGCCATTGTCAAGAGGTTCGTCGTTGTCCGCAAGAGTTTCTTCTGCTTTATGTGTCGTTACTTTCAGAAGGTAGGCGATAATGAATTTCTACTCGACCCCGTCTCTTGTCACACTTAATAGTTTTCCTGTTAATATCTCTCCCAAACACTGCCCCGCCATACGTTTTCTCAAGCCTGTCAAATACAGTACTGTACAAAAGTATTACATCAAGAATTATTTTATTTTAATGAGACCTATTTTCAGAACATTAATTTAATTAAAAGCAGTTTATTTGATTTACTCAACAAATGCTTTAACAAAAAAAATATTTCTTAAAAAAAAACTTAACATTTAGCATAATAGCCTTTTGCTTTGAACAAAGCGTCCATTCTGTTGGGTATTGTCATCACAAGCATCTTCAATGTATCTAATGGTATCTCCTGCCAAGCAGCTTGTATTTGTTGCCAAAGTCTGTCTTGTGAAGTACCATTAGATTTATCAATTTTTTGTATCCAAAATATTCCATAGATGTTCAGTAAAGTAGTTTCAAAATATCTTGTTTAATAGAAAATAGGAAAAATTAAATATAACTTCATTTTAATACATTTCTTTTACACCTAGTCTTAAATAATCAATATTTATCACCTCTGTCCTAATACTTTTGCACACTAACGGTAGTGTTCAAAAGTGTTAGGACAGGGGTGATTTTAAACTTTGTTTTGATGTCTCATAAGAGATAAAGTAGTTCTTGTCCTAATACTTTTGCACAGAATTGTATGTCTCACGCTGATTTCCCTGTTTCTTTTTTCTTTTATCCGTCCTCTGAGTATTAAATTCTTTCTCATTACTTGTCCCGGGAACTGCATCTGTCCCCGCCTGTATGATTTATCTTCTAGTTTGCAACCTTTCCAACACCTCGACGTTAGTCACGTGCTCAGTCCATGGTATCTACAGCATCCTTCTGTAAAACCACATTACTGCTTCCTCAAGCCTCTCTTTCATTTTTTATGAGATTGTCCAGCATTCACAAAAGGACAGATATCACATAGCAATTCAGCACTCTTTCCTTTGTTTCCAATGAGATTTTCCTGTTTCTCAGTACTAGCTTTTGAAATGCGTCCTTGGCCAATACAATGAGTCTTTGGATATCCATATCACATTTTCTGTGTTCTACACATTCCCTTTCTAAGGCTTATCAATAGTTTTCAGGTTATTTAAAACCAGAAAAACGTGAATTCATGCCTTTTCCAAGTATATGTGCGCTTAAATGAATATAACGATCCCAACTGAAATTGGAACTCGGCTATTATCCATTACACCACTTGAACATCCGCGCTTACAGCAGCTGATATTCACAGGCGGTTACCCATCTAGGGACTGGCAAGATCAACATTGCTTAACTCTGATTTTCAAGGTCATATAGCTGTAAATCTTACAAATATGAACTCGAAAAGAGAAAAATAACTTCTTCATGTGCCGTGTTTCATGGACTTGCACTTGACTCTGTCTTTTGTCGTTTCAATATTATTTCCCCTGGAATCACTTCCAAACTTCCATTCATTTTCTCAGGCCTATCAAGTACTTCTCGAGCTGATTTACCCTGTCTCTCTTTCCTTCTATCCACCCTGTGATTATTAAATTCTCCAAGCTCTTCTTCCTCATTACGTGTCTCAGGAAACTCATTTGTTTCTCCCTGATGTTAAGTATGAGTTTTCTTCTCGTTTGCATCCTCACCAACACCCCATCGTTGCTCACGTGCTCAGTCCACGGTATCCTCAGCATCCTTAATTGTTGCATTTGCTAGTAACGTACTGAGGATAATGCAATCGTCCACTCAAGAAGCAGCTCACCTTCGAGAGAGGAGAAGTTTAAATACCTGGGGTTTGAAATGTCACATTGCACCGTATTCCGTGCAGTTAAAAACTACATTGCATGTGTAGAACAGTGAGACCTGGTTGAGTTGTTTAGGAGCTGGCGCGAGAACAGTCTATCCGTAGATTAAATAAAGGGTTGAGTTCAGATTTATTAGCAGGTTTCCCAACTCAATCTACACATGAAGAAGACCGGAGGCCACAACGACCGAACGTTGGGAAAAGTAGAAGAAAGATAAAAAAAATCCAAATATAGATAGTGTAAAAAATGGTTACTCCTCATAATTTAGATAAAAATTATTCTTTACTAAACATTTTAAGAAGTTGGACCCGAGATAAATCATAACAAAACATGAAATATGATATAAAAGCAGTGATATATAATTCCTGGTTCTGAATAACAAAATGATGATCGTCTTGTCGGACAACGATAAACACGAAAACACACACACACACACACACACACACACACACACACACACACACACACACACACACACTCTGATTGAGCACTCTGGAAGAATAGTAGACTTTGCAAAATAGTAGCTACTCTGGCATCAACGCATCGTTCATTCAGCAATGAATTAGAATACTCTCAGCTTTTTGGGCTTGTATAATAATAATATACACGCTAACAAGTCTGCCCCCTTCTACCGAGCTCGCGTAGCTCAGAGGCAGAATTGCCGACTGACGCCAATTTGGTTAGGTTTCAATCCTGAGTAAAAAGCAATAGGTTGTCTAACCGTACTGATGAGCTGTGATACAGCGAAACAGATCTATGCGGATGACTATTTACGCTCTCACACCCTGAATGGGCACTCTGGAAGAATGGAAGACTTTGAAAAACAGTAGCTGCTCTGGCATGTACGCTCATGTACGTTCATTCAGTAATAGATTAGAGCACTCTGGCTATTGGGCGGGTATAATGACAATATACACGCTAAAATAAAAAGTCTGCCTTCTCCTACCGAACGCCCATAGCCCAGAGGTAGAATCGCCGACTGACGTCAATTCAATCCTGGGTTAAAAGCAATCGGAGTCTAACCGTACTGATGAGCTGGGATACAGGGAAACAGATCTGTCTGCGGATGACTATATATATATATATATATATGCTACCGGTAATAATTATAAGGCCACGCCAGTTTTTTAAAAGAAATAATGTATTTCATACTATTTATAGTATTTATTGCCAAGTAGATAAATCTAAATGAAAATAGAATGGTTCTTTTTTTATTATGACTTTGCAAAATTTTACAAGGCAAGGAATCACCCGATATTTTCTTCATTCTTTCATTCATGAAACTGCAATATTGGTAATTTTTAAATATTTATAAATTCATTTAATGCCCATGTTATTGTGAAATATTAACAAAAGAACCATTCTATTTTCATTTACAAGTATTCATATGGCAATAAATACTACAAAAATCGTATGAAATACATCATTTTTTAAAACACTAGGATGGCCTAATAATTATGGCCGGTATATATAAAGTATATGAAATATAAACTTATATTTTTATTCTCATATATATATATATATATATATATATATATATATATATATATATATATATATATAAACTTATTTATAAATGAAACATTGTTTGTGTGTATGTGCATGTGTGTATGTATGTGCATGTGTGTGTATGTGTATGTGTGTGTCTGTGTATGTGCGTCTGTAAACTACGAATCGGCTGAACCGATTTTTTGAAAATTTACACAGTTGTACTATAAGCGTCTGGGAGTGTTCTTAGCCAGGTGTCGAGATACCACCGATAAATATCGAAAATCGAAAACATCGGGTTATAGAAGGAGTGATCAAATTTGATACACTCATAAACAAAGACATAAGAAACGATATTCAGAAGTTTCAATGCTGCAGTTCTTACAGTAGAGTAGAAAACTTGATATCGATACCAGGAAATCAAAACTTGACTGACATCCATTCAGTTTTCTTTCAGTTTTCTTACGGTTTCGCTTTAACTGGAAACAATTATTGCTTTTTAGTCTTTCGTGCCAACGTCAGAAAGAGTCTGAGATCCCGGATTAGTTTTAAAGCTTTCATTACACCCGAGCAACGCCGGGCTATACTGCTAGTAAAATATTAACTTATATTTTTATTCTTCGTAGGTGATAGTTGTGTGGCGTGGTAATCAGACTGAATCACGCACATACGAGGGAGTTGTGTATAGGGAGTTGCCATCCTTTCTACTCTCTTCGCTGCAACTTCTCGAAGTTTTGCTCTTTGTTCCGAAGATCCCCGCTCTTATATAATCTGAAATTCCCTCGTATTTTTGCCTTCTAGAGTTTTTGCTTAATTGTCTCATCTATGGTTAGGCATATCTGTCAATCATTTTTGCCATCTATTGCCTTTGGAGCCGGTTACCTCTGGTGTAATCATAGCCTTGTCTGTCTTGTTTATATTTTCTGCTTACGACTGCTTTTGATGTCAATCATATTGTTGTCGGTTCACAGGAATATATTACAATGGTATTTACCCTAAATCTATCATAAAATTTAGGATAGGAATTAATAAATACCAAAGACTACTAATACATAGGCGTAGGAATGAGATAATAAGTTTGATGTGCAAGAATAGAATGGATTCACAAAAAGGAAAAGTACTAAATAAAAGAAAGCACTTGAAGAGAACCGGCAACAGCAACTACTAAAATGAATAACACCTATAACTCACAGAGAAAAGTGACAGCATAATCAAGTTACTGATACTCCACATTCAAATAAAACTTTAGGAAAAAAAAAAACATGACAGTACTGGACGTAAAAATAAAAAACATTTTCCTGAGA
This sequence comes from Ascarosepion bandense, assembly GCA_037127315.1. NCBI lineage: Eukaryota > Metazoa > Mollusca > Cephalopoda > Sepiida > Sepiidae > Ascarosepion > Ascarosepion bandense. The sequence continues at coordinate 2,211,140 of JBBBDQ010001762.1, read as the reverse complement.
CATTTTTCAGAAAAATAATTTATGCTTTGAAAAGAAATGAAATACTGGCTGATCAGTGAATACCAAATGTTTCACTGTAAGTAAAATGCTAATATTAACATTACCATTAATATATACGGTATTTTAAGCAAACTAGTTTAGGGTTGTAAATTTATCAGACGATAAAATGCAAATTATACTGTAATAAATCTCTAAAAATGTGTTAATATGCGTGAAAATTTCAGCTCTTTATATATTAAGTGAAAACTAGCATGAAATTATTTTTTAATCATTTCACCCCGAGCAAGGCGGAAATGCCACTGATGTGCGGGGGCTACATAACTGAAAGAAAATTAATTAGAAGTGAGAGGAGGAGTACAAAAGCAATTAGAAAAGAGCAATAGAAAGATGAGAATTCAGGTGAGATGACAGTTTCAAGCTAGGAGAGAAAGGGAGGGATATACGGGGTGGGGGAAGGGCTAGAGTCAAGTGGTTAGTAGGTGAGTATTGACATTTCATTTAAACTTCTAGAGGTTGTAGCCGTCAGGAAAGCAAGAGTATGGGAGCGAGTTCCACAGGTGGGAAGTGCGAGAGAAGAAGCTGCAAGAGTAGAATTGTCGTCTGCATTTGGCTAACCTAACAGTGAAAGGGTGGGACCCAACTGCCAATCTGGTTGCACGAACAAACACCTGTTAAGGAGGCACCAGTGACTTGAGTTCGTCAACATAAACCATGAAAGTACTGATAGAACAGACAAAGGGAGGCACATTTTGTCGGTGGGGAAGTGGCTGAAGTCGAGCCGCCAGTCAGCACCTATCACGTTACTGACTCTCCTTTGGAGCCTGTCGAGAACACTGAGGTGAACGGTAGGGGCGCCTGACCATAAATGGCAGCAGTACTCCATGCACGGTCGAATGGTAGACTTGTATATATGAAGGATGGATTGAGGTGGAAAAAACATCTTGCATCGACATAGTGACCCAACCTTCTTAGCAGTGGATTTAGCTATGGATTCAATATATTGGTTCCATTTGAGATCAGAAGAGATTTGAGATCAGATCAACGTGTCTCTTATTGCGAATCTTTGTTTCCCGACACATTCAGGCACTATTTTGGGGTAAGCACGTCACAGGTGATAAGAAGTGCCATCTTGCCGCGCCATCCTGCATATTCTCCTGATCTAGCTCCCTTCGATTATCACTTATTTCGAGGATTACAAAACCATTTAGATGGCCTTAGGTTAACATCACGAGAGGCGATTGAACATGAGTTAAATTCATAATTAACATCAAAACCTAAAGAATTCTACAAGCGAGGCATTTAGAAGATCGTTGACAGATGGAATCAAATTATAGAGAGCAAAATGTCGTTATTGTTATGAAGAAAGATTTTCAAAAGCACACAGTTTTTCATTTTCAAGATAAAATTTTAAATCGACAAAAGCTTTTGCACCGACCTGATATATTGCCAGAAATACCCTCTAGCAGGGACCACTCGGGAATATAAGGGGAAAAGGTACCGAAAGAAAAAGAAATATATATATATATATATATATATATATATATATATATATATATATATATATGTGTGTGTGTGTGTTTATATAAAGGAAAAATATTTTGACCAAACATCAATACATATATATATATATATATATATGGATGTATTGATGTTTGATAAAAGTACTTTTCCTTTATATAAACATATATATATATATATATATATATATATATATATATATAATCATTTCACCCCGAGCAAGGCGGAAATGCCACGGGGTTACATTACTGTAAAAAGATTAATTAGAAAAGAGTGAGGAGTACAGACTAGTTAGAAAGGGGCAATAGAAAGCTGAGAATGCAGGTGCGATGACAGATACATAGGTGGAGAGAAAGGGAAGGTTATACGGGGGTGGGGAGAGAGCTAGAGTCCAGTGGTTAGTAGATGAGTATTGATTTTGCATTTAAGTTTCTGGAGGTTGTAGCCGTCAGGGAATATGGGAGCGAGTTCCACAGGCGGGAAGTGCGAGAGAAGATGATGCAGGAGTAAAGTTGTCGTCTGCATTTGGATAACCTGACTGTGTATGGGTGAGACCCAGTTGCCAGTTTGGTTGCACGAGTAAACACCTGTTGAGGAGGCACCAGTGATTTAAGTTCGTCCGAGCAGAAGCCATGAAAGTATTTATAGAACAGACAAAGGGAGGCCACATTTCGACGGTGTGGAAGTGGCTGCAGTCGAGCCGCCAGATCAGTACCTATATATATATATATATATATATATATTGATATTTGGTAAAAGTATTTTTCCTTTATATAAACAAAATATCTATACAATATATATATATATATACAAAGAGAGAAAGAGAGAGGGAGAGAGGGAGGAGAGAGAGATAAATAGTTTTATTCCTCTTGTAGATTCGCTCTCAGCAGTAGTCACACCGAATTTTATTTTGAAACTGAAAATTTTTAAAAACATTTGGGTAAGCCGAATTATGATATAATGTTTTCTAATTTGTCTTCTTTTTATTTGTCTTTCCTTTTCTTCTTTTTTCTCCCCAACTCGATGATCTAACGGATGTTACGTCTGCATATCCAGCACAAATTTCCCCCTTTTTCTCTTTTTTTCTTTTATCCTTTTCCTTCCCTATCATCTCCTATGACTTTTCTCTGATCTCTATTTTTTTCTCTTTCTTACTTATTCTTTTTTTCCTCTCCTACTCCCGTTCCGGTCACATGCTTATAAACGCATATATATAATTTTTAAATGTCCCTTTCACGAATCGAGTTGAATTCAGTTTGCTATCTTTTTAACGCTTTCTCTTTCCACTCTCTGAAACGGCATTTCGGTACGCTATCATTCTAACATACACTTTTCTTCCTTTTTTTTTTTCACTTCCCCTCCGACTTTTTTTCCTTATTTCTTTCCCTTTCTTTTTCATTCTTTCCCCACTTCAATATTTTTCTATTGGTTAATGCTACCAATTTCTATATTCTTTTTTCCTCTCCCTGAAGTAGACTTCCGGTATCTTTATCCACACGTAGGAAACTTTCGAAATTTTTCATAATAAAAGATGGCTGATGAAGCGAATTAATTTCGCTGGAATTATCATTTAATATTTGTATTTTTCGAAGAATTATATGTAAAAACTCTCTCTCTCTTTATATATATATATATATATATATGTGTGTGTGTGTGTGTGTCTGTGTGTCTGTATATATAAAGCGAGAGATACACAGAGACGTAGCAATATATAGATAGATAAAGAGAGAGAGAGACATAGCAAGATATACAGACGGAGAGAGCGAGACGTGACATGATATATATACAGAAAAAGACAGAGAGACAGAGAAAGACATACGTAGAAAGACATACAAAGAAAGAGATTCGTAGATAGATAAACAAAGAGAGACAGACAGAGGAAATAGATAGGTAGAAAGATAGACAGAGAAAGAGATACGTAGAAAGATAGATAGATAGATAGATAGATAGATAGATAGATAGATAGATAGATAGATAGATTTAATTTATCTGCATGTTCATGTGACAGCTTTTGTGTAAAGAATAAAGAAAGAGACATTATTCAAGGTTTTTATTTTAATTTCTAGTTTTATTAAACACAAAAGTCTCTTCGTGCATTTTCGTCGAATCACAAAAAGATACGCTCAAAAATCGTTTATTTCAGATTCTTTTCATTTGTCAATCTCTTCGTTTTGTTTGTGTAAACAATTTTCATAAGATTCCATTTTGTATTCAAATTCCCATATTTCTCTTGATAATGTATTTTTAGATACACTCCTTGGCGTGGAAGGGATCACTTTTAACAGAAGATCGCATTTACTATAATTACCACAAAGAAGTTGCACAATAATTATAAACAAGTCGTAGCTGCTCTGTCAGCATCGGCTCCTCAATGTTTAAACTGTGTTTCCACTCGAAAAGGGAGTGAGTCTCTGTACAGACTGTTTTTAAATTAAAATTGAAGAAAGTCAACCCAAAACATTTAATGTGTCATCTTTACATGTGATATTCGGAAATTCATTTAAGTTTTCGATCTTTAAAGAATTTAAAGACTTTCCATTATGAGCTCTCTCTATCTCTCTTTCTTTTCTCCGAAAATAGAATGCAAATAACAAATCTTTGTTGAGTTATAAAGTTGTTTTTTTTTTCTCATTTTTATTTTTTATTTTATAGTGTTCGACATTTTTGGCATTAATTTTCCATCTCTTTTACAATATGGCTGACATCAATTTTGTTTTAGGATATAGTACCTTTGTATTTTTATCACGAATTTAAGCCGTTCGTTTTTCTCTTTGTTTAGTTATGTCTTTTTTTCTTTCAAGAATAGATAGATTCGCCTTCATTTAAAAAAAGGAAGATCTCTCGAACTTGTCTTTTTCGCTTCTCTTCGTTGAAAAAAATATGCGCATTGAAACCGTCACTCCATGAGATCATATCAGCAGTAACTCATACAGCGTTAGAAATATAAAATATTATATTTATGCACAAGATTATGAAGTGGGTTTCACCTTTGTCCTTTAACATTTTCAGTTACTATTTCCGTTTCTTTTTTTTATTATTACTATTATTTTAAGCAGACTCGAATGAAGGATTATTAACGTCAGCGTTGATTGTTATCGTCTGCCCATGAAAATAATGATACGTTTGCACCAAATATTAGACACACCCTCATATAATATTTATACAAACATCTACCAAAACGAACCAGTTTATTTTCATGTAAAGATAGTTTTGATTATATATTTTCATGTCGATAAGTTTTATTTTTCGCTATCAGATGAATACATTCACTGCAACTTCTTCAACATTATATTTGAGTAATTTTTAATATTCGCATCCGGTAGCGAAGAAACAATATATTTTCGATTGTTTTTTTTTTTAGAAAGAAGATAAATGCATTTCCTTTTATACTTCAATGACAAATTATATTAATATCCACTTTCGTCTTCTCCAGCCTCTTCCTTAGATATATTTTGTTTTCTTCTTTCAAATAAAGTCGATGCCGTTTAAGTATATTTATTTTCGAATTCCACTTCAGGAATTATTTCATATTCAGCCTTCTGTTTTAATTTTTCCATAAATCTTTCTTTTAACATGTATTTTATGACTACTTCCATTTTAAAGTAGGGTATTTTATATTACGATTACACATTTTTTATTTCACGATTCGTTTTTTGTTTCATTTTTTCCTTTTTAATTGAATTTTAAATGCGTATATTAGCTTCAAGTTTTAACTTTTTATATCTTTTCAATGTCTTCACTGTAGGTTTGGCAGCATCTATATCTGTATTTAAAGGAAATAAATATTCTACAGTAGTTCGCGTTTCTTCAAATGTAAAATAGTCACCATTTATATTTATTTTTTTTCTTTAATATTGAAATGTTTCCATGCCATTAAAGGAGGTTCTCCGTATAATGCATGCCAAGCATTTATTTTCATTCCAAATTGAAAGTTTTAAAAAGACACCTTGAATCCGATTGAAGAAACGAGGCATTGTTTCTTACCTCTTTAAAGCTATAGTGTCTCTTTCTTTGCAGGTGATGAATATTTTTTTCCGTTAATTTAAATTTTTTCAGTTTTATAACATGCAAGAGAACAAATGTTTTCTTTACGATTGTTACGTAGTATATATTTTTATTTGTTTTCATTGCCTCTTCCGTTTTGTTGCCACTTATCTCTCTCTCTCTCTCTCTCTCTCTCTCTATATATATATATATATATATATATATATATATATATATATCTTTTTCTTTCTCTCGGAATTTTTTTATTTTCCTTGTCTTCATTTTAGATTCTCTCTACGTGCTCTCATTGTTCTTTCTGTTTGTTCCTTCTCTCATTTTTAACTTTCCTCGCTTTTAGCATCTCCATTTTTAAAGTATGGCAAATCGTAAAATAAGCTCCGATTTAAGGCAGACATTTTTACAATACAACGAAAGGTTAATTTTGACATCTTTCTATAACAACTTTTTTTCATATATAACTGCCACATTTTCCTTAGAGGGATGCGCAGATATCTTCCTGAGAAACTATATTAACAGTTATATTTCGATATGAATAAATACAGACGTTATCACATACACTGTTCACTGATGGTGAAAATGTCAATAAATTATTTTGATGCCTTTGTAATTTTAACACCATTCTTTGTCAATATTTGTAATTGAAAAATGTATGTCTTTTTATATGAATGCAGGCAAATTTATATATTAATGTAGAACGATAGTTTGTTCATGTAGAATGTGATACAATGACAAATTATTTGTAGAATTCATTTCTCTATCAAAAGATTACATCCTTTCACCATTTCGAGGTCATTACTTTTCGCACTGTCTGGCAAAATATTTCATTCCTTCCAGCCAAAAAATATATTTCTTTGGCATGGTATGTCAAAAGAGAGATTTAGTTACTGTTTTACTCTTCAGTAATTCTAAGATCTTTCTTGCGTTTTTCCTAAGTTAGGACAAAACTCCATGCTAAGTTGAGAACTTTAAAAAAGATTAAAAGTAAAAAGAATAGAAAAGAATCTGGAGGCATTTTATGTGAGGTTCTCTGAGTTTTTTTAAGTCAGTAGGCAGAAGAAGAGAAATGTATAGCTTTCACGTACCACTCTCAGAAAAAAAAAAGAAATTGATGGCACTACCAAAAACACGTAAGAGAAAGAAAAACTGATTGAGTAATTGCTTGAGGGTCGCGGAACGTCGTGTAAAAAAACATGTATAAATGGACGTGTGTTTGAGTGACCGAGGAAAAGTACTACGCGTAAAACTGTGAATCAAGAAATAAAACGACTTGAACAGAAAGAGAATGTTATAAATTTTGTCTATGACAAAAACTGCTCTTGAATTGTTGATTACTGATGAGGATATTGTTTTCTGACATGTTACTTTTCTAATTGTATAAAAGTCTTTAAAGAAGAACAAGTAGAACAACCAGAAAACCAACTATAAATTTTAATTTAATGATAGTTAAATTTAGAATAAAAAGGCTACATCTAATTCACTTTGAGTAATGAATTTAATTTACGTATTACGAGTGTTTCCTAAGCAGTGGGTTTTGATAATTCAAAAGTTAGAGTTACTTTATATATATATATATATATATATATATATATATATATATATAATGTTGCCAGCATTTATTGACATATATATATATATATATATATGTGTGTGTGTGTGTGTGTGTGTGTAATGTTGCCAGCATTTAATTGACACATATATATATATATATATATATATATATATATATGTATGTATATATATATGTCAATAAATGCTAGCAAAACATTTAGAAGAAAAAGAACACGGATAAGAAAATCACGGATAATACGAAAATAATGAGGATAAATATAAGTGATTTAGTTTAAATTCAACTTACATACTTTCGAATATTGATACAGTATTTCGGCTTGCAAAACGGTTAATAAATTTAGTGTAATACGTTTTAAAATAAAAATTCATCACTATCACTGTATACATAAGATTATATAATTAATTAAATTGTCGATAAATTATAATAAATGAACTTTATCAAATTATGATTTATCGACACGATAATAATTATTAGAATTACAACTTAATGATGACAAGATCTAATTTTTCATAAATCTATAAAAGTTATATGTATAATAGCATTATGTGAGAACTATATCTAGGAGCTACACGTGGAAAGTTGCAGTTGCAACATTATATATATATATATATATATATATATATATATATATATATATATATATATATATTATATATATATATATATATATATATTATATATATATATATATATATTAAAAGAATTATTACTATTAGTAGTAATAATATCAGTAGTGTTGTTGATATTGTTTTATTCATTTGATGAATTAGTCATTTTTTAATAATAATCTTAATAAAAACTACTATTAATACTAATATTGTTGTGCTAGTACTATTATTACTAATATTATTATTATAATTATTATCAATATTGTTATTATTATTATTATTATTATTATTATCATATTAAGCATTTTTAATAATAATGTAATTATCAGTTATGATTAATTCTTATTATCAGCATTAATAGTAGCGGTCGAAGCAGTTGTACTATATTTATCAATTGTTATTTTCTGAATTGGATAAGTCTTTTTAAAAAATAACTTAACAATAAATACTAATAAAAATATTAATAATACAGGTAGCAATTATTAGACGTAGTAATACTAATACTAGATCTAGTGCCATTTTTATTATATTTTTTGATTAACTAGGTATTTCCGTATAATAATTATAATTGTAATAATGATAATAGTAATAATTATAATAATAATAATAATAATAGCAGCCTGGCTGTAGTACTATATCATGCAATACGCGCTCACGAAAAAAAGATGAAAACTAATTTATGGGAGACAAATATATTTTAAGTCGATACGTAAAGAGACAAAAACAAGTGAAGTTTTCTTGATAACAGAAAACACTACAAGTAGAAACAGAAAATTAATTACTGCACTGTGACAACTAGGGTGCTATCAATATAGAAAGATTGTGTTTCACCAATATTTTTAGCCATGAAGATATTCCTTGATATTCAATATTTGTTTTAAGTTTTACTTAAACTTTAGCATCAACCCAGATAACCGTTAGATTACTGATTTCCAAGGTAAGCAAACAACAACTAAATAATGACGCCAACAAAAACTCTGATTAAATTCTTTTATGTTACTGCCTTAGATTCATTATTATATTATAATTCCTGGCAAGATTGACAATGAGTGTATCAGATTGTTACAGTTATTGCTCACTGAAGTAATTATGCGAGTGTAGTATCTCGAATATTTATTCAGTCAGCGTTTCGTTAAAAAAAATAAATGTGCTAATGCATTTGGTGATGAAACAAACCAGAGCGAGAGAGAGAGAGAGAGAGCGTGATTGAGAGAGCGAGAGCGAGAGACAGCGAGAGAGACAAAGAGAGCGAGAGAGAGTGATAGATAAAGAGCGAGAGAGTGATAAAGAGAACGAGAGAGTGATAAAGAGAGCGAGAGAGAGATAGAAAGAGAGATAGAGATGGCGAGAGAGAGTGATAGAGAGAGCGAGAGAGATAGAGAGAGAGAGCGAGAAAGAGATTGAGAGAAAGAGAGCGAGAAAGAGAGCGAAGAGAGCAAGAGAGAGTGATAGAGAGAACGAAAGAGAGAGCGATTGAGAGCGCGAGAGAGAGATAGAGAGAAATATAGAGAACGTGAGAGAGAGCGAGAGATAGCGAGAGAGAGAGAGAGAGAGCGAGAGAGAATGATATAGAAAGCGAGAGAGAGAGAGAAAGAGAGAGAAAAAGTGAAAGAGAGAAAGAGAGATAGATAGATATAAAGTATCATGCCTTTCCTAACGTAATTTATTTTCAGAATTTCCGAGCTCATGAAGGTCACTTTACTCCGTACTTTAAATTACAAAAGTGAAATCGAGTGAAAGAGAAACATTGAACAAGAAATTTCCGGCAAGAAAAATTCATTTCTCTTCATCATGAATTAGGATACATAATCTTTTTTTTTTTTTTTTTGGTGGGGGGGGGGGATTGTTCTGTTTCTATATAACACAGCTATTGGCACGCCTCAGGATTGATGTGTTAGCTCCTTTCGTAATGCAATATATGAGTTGTTGCTTAGGGATAGCCCCATTGAACCTAGATGAACATCTTATAATCAGCCCCACCTGCAATAATTACGTATCTTGCAAATATTTCTCTTCGCGATGGAAATAAAAACTTGAATGATTAAAAGAACGTCCAAAAAATTGTATTAACATTATAATATTGAGTTTAAGGCAAATAGATTTAGTTTGAAATTATGAAATTAAATAAAAAAAAAAATTCAATTTACAAATAAAGGCAAGCAAACCAACAAATAAAAATATATCAGAATTTTTACAGGATTCGCATTAACCAGCGATAATAACGAAAAATGATGTGTAAGTGAAAGTGATTTCAGTCAGAAAATTACGTTAGGAAGAAAATGTGAATCAACGTTACGTTTCATGATTGAACAGTTCTTTCTTTTTATTTTATTTTATCATTTAATTATTTGATGACTTCATTCTTAGACTGTTCAAGGTTATTTAAAAAATAAACATTCTCAAAAAAAAAAAGCTTCCTAAACAAAAAGTGAAGAAACTTACGGTAAATTTCCATTACTAAGATGTATTTTATAAACAAACTAAGGTCCATTAAAGAGGGTGACAACGTAGAAAATTAATAGATGTATGAATATCAATGGGAGATAGATTGACCAAAAACCACTAAACCTATAAACATCTAATTGTGTTTGGTTAAGAGCAAATATATATTAACAATCCATTTCTTTTAGGATATGCTAAATAATCTTAATACTAGTAGAAAGTAATGCAAGCAAATAATCTTTTAAGGAAAGGCATTAGTAATATGTGGCATTAGAAAGGGGAGCGGACTACTTGTGCAAGGTCCTGTACGGATAGCAACATTCGATAGTGCCTCGTTGGAGTCCTCTTCAATAACTGTGATATTGGGAAACGGAATTAATATTACTCGTGGGTAGGGAAAAGGGCAAAGATACAAATTCGGGTGGATACTCGGCTGCGGCAATATGCTTGCTTGTAAGGAAGGTACAGGAAATACAAGTGCAAAAGAAATTACGTAAGACGGGTCTATGGGACCAAAAGGGGTCACAAATGGGGCATTTTGGAAAAAACGATGACGCATATGACTGGTATGTGTTACAGCGCCAGAGTCTAAGGAATAACCTTCATCTGGAGATTGAAGGCTAAAATAGTCTTTCTCCAGAATATGACAAAGATCGACAAATGAATGTTGTTCAATAAACTCTTCCCTTGGAAAATAAAGTAAATCGGCGTATCCTGGTCCTCGTGAAGGCCTGGTTGCTTGGACGTAACTTAAATCAACATACGAACCTTTTTGGGATGGATGATGTCGAGGAATATAGATCAAATCCGTGTATCCAGGCCCTTGACTAGGCCGGGTTACTTGGACGTGACTTAAATCAACATACGAACACTTTTGTGATAGGTGATGTTTAGGTATGTAAATTAAGTCATTGTATCCTGGCCCTTGACTAGGCCAGGTTACTTGGACGTAACTTAAATCAACGTACGAACACTTTTGTGACGGGTGATGTTTAGGTATGTAAATTAAGTCATTGTATCCTGGCCCTTGACTAGGCCAGGTTACTTGGACGTGACTTAAATCAACATACGAACACTTTTGTGACGGGTGATGTTTAGGTATGTAAATTAAGTCATTGTATCCTGGCCCTTGACTAGGCCAGGTTACTTGGACGTGACTTAAATCAACATACGACCCCTTTTGTGACGGGTGATGTTTAGGTATGTAAATTAAGTCATTGTATCCTGGCCCGTGACTAGGCCAGGTTACTTGGACGTAACTTAAATCAACATACAACCCCTTTTGTGACGGGTGATGTTTAGGTATGTAAATTAAGTCATTGTATCCAGGCCCTTGACTAGGCCAGATTACTTGGACGTAACTTAAATCAACATACGAACACTTTTGTGACGGGTGATGTTTAGGTATATAAATTAAGTCATTGTATCCAAGCTCTTGTGTTGGCTGTGGTACTTGGACGTAACTTAAATCAACATACGAACATTTTTGGGAAGGATGATGTTTAGGTACGTAAATTAAGTCATTGTATCCAAGCCCTTGTGTTGGCTGTGGTACTTGGACGTAACTTAAATCAACATACGAACATTTTTGGGAAGGATGATGTTTAGGTACGTAAATTAAGTCATTGTATCCAGGAATTGGGGTAGTTCGTGTTGCTTGGACGTAACTCAAATCTATATATGAACATTTTTGGGAAGGGTGATGTCTAGGTATGTAAATTAAGTCATTGTATCCAAGTCCTTGTTTAGGCTGGGTTGCTTGGACGTAACTCAGGTCGATATAACTGAAATGCAGTGATACATGAGATATAGGTATATAAGCAAGATCTACGCATTTTGGTAGTTGCGAAGGACATGTAGCTGTCACATAACTCAAGTCTACGTAGCCATTTTTTTGCGACGAATGTGGCACTGGGGAATAAGTAAAATCAGCGTAGGTACATTGACGGAGAGGCAATCTCGTTAAACTATGACTGAGATCAACGTAAATATCCAATCCTGCATTGTGACATATATTAGCAAAATGGATGTCAGTGTATGTATCAGCATTTGGAGGAAAAGTGATTGACCATAGCGAATGAAAATGCCGTAGTAATGGAGAGAGGACTTGGGAATAAATCTGGACTGTTTGCGATATTGGAGAAGAACCAACGGGTGATTCACTCATCAGCTTACTAGCCTTGTCTGACGGGGGAGTCTCGATAGTCGAAGGCTCAACATCTGAACTTGGTATAGATTTTTGTAACTGCAGTTGTAAAGCGTGAGGAGAAGAGTGTGCTTCCTCTGCAATCAAGGAATCTGGAATAGGAGCTTTTTCGGGTTTTTCGGAGGTAGAAGGTGTTGCAGCTTCGGTGGAGGGAGGAGCTTTTGCAGCTTTGGTGGAGGGAGGAGCTATTGCAGCTTCGGTGGAGGGAGGAGTTATTGCAGCTTCGGTGGAGGGAGGAGTTATTGCAGCTTTGGTGGAGGGAGGAGCTACTGCAGCTTCGGTGGAGGGAGGAGTTATTGCAGCTTCGGTGGAGGGAGAAGCTATTGTAGCTTCGGTGAATGGGAGATCTGTTGCAAGTTCTAAAGAGGGGAGAACTTTTTCAGATTCAGTAGAGAAGGGAGTTGTAGCAAGTCCGGTGGCCGGGGAGGGTGGAGGAACTGGTAGGGTAGAAGAATAATAATCTATATTTCGAGTGCACGGAATATTTATTCTGCTAATGGTACGTATGGTGAGCGATGAAGCAGCGGCTATCGTCCTAATGGATACACAAGTAGGTATTATTTCATGGGGAATAGCTGGGCAAGACCTAAAGGAAAATGTACTTTGAAACGTTGATGAGGAAACACAGGGGAAGGATGTTTGCCTGGTGGCGAATTCAATTGGTTGATGTCTGTTACAGTGAGATAAAATTGAAGTCGATCTGAGAATGAACGAAGAGGTGCAATGCGGTAAAGCAATGGTCGATGACTGTAAAACGGAAGGTTGAGACTGCTGACACTGGTTTCGGAGCCTAGCATCCGTTCTGGTGAAAGGGTCATGGACAGTTGAGCTGTTGCTACTGGAAGTAGCAGCTTCAGGGATAGTAGGTGAGCGATTAGCAGAGCTAGACGCAAAAGAGGGACAAAATGGAATACAAGTATGATGAGGATGGAAACTATACAAAATCGTTTCACGCAAGCATGGCGATAATCGGTAGAAACAGGTCCGAAGATTTTCTCTTCTTTCATTTTGATCCGTATGAAGAATAGATGTATTGACTTTAACTGTTTTAAGCTGTTTCGAACAGGGGCAAGAATTCGTTGTTTTAGTGGCACTACAAGTGGTATTCGAAAAATCTGAATGGTCGGTCATTTTCTTTGCCGCGTTTAAACAAGAGGGAGATGTACGTTTAACATGGGAACGGGTGTCCGTAGGCCGTGTGTTCGTTGTCGACATGTCCGAAAATGTTGATTTCTGGGGTGGGCATGAACGGGAAGCTTGTGAGCTTTCCCTGTTTAGGGATGAGGAAGAGCAAGGTCTTTCAGTAAGGTGCAAAGATAAGGGGGTCGAAGAAGTTGAGGAAGTGAAAGAAGAGTGTGGAAAGATAGTGGCGGAAGACGAAACACCTTTCAGTGAATGGGACGAAAACACGACGGAACAAGTAGACGAACGACGGGGTAATTGTTTAGAATATTTAGCCGAAGAACAAGAACAAGTCTTAGAAGTTAGTCTTTCCAAGTGACGATCAAGCGCTGCCGTGAGGTCTATTTCGGACGACGAATGGGAAAAAACGATGTCAGAAACGGAAGAAGAGAAATAGGGCGTCTTGTGGGTTGATGTGCGAGATGAGGTTTTTCTGGCACGGTGAGATGAACCCAATTTCGTCTTCTTTGATGATTGGCGTTTCCAATATTGTGTGTAATCAAAAGTCTCCATCAATTCAGATAACAGGTTAGTCTCTGAAGAAGATGATTGAGGTGGGTGCGAGATGTTTGGCTCTGTTGTAAGAGATTTAATCTCATTTTTAGTTTTAGAAAAATTAAGCTTTTCAAAAGAGGTCGAAATAGAAATCTGAGGTGTGGATGAAGACGAGGATGCATTGAAGGAAGTGGACGAACAGCTTAAAGAAATAGTGTCATTATCACTTTCTGTGTCTGTATCTGTTGAAAAAGTGTTCGTCGAGTTAAAAAGTGAATTTGAAGACATTGAAGAAAGTGAAAATGAAGAAAGTGATGAAGATGAAGAACTAAGTGAAATAGATGACCAGGTAGGATTTGGGGATGCTGATAGGTTTTTATTGTAGTGACAGTGCAGTTTTACGGACGTTGAAAAAGTGGTGGTATTTGCGCTTGTACTTACAGAGGGTGTGAACGATAAGCAAATAGTAGAGTTCCCTGGATTTTCGTCGTGCAGTTTTAAAGAGCTGGGATTAGAGTGGCAGCATTCTGGCGTCATCGTATGATCGGGGGTAATACTGGAACATACACTTTTGAAGGAACTGCAATCAGACGACGCAGAGCAGCACGGTTCTGGTGATTGTCTTTGAGAGTGAGGCTCTCGAGACAGAGATGAATAACCAGAGACCGAAGAAGCGGAGAGACTCTGTTTTGGCACGGACGGAGCCGTCGACGTGATTATTGACGAAAAGGAAGAATTTGGAGACGGAGCGTGCAGCGAAAAAAAGGACATTGAACTAGAAGAGACAGATGCGGAATTTTCATTAGAAGTTGAAGAGTGAGAAATCAAGGACCGGGAAGGAAGTGAAGATTGGACGGTTGTCGGTGGAAAAGCAGTGTCATCTGAGTTCTTTGGAGATTGAAGAACGTTCGAATCTACATTGTTCGATATGATCGGTTCATTTAAGAATAAGGATGATGTTGATCCAGATATAGTAGAATCAGGAGAGTTGAAAGGTGTTTTATGAACTATGAAGTTTGGTGAATCACTTGGACTTGTACTATTCAGATCAGATGCCTGAGGAGATTGATTATTAATGTTAGGAATCTGTCCATCTTGAGTGATCGAACGTCTATAATAAGGTTTCTTCGATACGTTAAGTTGATCGTCTGTCTGGGAAGGGGGAGGTAACTCTGGACTTGAAAGGTAATGGGAAAGACGCAGAGGATGTTTATATGAGTTCGTGCATTCCTGAATCCTGACCGTAGAGGTGATTGGAGCATTGCAGCTTGATGTTGTATATGTTAGCGAATTATTATGAATGGTTGACATTTTGGAATCTACAGTGTTTTCGACTGAATTTGAGAAATCAATGGCTAGGGACTTAGTTAAGGTTCTTTCAGAAGTGGGGCTGGAAGGAGGTGAAGAAGATTTAATATTAAGATTTGTAGTATTGGAAAGTTCTCGGTTTTCAATGTTCGGCTCGTTTTTCCAAGTGAGTCCAGTATCAACCTGAGGTGAGAAAGAACTTGAATCAGGTGTAGACTCTCTTAAAACATCCGTCTTTGTTCCGATATTGGTAGTAACATTTGCAGGAGGAGACGCGTTTTCTGAAACGGGAGGTAAATTAAGCGTGCTGTTATTTTTTATTTTACGATTAACTCTCGAATATGGCGCAGATACGCAACGAGAAATCGAAACAACTCGTTTGGTTGCAGGTAAATCAGTAATAGAGGTGGTCGCATTAGTATTAGTAGTATGACTGTTAGTGATAGTAGTAGTAGTAGTAGTAGCAGCTGGAGAGGAAGAAAATGATTGACATGCGGGAGATACTTTTATCGTTGAAGAAAACGGAATGATCTGGATTGTGTTGACCCGGGGCAGAAAAGTGGCAGATGACCTGTATGTCGACGGGGTTTCTGAATCGGTTTTGGGTGGAACTGGTGACGAGGGCCCAAGGGATGAGGCCGAATTAGGTGGAGAATCGCAATTCTGAGGATCGCTAAACAAAGGATTAGGTGAAATTGTTTCAGACTTCACAGCTGAAGAAGATGGTAATTCTACGTTGGAGTTAGTAACATGATGGGTTGTTTCTGTTGGGAGGCGGGGTAAATAATCGGAAGGTAATGAGGGTTGTTTCTTATGGGTAATAGAAGTACTATCCATGGATGAAGGCGGTACTGCAGTGATGTTAGCTGAATTATTGTCCAGATTCTGGGGAACGGACCTTATTGTTGATCTTGAATTAGAGATTAAGTTTGAGTGTGCAGTATCTATACACGTTGTAGGAATCGTCGAAATATTGGAAAATAAAGCAGTGTTATTTGTAAAAGAATCATTCAAACAGACTTTTGGTACAATTGTATCGGAAGTGATAGACGGAACTTGGGAATCATTCGTTGTCGACGTAGAAACATCTTTTTGACCAAAAGATGGTACGTTTTTTGAAATTAGAGAAGCATTAGACAAGACATCACTAGCTGTATCCAATACGTCTTGATGAAGCTCGCGTGTTAAATCTGTTGGAATATTCGAAGAAATGTTGTAAGAAGGCTCTTCGATTTTAGACTTAGTGCAGGAAGAAAAATCAGACGAAAAAATTTTCTTTTTTTTTAGCGAGGCAGAAGGTGTCTTACAACCGGAGGCGTTCGGTATGATACAAGGTATAGGGAGAACGGAATCATCGACTTCCAGAAGGATTGTTGACTGCACCTCACTTGGCATGGGCGGTAACGGGCGAGAGAGAGAAAAAGAGAAGATGTCAAAGAGAGTAAGAGAAAAGGTAATAGCAGGAATGCGGTAGAGAGTTAAAGAGAGGCTGAGTCGAACGTGGCTCGACAGAGTGAGAGAAAGAGACATTGTAGAGATGCAGCGAAAACAGATGGCGAGCAGGACAGACGGGTAATCGCTATTGGGTGAGTAGAGAAGAACTGGGGAGAAGTTTTGATCCGGAAGTTGGGTGAACGGCAAGTAAGGTATGTTAAACTGAAACAGACGCGAAGGAGAACCGTACAGTTGCAGGTAAGGTAAACCTGTAAAGAGAAGTGATTTCATATTATAAAGTCATGCAATAAATAAGATAGCCATACAATACAGTGCAAAAGTATTAGGACAATTTACCAATTTCACCTAGTATAAATGTGTGTATATATATATATATATATATATATATATATATATATATATATATATATATAGTACCGTGCAAAAGTATTAGGACAAGAAATATTTTATCTTTTATGAGGCATATTGACAGAAAATAAACAATTTAATTAAAGTCATTTTATTTGATTTATTTAACAAATGCTTTTACAAGAAAAAAATACTTGCTACAAAATAGATTTAATATTCAGTATAATAGCCTTTTCTTTTGATGACAGCCTTCAATCTGTCAGGCATTGATATCACAAGCTTCTTTAATGTATCTAATGGTATCTCCTGCCTAGCAACTTGTATTTGTTCATAAAGTGTGTCCGAAGTAACATTAGATTTATCAATTCGAGAGTTGGGAATAAGAGAAAAGTCAGTCATATCCAAGGATAATAGAATAATGAGTAGTTTCAAAATAACTTGATTAATAGAAAATAGGAAAAAATTAAATATACAATGTTTTTAATATTTTTCTTTTACACCTAATTTTAAATAATCAATATTTATTAACAATTTATTTGGCTTTTCATCGTTTATTTGAATTTCAGTGACACTTTTAGTAAAATCACCCCCGGTCCTAATACTTTCGCACACTACCGGTAGTGTGCAAAAGTGTTAGGACAGGGGTGATTTTAAACTTTATTTTCATGCCTGATAAATAATAAAATAGTTCTCGTCCTAATAATTTTGCACAGTTCTGTATATTTATTACAATACTCTTAACGCTAATTTTAGGCGTTACTCTAGCCATCAATAGTCGCTCCATCTATTTTTATGTTTATTTTAGGTACATTGAATAATGTTTATTAATTAAAAAAATCGCCTCCGACAGGAAGTGAACTCGCGTCCTCCGTTTGTAGGATAAACCGTTGTTTAAATATTCCTTTTATCACTCGGCAACAAAGAGCGTCATAATCATTAACTATATTTATTTTGTCTGGAACATTATGTAATATTACAAGTCACGTTAATAGAAATTAAATATATTACAATAATTATTATTTTTGAATATTTTATTTTTCGTAAAAAAATATTATCATTTCGATTAAACGATTATTCGTTTGCAGAAGTTATTTCTAAGAAAGAAACATTACGAAAGATTTTTGTCATTTAAAATAACGGCTTGTTTCCTCGACCGTCGGTGCAGGCCATAGACAACGACTTGAATTGAAAAATTAACGAAATGGAAACTAAATTCCAAATTGAATGAAATACATCTGCAATACCATTACTGTCTTATGACATTTCGTATCTCGTTATACAATCGGCCCATCAAAATTGAACTTTGTTCTGATTTTATCGTTCTTTGAAATTAGGCTGAATATAATTGCTGGTCGAACGCGCATTTCTCACAGAAATAGGCGTGGTTATAGCGTTTAAATTATTAGGTGTTATTCATGGGAATTTATTTGAATTCATTTTTCGTAGTCGTTATTATCAGCACTGATAGTGCGACCATGAATTTCATTTACTTAACCCTCTAGGGCCATTCGTATCATATTTGATACGGTATTTCCCTATAAGGAAACATTTGGTATTCATTGACTGAGCAGTCAGTACTGCTTTCATTTGAAATTTATAAAATATTTCTCTTAAAAAATTTTTCAGGAAAATATTTCTTTCAAGGCTTGTTTTCATACTGTATCAAATATGATACGAATGGCCCTAGAGGGTTAATAATATAATATGATTAAGGCTTCTACTTGTCATAAAGTGGGGGACAGTTCTATATTGTTATGAAGTAATAAACAGATCCCCCACTAATTACTACTTAACCCTCTAGGGCCATTCGTATCATATTTGATACAGTATTTCCCTATAAGGAAACATTTGGTATTTCCCTATAAGGAAACATTTGGTATTCATTGACTGAGCAGTCAGTACTGCTTTCATTTGAAATTTATAAAATATTTCTCTTAAAAAATTTTTCAGGAAAATATTTCTTTCAAGGCTTGTTTTCATACTGTATCAAATATGATACGAATGGCCCTAGAGGGTTAATAATTATATTTATGTTGTTGTCTTCCTACAGGGCTACGTGGCCGGTATATAAAAGTTAGACAAACGCTGTTTACCCTCTCGCAGTAAGCCAGCCTGTCTGCCTGCCTCACTCTCTCTCTCTCTCTCTCTCTCTCTCTCTCTCTCTCTCTCTCTCTCTCTCTTATATATATCTACATCAAACAGTTTAATCCTAGCCTAAATAAAATAAATTTCGACACCTCCGCTAACATACTTCAATGCCTATACCCGACGGGAGAGGTCATAGTTATTATACTTACCCCCTACACCCATAGTAGTAGCAGTTCCCAGACCAATCCCCTCATGCCACTATACTCTCAATTGACCAAATCCCACTACCACCATTCCTGTTTAATTTTTCTGTATAACTCCAATCTGTTAATAATTGAAACGTTCTATGTTCACTGTATATTAAATGTTCATCCTTTGTTAATGGCTTATGTAAGCCGAAAGCTCAGACCTGATAAAAAAATCAACAATTATTGCGATTTCTTGTCGTCTTTTAATGACAACACTATCAAGCTAATCAGATCACACGAAAGGATCTTACACCACATAAATAGACAGTACTTGTCTATATCATTCAATGAAACCTGTATTAATGAAAAAATGCTGCCAAAATACACACACAATATATATATATATATATATATATATATATATATATATATAGACAAATGTTTGGAGGTACAAATTTATACAAAACTTTAAAAACAAGGAACTTATTTATAGTCTACCAACATTCGACCAACATCTCATCAGGAGAAAATTGTTCAAATCACAAATCAAACGAAAAACACCAACGAAAATGAGGAGCAAAAATAGGGGAACGTTTAAAATAAATACACATACAAAGATGAATTTATAACGAGGGGAGGAGAAATGACTTGTAAAAATGACGTGTTCACGTTATTTCCCCTCCCCTCGGTATAAATTCATATTTGTATGTGTATTTATTTTAAACGTTCCCCTATTTTTGCTCTTCATTTCCGTTTGATTTGTGATTACAACGATTTTCTAGAGTTCTAGAGACTATAAATTCCAAACATTTGTTTATATATATATATATATATATATATATATATATATATATATATATATATATATAAAATCTTTATTTAAAAAAAGCTACTAAGTAAATTTTTGTAACTTTGTATAATATTTTTGCATTACACCCTAATTTTTATTCGTTAAAAATTTCATTGCTAATCATGCATTACTTTTTAACTAATTCACCTATTTATGTCTTTGCTGTTTCCGTTCATTATATTATGGCCGCTACTATATATATATATATATATATATATATATATATATATATATATATTCCTACTTTCCCTCCTTAATCCTTATATTGACTGTGTCGCTGATTGTTTTCTAATTTGCCAACGTATACGTTTGAAAAAAGTGTTGGTCGAAAAGTACCTAAGGTAAAACGTGACGTCTATTTTGGTTAAGTCTATGTTTTGTTTCTTTGGGCACAGATATGATTTTATTTATATAATCATGTATAATTTGTAGAGACGAACACTTTGACTAACAAAGAGACAAAAGGAAAAAGGGTTTTGTTTCAATCGACTTTAACTGACGGACTTTTCGTGTTTAATAACGTTCGTCAGTTAAATGAAAATATAGATTTCCCGTTTTCTCTTTTTTAATTACATATATACGAAGTCGTACAAACTAACGTGTTGGCATTGTATTGTTTGATTTACTTAAGTAAGAGTGGTCGATACTTAGAGCATTATATATGGTATTTTTTTATGAATTTGTAACAAAAACTCAGTTTACTACAACACAGGAACCGTTGTGTTTCGGTACTACCTCATTAGGACTTCGACAGGCGGTGTAATATTTTTTTCTCTTGGGAATCATTATCTATAGAAGCTTAAAGACAACACAACTCTTACCAAATCCAGGCACTTAGGGTGGGGTGATTTACGGAGGATTTGTCTCAGTGAAACAAAATAAAGTCAGTTCAATATGTAAAGGAGAAATGTAAATGTCTTAAGACCCAGACACTTTTCAATATTTCACTGCCTGACGAGGTGCTAATGTGATAGTACCGAAACACAACGGCTCTTGTGCTGCAGTAAACTATGTTTTTATTATAACAATTTTACAATATATATATATATATATATATATATATATATATATATATATATATATATTGTTAAAAACGACCGACTAGATTTTATTAACTTTTTATTTAATTTTTCCAGTATTCTTAAATGTTTTCTTTTTGCTGGAGATAAGGAGTGTAACAATTTTCCATAATTTTCAACTTTCCAATAGTTTTCAACAACTTTGCGAACCATTGTTAAGGATGTTACTTTTCCGAAGTTGTTATGTTTTTTTTCTCTAATGTTTTGACTGTGACCTGATTTCTGTGTTTTTGCAAAAGGAGCGTTCGTTAAAGATTTCACGCGACGCGCGAGACAAGGCATAGCGTGAGCGTCTGTGTATTTAAAAAGAAGAATTTCAAACCTGCTATTCCATTTTTAAATAGTGTAAGGTTGATGGTAGGAAAAGACTGTTTGATACATTGTAATTATCTTATAGCGGGGTGTCATCTATATTGTGATTTAAATCGTATTTTTGTATTTTCATCCAAATTTTTCTTAAGAATTTTTAATTATTTTTCTGTAAATGTTCTTTGTTGCACTATTATTATGAAATAAGTGGCATTATATGATGGAATTTTTCATTTTTATTAATAAGGCGTCCATTCTTCTTCTTTTCTTTGCAATAGGGGCATTATTGATAAAAACGAAAAAAATCGTCACTCAGTAACATCAATTGCGAACACGCTAACATGCTTAAAGTGTTCGGTCCATAACGCATACCAATACTTTACATTATACATAATACCACTTATATTTCGTTACACATAAAATAACTTTCATCCTCGAAAATGGCTAACAGTATAGCCGCAAGCGTCTGGATAAACAAAAAATTGGGACGGCTTTTTTATAATTTATGTGGTCAAAAAATGAAAAAATTAACAGAGAAATCATAAGATTGCACAAAAATTACATAATCTATCCTGCACATTTACAAATCTACCATCCGCCCGTGCATTGAATACTGCTGCCATATCTGGTCGGGTGCCCCTGCTGTTCTCCTCGGGCTTCTCGATAAGGTTCAGAGGAGGGTCTGTAATGTGATAGATACCGACTTGGCAGACCGCCTGCAGTCTCTCTCCCACCGGTGAGACGTGGCTTCCCTGTGTCTCTTCTATAAATACTTTCACGGCTTCTGCTCCGCTGAACTTAGATCACTGGTGCCCCCTAAATACGAATTTGCACGAGATACTAGATTAGCAACTAGATCCCACCCTTTTACAGTGAAACCGATAAAATGCAGCCGTAACTTCTACTCCAACAGTTTCTTTCCTCGCACTTCCAGACTGTGGAATTCTCTTCCAAACGATTGCTTCCCCGACGGCTACAATCTCCAGGAGTTTAAATGTAAGGTCAATGCACACCTCCTAACACACTAACCTGCTCCCATTCTATCAAGCACTCTTCCCATCTGCCCGACCCTCATCCTCGCTATCCTTACTCATCTGTCACCTTTCTCCTGACATTCCCGATGTCTATCCACTCCTTCTCTTTACCTTCCCCTATGTAGCCCCATGCGCAATAGTGGCAGTGGAATGCCTTGCTTGGGGTGAGATGATTAAAAAAAAACATAAAAAAATTTAATCATCACACCCGATCTGCCATTTTTAATGAAGCCTACATACACACATAATTCTTAAATTCGTATATATATATATATATCTTAAAGAAATCGGTTGGAAAGATGATTTTGTATAGCCGTTGTTGTGAAGTGTTCATTTCAAATAGTAAATTTCTTTAAAGAAAAGTGGTCGGCAATATGAAATTGGAAAGCTGTTATAAATATATAGTGTTTGATTTTGATTACGTGTAGCCTTAAGGTTATTGTTTTTTCACTGGTTTGCTGATAAAATATATTTGGCATGCAGGTCCTTGATCGTAAAATGCTCGATATCTGAGCGTAGATAAAGAGTTTACAAGTACAGAGAGTGTCTCTTATACTGATTATGATATTTTCACCATATATATATATATATAGTCATCCGTAGACACACATTTTCGTAATAAAAAATTTATCGTAAATAACCAGGCCGGTAGAAATAAATATATAATATTGTTTCATTAAAAACAGAATATCTACTTAAATACGAGTATCGATAAAAAATAATGTTCAAACAATTCATATATATATATATATATATATATATATATATATATATATATATATACAGTACTGTGCAATGTATATATATATATATATATACACAATACTGTGCAATGTATATATATATATATATATATAGTACTGTGCAAAATTATTAGGACAAGTACTATTTTATATTTTATGAAGCATGTTGACAGAAAATAAACCATTTAATTAAGGGAATTTTATATGATTTACTCAACAAATGCTTTAACAAGAAAAAAGTACTTGTCACAAAATAAATTTGATATTTAGTATAATAGCCTTTTGCTTGGATCCCAACCTTCATTCTGACAGGCATTGACATCACAATCTTCTTCAATGTATATAATTGTATCTCCTTCCAAGCAGCTTGTATTTGTTCCCAAAATGTGTCTTGTAACATTGGATTTATCAATTTTTATCCAAAATATCAGATGTGTTAAAAAGAGTAGTTTTTTTTTTAATCATTTCATCCCAGGCAAGGCATTCCACTGCCACTATTGCGCTTGGGGCTACATTGGGGGAGGTAAATAGGAAGAGTGGTTAGATATAGGATATGTCAGAAGGGGGATGATAGATAGTTGGGTGGATGGGAAGAGTGTTTGAAAGAATGGAAGTTAGTGTGTTTGAAATAATGGAAGTTAGTTTGTTAGGAGGTGTGTATTGACCTTACATTTAAACTCCTGGAGATTGTAGCCGTCGGGGAAGCAGTCATGTGGAAGAGAATTCCACAGTCGGGAAGTGCGTCAAAAGAAACTGTTGGAGTAGAAGTTGCGGTTGCATTTTATCGGTTTCACTGTAAAAGGGTGGGATCTAGTTGCTAATCTAGTATCTCGTGCAAATTCGAACCTAGTAAGCACCAGTGATCTAAGTTCATCGAAGCAGAAGCCGTGAAAGAATTTATAGAAGAGACACAGGGAAGCCACGTCGCGCCGGTGAGAGAGAGACTGCAGGCGGTCTGCTAAGTCGGTATCGATCACATTACAGACCCTCCGCTGTACCTTGTCTAGAAGCCCAAGTAGAATAGCAGGGGCACCCGACCAGATATGGCAACAGTATTCAATGCACGGGCGGATGGTAGATTTATAAATGTGCAGGATAGATTCAGACGGAAAAAACCTCCGGGCCCTGCACAGAGAACTGACTTTCATAGCAGCAGATTTAGCAATGGATTCGATATAGCCATTACACTTGAGGTCCGCTGAGAGTGTGAAACCAAGGAGCCGTAGTGTTTTACTCTCTGGGAGGCAAGCCTGGTCCATGCTAATAGGAGGTAGGTGCGATTGTCTATGATGATTATTTGATAGTAGCTTCGTTTTAGAAGCATTAAAATCTACGAGCCATTTCTTACCTCAGTCCACTACGGAATGGAGGTCCTTTCCAAGCTCGGCTGCAAGGTTAGCTTTGTCGCCCGCACCAGGCTCCTCTTGGACAAATAGTATGGTTTGCGCTTCACCAGGTCTACTGCTGATATGCTAAGGACCAACACTGAGTATATATACCAGGCTCTCGACAAGAATAGCCAAGCTCGAACCGTCGCCTTGGATATTTCCAAAGCGTTCGACAGAGTCTGGCATGCTGGCCTTCTACGCAAACTCCGGAGCTATGGTATAACTGGACATTTGTTTGACCTAAATCAGTCATTCCTCTATAATTGCACATTGAAGGTATATTAAACGCACATGCCTCCCAAAACTACCATACGAACGCGGGTGTCCTTCAAGGCTCTATCCTAGATCCTACGCTCTTTCTGATCTATATTACCGATCTCCCTGATGCTATAAGACCCCAAGTAGGCATGTAGGCCGATGACACCACAGTTTACTTTCATCTCGATCAAAAATCCGGTGGGAACGATAAAGTAAATCTCGCTGCCGAGCTTGAGAAGGACTTCCAATCCGTCGTGGACTGGGGTAAGAAATGGCTCGTAAATTTTAATGCTTCCAAAACGAAGCTGCTATCAATTAACCATCATAGATAACCGCTCCTACCTCCTATTAGCATTGAAATGGCCTGCCTCCCTGAGAGTAAAACAGTACGCCTCCTTGGCCTCACACTCTCAGCGGAATGACTATAACGAATCCATTGCTAAATTCGATGCTATGAAAGTCGGTTCTCTGTGCATGGCCCGGAAATATTTTCCCACCTGAGTCCATCCTACACACCCTAGATAATGTGATCGATGCCGACTTGGCATCCCGGCTGCAGTCATTCTCACTGGCGTAATGTGACTTCCCTGTATCTCTTTTATAAATACTTTCACGGCTTCTGGTCCGATGAACTTAGTTCACTGGTGCCCCCTAGGTATGAATTTGCAAGAGATACTAGATTAGCAACTAGGTCCCACCCTTTTACAGTGAAACATAAAATGTACCCGCAATTTCTAATGTAACAGCTTCTTTTCTCGCATTTCCCGCCTATGGAATTCCCTTCCATATTTCTTGCTTGCCCGACAGCAACAATCTCCAGGAATTTAAATGTCAGGTCACTAGACATCTATCACACTAACCCGCATCCATTCCCTCAAACACTCTACCCATCTACCCAAACCCCATCCTCAGTATCCTCATCCGTCTACTACCCTCCTTCCGACATTTCCTATAACTAAAAACTCTTTTTCATCACTTTCCCCTTATATATATATATATATATATATATATATATATATATCTTCGTGTGTTTGTGTCAATGAGAAAGTGACATAATACTTACCCATCTCAAATTCCATGTTTTGATATTATTAATTCTTTTCTTCCTGTGGTAAAATGAAAGAAATCAATTAAGCGTGTCTATTTTAATAAGTATATGATTAATGAATTAAACAGTAAAATCTTTCAACAGGAGGACTCATGTTACGTAACTTGCCAGTATTCTTTTCTTTGTTTTTATCTAAGGTCTTTGGTGTCTTTATTTTCTGCTCCACTTTTTCTTTTTGGGCGATGCAAATTCGCTTTCGGTTCGTATTTTGCATGCTTTGCCAAAAACACTTCTCTTATATTTAGATTTCGGTAGGTGTTCCCTTTTGTGATCTTTAGTTTGTAATTTGCATGTTGGGTTGTTCCTTTTGGAAGCAACAAAAGCGTTCTATCATCTTGCAGCTGATGTTCAGACTGTTACGTAATACATGTCCTCCTATATCTTAGTGAATGCTGGACAAATAATCTGGAATACTGATAACAATTCTGTTAAATTGGAAAAACTAAAAAAAACGATAACAATTGTTAGGCTTGATTTTTTTTCAAAAGAGAAGCAACAGAGCGGAAAATAAAAAAAAATCCGTAGTCGTTATATTATATATCTTCCCTATTCCTCAATGACATTTTGTAACAATTATGAAATTCATACACGTACGGATTTTCTTTTGATCATATGTTCATAGCAAGGCCTCTGATCGGGGGACTGGAGAATTTGAAGTGCGTAGAACCGCCTCTTAATTGCTGTTGTTCCCAGGTCCACCCTGTCCAACCCTGGTTGCAGTTTTAATGGTCCCAGCCATGGGCAAATAGTGGATTTCCAATCAAAAATCAATTGTACGTTTTTATAATAAAATGACTAAAAATACATTTTTATAGCGGAATGGAAATCAATGCACCACTACAAAATATATTTTTTTTAATCATATCACCCCGCGCAAGGCGGTAACGCCACTGATGTTCAGGGGGCTACATAAGAGTGAATAGATTGGAAAAGAGAAAACCGGAAACCGCATCCTAAACAGGAAACAAGGGATGAACCTCTTCACCTGTTCAATAGATGTGGGTGGAGTGTAAACCGGGCGATAGTTTAGTCTATCTACTATTTTTAGAGCAAAAAATACTTTTAGGTATACAAAATATGTATCTCAAATACATACATTTATTCTGAATACATAAAACTATTTACAAAATATGCATAGTTGAAATTACGTTCAAAAATTTAGATGTCGGCATTAAATAACACATACAGGTGTTGATATGCCACTAAAAATTATCAGCCAACAAACAAGTCAATAAAAAAGAAATCTTTCATAAAGTTAGTACATATAAAATCTAACAGTTTTGTAAAGAAATCAAATTGGATTTCAAAATATAATTTCTACGAAACAACACCAAACACATATAACTGGCCACAGTAATCATATAAACAAAAGTTAAGTATTATCTACCATGTATTCAACTGTGAAACCAGAATGACGTATATTATATTTTATTGCTTCAAAACTCACAATAAAATTAAATTTTGGCATTACATAATCATAAGTAGTTGAGAAAGAAATAAGTACGTATACATAGGTATTTGTTAATACAACAAAAGGCAAATTGTGCATACCAAATTAAATTCCTGCGCGATTCAGTTATTGAAAGAGGAAAGCAGTGTGCTCTCTCTTGCCTTGGGGTTGTAACCTCTCTTGTGTCAGTAAGAAAACTAAAAATGCTTAATATATTCATATGCATACCACACTTTATATGGCTGCACTACAGTAGCTAACTTTCTGACCGCAGTTGAACAATAGGTGTTAACATGTCAGAAATGCCTTGGCTGAGAAGACAGCCGAGTGGAAAGAATGGACGACATTTAAATTACAAGAAAACTGAATGCATGCTAATGAATAAAAAGAGCTGCCCAAAGTGCCAAATCTTATAAAGCATGACTAAAATCGAGCAGGTACAGAAATATAAATACCTAGGAAGTGTCCTAACAAAGGATAGAAAGTGTGACACTGAAATCCGAAGCATGACCAATGTTGCATAAAAGAAGATGAATAGACTATTGAGAGGAAGATTTAGCTAGAAACAAGAAAGAGACTTCTAGACTGTTATGTGATGTCTATCCTTCAATACGGCAATGAATGTTGGACAATCTCATCAAAAATGAAGGAAAAAATAAAGGAGCTAAAATATGGTTCTACTGAAGAATGCTGACAATACTACTGACAGAAAATGTGAGCAACGACGAGGTTTTGGAAAGGAGGGACAAGAAAAGGAAAGTGATACATAACACCAAGTAAAGTGAGCTGAAATTTCTGGAACATGTAAAGAAGAAAGACGGCCTGGAGAATCTGATGCTCACGCGACTTATAGTAGAAAGAGCGACAAATGAACGCTGATGCGTTACATAATTAAGGCAGAGCGAGGTTTAAGCGGTATAACTGGAAATGTTTGTTAAGAGCTAAAGATGATAGGATGATGTGGAAGGCAATGATGGCTTGACTCCTGAAAGGACACGGGACATAGAAGAAGAACGCCTTGGCCAAAATCGAATCGACTCAGACTAGCCACGCAAGACAAAAAGAGGCAGATATCTCGGTTTGACAAACTCCCTGACGAGTGAGATCACCATAACTGTGTCATCACGAAACTTCAAAGTCGGTATGAATCTGCTCTGTTAAAGAGATAAACTCTTTGTACAATATATATATATATAGTACTGCGCTGTTAAAGAGATAAACTCTTTGTACAATATATATATATATATATATATATATATATATATATATAGTACTATGCAAAATTACTACGACAAGAACAATTTTATGTTTTATGAGAGATATTGACAAAAAGTAAACAAATTAATCAAAGTAATTTTATTTGATTTACTTAACAAGTGCTTCAACAAGAAAAAAATACGTGTTACAAAATAAATTTAATATTTTGTATAATAGCGTTTTGCTTTGATCAGAGACCTTCATTCTGTCAGCTTTTGACATCACAAAATTCTTCAATGTATCTAATGATATCTCCTGCCAAGCAGCTTGTATTTGTTCCAAAAGTGTTTCTTGCAAAGTAAGATTAGATTTATCATAGGTTTTATCCAAAATATCCCGTAGATGTTCAATAGTGTAGTTTCAAAATAGAAAATAGGAAAAATTAAATATAATTAAATATAAATTCTTTTGAATACATTTATTTACTCCTAGTTTTAAATAATCAATATTTATTAGCAATTTACTTGGCTTTTCACCCTGTGTTTGAATTTCTGTGTGATTTTTAGAAAAATCACCCGCTGTCCTAATACTTTTGCACACTACCGGTAGTGTGCAAAAGTGTTAGGGCAGGGGTGATTTTAAACTTTATTTTGATGCCTCATAAAAGATAAAATAGTTCTTGTCCTAATACTTTTGCACAGTACTGTATATATACTAGGTGCGATTGGTAAATTGTCGCAATTATTTTGATGCCTCATAAAAGATAAAATAGTTCTTGTCCTAATACTTTTGCACAGTACTGTATATATACTAGGTGCGATTGGTAAATTGTCGCAATTATTTTGACGCCTCATAAAAGATAAAATAGTTCTTGTCCTAATACTTTTGCACGGCACTGTATATATACTAGGTGCGATTGGTAAATTGTCGCAATTATTTTGACGCCTCATAAAAGATAAAATAGTTCTTGTCCTAATACTTTTGCACAGTACTGTATATATACTAGGTGCGATTGGTAAATTGTCGCAATTATTTTGACGCCTCATAAAAGATAAAATAGTTCTCGTCCTAATACTTTTGCACAGTACTGTATATATACTAGGTGCGATTGGTAAATTGTCGCAATTATTTTGACGCCTCATAAAAGATAAAATAGTTCTCGTCCTAATACTTTTGCACAGTACTGTATATATACTAGGTGCGATTGGTAAATTGTCGCAATTATTTTGACGCCTCATAAAAGATAAAATAGTTCTTGTCCTAATACTTTTGCACAGTACTGTATATATACTAGGTGCGATTGGTAAATTGTCGCAATTATTTTGACACCTCATAAAAGATAAAATAGTTCTCGTCCTAATACTTTTGCACAGTACTGTATATATACTAGGTGCGATTGGTAAATTGTCGCAATTATTTTGATGCCTCATAAAAGATAAAATAGTTCTCGTCCTAATACTTTTGCACAGTACTGTATATATACTAGGTGCGATTGGTAAATTGTCGCAATTATTTTGACGCCTCATAAAAGATAAAATAGTTCTCGTCCTAATACTTTTGCACAGTACTGTATATATACTAGGTGCGATTGGTAAATTGTCGCAATTATTTTGATGCCTCATAAAAGATAAAATAGTTCTTGTCCTAATACTTTTGCACAGTACTGTATATATACTAGGTGCGATTGGTAAATTGTCGCAATTATTTTGACGCCTCATAAAAGATAAAATAGTTCTCGTCCTAATACTTTTGCACAGTACTGTATATATACTAGGTGCGATTGGTAAATTGTCGCAATTATTTTGACGCCTCATAAAAGATAAAATAGTTCTCGTCCTAATACTTTTGCACAGTACTGTATATATACTAGGTGCGATTGGTAAATTGTCGCAATTATTTTGACGCCTCATAAAAGATAAAATAGTTCTTGTCCTAATACTTTTGCACAGTACTGTATATATACTAGGTGCGATTGGTAAATTGTCGCAATTATTTTGACACCTCATAAAAGATAAAATAGTTCTCGTCCTAATACTTTTGCACAGTACTGTATATATACTAGGTGCGATTGGTAAATTGTCGCAATTATTTTGATGCCTCATAAAAGATAAAATAGTTCTTGTCCTAATACTTTTGCACAGTACTGTATATATACTAGGTGCGATTGGTAAATTGTCGCAATTATTTTGATGCCTCATAAAAGATAAAATAGTTCTTGTCCTAATACTTTTGCACAGTACTGTATATATACTAGGTGCGATTGGTAAATTGTCGCAATTATTTTGACGCCTCATAAAAGATAAAATAGTTCTCGTCCTAATACTTTTGCACAGTACTGTATATATACTAGGTGCGATTGGTAAATTGTCGCAATTATTTTGACGCCTCATAAAAGATAAAATAGTTCTTGTCCTAATACTTTTGCACGGCACTGTATATATACTAGGTGCGATTGGTAAATTGTCGCAATTATTTTGACACCTCATAAAAGATAAAATAGTTCTCGTCCTAATACTTTTGCACAGTACTGTATATATACTAGGTGCGATTGGTAAATTGTCGCAATTATTTTGACGCCTCATAAAAGATAAAATAGTTCTTGTCCTAATACTTTTGCACGGCACTGTATATATACTAGGTGCGATTGGTAAATTGTCGCAATTATTTTGATGCCTCATAAAAGATAAAATAGTTCTTGTCCTAATACTTTTGCACAGTACTGTATATATACTAGGTGCGATTGGTAAATTGTCGCAATTATTTTGACGCCTCATAAAAGATAAAATAGTTCTCGTCCTAATACTTTTGCACGGCACTGTATATATACTAGGTGCGATTGGTAAATTGTCGCAATTATTTTGACGCCTCATAAAAGATAAAATAGTTCTTGTCCTAATACTTTTGCACGGCACTGTATATATACTAGGTGCGATTGGTAAATTGTCGCAATTATTTTGACACCTCATAAAAGATAAAATAGTTCTCGTCCTAATACTTTTGCACAGTACTGTATATATACTAGGTGCGATTGGTAAATTGTCGCAATTATTTTGATGCCTCATAAAAGATAAAATAGTTCTTGTCCTAATACTTTTGCACAGTACTGTATATATACTAGGTGCGATTGGTAAATTGTCGCAATTATTTTGATGCCTCATAAAAGATAAAATAGTTCTTGTCCTAATACTTTTGCACAGTACTGTATATATACTAGGTGCGATTGGTAAATTGTCGCAATTATTTTGACGCCTCATAAAAGATAAAATAGTTCTCGTCCTAATACTTTTGCACAGTACTGTATATATACTAGGTGCGATTGGTAAATTGTCGCAATTATTTTGACGCCTCATAAAAGATAAAATAGTTCTTGTCCTAATACTTTTGCACGGCACTGTATATATACTAGGTGCGATTGGTAAATTGTCGCAATTATTTTGACACCTCATAAAAGATAAAATAGTTCTCGTCCTAATACTTTTGCACAGTACTGTATATATACTAGGTGCGATTGGTAAATTGTCGCAATTATTTTGACGCCTCATAAAAGATAAAATAGTTCTTGTCCTAATACTTTTGCACGGCACTGTATATATACTAGGTGCGATTGGTAAATTGTCGCAATTATTTTGATGCCTCATAAAAGATAAAATAGTTCTCGTCCTAATACTTTTGCACAGTACTGTATATATACTAGGTGCGATTGGTAAATTGTCGCAATTATTTTGACGCCTCATAAAAGATAAAATAGTTCTCGTCCTAATACTTTTGCACAGTACTGTGTATGTATATAAATATTTATCTATGTGTGTGTGTATGTTAGAGAGTCGCTGGTTGGTTGCAGAATACATAATAACTGCAGTTACAAGTAGAATCATGTTACTTTCAATCATGTTACTTTCAATCATGTTACTTTCAATTTGAACTACAGCGTCTAAGTCGGTCAGGCAAGTGTAAATACTCTCTAAAAAAATGAATACATAAAACGATATAAAAACAGTTAAATATATCGGTACATTCATTAAAAACAAAAATAATTATTGCTATTGTCAAAGGAGATAGAGAAGAATGTGCGCACCCAATTGCATTGGTAAAGACGAGAAAAGGAAGGTAGAAATAATTTTGTAAAGATAAAATAATTAAATAAATTGATTTCTGCAGTCAAACGACATTTTATAATATGCAGACATATATCATATATATATATATATATATATATATATATATATATATATATACATATATATATATATATGCAGGTTTCATTTAAAAATAACAAAGAAATTAATATCATTAAATTTCTTTATATAATTTCTTTTACCGAGTTCGGAACTTTACATACACATGAAACTATAAAGTTTACGCATTTCTTCACAAGTAAAATAATATTCACTCTTGATAATGGCTAAAACATTAGTCGAAAGCGCTCGAAAGGGCAAGAATGTTTGGAGAATTATTATATTATTTGAGTTCTGAAAAGAAGAAAATGATAGGAATAGATGAAAAATTACATAAAATATTTAATGATAATCAAATATAATTTAACCTGCATAAATAATTGTTGCCCAAATACACAATAGATAGATAGATAGATAGATAGATAGATAGATAGATAGATAGATAGATAGATAGATAGATAACTGCTGCCATTTGAAGCGTTTTCTCACCAGGATCCAGATATGTACATAAGAAAATATAAATTGTCCCTGAGAAAAAATATCAGTAGATTATTTCGAAATCTGGTCTGAATATGCGAAGTTTTCAGAAGGAAATTGAGAATTTTTAACGTCTCTCTAAGCCACAAATATTTCATTTAGTATGTCCGGATATTTTAAAGAACGTTTATAACGTCGCAGTCCTAAATATAATTATACGTCCATAACACCACGCTAAAATTTGCCAAAATTGTAAGATGCATCTATGTATGTCAGAATGTTCATAACTATTTATTTATCTATTGCAGAATGATCATTATATATATATATATATATATATATATATATATATATATATATATATATATATATAATTCCAAGTAAATTAATATCATATGTAGACATTGTAAATTATTCGCATTAGAAAATGGATAAAACCTAAATTAAATAACATGCTAACAGATGAATTAGGTAAAAATAAAAATAAAAATAAAAACAAAAACAAAGCCAAAAAATAGAATAAGTTAGTTTTCCTTTCTTTAGTTACCAAAAATAATAAACGCAGTTCTTAAGTTTGTCATAATAACCCAACAAGCACTAAACTAAATTCTCTACAAAAAACGAATGTAGTGTACCAATTTACAAGCCCATTCAGTGATTGCATCTCTGATACTAATCAAAAACTTAGTACATATATTGGTTTTACTACAACCACGCTCTCCCGTATATTTACATGTCATCTTTCTGATCAGAGTACTATTAAACAATATTTCTCTGAAAAACATAAACATGTAGGTAATATCAGCCAGATTTTGGTCAACAATACGGTGATCCTTACTCATACACACAGTAAGAAGAACCTGCAGATATTGGAGGCTTTGTACATCAAATCGAAACAACCAACACTCAATAAAATCAACTTTAAAACAGGAAATAACATATTACATTGCATTTGACTACATGGTTTTGTTGTCATTTCGCGCTATCCCGCGGTGTGACGTCATAAAACCGCATCGCGAACTTAAGAACTGCGTTTATTATTTTTGGTAACTAATGCCGTTGCAAAGCGGAGTTTTATGCCAACACAAAATAAAATCGTCGGTGATGGTGGATTTTATAATATTTCAGTTTAAACAACCTCTCTGAAGATGTCTCATGTGAGCCGAAAGCTTAGAAGAAAACCAATAAATAATTATCCAAATGTTGGAGAATTTTTGTCTTTATTTTCAACTGAAATTAAAGCAAAAATACGACGTTTAGAACGGCTCATGATTAAACATAATAGACATTCATTGTCTCTTACATTTAACAACATATGTTTACAAAATTACTTGCTGCCTCGATATGCTATATATATATATATATATATATATATATATATATATATATATATATATACACATATCTATTAAAACATCTATGTACCGATCTATATATCTAACTGATGCTGTTCCACTATTTATATCAGAACGTCTGTTATCTATCTATATCTTTTTTAAAATTCAGTATCTGTATATATATATATATATATATATACCTATCTATATCGGAACGTTCACTATCTAAATAGCTATATATCAATCTTACATCTATCTCAATTTGTTCATATCTATCTAAGTTTACTCATATGTATGTACATATTCTGAACATGTCAATATGCATCTATAAAGATATTTGGCTCCACAATCGGTCCCTGAGATTTGCCCGCATCAGATTGACAGCTCTTACAACGGCAGACTGGTTATAGAAACCAGTCCCTCTTGCGGTCGACTGGTTTTGGAAACACAATCCCTCCTACGGTAGACTGGTTATGGAAACACTGTCCATCCGGCAGGGCTTACGGCCATATCACGTTGAATACACCGGTTCTCGCTCGATCACCGAAGTTAAGCAACGTTGAGCTTGGTCAGTACTTAGATGGGTGATCACTTGGGAATACCAGGTGTTGTAAGCGTATAGTGACGGATGTGCGTCGTGGTGCAGTAGATATCTGCTCGGAAAGAGAAATCGGTGAGCCAAGTTCGAATTCCAGTTGAATACCCTGCATTCACTTAAGCACTGGTACCCTAGGGAAAAGTATTACTCCGTCCCTTCCATCCAGTTATAGGTTAAATAACAGGGTAGGACTTAGGACCCTGCCCTTAAAAAAATCCCAATGAATCTTGATTCTCGAAAAAGAAAAATATTACTAGACACAAAACTTATATAAAAACAACAATAAATTGTTGAAAGAAAAAGGTATTAAAATAAAATTTAGTTTTAATGACCCGCCGAGGTTGATATGCCATAAAACAAAAACAACCAACCAACCAACCAACCATCCGGCAGTAGACTGGTTATCAAAACACTGTCTCTCCAGCGGTAGACTGGTTATCAAAACACTGTCTCTCCAGCGGTAGACTGGTTATCGAAACACACTCTGTCCTGCGATACACTCGCTATAGAACCCAGTTTGTTCTGCTATTTACTTATATCTGGAGAAGTGATGGATTCATATATTTCTCAATGGTATTAGCTAATTACACGAAATTAAATTGGATTCGAACTCTGCACTCTGATTTCTCAATCTAATCTGCCATTTATTAGTCCACAGTACCTCATGCATACAATGTGAAAGAGTGTGTGATAAAAGATGAAATTATGAAATAAATGAAAACGAAAAGGAAACTTATACTTAGAATGTGTAAAAGACTACATAAATTATATCGTGAGAAAAGAGGCTTTAAAAGTTTCGAATACAAAATACAGGAGCAACAGAGGGAAACAGTGAATAACCAAGGAGCATACGTGTAAATGGATAAAAAAGAGGAGAATATGAAAAAATCAAAACGTGCTAAAATCTACAAAGCATAGTATATTGTGCATAACTGTGATCTTTCATTCCCTGAAGAGGTAAGGTACATAAAAGACGTTTCTCAGATAAAATTGGATGCATGTTTAGTGCAATCCTAATTAAGGATCTACACAGGCGCGCCCCCCCACACACACACACGCAGTGATTTTATCAAAGAAACCTACATGCGTTAAAAGGCGTACAGTAAAGAGTACCCAATTAAGAATCAAATTCGCTCAGTTTTAATTTTTCTGGCTAGACAAGCGTTCTAAGCAAGTGAGCAAATACATACACTGACAGACATAGACCCATACCTCTAGGTACGTCCAAAAAATCGCTGCTTAGTCTGAAGAAAAAAGGCCTCAAACTAAATAAAAACAAAATTTTATCGGCAAAATGTTTATTAAGTGGATATTGTTTAATTATTTTTTAAAAAATTGTTTCTAACAGGTTCATTTAATGGTAGAAAATCTTTTTTTTCTGTCGTCAGTACGAGGCATAAATTGACGCTAGGGTTTAGTATGTCAAATGGCATTTTTTGACTGTAAAAGAAACATTAACTTGGAAATTCTTGCAAAAATTAAAGAATGGTCGGATTTTGATGAAAGTTTGAGGATTATTCATAATTGACTGAAATGAGTTTCGAAATAATTATTTTTAGAAAATATTGGTAAAAACATGTATTTTTACATATGTTACCCCCATCTACCAATTAATTTCCATAAATGTCGAAAAATGCGACTAGGTCTCAACATATAGATAATTTTAATTAAATTCAGGAGTCATTAAGGAAAACTAATCAACTGTCTTTTTTTTTAAAAACCTACTCATCTTTAGAAAATCTACTCCGAATTACGAAAACAAAAATGCAATAAAACTATGCCATTTTTTATTTGGATAAACTTTTAATTGCTTTTATAAACATAAATTAAAATGATATCATAGTGTGAATAAAAACAAATTTCCATTGATAATGAATTTTTACAAGAATTGTTTTCATTTTTATTATTTTTTATTATTTTTATTAAGTAATTTCTCAAATTTTCTAAAATCTTATAAAATATTCTCCTCAGAGGTCTCTCAGATTTTTTTTAAATTAATGTGTGGCGAATATATTTACTAATCGAAGAATCTAAATAGGTATTTAAAAAAGGGTGCTCATTTCTTGTTAAATAATTAAAACATTCTAATTTACTGCATGTTGTTTGTCAGTTTTTTGTTTCTACGGGTGGCCGTACGAGATCTTTATCATCAAAAGGTGACGTGATTCATGAGTTGTTCTCTCTTACAGGAAAAAAAAATTCGGGCGGACATGAAAGAGACTACCACCACTTTTAAATTTGTTTTTCATTTTTTTTTTTTTACTTTTACAAAGAAGTCCTAGTGATTATTATATAAAGTTTCCGATTATCAAAAAATTTGAAAAAATTTCAATATTTAAACAACTTTGTGGGGTCTCAGTTTCTCATACAACGTTATACTAAATTGATCCACCATTTTGGAACCACTTGCGGTGGGGGTCGCTTCTTTTTTTTTTTTTTTTTAGACGAATTGTTGCTCTTGTTTTTGTCTTTTTCAAGTTCTTTTCCAGTTCTTACGATGGCATCTTCATCGGAAACCCAAAAAATGGCTTTATTCAAGAATTTCACAAAGGATTCAGTTGTTGTATATGCACAAGTAAAAATATTAATTGCACAGAATCTATTTACTATAAGGTTGTATAAAAAACTCAGTACCCCCATTAAAATTTCAGCACCCTCATTAAAATTATTTAAATATGAATTTTTTCCAAATTTTCTTTGTCAATCAGAAAGTTTAGGGTTTAATCGATAATTTTGCACCCGAAAAAAGCAAAAAAAGAATTGATAATAAAACAATTTACAGGTGGTGGAAATGTCGTACCGGCGAGTGGTTCCAAAATGAAGGATCGACTTATTATAACGTTGTATGAAAATCTGAGCCCCCGTAAAATTATTTAAATATTGAAATTTTTCCAAAATTTTTTTATCCATCGGAGAGTTTAGGATGTAATCGATCAGATTGCACGCAAAAAAAAAATAAAAAAATAAAATTTTTAAAAATTGAAAAACAACAAATTTAACGGTGGTGATAGTCTTCAGGTCCGCCAAAATCCGTATATTAACCTTTTATACCAAATTCATCTTCCATACTTTTGGTCTGCTACTGTAAATCATCAGTTCTCAGATTTGATAAGGTGTTGACAGCTGTGATAACAAGGCTACCGTTACTGATAAACATTCTTTTGAAAAATTTAATGCAGTAAGCAAGCAATTCTTGTTTCAAGGGAACTTCAGGTAAGTTTAAATTCCTTAATTTGAATAAAATAATGTGTCAGCGAGATGTATATTATGTTTGTAAGATTTTTTAAAACCGACAATTGGCTACTATTTACAATCGATAAAAAATGGCGGTAATTTTTAAATTTAAAAGAAAAATTTAACCTGAAATATTTTCATTCTGATCAATATAATTTTGGTTTTAAATACACCAGGGTATTTTGCTTACAGTAATTAGTAAATTTAATATCTTGGCTTTCAATTAAAGATAAAAATATAGCTTTCCAGAAAACATTTTTTATTTTTTAAAATTCAGTTTATTTATCGAAAATTGAGTCGGGGTACCTATATAAAATTCAAATCAACTGTTTCATCAGGTAGTTAATAAATGGTGGTTCTAAACATTATTTTTGAAAAAGAAGATTAAAAAATCTCACTTATCCTTTATTTTAAAAAAATACGAAGTAAAGAGGATAGAAAATAAGGGAAAGCCAATAATGAAATCGAAAAACGGGGTAAAACAAAAAGGAGAGACAGAGAGATACATAGGAAATAAAGAGCGTAGGAAGACAGGAGAGAAAGAAAGAGCTAAGAGGAAAGAGCCGATGATAACGGTTCAGAGAGAAATAGACCCAAAATCTGGTAGGAGGTGAAACATCCAGAGATACACATAAGGGTCACGTGACGTCTGGGCTTAACAAAAAAAAAGGAGTGGGTTAATGCATGAAGTGACGTAAGTGCGGAGGGAGAGACAGTAAAAGATGTAAAAGGAATAGAAATGTTAAACAATTGGCCGGAAGTGGATTGCAGATACATTTATTGTTACATAGTATAAACTGAAAACCTTATGCATTTGTTATATAAAAAATGATGAAATCACACACAAAAACATATGAATTATTTAAACATCGCAAATCTGGGGATATTTAGAAGAACCACTAGAAATTATTAATTAATTAGTGCTAATAAAAAATATTATTGAAGTAAATTAGAAATTTAAAAATTAATAATTAAATTTTATGAAAATTAAAAAGTAAAAATCTACCAGGAGGGTTATCATACAGTTAGAAGTGAATATCGTAGTACTAAGACTAATACTATAAATGTTTATCGTTTCTAGAGATCCGAACTTTAGATTTAGTAATTTTAGCAAGATTGTAAGGTTAGTTCTTTAATGTGTTTGCAATTTACTGTGGTTTCATGCCTCTGGTTTAGTAATAGGCCATTCCTCAAATATTTAATGATTTCCATTTTGTAGACAAAAAAACAGAATGTTTCCTTTACCGATGTAGATTTTCAGGCCTGCTCGAGGATTTTCCATTTAACTTTAAGTGTCTTATTTTCGCTTTTTCACTTCCGAAAATATTTAGAAAGTGATATTATAAATATTTTAACTCTATATTACCTATATATATTGTACTCAGATGCAGTTTCAATTAGCAAAACAAGACGCAAGAAATGTTTTTCACTATATCGTACATTTTCCCCAATAATGTTGTTTATATATAAATTCATCTATTGTTATATATATATATATATATATATAGCCGATTACGTTACTTCGGACTCATAATAGGAAAATTACAGAACGCATAACTAAATGCTTAAAAAAGGGTATTTACATCTAGATATTACATCGGACCTTTTATTTAGACCTCCCGTAACGGATATGATATTATGGCTAACCTCTCTTCCTCGCACAATTTGCTAATATCACTACTGTCGTACGCCTGTTTATATATATATATATATATATATATATATATTATATTATATATTATATATATATATGTATTATACATTATATATATATATATATATATATATGCATGCGAGTGAATACAGAACGAAGAATTCTTACAACGTCCAAAACATTAATTTAAAATAGTGCTCGATATATAATATATAGAGCTGTGAATATTTATTTATTATAAATATATATATATATATATATATATATATATATATATATATATAATGCTGGACTCACCCATTTAAAATGAGTTGTGTTATCTATAACTGCATGTGTTAGTGTGGTACTGAATACATTAAACGGGCCAATCACTGATTATAAAACAGAATCAGCAAGCACGTGCCTGTTTGTATTAGTTCTGGCAATCAACGTCCCGTTAGAAAGACAATGCATGCTGTCTACGAATCTTCGATTGGCCAGCACCTAATGGAGAATTTAGATTTAGCCTAGGCATACGAAGAAAACTGTTCAAGTTTCGGTCTGACCATTATTTTTGCACAATTAACAGTAAGTGCTTTATTTGTTTTTGTTTTTTTATATACTCCCCTAAGGCCTTTTTATATTTCATTCGTGGATTATTTTTTGAAATAATCTTTTTAAATGGTGCTTCATCTGTGACCTTCCTTTCCAATTTTTCTTCATAATTTAACATCTTATTGTTTTGTCAAGTTTTTTTGGCAATGGCAAACTGCAATAAACTTTTAGCTGAAAAGATCCTCAGGGCTTTGTTATTAAAAAATCGTCCCACTCTTAAAATCTTTGTTTACATTATGTGGTATTATATATATATATATATATATATATATATATATATATATATATATTATATATATATATACGGAGTCGAAACGTACTGATGAGCTGTGATATAGCGAAACAGATCTGTCTGTGGATAACTATAGTATTTACGCTCTCACACCGTGATTGAGCACTCTGAAGAATGGGAGACTTTGAAAACTGTAGCTACTCCGGCATATACGCATCGCTCATTCAATAATGAATTAGATCACTCTGGCTATTGGGCGTGTATAATGATATACGCGCTAAAAAGCTACCGAACGCTCGTAGCCCTGACTGACACCAATTCGGTCGGGTTTCAATCCTGGGTTAAAAAGCAATCGGAGTTTCAACCGTACTGATGAGCTGTGATACAGCGAAACAGATCTGTCTGTGGATGACTATATATATATATATATATATATATATATATAAAGTTATCATTTTGAGCCACTCTGTGGATTTAGTAATTTGTAATTTTCAAATATTCCTTTGTTATTTAAATAGTACTAATTTGAACACGGAGAGCCAAATTCGAATTCCAGATGAATTCCTGCATCCACTCATGCGCAAATACTCTTGGAAAGGTAATAATCCAACTTTTCACCCTCCAGCTATGAGTTAAATAACAGAATAGATGGATTCTATGGCCTTGGTTGGCAACTAGTCTGCTGCAGATAGTAATGGCAACCTATTCGCGAAAAGTTTCTGTCCAGTCAACCATGTCTCTTTCGAGACATAATCGCACAATCGTGTATTACTGCCTGGATTTGAACCCATTGGTGCATGGCGTTCATTTTTTTTTTTTTTTTTTTTTTTACAGAGGAGTTATGTAGAATTTGAAATCTGCTCGCCCTAACATTACCATTTAGATAATGACTGGTTGTTTTGTTTTTATGGCATATCAACCTCGGCAGATCATTTATTGCTAACTAAATTTTATTTATTTATTGCCGGTAATACCTTTTTCTTTCAATAATTTATTGTTGTTTTTCATATCAGTATCTAATAAGACTTTTTTTTCTTTTCGAGTATCAAGATTCATTGGGATTTTTTTTTAGGGCAGGGTCCCCAAGACCTACCCTGTTATTTAACCCATAACTGGAGGGAAGTTACGGATTAATACCGTTACCAAGGGTACCAGTGCTTAAGTGAATGCAGGGTATTTAACTGGAGTTCGAACTCACCGATTTCTCTTTCCGAGCCGATGTCTACTGTACCACAACGCACATCGGTCATTAAACGCTTACGGCACCTGGTATTCCGAAGCGGTCACCCCTCTAAGTAGTGACCAGGCTCATCGTTGCTTAACTTTGGTGATCGAGCGAGAACCGGGG
This sequence comes from Ascarosepion bandense, assembly GCA_037127315.1. Taxonomy (NCBI): domain Eukaryota; kingdom Metazoa; phylum Mollusca; class Cephalopoda; order Sepiida; family Sepiidae; genus Ascarosepion; species Ascarosepion bandense. The sequence continues at coordinate 2,168,662 of JBBBDQ010001762.1, read as the reverse complement.
TATAGGCCGTAAGCCTTTAGATGATGAAGCAAAATCTCTGATAACGTTAAGCAATCTTTATGAAACAATAGCGCTATTATTATTAATATTATTGCCATAGATTCCGCCGTATACATATTATTTTCCGAGTCCCGGCTTCATAATGGCTTCATGCTATTTTCCAAAAACGATTTTCGCAAATACAAAAACGGTTATATTCTAACTGTTTTACATAGATAACTCTGTTTGTAATACTTGAGAAAAGTACATTTTTTTGTATTTCATTTAGGCCTGAACTCCCGGAAATCCTTTCAATGAATCTTTCAGATCGCCTTCCGAGCAGTGAAGGTGCTGTAAATACAACTAGAATTATTGATGCCTTCACATACCTCTTTTTTTAGATTCACACTTCAAGATTCTAATTTCTTTTATTCTTTTTTTTAATTGGAGTAGATAGTACCTTCTATCGCCCGGTCTCACACTCCACCCCCTTCTTTTGGACAGGAGTAGAGGTGATCGCCTTGTTTCTTGTTTAGGAAGGGGTTCCCGGTTCATCTCTCTCTTTTTCGGTCTTTATGTCGGTTCGGCTGGAAGCTTTTTGCAGTTGGTGAGTATGGTGGCAATGTCTCTTCATTCTGAGGGTACCGGGTTGGCAGTTTCCTGGTTGCTGCTTCCGACTGGTAGTTAGGAGCCCGAACTCTTGCGTAGCGTCTCGAGAGGCTGCTCTGATCAACAGTTGAATAATATCGGGGTTCCTGTAGTGCCGTTTCGCGCATGGATGGGCGTCCCTGCATGAATTTCCGATGGGCAACCCCGAGGCCACATTATGCTGCAGGCGGCGCCATTCTCCATCCTTCACCTGCTGCAATTAACGACCATCTGACCCTACTCTAGACCTCTCTCTATCCACAACTATAACCAGCATGAAATTAAACAAACAAAATAGCAAGCCTAAACCAGCTAGTCGTAAATCGCCCAAACCTATCTGCGTTACCTTCACAAATATACGAGGTACTCGCAGTAACTTTAATAGTGTAGAGTCTTTCCTTCTAATTAACTCACCCGATATCTTAGCTATATGTGAGACTAACCTTGACCCTTCTATCCCCTCTTCAGAGCTGTTCGTTCCTGGTTACCTTCCTCTCTTCAGGAAGGACTCCAATGTCCATATGCATGGGCTTGGTGCATATGTCAGCGAACAACTCCCCCTAGCCAGGGTCACATCTCTTGAATCCCTTGATCATTCCTTCATGTGCTTCCGTCTCTCACTTCTAAGCTCGGTTAGCTATCTCTTCTTCCTCTACCGCTCCCCCTCCTCCTCTGACGGTACGTTACTTGATTGCATCTCGACTAACATCGACAGGGCCATTTCTTCTCACCCATCTGCCCATATATTTGTGTTTGGCGATTTTAACGCCCACCACAGCAAGTGGCTTGAAAACTCAGCCACCGACCTTGCTGGAATACGCACCATGCACTTTTCAATAGCCCAAGCTCTAACGCAAGTGGTGGACTTCCCCACGCGTTTCTCTAAAAACCCTAACGGAAGGGACTCTTTACTCGACCTTTGTTTTACCTCCATCCCAGACTCCTGCACTACCAGGCAACTCTGCCCCCTTGGAAACTCTGACCACGCCGTAGTCTCCGTAAACATATCAATCCGCACTAACTCTACCCAAGAAAACCAGACCAGCAGTATATCATACTGCTACCAAAGAGCCGACTGGGACTCGTTCAGGGACTTCCTCTGCGACGTCCCCTGGAACAACGTCTTTGATCTTCCTGTCGAAGACTGTGCCTCCGAAGTCTCCTTTGGGTTAAGGCTGGCATCAATGCTTTTATCCCTGCCAGAAAATTCCAACTAAAACCTAATTCGTCCCCCTGGTTCTCACCCGCTTGCTCGGCCGCTATTGCCCACCGGAACCATTTCTTCCGGCTCTATCGAAGCTGCTCGTCGAACCAAAACAGGCGCCTTTTCACCTCAGCACGGAACAAGTGTAAAAAAGTACTGAACGAAGCCAAGAGGGCGTTTGCTACCAGAATTAGGCAACGCATAGCATCCTCTAAGTTTGGCTCCAAAGATTACTGGCGTCTCTGCAAAAGCGTGCTCAGCAGGAACAAGACTTCAATACCCGCACTAATCAATGAATTTGAAGTTCTCACCTCCCCAGCCGACAAGGCTGAATGCTTTGCCCGTAGATTCTCAACCAATTCGACACTGGACTCGTTAGGAATACCTACACCAGACTTCCCACCCAGAACTAAGGCTCAACTAAATAACGTCCACATTTCACCCTCGCTGGTCGCCAAGATAATTGCGCAACTTGACCCACACAAAGCGAGCGGCGGTGACGGAATCCCAGTCATAGTACTGAAGAAATGTGCCCCAGAACTCTCCTCTGTCCTCTCTAAACTCTATAACCTCTGCCTATCTGCTTCCTGCTTTCCTACCTGTTGGAAGTCCTCCTGCGTAGTACCTATATTTAAGAATTCTGGCGAACACTCAGACCCCACCAATTACCGTCCTATTAGTCTCATTCTAATCTTTGGCAAAGTTTTCGAAGCCATTATCAACGCCGAGGTGATTCAGCACCTTATGACCAACGGGCTTTTCTCTGACAAACGGTATGGGTTTCGCTTCACCAGGTCTACTGCTGATATGATAACGACCATTACCGAGTACATATACCAGGCACTCGACAAGAATGGTGAAGCCCGAACCGTTGCCTTGGATATCTCCAAAGCATTCGACAGGGTCTGGCATGCTGGCCTCTTGTGCAAACTGCGGAGCTATGGGATAACTGGACATCTGTTTGACCTCATCCAGTCCTTCCTCTCTAACCGCACATTAAAGGTGGTATTAAATGGGCATGCCTCCCAAAACTACCAGACGAACGCGGGCGTCCCTCAAGGTTCTATCCTAGGTCCCACGCTCTTTCTGATCTACATTAATGTTCTCCCCGACACCATTAGATCCCAAGTTGGCATGTATGCCGACGACACAACAATCTACTCCCGCATCGATCAGAAACCAGGTCTGGACGACAAAGTGAACCTCGCTGCCGCACTTGAAAGGGACCTCCAATCCGTAGTGACCTGGGGTAGGAAATGGTTGGTAAATTTCAATGCCTCCAAAACAAAGCTGTTATCAACTAACCACCATAGACAATCGCATCTATCTCCCATTAGCATGGGACAGGCTAGCCTCCCAGAGAGTAAAATACTACGCCTCCTTGGCCTTACACTCTCGGCGGACCTCAAATGGAATGACTATATTGAATCCATTGCCAAATCTGCTGCTATGAAAGTGGGCTCCCTGTGCAGGGCCCGGAAATTTTTCCCACCTGAAACCATTCTGCACATATACAAATCTACCATCCGCCCGTGTATTGAATATTGCTGCCATATCTGGTCGGGTGCCCCTGCTGCTCTCCTTGGGCTTCTTGACAAAATACAAAGGAGGATCTGTAACGTGGTTGATACTGACTTGGCAGACCGGCTGCAGCCGCTCTCACACAGGCGTGATGTAGCTTTCCTGTGCCTCTTCTACAAATACTTTCATGGCTTCTGCTCCGATGAGCTTAGATCACCGGTGCCGCCTAAGCACGAATTTACACGAGATACTAGATTAGCAACTAGGTCCCACCCTTTTACAGTTAAACAAATAAGATGTAACCGTAAATTCTACTCCAACAACTTCTTTTCTCGCGCTTCCCGCCTGTGGAACTCCCTTCCAAAAGTCTGCTTTCCCGACAGTTACAATCTCCAGGTGTTTAAATGTAGGGTCAATAGACACCTCCTATCACACTAACTCCCAACTATTCTCACAACACTCTCATCTACCCAACCCTCATTCTCGCTATCCTCACCCGCCTATCACCCACCCTCTGTTATTTCCTATATTTAATCAGCCTTTCTCCACTCTACGTAGCCCCCTGCACAGTAGTGGCAGTGACATGCCTTGCTCGGGGTGAAAAGCTTATAAAAAAAAAAAATAATAATAATAATATCGCCCCAAGCAAGGCATTTAATTACTACTGTTTTGCAGGGGCTTACTTAGAAGGAAAATTATGAGAAAGAGTAACTGGTTATAGAGGGTGTCAGGACGTGGGTACGAGAAGGATTAGAATACTGATGAGAGTAGAGTGGACGGAGAAAGGAGCATGAGAGAGAAGGTGCAGGTTAATGAGATAGGAGATGACTATTGACTTTACATTTAAATTCTTGGAGATTATAGCTGTCGGGAAAGCAAGAAAATGGAAGGGAATTCCACAGGCGGGAAGTGCGAGAAAAGAAGCTGATGGAGTAGAATTTGCGTTTACAATTTATTGGTTTCACAGTAAAAGGGTGGGACCTAGTTGCTAATCTTGTGGATCGAGTAAATTTATATATAGGGGGCACCAGTGAACTAAGTTCATCGAAGCAGAAGCCGTGACAGTATTTGTAGAAGAGACACAGGGAAGCCACATTACGCCGGTGAGAAAGTGACTGCATTCGAGCTGCCAAGTCGGGCTCTATCACATTTCAGATTCTCCGTTGGATTTTATAATTTCATAGTTTTTTTTTAAAAATCATCAAATATATATTGCAATCTGCAAGGATTGCTCTGTCAATAAGTAAGAATATTCTGTTCTTGTGGGCTTTGATCATGTTGTCTGAGTTGTGAGATTTGAGTTTTTTTGTCTGTGTTTACTGCTGCCATTTATGGTCAGGTGCCCCTGCCGTTCTCCTCAGTGTTCTTGACAAGCTCCAAAGGAGAGTCTGTAATGGGATAGGTACTGATCTGGCGACTCGTCTGCAGCCACTTTCCCATCGTCGAAATGTGGCATCCCTCTGTCTCTTCTATAAATACTTTCATGGCTTCTGCTTGGATGAGCTTAAGTCACTGATGCCTCCTCAACAGGTGTTTACCCGTGCAACCAGACTGGCAACTGGGTCCCACCCATTCACAGTCAGGTTAGCCAAACGCAGACGACAATTCTACTCCTGCAGCTTCCTCTCTCGCAATTCCCGCCTGTGGAACTCACTCCCGTATTCTTGCTTTCCTGACAGCTACGACCTCCAGAAATTTAAAAGCAAAGTTAATACTCACCTACTAACCACTGGACTCTAGCTCTCTCCCCTCCCCTGTATAATCTTCACGTTCTCTTTACCCATGTATCTGTTATTGCACCTGCTTTCTCAGCTTTCTATTGTTCCTTTCTAACTAGCTTGTACTCCTCACTCTTTTCTAATTAATCTTTCTACATTTATGTAACCCCCTGCACATCAGTGGCGTTTCTGCCTTGCTCGGGGTGAAATGATTAAAAAAAAAAAAAGGTTTCATAAAATTATTATTATATTCTTATATTCTTATAATTTTATTTTTAAATTCAAGATAAATACCTTTAGAAAGTGAAGGTCTTCTGGTGTGAAATGAGCTAATAATTGACTTTTCAAAACGCATTCTCAATTTCTATTTGGGAAAATAATCAAAACCAATGTGCGTTTTGGTGCAATGGATAGCAACTCGGAACGAGAAATCGGAGAGTCGAGTTCGAATTCAGGTTTAATTCGTTGGATTCTCTTACGCGCAAATAACCTTGGAGAATGTATGAATCAATCTCATGTCCTTTTAGCTATGGGTTGAATAGCAGGATAGATTGGATTCTGTAGCTTTGGTTAACAAAAAGTCTATCACAGAACGAAATGGCAAGCAACTGCGGGAAAACCTTCAACTTAGTCATCTCTTCATAGTAAAATGATCACCCAAAAGTGTATCACGTTTTACCCCTAACTGATAGACTAAATTAAAATCAAGATCCTGCCATCAATTTTTTTTGCCTGTACATCAGATTAAAATCAGTGTAAGTCTGTGCTTATGTAATGATAATATGGAGGTATCAAGAGGATGTATCATGATAATATCAAGTGGAGATATCAATGATAATATGGAGGTATCCAGTGGAATAATACATACGAGGAATATGAAATTATCAAATCGATTTTGAATCTGGACTTAAGCATAGGGTCCCTGGGACCATAATCCGTAAACTTCTTTGTACCTCGTTCCTATTACCAATTATAATTTGCAAACGCCTCATCTCTGATATGTCGCGAGGATGCCGGTGATAGAAATGAGTGGTTGCACAATATGGCAATCCGTTTGGTCTTACCGTTGCCTCGTGAATGGCTTGGTTCATTTCCGGTTTTTTTCAGTGAGATTATTAAATGTCGAGATGTGACAAAAGCCAGTACATGTTTGCTCTGTCCAAATATGATCGTTGCTATGGCATTAATCAGAAGAAAATTTCTTATCATATGAGAGAAATTAGGCGATTATAACCAAATCATGAAAATAATGGTCCGATCATCTAGAGGGTGTAGTTCAGATACTGCAATTATAAAGTGGAAAATACTTAGTTATATATATATATATATATATATATATATATATATATATATATATTTCCAAATAAATAACGAACGAAGAAAATATTAACAACGTCCCAAAAATGAATTTAAAACAATGGTCAATATAGAAATAGAGCTATGAATATTTATTATAAATTATAATTTAGAATATGTTCAAATTACCATCTACTACATAGTGTACACTTTGTTTCGACATTGAAAAGACAATGTTTCATCAGGTCAGTTATCAAGTGTTTGGTTGCTGAAGGGTGCAAACCAGTTGAAATTCATAGGAGAATATCAACTGTGTATGGTACCACATGTTTCAGCCAAAAAATGTCTACAAGTAGGATAAATTGTTTAAAGAAGTTTGAAAGTGACGATTTTGTCAAAAGTGCTGTGTGCGATTGGCTGAGACATCAGTCCAAAGATTTTTACGCTGAGGGAATACGGAAGATAGTGCACAGTTGGGAAAAGTGTGTGACCCTGCTGGGAGACTCCGTTGAAAAAAAAAACGTAAGCTTCTATCAGTATGAGAAAACTGCACTTTAGGAAAAATTCACCTTATTTATAGAATGACCCTTGTATAGATATAAGGTATGTTCTTAAGAATATGAATTCCCTTTTTTTTATCATAATATTTCAAGATTGTGATAGGTATAAACATGTGGTGCCCAATCTCGATCCTAATTTTGTTACATGACCAGCCATTTCCTTAGTGGCAGAAAACTGCATGCGGATATCATGGACTGAGCAATGATACGGTGTTTGAAAGAAAGGAAACGAAAAGGAAATTAATGCTCAGCATCAGGAAGAGACAACTAAAATACTTGAAACATGCAATGAGGAAGGATGGCTTAGAGAACCTTATACTAACAGGTCAGATAGAGGGGAAAAAGAGACAGAGGAAAGCAGCGGATAACATATTTGAAGGGACTGAACAGGTAGATGACGGAACGAGGGTTGCATGGTGCAACAGAAAAAAGTGTGCTAATAGCCACCAGGGATAGGGAGACGTTGAAGGCCATGATCGCCTACGTCCTGGAAGGATATGGCACATAAAAAAAGGGGAAAAACTGTTGTATTCCGGTGAATTATAGTTTTATTGACCTTTTTATCTTGTTTTAGCTTCAGACGCTTCTGGTTAAAATGAAACAATTAAGTGGTGTCTCTATTTCTGTTTATATCAAGATTATTGTTTTTTTTTTACAGATCCATTTTATTTCTTCATCACCAAATTCACACTGTTTGTTATTGATAATATTTATTAAATGGATTATGCGATTATATTTCCGCTATGGCTGTGTTATTTGCACAAATATATTAAGAGCAGTAGCAGCAACAATAGCAGCAATATTAATTTAAACTGAATACGTTTTTACTTATTATTCTTTGTCAATATAATTTCCTTTTCGTCTCCACCCTTTCCAAAACCTCGTCATTGCTCACATGCTCGGTCCCTGACATCCGCAGATACTTTTTTTTTTTAAATCTCCAAACGTCTAATCATCAGCATTAATAATACACCTATTCAAAGATCAAGCAAGCGTAAAATTAATGTTGTTTATGAATTCTCATGTATTTTTGGAGACTTTACCTTCAGTATTAATAATAAATAGACAGCATTAATTATTTACACGAGCAACGTATTCATCCTAATTTGACTTGTCGAGCTACACATCACAAAAAAGCAAATACTTTTAACATAAGAATGATTTTACAAGATAGCACCAAAATATTGTGCCTGGAGTTTCTGCAAGAAACCGCCATAACAAACAAAAATCTAGATTAAATAAAATGTATTATTGCACAAGTAATGCTATATTAAAGAAAACTTTAGATATTGAATACATCCTTTTCATTTTAATTGTTATAGATGTCGTGACTTTTCACTTGATTCCGGAACTTGAATATAGCAAAAAAAATAAATAAATAAAAAAAGGATTTTTGGACAATTTATATATAACTTCAATACCGATGTACAACACTTTTTTAAAAAAAACCGAATGACCCCGAGCAAGGCGGTGACGCCACTGATGTGCAGGGGGGTACATAAGGGCAAAAAGATTCGATAGAAGAGAGTGAAGAGAAGGACGAACCTGTTAGAAAGGAGCAAGAGAAGGAAGGGAATACAAGTGTGACAACAGTTGCAAAGGTGGATAGAAAGGAAAAGATATACAGAGTAGTGAAGAAAGAACTAGAGTCAAGTGGTTAAGAGATTAGTACTGACATTACATTTAAGTTCCTGGAGGTTGTAGCCGTCAGGAAAGCAAGAATTTGGAAGTGAGTTCCACAGGTGGGAAGTGCGAGAAAAGAAGCTGCAGGAGTAGAATTGTCGTCTGCATTTGTTTGATCTAACTGTGAATGGTTGAAACCCAGTTGCAAGTCTAGTTACACGAGTAAGCACCTAATGCTGAGGAACCAGTGACTTAAGTTCGTTGGAGCAGAGGCCATGAAAATATTTATACAACAAAGGGAAGCCACATCTCGTAGGTGGGGAAGTGGCTGGAGTTGAGCCGCCAAGTCGATACCTATCACATTACTGATTCTCCTTTAGAGTCTATCGAGTACACTGAGACGAACAACGGAGGCGCTTGATAATATATGACAGCAGTATTCATGCAGGGACGTATGGTTGATTTGTGAATGTGCAAGATGAATTCAGGCGGAAAAACCATCCTGGCCCGACACAGTGACCCAACCTTCCTAGCAGTGGATTTAGCTATTGACTCAATGTAATGATTCCACTTGAGATCGGAAGATAGGTTAAGGCCGAGGAGGCGCAGTGTATTGCTCTGAGTGAGACTCGCTTGGTTCATGCTTATGAGAGGCAGGAGAGGTTGCCTGTGATAATTGACAGATAACAATTTCGTTTTAAAAGCATTGAAATTTACAAGCCACTTCTTTCCCCAGTTCACCACTGAGTGTAGATTGTTCTCAAGATCTGCAGTGAGGTTATATTTGTCCGCCTCGTCGGATTTCTTACAGATGCGAGAGTATAATTGTGGTATCATCCGTGTAGATGCCTACTTGAGACTTGATCACATCTGAGAGATCATTTATGAAAATCAGAAAAGGCGTCGGTTCTAGGAAAGAGTCCTGGGGGACACCAGCGTTTATGTAGTAGGATGTGGAGGCTGGTCATTCAAGACAACCTTCATTATACGGTTAGCTCGGTAAGATTGAATCAGATCAAGCAAGCGTCCAGTGATACCATAACCCCGTAGCTTGCGTAGAAGGACAGCGTGCCACACCCTATCAAAAGCCTGGAACATGCCCAGAGCAACAGCACGAGCCTCGCCGGATTTATCAAGAGCCTTATATATATATACTCCGTGATGGTCGTTAGCATGTCAGCCGTACTGCCTGTTTGAGAATAGTTTATGGGCAATAGGATGTGGAACTATTTCAACATTGATAATAGCCTGTAACACTTTTCCGAAAATTGATAGAAGGCTGATAAGGCGATAGTTGGATGGGTCCGAGAATTCTCCCGAGTTCTTACACACAGAAACGATAGAAGAGGACTTCCATCATGTAGGAAAAAAAGGGAGTAGAAAGGCAGTTATTATAGAGTTTAGAGAAGACAGAGGAATGTCCAGTGGCACATTTCTTAAGAACAATGATCGGGATTCCATTATATCCAATAAACAGAGCAAAACAAAATTCAGATAAATTTTTGAGATTAGTTTTTTTTTTCTATTTAAACTCTCGCTATCTCAACAATATAAGAGAGTACTGAACGCTGAAACGGAAAAGAAAGTACAAGACTTCTTACGGAGTAAGAAACGGAGTACTGAACGCTGAAAGTACAAGACTTCTTACGGAGTAAAAAAGCGGAGTACTGAACGCTGAAACTGAAAAGAAAGTACAAGACTTCTTACAAGAAGTAGTTAAAGAAAGCAGAAATGAAAGACTATATATAAACTACAGAAATCTGAATGCAGGGCCATCATTAAAAGACAAAACAAAAACAAAACAAAAAGAAGCCCAAAATGCTAACTACAAGACGGTGTTACTAAAATCAATCAGATACAGAGACTTAAATGCGACACGTAGATCCGAAAGCGTATAGGCATTTACGGAAACGTATTCCAGAAGCTTAGAAGCGTATTGAGAGACAGAAAAATTTCTCTAGAAACAAAGAATAGAATACTGGATTGCTGAGTGATGCCTGTCCTTCAATATCGCAGCAAATGCTAGAAAAATCGCATCAAAGATAAGGTAAAAAACTTGAATCGACCGAAATGTGGTTCTACAGAAGGATGCTGAGGATGCCATTAACCTAACTTATTAGCAACGATGAAGTTTTGAAGAGGATGGAAACAAAAAGGAAACTAATACTTAACATCAGGAAAAGACAATTGAAGTTTCTGGGACATGTAATGAAGAAACAGGGATTGGAGATTTTGACACTCACGGAACAGATTGAGTGAAGAGAGACAGGAAAAAGCAAGGTGGGACATATTTGATAGACATGATCAGATGGATTGAGAAACAGAGTTTGGGACAGACAGCAGAAGAATAGGGGTTGTGATATACAAGGGATAGGGAAATGTGAAAAACCATGCTGGCCTACTTTCTGAATGGACACGGCACATAGAAGAAGAATAGGGGTTATGATCTACAAGAGATAGGGAGATGTGGAAGGCCATGATCGCCTACGTTCTGAAGGAACACGGCACATAGAAGAAGAAGACCTTGTTCGAACTGTTGCCTTCATCATTACGTTGTACTATCCGGGCTTTTTCAGGTGATACCTAGCCCAGTGAATACAAGGGTTGGTTCATTAATCCAACAAGTGAATTAACGTAAAGTGTTTAGTGTTCAATCCCTAGCGTCAGCGGAGTGAACAAAACATACGGAATTATTAATGTGAATTAACTAACAACTTATATATCCAGAGGCGCGTTACATGGACTTAGAACGCTCTACAAACTCGAACTAAATAAAGCGACTGGTTCGAAATTCAAACAAATATGATATGAAGAAGAGCGGAAATTACAAAGGCCGATTGGTTCGGAATTCCAACAACAATCTTCTGAAGAAAGCTTGAAGCGTACAACGGCCGAAACACCGAGAATGTAATATTAAATATGTCAAGAGTTTGAATAATCTAAAAAACTGAAGACTGTTTTAATTTCATCTTTAAATGGAATCTTCTGTCCTTAAGATTATGTTTAAGGATACAATTCAAATAGTTTTTCAAATTTAGAAAAACAGACTTTCACCGATGGTGTTGACATCAATGTACATTTTTATATTTATATACGCTCTATCCGTAATACTGAGCTCTTCAAGCCACAATTATACGATATATATATATATATATATATATATATATATATATATATATATATATAAAATATAACTAGTTCAACTGATTTCTCACAAACCACAATTATACTATATATATATATATATATATATATAATTAAAGTAGACTTTCACCGATGGTTTTGACATCAATGCACATTTTTATATTTATATACGCTCTATCCGTAATACTGAGCTCTTCAAGCCACAATTATACTATATATATATATATATATATATATATATATATATACATACATACATATATATATATATATATATATATATATAATAAATAGTAGTTCAAATGATTTCTCACAAGCCACAATTATACTCTCTCTCTCTCTCTCTATATATATATATATATATATATATATAATAAAGTAGTAGTTTGGGTTTCGCATAAAATAGAACATAATAATGAGATTCTCAGATAAATTTATTTGATTTTTGCCGAATAACTTAATTGTATTTCTTGATATAAACTGTAACAGTAGATATCTGAATTTAAATATATATTTGATTATTTCGACCATATATATATATTGTAATTTTCTTATTATAATGGTTATAAAAGCAAAATATCACTACAAACACGTTTTCATGTTTCAGAACAAAACTAGTCCTCTTCAGGTGATATGTTAAAATGAATGGTGCAAATGATTTATTTTTAAAATATGAGATGAATTCATGGTTATTTAGAAAAATATGGAGTGGTAGTTGGAGAAAACGCTTTAGGTGTGTCAGTATTGTTCAATCAAAATTATGTAACCATGGAGATTTAATATTTGAGTTATGAAAGGGGCAGGATGGCATGGATCTAGACATGCCACTTTTTAATTCTTTCTGGATATTGTACACAGTGGGAACTTAGACTTTTTTAAATTGGTAGACAATAATTTTTTGCAGAATGTTGGATTTTAGGGTTTTTTTCCATTTAATAATAGATGTTTTTAACTACTATGAGTTAAAAAGGCTGGAAAATTTAGGTCAAATTTAGGATTAAATAATTATATTATACTTACTTATATTGTATTAAGAACAATATACATACACACACACACACACATATATATATATAGTTATTTATATTATTAATATAGCACACAGCAATTTGATAGTTATAAATAGTTATGAATATTGTCTCATGATAGTGCATTAAACGCCGAAACTTTATAGCTATTGAGTTGCAGTATTCAATAATAATAATAATAATAATAATAATAATAATAATAATAATAATAATAACTACAAAAACATCCTCAATTAGCTGAAACCCTGCGGTAACAATAAAATAATTAAAGCCAGAAGAAGCTTATAAATACTTAGGTGTAAATGAGGTGAAAAAATTCACCATAAAAAGATGAAAGAAATAGTGCATAAAGAGTACTATAGAAGGCTACGAATGATACTAAAAACTGAATTGAATTCTCAGAACAGAATTATGGCCATTAATAGCCTTGCAATCCCAGTTAGTCCAATATAGTTTCAACATCTTAAACTGAACTCTAAACGATATCAGGAGAATGGATTCTAAAACAAGAAAGCTTCTTTCTAAGCATAAGATGCGTCATCCAAAGGCTGATGTAGACCGTCTACATATATCCCGTAAAGAAGTTAGAAGAGGTCTTATTCAGCTAGAATTGTCATACAAGACAACTATTGGCTTACTAACATACATGCGTTCTGCGTTTAACTAATAAAAAATAATTTGCAGAAATTAAACTTTATTAAAATTTCATGAGTTTAAGTGGAGGTGGGGGTAACAGAGTTTAAATTTTTTTTTCAAAAAGTAATAATTTCAAAAATAATGTTATTCATTTGTGAATGAGTACTGAAAGCTTCATTAAAATCCGACAATTATTTGATTTTTGCGAGTATTTCCAAATTAATGTGTCACCGAAAAAGTGAGTTACGTAAAAATTACGTGATCGATTGTAAATAGTCGTAACATTTTCGTAACGCTAACTCAAAACAAAATTTCCTGCCAAAATTTCGAACATGTTAAAAGGGATTAAAAAATTTTATAAAATAATTAAAATTTACTTTGATCTTTCCTCTTAATAATATTATAAACATTTTGATAGAAAAGTTCGTTTTATTAAGTTTTGAAACTTTTTAATTCATACTATGCTGTTTTATTTGTGAAGTAATGGAGGTACCTACTTATATATTTATGTGTCTGTGTGTGTGTATGAGAGTTTTGTAATTTGCTTGAAGCATTGTGTATATAAGGTGTATGGGTAGGTATTAGAAGGCTATTACAATCTCTTTAGTATCATAAACGAAAGGTTAAAGAAGGTGTCGGGTTTTACCTATTCATTAATATTTTGAGATGAGAATCTTATCTTCAGAATTTCCAAGATCTCCTGTCATTATGAAGATGAGATCTTGATCTCGAAATATTAAAAATAATAAATAGTTAATACCCAACACCTTCTTTACCTTTCTTTATTATACTAAATGCCTTTTGATAGCCTTCTAATACCTACCCATATACCATATATATAAGTGTGTGTATGTGTGTGTATGCGCGTGTGTGTGCTAAACGATATATTGCAAATCGTTATATACGTACTCTAGAAACTGGGGTATCACGTACTTGAAAAACGGGAAGCAGCGAAGGTGTTACTGATATTTAGGGAGACAACCATTAACAACCGCGTCAAAGTGTCATTATTTCTTAATCACGGATTGACTTACACCCAAAACGTAATATCTCTTCTTAAGTTCAACAAATATTACGGTAGAAACGCACAGACTATATCAAAATGAATACTAGAAATCACAAGATTTCAATTCTGGCCTCCAAATGAGGAACTTTCATTTCTCAATTGTGGTTCAAATGCCGGTCTGTGAGTAATGCCTGTTCAATTACAAGAGGCTTAAGTTTGGAGCCCACAGAATATTACCAAACGAACAATAATATCCCTAAATTCTAAATCTAATCCACACACGTATCTGCTTTCTGGATTGTGGTTCGTGGCCTTGCGCAAAGTAATCTTTAAACTCGATTTCAGTCACGTTCTCAACAATGTGATATGGGTTCCCGCGGCCTTTGCAATAAATATTTTATGACAACTGATCTGACTAACCTTGTATCTCTGGTATCCTGAAGTTCTAATTCCAGTTGAATTCCTTTCATTCACTTACGCGCAAATACCCTTGGGAAAAATATTAATCCCTCTCTTCTTTCCAGTTATGGGTTAAATAACAGGACAGACTGTGACACATAACTAGAGGGGGAAGAAATGTATTATATTATTATGTAGTAATTAGTGGGGGATCAGTTTATTACTTCATAACAATATAAAACAGGTCCCCCACTTTATGATCACTAGACGCCTTAATCATATATTCAACTATTATATTTAGTCAGTCATTTAAGTGCCTTGGAGGGCAACCTGTCTACAGCAAAAAGTAATGGCACCTACTGCGTGATAATCTTCTGCTCAGTCAGTCATGTCTCTTTCGAGACATGATCGCCCAAGCGTGTATCACGTATGGCACTTAACTGACTGACTTGTAAAATCCGGTGAATAGATAAATTAGATGACAATTTGAGGGAAAGAGAGAAGTATAATTTTCTTTCTTTTTCATTTAATTTAATTTCTCTTTCATATACATTACGCATTATTTTGAGCGAGGTGGAAATTTGAGGAAATGGTCGCAGTCATAATAAAATGTCAGGATTACTTGATGAGGTCAAGTAAGGTTAGATCCCTCTAAAGATGTTCCCTGAGAACCAAAATTTGTGGGAATTGAAAAATCCAAATATGATGTAATCGAAAGGAAGTGAGCTGTTGATGTATCATCCGTTGAGCCACGACCCTCCCGCAAATCGTGTGGGTGGAAAACAGTCTCATTGGTCAAAAGCTTTGAGTCGGCCAAATCCCCCGAGAGGATTGGGGATGTTTAGAAAAATCCGGACTCGGCGAGAAAAATCAGTTTAAGTTTTAGTTTAGTTTTAGTTTAGTTGTTTGCCGAAATGTAACGACCGTGGAAAATCCCTCTCTTCTTTCCAGTTATGGGTTAAATAACAGGACAGATTGTGACACATAACTAGAGGGGGAAGAAATGTATTATATTATTATGTAGTAATTAGTGGGGGATCAGTTTATTACTTCATAACAATATAAAACAGGTCCCCACTTTATGATCACTAGAAGCCTTAATCATATATTCAACTATTATATTTAGTCAGTCATTTAAGTGCCTTGGAGGGCAACCTGTCTACAGCAAAAAGTAATGGCACCTACTGCGTGATAATCTTCTGCTCAGTCAGTCATGTCTCTTTCGAGACATGATCGCTGAAAGCGCGTATCAAGTATGTCACTTAAATGACTGACTAAATATAATAGTTGAAAATATGATTAACGCTTCTAGTGAGCATAAAGTGGGGGGCCCGTTTTATATTGTTATGAAGTAATAAACTGATCCCCCACTAATTACTACTTAATAATATAATACATTTCTTCCCCCTCTAGCTATGTGTCAAATAATAGGACAGACTGAGTTATATAGCCTTGGCTGGCAACCAGTCTACCGTAGAATGTAACGGTAACCTACTCCGGCATAATCTTCTGCCCAGTAAGTCATGTCTCTTTCGAGACATGATCGTTCAATGCGTGTAACACGTATGCCACTTAAATGACTGACTAAATATAATAATTAAAAACATGATTAAAGTGGGGGACCGGTTTTATATTGTTATGAAGTAATAAACTAATCCCCCCAAAAGTAGTCCTTAATATTATAATACATTTCTTTCCCTTCTATGTGTCCAAAATGCGACATATTGGGTTCTATAGCCTTGGCTGGCAGCCAGTCTACTGCAGAAAGTAATGGCAACCTACTGCGGGATAATCTTCTGCCCAGTCAGTCATGTCTTGAAAGAGACATGATCGCCCAAAGCGTGTATCACGCATGGCACTTAACTGACTAACTGAATATAATAGGTGGAGATATGATTAAAGCTTCTACTAGGGATAAAGTGGGGGATCAGTTTTCTATTGCTATGAAGTAATAAACTGATCCCCCCAGTAATTAACAATATCACACATTTCTTTCCCCTCTAGCTATGAGTCAAATTACCGGACATATTGGGTTCTATAGCCTTGGCTGGCAACCAGTCTACCGCAGAAAGTAATGGCAACCTACTGAAGGATAATCTTCTGCCCAGTTAGTCATGTCCCGAAAGAGACATGATCGCATAAAAGCGGGTATCATGTATGGCCCTTAAATGACTGACACTGACTACATGAGTTTTAGCGTGCAAGTAAACTAGTTTCAAGTTCGCTCCCGGTTACTGTTGATGAAATCGCTACCTCTACTCCAACAGCTTCTTTTCTCACAATTCTCTCCCGTGGTGCCTTTTCCGTTTATTTGATTCCCTGACAAGTAAAAGCTTAAAAAAAACGTCCAACGTCAATCCCTCGCGTCATTCTTATCGGATCCCGTTCATTTTTTTTCCATTTCCTTAAACTTCTCAATATTAATTATTTTCATTCCTTTCCACTCTCTGTCACTCCTGCCTAGTAGTGGTATCCCGCTTTACCTGTGATATGATTAGCAAACATTACCATAAATCTGCACTGGATCTGACGATAAGCTACACCCGGAAACAAGGCTTGTGATTGTAAGTTTAAATGTTTTGAGGAGCGTGTGACCACCTTCTGTTGTTGCCTGGTCCACCATCACTCGGTATAGTAGCACTTGTTCGGGTGCCAGCTTTGGGAAAATAATGAGTCCCTAAACTAATTAAAATACTGCGAAAGTATAAAAATACATTTTATAGTAAAAATAGCATCATTAAATTTTTTAAATGTAAAAACTTACCAAAAATACATACTTATTGTAGCAACTTCCGCCAAATCCCTTTAAAATACTAGCAAACAACAAACACATACTTTTTTCTGCGGTGAAAATCGGCTCGGGACGAGAAGTCGGTGAGCCCAGCTCGAATTCCAGTTGAATGTTTTGCATTCCCTTTCGCGCAAATACATTTGGGAAAGTTGTTAATCCGTCTGTTCCCTTCACTTATGGGTTAAATAACACGACAGATGGGGTTCTATTGCCTTGGCTCTGAAACAATCTACCACAGAAAGTAATTGCAAATTACTGCGGGATAATGTTCTGCATAGTCAGTCATATCTCTTTCAAGACATGATCGCCCCAGCGTGTATCACGTATGGCACTTAACTCACTGAATACTTTAAAATATATTTAATCAATTGATCTGGCAACGTCTTAGACCGCTCGACCACTAATTACCTCCAGTCTAAACGAGGTTTTAATCAAGCCTATATAACACAATTTTCGGCACACATTTAATGACACACATTTAATCAATTGTATTCCAAAATTTAACTTTATCAAAACTTCAACATAAATCGCACATGACTACGTCTAATAATCCTGTCCACACAAATACGTGACATGCACAAAAAGAGAGTATTATCTTCCATGAATTCAGTTTGGATAGTAGAATAATACTTTCTTCTAGGCTCACAACAGGATTAAATTTCTGCCTTAAATGACCCGTAATGAGTTGACATTCGTTACCCAGACCAACCAATTAAAATATATTTAATACCTAACAGAAAAAAATTAACAAAAAATCTGTGTGTCTTCGGAAATACAGTTGTTACACCGTAAACGGGCGTAACTATGCCTTCCTGATTTCTTTTCTTGGCTCTTTTACCAACTCATCAGAAGTGAACCGCTGTCGTCTGTGTGTCTTATTCGTCTACGCGTATCAAATCCAAAACGCTGGGTGGATGAAGCACTTTTGTTCTGGCATCCGTATTGATTGCTTGTCTCGTAACTTCAAATATATTCCAATATTGATTCCTGTTTTATCAATTTCTTCATATTGTAATCAGAATTGGGAATTGGCATAAATTATAGGAGTCAATTATAGCCGTAATCCTCGAATAAAAGCGAACAATCCTTTCCTTAGTATCATAATATAGGATTTACCACGACTTTCTGCTCTTTTTAATTCAGAGTTTCCCATCTCTTAGACAGGTTTTCATCTAAGGTCTTCTTCTATTATGTGCCCTGTCCTTTCCGGACGTAATCGATCATGGCTTTCCACGTCTCTCTATCCCTGGTGGCTCTTAGTACGCCTTCTTCTGTTAGACCATGCAACCCTCGTTCCGTCATCCACCTGATTAGGTCCTTCAAATACGTCATCCGCTGCTTGCTCCTGTCTCTTTTCTCCTCTATCTGGCCTTTTAGTATCAGGTTCTCCAAGCCCTCTTTCCTCATTGCATATCCTAGGAACTTCAGCTGCCTTTTCCTGACGCTCAGTATTAATTTCCTTTTCGTTTTAATCATTTACAAAACCTCATCATTGCTCACATGCTCGATCCATGATATTCGTAGCATCCTTCTGTAGAACCACATTTCAATTGCTTCAAGGTTTTCCTTCATCTTTGCTGATATTGTCTGGCATTCATAGCCATATTGAAGAACTGATATCATATCGCAATCCAGTACCCTCTTCTTTGTTTCTAGCAAAATTGTCCTGTTTCTGAATACTTTACTCAACTTCTGGAATGCTTCCTACGCCATGCCAATTCACCTTCGGATCTCTCTGTGACATTTTCCGTCTTCTGTTATAATTCCTGACTTGTATTTGGTATATTGGGCTGCCCTTTTACTGATGACCATGCATTCAGTTTTCTTGCAGTTTATTTGTAGTCCTTTCTTGTCACTCTTTTCTGCTACCTTCTAGAGGAGGTCTTGTAGTTTCCTTCCTGTGTCTGCTATCAGCACTGTATCATCTGCGTACCTTAGATTTTTTTAAATCGTGGCCTTCGATAGAACCCAATCTGTCCTAGTATTTACTCATAGCTGGACGGGGAAAAAACTAAGTTTCATAATTTTTGCAATGGTTGTAACATGTTAATGAATATAATGAACTAGACTGAGATTCGAACTCTGCTCTCTGATTCCCCAATCTGAGCTGCAACACATCATTTCAGCTTAACTGTTATTCTGAATATATTATGATCGACAAACAGATTAAGCAAAATTGTCCTATGAAGCATGGTTTGTAAAATTTTCTAGGTGTCTTTCTGGGTGTAACTGTGTCGTACCAGAACATAAATGTTATTTTGCTCTTCAAACCCAGTCTCGTGAATATCCTGTTAAAAAAGATTGTGAAGCTCGGATAATGGCTGGTAAATTTGAATGCCTCCAAAACGAAGCTGTTATTAACCATCATTGACAATTGCTCTTAAACACAACTCATTAGCATGGATGAGGCTAGCCTCCCTGAGAGCAAAAGACTACGCCTCTTGGCCTAAATACTGTCAGCGGACCTCAAGTGGAATGAGTATATCGAATCCATTGCTAGATCCGCTGCTAAGAAGGTCAGTTCTCTGTGCAGGGCAAGGAACTTTTTGCCGCCTGAATCCATCCTGCACATATATAAATCTACCATCCGCCCGTGTATCAATTGATATACTGCTGCCACATTTGGTCGGGTGCTACTGCTATTCACTTCAAGGTTCTTTACAAAATCCAACGGAGAATCTGTAATGTGATCGATAACGACTTGTCAGCTCGGCTGCAGTCGCTCTCTCACCGGCATGACGTGTCTTCCCTCTGCCTCTTTTAGAAATACTTTCACGGCTTCTGCTTCAATGGACTTAGCTCACTGGTGCCCACTAGGTATGAATTTCTACGAGATACTAGATTAGCAACTAGGTCCCACTCTTTTACAGTGAAACAGATAAAGTGTAACAGCAATTACTATTCTAACAGCTACTTTTCTCGCACTTCCCGCCTGTGAAATTCGCTTTCGTATACTTGCTTCCCAGACAACTACAATCTACAGGAATATAAATGTAAGCTCAATAGACATCTCCTATTTCAAGAACTTGCATCCTTTCTATCAAGCTATTTTTTCCATCCACTCCACCTCAATTCTCATCCGTCAATTACCCTCCTCCTGACATCCCCTATGACTAACCCCTCTTACTCATCACTTTTCCCTTATGTAACTCACTGCGCAACAGTGGCAGTAAAACTGCTTGCTTAAGGTAAAATTAATATATATATATACGCTCTCACACCCTGATTGAGCACTCTGGAAGAATGGTAGACTTTGAAAAACAGTAACTACTCAGACATGTACGCATCGCTAATTCAGTAATGAATTAGAGCACTCTGGCTATTAGGCGTGTATAATGATAATATACACGCTAAAAGGTATGCCTTCTTTTACCGAGCGCCCATAGCCCAGAATTAGAATCGCCGACTGACGCCAATTCGGTCGGGTTTCAATCCTGGGTTATAAGCAATCGGAGTCTAACCGTACTGATGAGATACAGCGAAACATATCTGTCTTCGGATAACTATATATATATATATATATATATATATATATATATATATATATAACAAAAACCAACAACACCAACTACCGGTCTTAACGTGAAAAAATTTGTGAGGAATCCTGAAATCTATTTACGCAAATTACTTTGTCGCAAATCGAACGTACTGAAATGCATCCGTTACCAGATATCTGTTGAAGACTTCCACTGTTTTGCAATTGTGATTATTTCACAGTTGGGAATTAAAGAATCGGGCTTTTTATCCATTTTCATTCACAGCAGGAACGAATTATCCAACAGAAGCTAACGATTTTGATATTTTTCAATGTATTCTGCGCAATTCATGGCAGACGAACGCGGGCGTCCCTCAAGGTTCTATCCTAGGTCCCACGCTATTTCTGATCTACATTAATGATCTCCCCGACACCATTAGATCCCAAGTTGGCATGTATGCCGACGACACAACAATCTACTCCCGCATCGATCAGAAACCAGGTCTGGACGACAAAGTGAACCTCGCTGCCGCACTGGAAAGGGACCTCCAATCCGTAGTGACCTGGGGTAGGAAATGGTTGGTAAATTTCAATGCCTCCAAAACAAAGCTGTTATCAACTAACCACCATAGACTATCGCATCTACCTCCCATTAGCATGGGACAGGCTAGCCTCCCAGAGAGTAAAATACTACGCCTTCTTGGCCTTACACTCTCGGCGGACCTAAAATGGAATGACTATATTGAATCCATTGCCAAATCTGCTGCTATGAAAGTCGGCTCTCTGTGCAGGGCCCGGAAATTTTTCCCACCTGAAACTATTCTGCACATATACAAATCTACCATCCGCCCGTGTATTGAATATTGCTGCCATATCTGGTCGGGTGCCCCTGCTGCTCTCCTTGGGCTTCTTGACAAAATACAAAGGAGGATCTGTAACGTGGTTGATACTAACTTGGCAGACCGGCTGCAGCCGCTCTCACACCGGCGTGATGTAGCTTCCCTGTGCCTCTTCTACAAGTACTTTCATGGCTTCTGCTCCGATGAGCTTAGATCACTGGTGCCGCCCAAGCACGAATTTACACGAGATACTAGATTAGCAACTAGGTCCCACCCTTTTACAGTTAAACAAATAAGATGTAACCGTAAATTCTACTCCAACAGCTTCTTTTCTCGCGCTTCCCGCCTGTGGAACTCCCTTCCACAAGTCTGCTTTCCCGACAGTTACAATCTCCAGGTGTTTAAATGTAGGGTCAATAGACACCTCCTATCACACTAACTCCCAACTATTCTCACAACACTCTCATCTACCCAACCCTCATTCTCGGTATCCTCACCCGCCTATCACCCACCCTCTGTTATGTCCTATATTTAACCAGCCTTTCTCCTCTCTACGTAGCCCCCTGCACAGTAGTGGCAGTGACATGCCTTGCTCGGGGTGAAACGCTTATAAAAAAAAAAAAAAAAAATTTCCAGGCTAAAGTTTTCAGGTTAATGTTTTCGTTGTGTAACAATTTGCAGAGTTGGACAAACTGCAATTATATTTAACTTTTTTTTTGTATTTACAGAGAGTGCATCCTTTCCTTGAACACAGATTAATCTTCTGAATGCATGTTTTTTTTTCTTCATAAAACAGATGTAAGCCTTTTGCTTCCTAAGTGTTCCAAACGTGGATTCTAAATATTAAACGAGAAGGTAACTTCAAGTTTTCCCTCCTTATTTGAGTTCTATATAAAAAAAAAACAACGAATAAAATGAAGAAATGTATAAGATACTAGGAGCTGTGATTACTGCTTTTAAAATTCGAAAAGTCATAAATTTTTATCAACATTTGTACTTATGAAAACAGAAAAAACAGTAAAAGAAAAGAAAAGAAAAACAATGATGCAACAACCCAAATCATTATTTACTGAAACACGTCCAGAACTGAATTTTATAGACAAAGGTTAACTGCATTATGAGAATAATCAAAAAATCATAGTAAAACATTGTTCTTTCACTTATCGCCCTAAATCAAATTGTAGCCGGTAGAATATCACCCACGGCAAACGTAATACTATTTTCGTAAGTAAATATTTGAGGGTCTTCCCCACGTGTAAAAATAAAATATAAATGTACGTCTTTGACTATTAACTATTTGCAGACTTTTTCATGGGGCAACAAAACATGTCCGAATCGGAAGATATTCATTTTTATCATTGTAGGAGCGGTTAATTGAGACATTTTCTATGGCTTATCAATCATCTGCAAGTAATATAATGCCAAAAAACTTATTTAGATAATAATTATTTACAGACAGAGGTCCTATAAATAAACACATACCCTAGGGGTAAAGAAGTGAATTCTTTCCTTTCTCAGTAATAATTGCGCGCAAGTCAATACAATCTAGCCGACTGGAATTGGAACTTGGCCCTGTGATTTTCAAATGCAAGCTATTATACATTATACCATCCGAACATCAGAGCTTACAATACCTGGTATTGCGAAGTGGTCACTAATCTAGGCTCAACGTTGTTGAACATCGATGATCATACTGCGACCAGTTTCAATCTCTCCGTAGGGTAACATTGTCTTAACTGCGTCATAGTAATAATTAATCCCTAAAATTATGGAAAGTTTCACTTAAGCTAAACAGTTACCTAAATTAACTATTATTTACGTATGTGAAGTTAGGAAATGTGCTAACGTCATTGATATACACACACACACACACACACACACATATGTGTGTGTGTGTCTGTCTGTTTTATTAACTTTCCAAATATTTACCGCTATTTCAGCGTTATAACTTTTAAACATCCTAAATTTTGAATTTTTTTTTAATTGCTTAAAAATGATTCTCTTATCTGAAATTTTCGGAAGCGCATATAAAATTAAACATTATTTTTCTTAAATAAAAAAAATGAAACGAAAACAAATATTGGTGCCAGTATAGTAAGTGACCTACCTCTGATTCTTGTACAGTTTGTGGCTTACCTCCTTGATTCTGGTGTAGTATATGCCCTACCTCTTTGATTTTGGTAAAGTACGTGAGCTACTTCCTTGATTCTAGTGTAGTATTTGGCCTACTTTTTTTTATTCTGGTATAGTATAGACAGTTTATTAGATTTAATTTAAATTCACTCGATGTTGAAGAAAGTTAATTCTTATAAAATTGATTTATTAAAAATTTAATTATTCTAAGATTCAGTCCGTCAGCTAAGTGCTATACGTGATACACGCTTGAGCGATCATGTCTCGAAAGAGACATGACTGACTGGGCAGAAGATTATACCACAGTAGGTTATCATTGCTTTCTGCGGTAGACTGGTTGCCGACCAAGGTATAGAACCCAATCTGTCCTTTTATTTAACTCATAGCGGGAAGGAGTAGACTGATTAATACCTTTCGAAAGGGTATTTGCGCGGAAGTGAATGCAATGATTTCAGCTGGATTTCGAACTCGGCTCCCCGATTTCTCGTTCCGAGTCGATATCCAATGCACCACAACGCACATTCATTTAATTTCTAAGATTACATGTAAAAAAAAAAAGTTTTAAATTTAAATTTAAAATTAAAATAAAAAATAAATGTCGCTTAAGCGTGTATCTTGTATGGTACTTAAGAGACTGATATCTATTTTCGTTTATTTTTTTTAAATAGCATGCAACTATATATATATATATATATATATATGTTTATTTTGATAAACGAGATAATAAATGCACCAGTAAACTTAAAATGCTAGCAACAACGCGAAATACTTTTTAAATTTTGTATATATGTCTGTGTGCCCTGAAAACTTTTAAAACGAAAATAAGTCTAATACACCGGCTGAATACAAGCTAACATTTCCATTTCTGAATATCTAAATGAACATTATGATAATTCGGAAAGACAACGTCATATGGCAAAAATATTAATAGAATAAAACTTTTAAACATACCAGTTCAGCGAAACATTAGGAGAAACGTTGTAAGAGTCCAAGTCATGCAGATTTCAGATTTTCATAATCCAGTGGATTTTTGCCAGTTTTTTTTCCATGTTTTTTTTTCCTTCGCGAGAAAATGAGGATAAGAGAGAAAGAGAGAGAGAGAAAAAAGAAAAGAAACGAGGGTGATGGGATATTTCTTTCACTTTTACGAAAGAAATTCGTGAAGACTCAAACCGATAAAATGTAAAATGGCGTGAGTCTCCAAATCCTGCTATGACGACATCGTTCGAACACGTGGTTAGAGAAAACGTTTTGACGAAGAAAGCATTGAAAATAGACGGAAATGAACGCCGGTTTAACATATTTGAATGTGAAATTTAACAATTAAGTAAATCGGTAAAAGAATGAAATGAAGGATGAGCAGGAAAAGGAGAAAAAAAAGGATCTGAAACGGGGGAAAAGCTCAAGAAGGAAAATGACAAAAGAAAAAAAATAGCAAGCGGAGAATCAGTACGAACAGTAGACGATGTACCATTGTAATTAAATCCCAGCAGATTTCAAGCCCAAATAATAATAATAATAATTTTTATAAACAACGAATTAAATGAGTCCCTGGAAACCCCCAGCTTAAGAGATATAGTAAAAATTGTCTTGTTAAATACAGCCCGCAGACTAAAGAGAGCTTTGTCTATGTAACGCTGGAGATGTTATGGGAGGTGGGAAAAAATCCATTAAATGTAGCCATAAAAAACACACCACGGTTTGCCTTAGGTCTGGCGCATTAAGTACGTAGTACGACCATAGCAGAAATCGAATTATGATGAAAAATGATATAATAATAATAATAATAATAATAATAATAATAATAATAATAATAATAATAAACAGAAATCTATGTATATAAAAGATTCAATGTATCTTCATCTATATTTTTAAATTTAAAATTGCCTTTTAGAACTTTGCTCAGCATTACAATCTTGACCCATTCACACCAAAAGTCAGTTGTTATCTTCGTCTTCATGTGCTGTGTCTCGTGACGTAGGCGATCATGGACTTACCTCTATCTGTTGTCTCTCTCAATATTTTTTCTCTTGGTATCACTTCTAAGCCCCGCTCACCCAACCATTTGCTCAGACCTAACAAGTACGTCTCGCGCTTCTTTTTCCTGTCTCTCCTTTGATTTATCAAAATGTGACTAGTAAGTTCTTCAGGCCCTTCTTCTTCATTACGTGTCCCAGGAACCTGATTTGTCTCTTCCTGATATTTAGTGTCAGTTTTCTTCTCGTTTGAATCCTTTTACAAACACCTAATCGTTTCTCACGTGCACCGTCCATGGTATCCTCAACATCCTTCTGTAGAACCACATTTCTGCGGCTTCAAGCCTCTCTTTCGTCTTTGATGAGATCATCCAACATTCACTTCCATACAGAAGAGCATCACATAGCAGTCCAACACTCTTTTCTTTGTTTCCAATGAGATTTTCCTGTCTTTCAGGACTCTGCTTTTGCTTGTGAAATGCGTCTTTGGCCATGCCAATGCATCTTTGGATCTCCATGTCACACTTTCCATCCTCTGTCAGAACACTCCCCAGGTATTTTAATTTTTAAATTTGCTTTATTTTACATTTTCCGACATGCAGTTGGCATATTGGGCTCCTCGTTTTGATGATGACCATATATTCAGTTTTGTTCAGGTTTATGATCGGTCCTTTCTTTTCACTTTCTTTTGCTAGCTTCTGTAAGAGGATCTGCATTTTCCTTTCCGGTTCTGCTATCAGCACCATGTCATCCGCGTATCTGATATTGTTGAGATTGTGGCTGCCAATGTCGAATCCTGTCAAGGCTGTGATTTCGCTCATAATTGCTTCGCTGTACAGATTGAAAAGATCCGTGAGAAAACACATAATAGTTTTAAGCCCCTTTGTATTTTGCATAACTACTGAGTTCACTTCTTATCCTTACACATGCGGTTTGCTGCCAGTATAGATTTTTGAGTATCCTAAATTCTTTTCCGAAAATGTCGCGATTCTCGAGCATCTATATCAAGTTCTTGCGTTGTATATTGTCGAACGCCTTTGCGCGTCTATAAAACGCAGATAAACGTCTTTCCGTATTTGTATTGCTCTTTTAGACAGCATTTTTAGCATGAATATCGCATTCCTCGTTTCGGTATCTTTAACAAATCAACATTATTCTTGTCCTATCATTGGGCATATTCTGCTACGCGGTCTGTTCATCAGATTCCGGATGTCGAGTTTTGTTTTTTAATTTTTTTTTTATGTGGCTCATTAAACTGATTGTTCGAATTGTTACCTATTCTCCTTTAAATCATGATCATCAATTCCTACTGCTTCTTCTGTCAATCATATCACGCATCACATTCATTATAACTCTTTTAAATTTAATCCATCTTTTAAGTGTCTCTCGGGCCTTGTATCAGGTAAAAACTAGTTTTAGAAATATGCATATACTCTACCCTAATCCTAGCCATATGTGCGCTAAATACGTCATTTTGTTTATAGGGTCTGGATTGATTAGTTTTTTGCTACAGTGTTCTTATGAGAACCGGTGTTTACACGTGATATAGCCATACTCTATTTCTAAGTTGTGTACATTTTAATGAAAAAGAAATTTTTCTGTGATGCTTGTACTATATATACATAGTAGGTTACATAGGACGGCAATTATAACAGACGTATATTTATAGTCTATGAAACACCGATTCTTGTAAGATAACCAAAATATAACTTAGAAATGGTCAGTACCTTGATGATTGACCGCATAAGAATATCAAATGAATATCACACACACACACACACAGTCATCCTGTTTCGCTGTATCACAGCTTGTGAGTCCAGCAAGACAACCGATTGTTTCCAGCCAGGATCATTAGTCGGAGATTCTTCTTCTAAACTATCGGTGGACGACGGAAAAATGCAGATCTTAGTGTGTTATATACATAATGGACGGATGTGCGTTGTGGTGCAGTCGATATCGGCTCGGAACTTGAAATCGGGGAGCCGAGTTGGAATTCTAGTGGAATTTTTTGTATTCACTTAAGCTTAAATACCGTTGGGGAAGGTATTAATTTGTCTTTCTCCTCCAGTTATGGGTTAAATAATAGGACAGATTGGGTTCTACAGCCTTGGCTGGCAACCAGTCCACCAAGTAATTGCAACCTACTGCTGGATAATCTTCTGCGCAGTGAGTCATGTCTCTTTCAAGACATGATCACCCAAGCGTGTATCACGTATGGTACTTAACTGATTGACTGATATACACAACATAAACAAACGACAACAGCCGAAATTGTTCAATTCATTGCTGAAGAACGGTGCGTAAATAGTGGTAATTACTGCTTTTAAAATCTACCATAACTTTAGAGTTTTCAATTTACGGGCGAGAGTGCAAATAGTCAATGAATGAATGAATGAATGAATAATATATATATATATATATATATATATATATATATATATATATATATATATATATATTTCATTTAATCATTCATCGCTCATTCAGTAATTGATTAGAGCACTCTGGCTATTGGGCGGGTATAATGACAATATACACGCTAAAAAGTCTGCCTTCTTCTACTGAACGCCCATAGCCCAGAAGTAGAATCGCCGACTGACGCCAATTCGGTCGGGTTTCAATCCTCGGTTAAAAGCAATCGGAGTCTAATTGTACTGATGAACTGTGATACAGCGAAACAGATCTGTCTGCGCATGACTATATATATATATATATATATATATATATATATATAGTTCATGTATCGCTAGTCGATAGTGCGCTTTAGAAAAGAGTAGATGTCATGAAAACGGTGACTACATAAGGCTCTTCGCGACGTTCTTTGATTACTGGACTGAACGCAGAATGTTTACATCATATAAATAACCTGTTGTGAAAGCTGCTGACTCTACTGTTGCGCAGATGGCTCAGTGGTAATATTACTAATGACAAATTAGTCAGATTTCGATGCCGGCCGGAAGCTAAACTGATAATCTAACCGCACTGGAGAGAGATGATACAGCAAAAACAGGTTTGTCTGCTGATGGTATACGCAAACTGATGTACTGTGCTACAGTAAAACAGATCTGTCTGAGGATGACTATTTACGCCCTCTGATTGAGCTCTCTGGAGAAATGGTAGACTTGTAAAAACAGTAGATACTCTAGCATCTACGCATCGCTCATTCAGTAATGAATTAGAGCACGCTAACTACTGGCGTATGATACATCATGCTTTAAAAGTCTGTCTCCTTCTACCGAGAGCCCATAGCTCAGAGGTAGAATCGCCGACTGACACCAATTCGGTGGGGTTTCAACCCTGAGTTAAAAGCAATCGGATGTCTAACCTGTGATATAGCAAAACAGATCTGTCTGCGGATGTCTATATATATATATATATAGTCATCCGCAGACAGATCTGTTTCGCAGCGAATCAATATGATTAAACATCCGATTATTTTT
Organism: Ascarosepion bandense; assembly: GCA_037127315.1. NCBI lineage: Eukaryota > Metazoa > Mollusca > Cephalopoda > Sepiida > Sepiidae > Ascarosepion > Ascarosepion bandense. Next base: position 2,139,246 of record JBBBDQ010001762.1, on the reverse strand, counting down.
AACTCAGGATTGAAACTCGACCGAATTGACGCCAGTCGTCGATTCTACCTCTGAGCTACCGGCACTACATATCACGAGGAAGATTTTATAATCATTATACACGCTCCATAGCTGAGAGTATTCTAATTTATTACTGAATGAACGATGCGATATATATAGACAGTATTTTCCAGCTGGAAAATCCAATTTTCTCCATAGCCTACGACGTACATAGCGATGCCTTCCTTAACACGCCTGTGTAACTCGCAGCTGTTTGACAACCTTTTCCCTTTTATAAGTCAAGAGCACTATCGCACGAAAATAAACTTTAAACTATAAGTGCTCCACCTCCACTGTGTCGTGTTGAGAAATTTTTTGGTGGGACATTTTTTACATGCTAGTAACGTTGAAAACTGTCCGGGCCATCAATGTTGAAATTATTGTAGTCTGAAAACAACACTTTCTTCTATTTATTTATATTCCAAGTTTGATATACGGAAACAAATTTTAAACCGCAGCCCTTTCACTTACTTAAACCCTTTTTTATTTGTTGGAAAGCTGCATTGAGCATCTGTATTGCTTTTATCTGATTTGATGTTATTAGTCATCCACATACAAGCCTGTTTCGCTGTATCACAGTATCGGTGTGGCAGACACATCCACTTACATCCAGCCATGATCGAATCTCCACCGGTTTAGTTTCAATCGGAGTATCTACTCCCTAAGCCATAGGCGCATGGAAAATTATAGGAAAAATATTAGCGTGCTATATATATATGCGGGATATACCCCCGCCAGTTAGTGATAGAACTCAATTCCATACTAAAGAGTAACGCGTAAATCACAGAAGTAATAACGGTTTTTAAAATGTTCCTTTCTAGAGAGCTTGATTGTAATGAGAGCATAATGTATTAGTCATCTACATACAGTCCTGTTTCGCAGATAGATATGTTTCGCTGTATCACAGCTCATCAGTACGGTTAGACTCAGATTGCTTTTTAACTTAGGATTGAAACCTGACCGAATTGCCGTCAGTCGGCGATTCTACCTCTGAGCTATGGGCGCTCGGTAGAAGGAGGCAGACATTTTAGCGTGTATATTATCATTATACACGCCCAATAGCTGGGAGTGTTCTAATTCATTGCTGAATGAACGATGCGTAGATGCTAGAGTAGCTACTGCTTTTCAAAGTCTACCATTCTTCCAGAGTGCTCAGTCAGGGTGTGAGACCGTAAACTCAATCAACACCGTTTGTGCAGACTGGATTATTAGACTGGAAGGTATTAAACTATCGCCATATAATGCAGTTTTCACTGTGAAGTGTGCGTCATATATACGCATAAAATAATGTCTATGATAAAAGTTATATGGGATGTCGTTCATTTCTAGTGACACAGACGTATGATATTGAATCACCGGCTCTCGTAAGATCACGCAAGTTAGAAAACGTCGAACTTTATCTGTACCTAGATATTTAACAGCTAGCAAATACCAGACACTGTATACGTATATGTGCGATTGGTGTAATGGATAACGGACCGGTACTTAGAATCAAAGAGACAAGTTCTAATTTCAGTTGGGTTCGTTATATTCATACCCTTGGGAAATTTTTGAATACACTCCTTCTTCCCCAGCGATGGGTTAAGTAGTAAGAATTATATCGGTATTTCCTTAATACCTCCAAAGATGTTGTACAATCTAATAATAGTTTTTGTTTATTTTTGTTTTTTTATAAACTGTACAAGATTGATATGAAGTGAAACTAAAACAAAAGAAATCAACCAATCAAACGTATATATCTACCCCAGCGTCACTTTGTTAACATACAACTTTCTTACTCAATAACTATAAATGCGATCAGTTTTCAAAAATGCAGATTAATGTTATGATAGAATTGAAGTGTTAGTCTTTAATTTAAAGTTTAGGTTTTAAAATCCAGCTATTTAATACGCTATTTTTAAGAGAAAATTGGGCAAGAATTCTTCTTTCATTCATCGCCCGGTTCACACTCCACCCACGTCTATTAAACAGGTGAAGAAGATCATCCCTTGTTTCCTGTTTCGGTTGTGGTTTCCGGTTTTGCTCTTTTCCAATTTTTTCACTCTTTTTTTTATTTTATTATTTTTTTTCATTTGGAGTAGACAGACTAAACTATCGCCCGGTTCACACTCCACCCACGTCTATTGAACAGGTGAAGAGGCTCATCCCTTGTTTCCTGTTTAGGTTGTGGTTTCCGGTTTTTCTCTTTTCCAATCTTTTCACTATTTGTTTTTATTTTTATTTTTATTTTGTCAATTGGAGTAGATAGACTAAACTATCGCCCGGTTTACACTCCACCCACATCTATTGAACAGGTGAAGAGGCTCATCCTTTGTTTCCTGTTTAGGTTGTGGTTTCCGGTTTTTCTCTTTTCCAATCTTTTCACTATTTATTTTTATTTTTATTTTTTCAATTGGAGTAGATAGACTAAACTATCGCCCGGTTCACACTCCACCCACATCTATTGAACAGGTGAAGAGGCTCATCCTTTGTTTCCTGTTTAGGTTGTGGTTTCCGGTTTTTCTCTTTTCCAATATTTTCAATCTTACGTAGCCCCCTGCGCATCAGTGGCGTTTTCGCCTTGCTTGGGGTGATATGATTTTTAAAAAAATGCATATTCTTTAACCGTATCGCATATTTTTGTCCAATTTTATTTCGCTCTATTTTTTCTGCGTCTTCCTATAACTTTTGTCTAAATACGTTTTGTAAAAAAGGTGTAAACTAGTTAGGAAATTTTATCTGATTTGCTCTGTTGATTTGAGTATAATCAAGAAAGTTATTCAAAGAATATTATATCCTTTTTTTCACTCAGTGGTAGAATACTTCTCTTAAGAAGCAACCGTTCTTCCGAAGACAGATGCACTTTGTACTAACATTTACATAGTTTTACTAAAGCTGATTTCGTATGATGTCCAAAGAAATGTAACCGGCTGGGAAAATGTTATCTCCAAGGGACATTGAAACAAGTTTCACTGACCAGCGTATCAAGAAAAGGTGATTAAGTTAAACCAATAGCCGCAGTAGTTTTGTAGGCACGTTTAAGTACAGACTCCTCCATAATAGTCGATATCTACACCTAAGGATTCGATGATAATCTCCGGGACAGTATAATTGACGATTGCTTAACGAGATGTCCTTAAGTTCCCGCAGGTCAATAGTGTGTTGATTCCTAACGAAATATCAATATATTCGTTACAGCTTAAACACATTATTTCCATTAATGATATCAAAGTAATTCAATTTAATGATGTATTATTTTACTTTTAATGCTTTCAATGCGTTTCTTATTATTTATAATATTTACAGAATTGTCACCATGATGACCTCTTGAGAATATCGGGCGTTGTAAGCTTGGATGCTAACTTGGTATAGGGTAACCGCAAAAAACGAGAATTTTTTTTAAGTGTGTATTGGCAGATATGAGCATGCGGCAGCACAGCGAACCAGTGGCCTCACGAAGTAAACACATCTGACAGTTCAGTAACAATGGATCAAGATGAATTTCTAAGCAAGTTATGTACGTCGGATGAGGCTCATTTTCATTTCACAGGTGAAATGAAAATGCAGAACTACCGTTACTGGGCAGACACAAATCCGAATGAAGTTCATGAGCGCTCTTTACACGCTAGTGACAGTAGGGTGTGCTGTTTCATTTCAGGGGATCATCGGACCTTATTTTTTGAAAAATTAACAGGGTATCTCAGTCACTTTCACTGTCTCAACAGCAGATTTTAAGAATGCATTCGTACAGGACACCATCTACAAGACGTTATTATTTTTAAATGAAAATTCCACGATTGTTTCTTAAATGTCATGTTTCAATTACTTTGAATAAAATAGTTTTCTTCCATCATTCTAGGTTTTATTGAATTGGTAAAAAGTTCCCGTTCTTTTGGTTCACCCTGTATAATAAAAACGCGTCGGAATGAAAAAATTGAAAAAAAAGGATATTTCAGTTCGAATTACGGGCTTATTTTTTACCTCTTCTTTAAATCCAACTATATGTTAACAGTAGATGTATTTACGAAAATCATTATTATCTAGAAATGCTGTTAATACAATACTCATTCGGAAGCAATAATTTTGCAATCCGAAATATATTTCGAATTGGAATAATATACAAACGGTTGATAAATCGTAAAAGAAAAATTGTCAATATTATTATTATATTTATTTTCTGTTTTCACGGCTACTGCTCTGAGGAGCATAGCTCCTTGGTTCCCCCTCTGCATAAATTTACTCGAGCTACTAGACAAGCTACTAGGTTCCACTCTTTTAGAGTGAAACTAATAAAATGTAACCGCAACTTCTACTTTACCAGCTTCTTTTCTCGCACTTTCCGCCTGTGGAATCCCCTTCCGTATACTTACTTCCTTGGCAGTTACAATCTCCAAAAGTTTAAATGTTAGGTAAATTGCCATTTCTTATTTCTTTGACTCGCATCCTTTCCCTCGAGTTCTTTTGTCCGTCTACTCTACTCGCATGCAGCTCTCTTCACACCAACTATTCTCATCCTTCTCTTCTCCATTCACTGACACCAACTAAAACATGTTCGTCTTTCTCATTACTCACTTCCTCAATCAATTATTGTTCTTTCATGTTGGATTTTGGTACCCTCATTACCAAGTCCAGGGATCGAACTCATGACCACTAGATAATAATAACACATGTATAGTCAACTACTATATCCTTGGACTTGTTAATAAGAGTACCAAATTCCAACATGAAAAGCAATAATTGATTTCACAGGGATATTTCGCAATATTCAACGAGATATTCCACATCAGCCAATCTATGGACACCTGATGATGACCAGAGGGTACTTGGTCGAAACGTTGTGTCTATTAAAACACCTATATCAAACAAGATAAGAAAAAAATTTCGAAGTAATTCCAAGATTATTCTCTAGTCAATTTAAGAAAATTCATACATCAAAATTAATACTAATCGAAATAATCCCTGCCTAAGAGGCTTGTATTTGTTCAATGCTCACAAATCCAAGCTGACGTTTATATTGCGTCTATGTTGAACGGACGTATTTGCAGTTTTCACACCTTATTATTTGGTGTGATGAATAGTTTGGACAAGGCTAGTAAGATCAAACAGATGGTCACGATGACTTGGGGATTCGTGATGACCCAAGAATTCGATAAACAATTCTGTCAGGCCCAGGGTTTTTCAAACATTTTGACTTACGGACCCCTTTATTAAAACTTTATACATGGGTGACACTTGCACTCTGAAAAAAAGTAAATTTGAACATCAAGCTCTTGCATATGTAAAATAATTTTTTGTATAAATAACATTGACATGTAATGGACGATAGTGCAAGCTTTTGTCATTTGATAACATTAATAAGTAAAAATAAATATCCAGATATTGAAAATTTATACTTTTAATTTCACGTGATGAGTTAATCCACGGATCCCCTATGTTATCCTTGCGGACGCCTGTGGTCCGGGGACCACCTTTTGAAAACCCCTGGTCTAGTCAATTACACATACAAATATTGGATTGCCTCAATGCGGCCAACGACACAAAGAACTAAATTTGAAACCGTTTCTCTTGATTGGAAAGAGAATGTTCTGACAACAAATCTTGTATATTTGTTTGTTCGGTGTGGAATCTTGCCACGAAGTGTATTTTATACTGGGCAATGCAGAAAGATATCACTGGGTGTGAAATAAAACAGGCGATGGCTGAATTTTGTTTTGATGAACGAGGGTATAAAAAGTCAACGTCTGAGATAGGAGAGAGTACCCCGGAAGTGCGACGTGCCATTTGTCAAAAGGAAGACTATTTAAGTTTCATCAGTTAACACAGTGTTAGAGTTGATTCCAGCAGTTTTCATACAGAAGACGAGTTGAGAACACAGGGCAGGATTTACCCTACCAGCTTCAACCCAACCACCTACTCCACAATGCAACCAAGTCACCGGAGAGAAGTACGAGTAAAAAATAATGAACATTTCTATTTAGATATGAATATATGCTATCTGTCATTTTAAAGTGAACAAGATCGTCGATTTTATAACCGTGAAAACTTGGGTCCAACTACTGTTCTGTTTGTTTATCTTGTGAAAAGATAATCAAAATCCGGGTCGAACATATTGTTGCCGAATTGATTCAAGTTTGTATTCTCGGCAGGGGACTCGCAGTTTATTTTAGTCAACGAAGGAGAAGTTTTTCCCTATGATATACAAGCTTTGCATTCGCCAAAATGGTTGCAACTTATTCTTCCGCGGCGAAGTGTGATTCAAGTTTTATTTTCTTCTTCGATAAAGAGGGTATAGAGCACAAACGCTTCGCACCGTTATATATATATATATATATATATATATATTGTTCATTCAGTAATTAATTAGAACACAACTCTCTTAGCTACTGGCGTATGAATACATGGTATATCATACGCCAAAAGTTTGCCTTCTACCGAGGGTCCATACCTCAGTAGTAGAATCGCCGGCTGACATCAATTTGGTCGGGTTTCAATCCTGGGTAAAAAGCCATCGGATGTCTAACCGTACTGATGATCTGTGATACAGCGAAACAGATCTGTCTGCGAATGACTATATATATATATATATATATATATATATAGGATGTCCATAAATTTCGTGTGCACTTTAAAAAAAATTATAACTTTATTTATATTTATATGGTAGTGTTATGCTCACGTACACATCTTTAAATTCATATTCACATACGCATTCACGCATTTACATGTTGTCTTTTTCACACCTACGCATTTACTTCTGTCTGGCGTGTTCTCATCTCTGAGACTCGCACCTTGCATTTATCTCTCACGTTCATCATTCCCGCGCAGTTTGGTTTGCGGACACACGTGATCCCATCAGTTGGGCCCCCGCTATTGGCCGGCGATAGCGGAAGAATGTACAGTAGTTTCGCATTTCGAGTGAGACCCCTTTGCTATCCAGTATGGCAGAAGGACATTGATTTAATCCTTCCTCGCACACCCGCACTAATTGCAGGTCACATTCTTTAAAACATATGTGCACACACACATTTTCCAATTGGGACTTGTACTTTTAAGTTTCATCTTTTAAGAATATTTAAATTACGTTCAACAAGGGACCACAATATATCAACAGTATAACATATTTTAATTTCCTCAACCGAGCTTTCTCAGTCAGTTAGTCGAATGTAGCCAAGCTAAATGAAATTGCTTTCAAATTATGGCAGCCACGAATATATATTTATAACAAGTAACCGACTTTATTTGTATAAAGTTACAAAATGGCTTTACAAATGGGGATCTTAAATGATAGAAAATTTAAAGCAAAATGAAAACAATGTTTTAAAAAATAACTTAGGTCTATTCTGTCAAATAAATTTATATTGTCATAGTAAACGGTTTGACATTCGCTACCTTGCATTCACAGAAACACACACATACATATATATATATATATATATATATATATATATATATATATATATTTAGTGCATCGAGGCAGCAGATAATTATCTAAACATATACTGTTAAATATAACAATGAATGTCTATTATATTTAATCATGAGCCATTCCAAACATCGTATTTTTGCTTTAATTTCGGGCAAACATAAAATAAAAGTTTTATGTCAGATAAAAAATAATCTTTGATGGTGGATATTTTATGTTAACGTAACTGTAACCTCTCTGAAGATGGCTCATGTGAGCCGAAAGCTTAGAACTACATAATTAAAAAATATCCAAATGTTTGAAGATTTTTGTCATTATTTTCACCTTAAATTAAAGCCAAAATACAATGTTTAGAACGGTATATATATATATTGTTCATTTACTTATTTTCTGGTCATAATAAGTTTAGACAAGTGCACATTTGTATTAAAATGTGTTCAATAGACATATTTTCCATTTGTAAACGAGTTTTGAACGCGCAATTTATATTACAAAAATTCTCTTCATATAAGACAATATAGATTTATGAAACAATGAAATAATGGAAAATATGACTAAGTGTAACCGTACTGGAAAATACCTCTTAGGTTCATACAACCGTAGATGGAAACGCCATAATTCCTTGTATTTTTAAAAATTGTGTATTCAAAAATTACTTTCCACGTGAGCGTTAAAAAAAAATCACCGTCACGTGAGCGTTCTTAAAAAAACGGTAAACGGTAAAATCAGTTATTTCAAATCGCCTGAAGACACCACTCATAATAGAAACCTGGGTCGCGTAATAACTCGTTTACAAACGGAATTCACACACACACACCCACACCCACACCCACCCACACACACACACACACATATATATATATATATATTTATATACATCAAAGTATGAATTAGTGACTTATCTGTTAGTAGAAACTTATATGAAGATTTCTTATATACTTTCTTTTTTTGTATATTTTCTTCTCCCCTTTCCTCCTCTTTGCTTGTGCCCCTTAGACGTTCCGTTACTTTTCTTCTTGTCTGGGGGTTGTGATGTGTTGGATCTTATCTTCCTCTTGTCACAATATGATCTTTTAAGCGTATTGGGTTTTGGCTTCTTTGAACCAATCTCTTCTTAAAAACGTCGTTCGGTTACTACAGATTTTCCTTAGCCGAACTTATTGCAGACTGTCGCGAGCTATCACTGACGCCCGATCAGATCAAATCAGAACCGAGAAATGAACCGAACGACTTCTTTACTTTCTCGCCAAAGGTTTTGGCATGTGACATCGTACATCCAAATATAGAGTTCTATCGATGCGGGCAAAAGCAGTTCACTGACCTAGAGTTCAAGGTTGGCTGGGGGTCTGGAAGTCATCCTCTCAGATCAGCATGTTATGACGTGATCCAGGAGGATGCAAGCATGTTCTCTCTAAGTCGTCCATTCTTTATCTCAAATGCACGCAGCTGAAAGCAAACCGCTTATTTGACATTTGCATTCGTTTTTAATGTAAAACTGTTGTGTTTTGTATACTTCTAAAATATTTTCTAATAACTCAGCTGGAAGTACGGAACAATATATATATATATAGGAAAATCTACAAAAAAGTTGTAAGTTAAAAATATATTTTTGACAGTATTTATTTATTTCTATGATTACATATATATATTTGATATTTTAGACCGGCCTCGCCTTTTCATCACAAACAAATGATTTTAAAATTTAAACGAGAAGCGTCCGTCGCGAGAGCGTCCGTCGCGAGATGTAGAAAGCAATAGAGTTTGAATATTTTTAAACGTAAATCTTTCTTTTTTTAAATCTGTTCTTTTTAGTAGTTTTTCCTATATATTAAGACAGTATACCAGTATACGTGGATTATCATTATGCTATATATATATATATATATATATATATATATATATATATATATATACAGCACTATGCAAAAGTATTACGACAATAACTGTTTTATTTTTATGAGACATCAAAATGAAGTTTAAAATCTCACCTGTCTTAACACTTTTGCACACTATCGATATTGTGCAAAAGTATTAGGACAGGGGAGATTTTCCTAAAAACGTCACTGAAATTGAAATACAGGGTGAAAAGTCAAGTAAATTGCGAAAAAATATTGATTATTTAAAAATAAATAGAAATGTAAATTTAATTTATTAAAAACTAAATGTAAATTTTAATTAATTTAAGACTAAATAAAAATGTAAAAGAAATGTATTAAACATAAGTCATATTTAATTTTTCCTATTTGCAATTAAACAAGTTATTTTGAAACGACTCATAATTCTATTAACCTTGGATGTGACTGATTTTTTTCTTATTCTACCTCTCAAATTGATAAATCTAATGTTTCTTTGCAAGACAGACTTAAGGAACAGACACAAGCTGCTTGACAGGAGATATAATTATATTCATTGAAGAAGCTTGTGATCTCAAAGTCTGACAGAATGAACGCTGTGATAAAAGCAAAAGTCTATTATACTAAATACAAAATTTATTTTGTAACAAGTATTTTTTCTTGTTAAAGCATTTGTTGAGTAAATCAAATAAAATTACTTTAATTACATTGTTTATTTTCTTTCAATATGTCTCATAAAAGATAAAAGAGTTGTTGTCCTAATACTTTGCGCAGGACTGTATATATATATATATATATATATATATATATATATAAGTCATCTACATACAAACCTGTTTTGCTGTATCACAGCTCATCAGTGTGGCTAGACACATCCAGTTGCTTTTTGCCGGGATCGAAACTCGACCGATTTGGTTTTAGTCGGAGTCGCAACTCCCTAAGCCATAGGCGCATGGAATCAGAGGAGGGAAATTCTGACGTGTTGTATAGAAGCAATATATATATATATATATATATATTAGGGTAGGTTGATTTTTCAATTTTTTTAAAATCTCAAAAAAAGGCATGTACCGAAAGTTGTGTATAAGTATATTAAGTACTCATACAAAAAATTAGATCAATTGCTTCAGCGGTTTTTTGAGCATTTGGCATCAAAGATCGTAAACAACGAAATACTGAAAATTCCTGTTTTTCTGCATAATTTGACTTGAATATTTGTTTGAAAAACCAAATAATTTTACTATTTAACTTACAAAATGTCCTTTTATTATATAAAAATAATATTAATAAAAAAAAATGATAATTAATTTGAAATTGAAAATCTGCCCCCCCCCCATTTTCAGTATTTGTTTTAACTGCCATTTAACATAATGAATTAACCTGTAATATTTGAATAGGTGAAAAATTAGTTTTTTACTGTTATAATTGAAAATATAACAAATAAACAAATAAGGATAAACAAACACTATTTTATTAAAGCTTAGTAAATAGAGTCAAACTGCTCCATATATGAGCCTTTGGACAAAAATGACGGTCTCAATTTTTGACTCAATAACTTTCCCGTTATCTGTTTATGTCTTGCCTCAAAACCATAAACACTCAGTGAGGCCTCCGTTGTTAACTTCACTGCCCGTTCCACACCCTGAGAATGTGAAGGCAAATCTGGCAAGTCCATTTTAGTTCCATTTAATAAACAATCCTGCAGTTCGGAATCAGAAAATTCCTCCGTCATTGGTGGTTCATAATTTCCACATAAAGTTAAATTTATTAACTGTGTCCAATGAGTGGCATCAAAATTTATAATTGGGATTCTTTTCAACTGTTTCCCGGTTTGTTCTGCATTCCTGAAAGAATATAAAAATTAAAGGATTGAATTATTAAAAAAATTCTAATCTTCACTGCTTTAATAATTATAGTGAAAATAGATAAAATGATTCTATAGATTAAAATAAATAATTAAATCAGTGATATAACTAAATATTTACTTACCTAATGGCCAGAATTCTTTTTAAAGCTTCTTCTCTTACTTCAACTTCCTTAGATTTGAGCATGGAATATAAAAAGTTTTCAGGCAGTAAACAAAATGCATTCCATTGAATGCTTCTTAATGTGACCTTTTGGATTTCTTGAGGCTGTTTTTTAATCCTCTGGATCATATTAAAAATGTTTACTTGCTGGTTGTGTAATTTATTATATCTTTTAATTTCAAACCAGCAAGTGGCATACACATTTACAATAAAATTTATAAGACTCTGCAGTTTTGTTGTGAGTCTTTGTGGGTATGCACCACGAGTCCATAAACACATGAGCCTGATAGCCAAAGTTAACCACCTTGCTTGGTTTAAAGGGCCAATTTTCCAGGAAGCATATCTACTGTCAACTTGACCCCTAGAAATGCCTACTGTGTATTCAAACAAAAGTCTTTGATCACAGCTGAGATCGTTTATTAGATCAATTTTTACAATTGAATCCAGAGGACTGCTAATGGGGGAAAATGCTATTTGGGGTAAATCATGATAATCATTTGAGCATAATTTCCCCAGGGGACCACTGAAGGTTGTAGGGCCTTTTGCACAGCCATCTAGGTTTTTAAAAACGGCTCTGAAGGGCAGTTCATTTTGATGCAAAGAGCAACCAATTGTATGTAGATTTTTTTTTAATTTTTTTTCTAAAATTGATATCATTCCACCTTCACAACCTGTGTTGGCATTGGTGTTATCAACAAGGATGGCCTTTATTGAGCTTTCACTATTGTATTCCTTTAGAACATCCAGCACTTGATCTGCGTGAACAGCACCTGTTGCACCAGTTTTAGGTAAAATTCTATGAGTCAGGTAATGACTTTCAGATGGTGTCTACTTTGTAAAAGTCAAATGCCGTTCAGGGCCCCTAGTTTTTTTCACAGATTTTAGTCCATTTTCATCGACAACTTCTTTGTATTTTAATGTGTCCTTGTCAAGTCTCCCATCAACTCCAATACAGACGAGGTTCCCCACACTTTCTTCATGCTTTTGTTGAGCTGTTTCTTTCACTTTGGCTTTTGCTCTGTCAATTTTACATTTATCAATAATAATATTTTTTATATTAATATTATGTACCAGAAAGCCCATAGCCTTCAAATCCAAAAGCAAAGCATTAGCCAGGCTGGCTCCAACATTAGAAGATATGTCCCCTCTGACTAATTCGAGGGCATATCTGGGAAAATTTGTAAGGTTATAAGGCCCTTTTTCATCCATTTGTGGCTGGAAATATTTTTCTTCTTGTTCTTCACTTGGGGAAGATGAGGAGGAGGGGGAAGAAACAATATCCTGGAGACTTGATGTTGAAGCCATTGGTGTTGGTAAATTTTTTCTTAATCTTTCTAGATCCTTTTTCCTTTTCTTAATAGCACATTTATCGATGGGGCCAAGTTGAAAAGTACCCTTAGGCCCTATTTTGCACCTTTGATCCTTTAAATATTCCCGATCCTCAACTGGAACCTGAAAAATTAGATTATATTTATATTATATTGAATATAACTAAACAGATTAAGATAAAAATCAATATGCATGAAAATTAAAGTGGAAAAAATTGTTTAAATATTTAAATAATATTAAGATATGGAAATTAATTTCGATATAAGGTTGTCTCATAAAAAAAATTCCAAAAACAAAAATAGAAAATAACTTTACCTTTTTTTGAAGGGGGCAAGTGCATATAATGTGCTGACTGTGACAATTTTCTTTGTTGCATTTTACTCGATAATCCTCACAAGGTAGAACAGGTATTTCGCAACAACAGGATGAAATGTCAAATAATCTATCCAGTTTTTCCGTCAAAATTTTCACTTTCGACGCAGGGAGAGATCTTCGATTTATTTGTTTGGCTTTCTCGAAGCATAGTATATTAACCTTCTTTAAAACAGTCAGTTCTGTTAACAGAGGTAAACGTGGGTTAACTGCTTTCCATATATCCATTACCTCAGTTGTTATTAATTTATTAATAGCAAAATTTGAAAGGTGAGGATAAGTATTCATTAAATAGTAACAATATTGAATAATTTGTCGGTAAATTGGGGGCTCCGTTTTATTTAATGGTGCAGGTGGACCTCCAAATTTCATAACATTTTTACTGCGAGTTCTGGACATTTTAAATAAGAAACCTGAAAAAAAAATGTACTCTAAGAAATTAAAATGCAAAAATATATTTTGATAAATTTGAAAGAAATACATTAATCTTAAAAAGTAATGTTTTGTTTTACACTTACCTTAAAAGTAGAATTCCTTCGGAGTTCAGCACGTAAACAAGCTTTTTAATGATTAAACACTAACTTTAAAAATATAAACAAATAAGAATATTTAAAAATGTTATATTCTTTAATAGTTAATAATTTTTTTTGTTTAATTGAAAAAAAACAACAACTGATATTTGTTATAATTTAAAGTGTACACAAAACCACGAGGACAATAACAATTGTCAGGGAGAAGTAACTTCGACCGGTGAATAGTGTAATATTAACCCATAAATAAAACGATATATGTAAATAGATACCTGTATATTAAATTAACAATTATAGTATTTTTATTTCTTTGTAATTTTGATATTTTCATTTAATTTATGAAAAATATAGATATACTAAACTTGAAAATATTTATTATTAAGTGTTTTGTATGATTTCAGTTTTGTTAAAACACGGATTTTATTTAAGCCGCGCATATTTCAATGAACACCGATATTGTACGAAGTATCGCGATTTATTTAGTATTTAAAGTGAAATGCTCAAATAAAAACAAAATTTTGAAGAAAAATATTTCTTGTGGTGACTTTTGACATTATTTTACAACTTTCTATATGTAGCATTATTTAAACTTCCAAAATCGACCTACCCTAATATATATATATATATATATATATATATATATATATATGTGTGTGTGTGTATGGGTTGGTAGTAGAAGGCTATCACAAATAGTTCAGTATAATAAAGAAAGGTAAAGAAGGTGTTGGGTATCACCTATTCATTATTCATTAATATTTCGAAAGCAGAATATCATCTTCAGAATGATAGAAGAGCTTGGTTTCAAGTTGTCTGCCGCTGTTCCTCGTTCGCTGCTACTGCTGTCGTTAATTGTAGTGGCTATGTATGCGTGTGTACCTGTAAGGGGTTTCTTCGTGTATGTGTGTATGTGTGTGGGTGTTATGTTTTATATAAGTTGGTCGGTAGTAAGATTTGGCGTTTTCTCCTCTTTTTTAAAGTGATAGCATGCACCGTTTAACGACAGCAGTGGCAGCGAAAGACGACCATTCGTTTAAAGGCACGGTCCAGCGTCGGACAACTTGAAACCCAATTCTCCTATCATTCTGAAAATGATATTCTAATCCCGAAATATTAATGAATAATAAATAGTTAATGCCCAACATTGTTTTTACTTCCTTTATTATACTAAATATAGCCTTCTAATACCTACCCATACACCTTATATACACAATGCATCAAGCAAATTACAAAACTCTCCTAAATATATATATTTAACCGTTAAACCCGAACTGAAAGATCTACTTAAGGCTGAGGCAATGAAAGATCGTCATGATAAAAGCAGAAGCTCCTCAAAAATTCTATCGAAACAACTAAAAAGTGCCGCGCACGAACTACGCAACCACCTTCACATAATTGTAAAAAAAGCTGACAAGACTAACATCTTTGTTGTACTTAACAAATCAGATTACAACACAAAACTCAACCACATACTCCATGACCACACAAAATTTAAAAAAATTAACAAAAACCCGACACACCAACTAAAATCTAAACTTAATAAACTCATTAGTGCCAACAAGGCTGATCAGAATTCCTTAAAACTCCCTAAAATTATTGGTGACTATAAACCTGGTTACATATACGGAACCATAAAAACTCATAAACCTAACTATCCTCTCCGCCCTATCATATCCCAAATTCCTACTCCTGAATACCAGTTAACTAAACATATTAACCAGCTTATCACACCCTACCTTCCGAGTAAATACAGCATAGAGGCAATCCAAATCCTCAAGAGTGAAAAACCTAATAATGAAATCATAGCTTCACTTGATGTGGAAAACCTTTTTACTAATGTACCCGTCAGTGAAACTATTGATATAATTATAAGAAATGTTTACAGTAATCCTTCATTACCCCCACTCAAAATTAATCCCAACATCCTAAGAAAAATTCTACTAGCTTGTACTACTGAAGTGCCTTTTGTTGATCCAAACAACACTATATATGTACAACGTGACGGAGTCTCCATGGGTTCAGTGCTTATCAGACGGTATGAACGGATCCTACACAAAATTAATAGACAAAACTTGTCTATACTATTCAATGAAACCTGCATTAATGAAAAAATGCTGCCAAAATACACACAATATATATATGTATATATATAACTTTTCTTGGGTATGACGATGACCTATATCCAGCAGCAAGCCTCTGATGGGGAGGTTTTGCGGATTGTGGAACAACCTCTCAATTGTTATAGGTTTACCTGGAGGTTTAAGGTATTTTATGGTTAAAGCTATTGAAAATTGTTATCTCACAATCTGTATTGAAAACACGATGAAAATATCTATATTTTTATAAGAAAGATAAAGTAATACGTTCTCATAGTCCAAAAATGATACCAACAATGCATTGTAAAAGAAATTCCTATCTCTTCGAAGAAAATTAAATATCGTTATTAAATAAGCCATAAGGAGTTGATATGCTGCTCAAAAAAACAAACACCAGATAAAAGGTAGTTTTCGAAGCAACTTCAGAAGCGACTGAATTTTCTGATCAACTTGTTCTTTTTCCTTACTTCAAGAATCTATAAAAGTGACGAGGGTGGAAATTGTGTCAGTATCTTTTTGTTTGATAGATTCGACGTAGCGCCTGCATTTTGCGGTCTAGCTCGACGGGAGTTGCGCTCAGATGTAGATCAAAATTTTAGAACGCTAACGACACTTTGAAATTTTTAGAAAGCGAAAATTAGGGATATAAAAATATATACTATCGCCCCACAAAGTCAGAGATCAGTTTATGTACTAAATATAATATAGAATCGATCACCCCTCTTTATATTATCTATATCTATATACGTGGCCCCTCCCCCTAATCAAATAGACATATATATATCTATAAAAGTGACGAGGGTGAACGCTATGTAGGTATTTGCTATGTAAATTCATCATATGTTTTTTAATCTTATTATTCCTTAAACGTTGTGGTGCATTGGATATTGGCTCGGAACGAGAAATCGAGGAGCCGAGTTCATATTCCAGCTGAATTCATTGCCTTCACTTACGCGCAAATACCCTTGGGAAAGGTATCAACCCATCTCTTCCCTCCAATTACGGGTTAAATAACAGGACGGATTGAGTTCTATAGTCTTGGTCGGCAACCAGTCTACCGCAGAAAGCAATGGCAACCTACTGCGGGATAATATTCTACCCAGTCAGTCATGTCTGTTTCGAGACACGATCGCCCAAGCGTATATCACGTATGGCACGTAACTGACTGATTCCTTAAACTAACCGAATGAAACCGGACTAAACTGCTAGTATAACATAAAAATTACCTAAAATCGTGACACTTACTTTTCTTTTTTTCTTTTTTTTTTTATAGTTTCAACCTAAGTAAGGCGGTAACGCCATCGATGCGCAGGGGGGTGGCTACGTTAGAGAGAATGATTAGATAGGAGGAGAGTAAAGAGGAAGACGAACCATTTACAGAGGGAATCAGAGAAAGGAGCAAGAGTAAGATAGGAATACAGGTGTGATGACAATTGCAAAAATTTAGAGAGAAAGGAAAATATATACAGGGTGAAGTAGAAGTCCATTTTTTGTTTGAATATTAATTCTAATTTCTTTTATATGCCTGTTATGCTTAATTGTATATTTAGGTTTTGCTTTCTTTAAATTGTTAAAATTTCTGTGGCTTTTTGATTCTTTCTCTTTCTTTCTCTCTTTCTTTCTCTCTTTCTTTCTCTCTTTCTTTCTCTCTTACTTTTCTTCTTCTCCGATCCTGCGGGTCACATACGGGTTAGTTTGTAGGCTTCCATCGGCTGGCCGAAGTATATGGATACTCTCAAAAGTGTTTTAAAAAATGTTGTTTTTTAGCATACTCGCCGTTAAAATGTGTGGGTTGTTAGCTGCTCAACTATTGACTTGTATGTCCATTTTTTGTTTGAATTCTCTAAGAATTATTAATTTTAATTTCTTTTATATGCCTGTTTTGGTTAATTGTACATTTGGTTTTTGTTTTCTTTAACTTGTCAGAACTCTCTCTCTCTCTCTCTTTCCTTTTCGTTCTCTTTTTCTTTCCTTCTCCTACCCTGCGAGTCATATACGTCCGAGTCAATGGCCTTCTGTCATTTTTAATGAAACTGGCATGAAAGAGCGATTACTGCCCATATATATATATTATAAATTATGTTTTAGAACATGTACATTATTTCTTCATCGGGAGCTTGTTACTATTTATATATTTAAGAATCACTTAAATATATAAATAGTAACAAGTAAACTGCAAGCACATTAGGGACCTAACCCTACAATCATGCTAAGAAATAATAGGAGTTTGATTAGATATTCTCATTATAAAAGATAAAAAATGCTATAGAGAAAATCGATCCAATAAATCCTTAAAGCAAGGTCTATCACTAACGCCTACACCAATAACCTACTTAAATACAAAAATATTCCGTACTTGAAAAATCAAAATTAGACAAATGGCTCCCAAACTCGAAAAAGAATCAAAATTCATATATTCAAAATCAAGATTAAATATACTACTTCAGAATAATTATATCATACACAAAAATAAACTGTAAGCACACGTAAGATCTAAACCTACAATCACACAAAAAAGTACTGGAAATTTGAATAAATATTTTTATTATTATAAAAGACAAAAAATGCTATAGAAAAATCGATGCAATAAATCCTTAAAGCAAGATCTAATTCCCGCAAAAATATCTAAATAAATGAAATATTTAAACAATTAAAAGAAATAAATAGGATTCCAAACGATAATTTATAGAAAAAAGAATATAAAAAAATTGAAAGAAAAAAACCGACCCTCTAAAGATACAACTTTATACAAAAACTGATAAAACGCTAATTTGCATTTACTTCCTAAAGAATACAAATTTATATTTCTTGAAATAACTTCGCCTAAATACAATAATACTCCAAACTTACTATAAAATATAAAAAAAATATATTTAAAAAAAAAACCTATAAAATAAAAAAATATTCCATACCGAAAAAATCAAAATTCGAAAGAAAAAACACCCCACCCTTAACACGTCTATCTAAGAAACCCCAAAGTGAAAACCTCGACACAGGATCAAAGTAAATACATGAATTAGGTTCACTAACAGTAGACATCAACCAATTAAACGATAGCCAACCAGAAAAATGACCACTCAACACGAAGCCCTCTTTGAACTTCTAGCCAGAAGATATACCCGACCGATAGGACGTACATTCCAACAGATAATACCATTAATCAACCATTTTGAAATTACACACCGGATTCTTCGAGGGTCTGACGGCCAAAACGTGAGACACGTTAACTTAATTACCAATAACCCTAACCAACCCCCACGACAACAACGAACCAAATATAAACAGAGAATGATTCCAAACCTTTATTTCTCCCGATGATGTGTTTCAGTCCAAACACTGAAACAGCCATATGATTGTAGAGAAGAGGACATATATAGAAGAAATTATGTACATGTTCTAAAACATAATTTATAATAAATATTCATAGCATCACATATCGAGCACTTTTAAATTAATGTTTTGTACGGAAAAAAAATTTTTTTTTCTCTCCTCATTCTATACTCACTCGGATATATATATATATATATATATATATATATATATATATATATATATATTACACATTACGGGCCATAACTAGTAGGGCACCACATATTTTTAAAAAGAATGATGTATTTCATACTATTTTTAGTATTTATTGGCAAATTAAAATAGAATGGTTCTTTTTTATTATTATTTTGCAAAATTTTACAAGGCAAGGAAGCAAAGATGAACTCGTCCGAATCACACTAAATGTTTTTTATTCTTTCATTGATGAAACTGCCATAGAGGTAAATATTAAATATTTATAAATTCATTTAATGCACATGTTATTGTGTAATATTAACAAAAAATCCATTCTATTTGCATTTGCAATTATTCACTTGTTAATAAGTACTAAAAACTGTATGAAATACATCATTTTTTAAAACACTGGGGTGACCTAATAATTATAGCATATAGTGTATATATATATATATATATATATACACTACATGGTATAATTATTAGAATTGGAAAATGGAATATATATATATATATATATACACTACATGGTATAATTATTAAAATTGGAAAATGGAATATATATATATATATATATATATATATATATATATATATATATATTCCATTTTTTAAAATGGAAAATATTCAAAAGTGACACAGTATAATTGTATCGAACACTTTTAATACAAATGTGTGCTGGTATAACCCTATTATGACAAAAACCTGAGTATTAAACAAACAATATATATATATATAGATAGATAGATAGATAGATAGATAGATAGATAGAAAGAGAGCATACGCGTAATGTTAAGCGTAGACTAGTAAAGCACCGAAGTTATAGGTGTTTATCAGTATAAAGAGAATCTCATTTTGTGGAGACAATCAGAAAGTTACTCCTTGAAACTGGTTGTAGGTAATATGGCCAACTTACTAATTAGATGCTTGTATATATCATCGAGACACCATCTCTTATAATGGCGCGATAAAATACAGCACACCTATGATTAATGTAATACGGGCGTGTCATCATGGTCATTATTAGAAACAAGCAATTCAGTAAGGTGGCGCCGAGCTGGTTCCAGTATTTCTGTCTTATGCTGAGTTTTTTTAATTTTCTTGAATACCTTCACCTTTCACTTTTCACCTTTATTATCAGGTTCAGTAACTGACGATATCTATCCTGATATGCGACAATAGATTTGCGAGTTAGATAGAAAATTGTGTTAAATTGATACTCTTGAGACAACACGCACACACACACACACACACACACACACACATATATATATATATATATATATAATAAAATATACTTTTAAGTTATATTTACGGATTAAAATGCTCAGTATCAGTGACAGAGCATATGGAAATGCAGAAGTGGATATGGAAATTAACACCCACATGCAACAGTCTGTTTCTTAAAACTACCTATATATATATATGTGTGTGTGTGTGTGTGTGTGTGTGTGTGAAACAGCTGTGATGGATAAACTGTCGTCTAAATAACGCAAATATGATATAACACTGACATCTCATTTACACAGGAGTATTTATCAAAATTACACAAAAATATCTTGAAATACTAAAGAGACGATTTCTTCAATAAAATCGCCATTGGCTTCAACCACGACCCAAGGACGATTTCGGAATCTCCTGCATCTGTTGTTGACGCTCTTTTCGTGCATGCTGCCATAATCCTTGTATTGAATTCATCTTTTGTGATACAAGCAGTTCTGTTGGTCTCTCGTTGAACTGCACACGGCACATAATAAACAAGGGGGTTGCGATCTGGGGAGTCAGTTGGCCAGATGTAAGGGGCCATGGGGATGCAAAAATTGTCTCTGACTGGGTTCTAATTCTTGTATGTCATGGTACAGATTCGTTTTGTGCAGATACAGGATATTCCAGTAGACAGACTCTTGACCTCTATTTCATCAAAGTACTTGATGTAGGCCTCTTTGTTGAGGCTTTGGTCCTGTGGAAATATGAATGGAGGTATAACGTCTCCATCACTTGTGATCACTCCAAACACATTCGTAATCACCATTAGACTTACCCATCTCTTTCCTAATAGTCTCCCTTTCCTCGGATTGACAGCCAAACAGTCTGAAAGGTTCTTATTGGAGCTCCCGGCAAGAATTCAATTCAGTACAGAAGGCGTTTCCAAATTTCTGGCGGAAGTAGCTGATGTCACCTGAAACCCAGTGATAGACATAAACATATGATGAATGGCATTGCTGCCCGACCCCCCAACAAGTTCTTACCATCAGACATCAGTCAGGCAGTTAAGTGCCATACTTGATGCACGCTGGGACGTCATGTTTCTTTCGGGACATGAGTGACCAGGTAGAAGATTTTCTCGTCGTAACTTGCCATTTGCTTTCTACGGCAGAATGGTTTTAAACCAAGGCCATAAAATCCAGTCTGTCGTGCTATTCAACCAATAGCCATGGGGAAAATGAATTAATTCATGTCTTTCCAAAGAGTATTTGCGCGAAAGTCAATGCAACGAATTCAACTAGAATTCGAACTCTGCTCTCTGAGTTCTCAGTCAAAGCCAATATCTATTGCAACACAACGCACGACAGCAAGAAAAAATATACGGCTCAATTTCGGTTAACTTTGAAATTATTCAAACCTTTTTGTAAGCCATGACTAACAAAAATTTAAGCTTATGTCAACCTGAAAAGCAAAAGACCGGAGTTGACTTTTCAGTTGTGCATCTGTTTGTAATGCATACTCTCTTGTGCAAAATAAGTAAAACGACATATTTACGTTCAGTTTTGCACCTACTGGAGTGAGAGGGTGTAATCGATTACTTTTCTTCCCCTGATTGAGTCATTTGCAGAGGTGTGCAGTAATATGAATCTATTTTCGAGATGTATGACAGAATTTTAACATAGATAAGCAGATATTGTTGGTGTCAGCTTATCAACTGTCAGTCTTGCCATCAACCAGAAAAAACAAACTGGAGTCATCAGACGAAAACGTAAAAGAAAATGCAGTCGGAAGAGAAAAATTACTCAAAAAGACGACGTGCACGCTGTCAGGGAAAGAGTGAAAGAACTTTGGTAGACCGTATTCGTTTTGTTTCAGTTAACAATGGTGTAATAGACACATTGTAAGATCCGAGATTTGATAAGAATTTTACAATTCGGTCTATGAAGCATTCAGCAAGCTATGTCCTATGGGGTGCGATGCCCACATTTATAAAAAAACTGGACTGGATGGTGCAAGGTATTTAGCCCTACAGTAATGGAAACTGGAACTGCATATGCACATTCATATGTACACAATATTTAGGCATGCATGTGCTGCATATATTATTTTCAACAAGATCAAAGTTATTATAAATTGTCAAGTTGATTTAAGCTTTCATATATATATTGATTTTGTTTTTCAAATGCGTATATTATTGTTTTAATGTAGATTTAACAATATATAATATAATAGTGATGTATTTTGTCGGATTCTATATCTATCTATCTATCTATCTAATGATATTCATGACTATCTTTGTGTATTCATATCTATCTATCTATCTATCTATCTATCTATCTAATGATATTCATAACTATCTTTGTGTATTCATATCTATCTATCTATCTAATGATATTCATAACTATCTTTGTGTATTCATATCTACCTAACTATCTATCTATCTAATGATGTTCATGACTATCTTTGTGTATTCATATTTATCTATGTGTCTATCTATCCATCTATATTTCTAATGATGTTCATGACTATCTTTGTGTATTCATATCTATCTTTCCATCTATCTATCTAATGATGTTCATGACTATCTTTGTGTATTCATATCTATCTTTCCATCTATCTATCTAATGATATTCATGACTATCTTTGTGTATTCATATCTATCTATCTATCTATCTATCTATCTAATGATATTCATAACTATCTTTGTGTATTCATATCTATCTATCCATCTATCTATCTAATGATGTTCATGACTATCTTTGTGTATTCATATCTATCTTTCCAGCTATCTATCTAATGATGTTCATGACTATCTTTGGGTATTCATATTTATCTATGTGTCTATCTATCCATCTATCTATCTAATGATGTTCATGACTATCTTTGTGTATTCATATCTATCTTTCCATCTATCTATCTAATGATGTTCATGACTATCTTTGTGTATTCATATCTATCTTTCCATCTATCTATCTAATGATATTCATGACTATCTTTGTGTATTCATATTTATCTATGTGTCTATCTATCCATCTATCTATCTAATGATGTTCATGACTATCTTTGTGTATTCATATCTATCTATCTACCTATCTAATGATGTTCATGACTATCTTTGTGTATTCATATCTATCTATCTATGTATCTAAGGATATTCATAACTATCTTTGTGTATTCATATCTATCTATCCATCTATCTAATGATGTTCATGACTATCTTTGTGTATTCATATCTATCTATATATCTATCTATCTAATGATGTTGATGACTATTTTGTGTATTCATATCTATCTATCTATCTATCTATCTAATGATGTTGATGACTATCTTTGTGTATTCATATCTATCTATCTATCTATCTTTCTAATGATGTTGATGACTATCTTTGTGTATTCATATCTATCTATCTATCTATCTTTAATGATGTTGATGACTATCTTTGTGTATTCATATCTATCTATCCTATCTATCTAATGATGTTCACGACTATCTTTGTGTATTCATATCTATCTATCCATCTATCTAATGATGTTCATGACTATCTTTGTGTATTCATATCTATCTATCCATCTATCTAATGATGTTCACATATTGACTCATCTTTGTGTATTCATATCTGTCTATCTATCTATCTATCTATCTATCTAATGATGTTGATGACTATCTTTGTGTATTCATATCTATCTATCTATCTATCTATCTATCTGTCTATCTATCTAATGATGTTGATGACTATCTTTGTGTATCCATATCTATCTATCTATCTATCTAATGATGTTAATGACTATTTTTGTGTATTCATATCTATCTATCTATCTATCTATCTAATGATGTTCATGACTATCTTTGTGTATTCATATCTATCTATCTATCTATCGAATGATGTTGATGACTATCTTTGTGTATTCATATCTATCTATCTATCTATCTAATGATGTTCATGACTATCTTCATGTATTCACATCTATCTATATATCTATCTATCTAATGATGTTCACGACTATCTTCATGTATTCACATCTATCTATATATCTATCTATCTAATGATGTTGATGACTATCTTTGTGTATTCATATCTATCTATCCATCTATCTATCTAATGATGTTGATGACTATCTTTGTGTATTCATATCTATCTATCTATCTATCTATCTAATCTAATGATGTTCATGACTATCTTCATGTATTCACATCTATCTATCTATCTATCTATCTATCTAATCTAATGATGTTCATGACTATCTTTGTGTATTCATATCTATCTATCCATCTATCTATCTAATGATGTTCATGACTATCTTTGTGTATTCATATCTATCTATCTATCTAATGATGTTGATGACTATATATGTGTATTCATATCTATCTATCTATCTAATGATGTTGATGACTATCTTTGTGTATTCATATCTATCTATCTATCTATCTAATGATGTTGATGACTATCTTTGTGTATTCATATCTATCTATCTATCTATCTAATGATGTTGATGACTATATTTATGTATTCATATCTATCTATCTATCTATCTATCTAATGATGTTGATGACTATTTTTGTGTATTCATATCTATCTATCTGTCTATCTAATGATGTTGATGACTATCTTTGTGTATTCATATCTATCTATCTATCTATCTAATGATGTTGATGACTATCTTTGTGTATTCATATCTATCTATCTATCTATCTAATGATGTTGATGACTATCTTTGTGTATTCATATCTATCTATCTATCTATCTAATGATGTTGATGACTATCTTTGTGTATTCATATCTATCTATCTATCTATCTAATGATGTTGATGACTATCTTTGTGTATTCATAGCTATCTATCTATCTATCTATCTAATGATGTTGATGAATATATTTGTGTATTCATATCTATCTATCTATCTATCTAATGATGTTGATGACTATCTTTGTGTATTCATATCTATCTATCTATCTAATGATGTTGATGACTATATTTGTGTATTCATATCTATCTATCTATCTATCTAATGATGTTGATGACTATATTTGTGTATTCATATCTATCTATCTATCTATCTATCTAATGATGTTGATGACTATATTTGTGTATTCATATCTATCTATCTATCTATCTAATGATGTTGATGACTATCTTTGTGTATTCATATCTATCTATCTATCTATCTATCTAATGATGTTGATGACTATCTTTGTGTATTCATATCTATATCTATCTATCTAATGATGTTGATGACTATCTTTGTGTATTCATAGCTATCTATCTATCTATCTATCTAATGATGTTGATGACTATATTTGTGTATTCATATCTATCTATCTATCTATCTATCTAATGATGTTGATGACTATATTTGTGTATTCGTATCTATCTATCTATCTAATGATGTTGATGACTATCTTTGTGCATTCATATCTATCTATCTATCTATCTAATGATGTTGATGACTATCTTTGTGTATTCATATCTATCTATCTATCTATCTAATGATGTTGATGACTATCTTTGTGTATTCATATCTATCTATCTATCTATCTATCTAATGATGTTGATGACTATCTTTGTGTATTCATATCTATCTATCTATCTATCTATCTATCTATCTAATGATGTTGATGACTATCTTTGTGTATTCATATCTATCTATCTATCTATCTATCTAATGATGTTGATGACTATCTTTGTGTATTCATATCTATCTATCTATCTATCTATCTAATGATGTTGATGACTATCTTTGTGTATTCATATCTATCTATCTATCTAATGATGTTGATGACTATATTTGTGTATTCATATCTATCTATCTATCTATCTATCTAATGATGTTGATGACTATATTTGTGTATTCATATCTATCTATCTATCTATCTATCTAATGATGTTGATGACTATCTTTGTGTATTCATATCTATCTATCTATCTATCTATCTAATGATGTTGATGACTATCTTTGTGTATTCATATCTATCTATCTATCTATCTATCTAATGATGTTGATGACTATCTTTGTGTATTCATATCTATCTATCTATCTATCTATCTAATGATATTGATGACTATCTTTGTGTATTCATATCTATCTATCTATCTAATGATGTTGATGACTATATTTGTGTATTCATATCTATCTATCTATCTAATGATGTTGATGACTATTTTGTGTATTCATATCTATCTATCTATCTATATAATGATGTTGATGACTATATGTGTGTATTCATATCTATCTATCTATCTATCTATCTATCTAATGATGTTGATGACTATCTTTGTGTATTCATATCTATCTATCTATCTATCTATCTAATGATGTTGATGATTATCTTTGTGTATTCATATCTATCTATCTATCTATCTATCTAATGATGTTGATGACTATCTTTGTGTATTCATATCTATCTATCTATCTATCTAAGGATGTTGATGACTATCTTTGTGTATTATTCATATCTATCTATCTATCTATCTAATGATGTTGATGATTATCATTGTGTATTCATATCTATCTATCTATCTATCTAATGATGTTGATGATATCTTTAATGTATTCATATCTATCTATCTATCTATCTAATGATGTTGATGTCTATCTTTGTGTATTCATATCTATCTATCTATCTAATGATGTTGATGACTATCTTTGTGTATTCATGTCTATCTATCTATCTATCTAATGATGTTGATGACTATCTTTGTGTATTCATATCTATCTATCTATCTATCTATCTATTGATTGATGACTATACTTTGTGTATTCATATCTATCTATCTATCTATCTAATGATGTTGATGACTATCTTTGTGTATTCATATCTATCTATCTATCTATCTAATGCTGATGACTATATTTGTGTATTCTATCTATCTATCTATCTAATGATGTTGATGAGTATCTTTGTGTATTCATATCTATCTATCTATCTATCTAATGATGTTGATGACTATCTTTGTGTATTCATATCTATCTATCTATCTATCTATCTATCTAATGATGTTGATGATTATCTTTGTGTATTCATATCTATCTATCTATCTATCTATTGAATGTTGATGATTATCTTTGTGTATTCTTAACTATCTATCTATCTATCTATCTAATGATGTTGATGATTGTCTTTGTGTATTCATATCTATCTATCTATCTATCTATCCTATCCTAATGATGTTGATGACTATCTTTGTGTATTCACATCTATCTATCTATCTATCTAATGATACTTGATGACTATATTTGTGTATTCATATCTATCTATCTATCTATCTAATGATGTTCATGACAATCTTTGTGTATTCATATCTATCTATCTATCTAATGATGTTGATGACTATATTTGTGTATTCATATCTATCTATCTATCTAATGATGTTGATGATTATCTTTGTGTATTTATTCCTATCTATCTATCTAATGATGTTGATGGCTATATTTGTGTATTCATATCTATCTATCTATCTATCTATCTATTGATGTTGATGACTATCGTTGGGTATTCATATCTATCTATCTAATGATGTTGATAACTTTATCTTTGTGTATTCATATCTATCTATCTATCTAATGATGTTGATGACTATCGTTGGGTATTCATATCTATCTATCTAATGATGTTGATAACTATCTTTGTGTATTCATATCTATCTATCTATCTAATGATATTTGATGACTATCTTTGTGTATTCATATCTATCTATCTATCTATCTAATGATGTTGATGATTATCCATTGTGTATTCATATCTATCTATCTATCTATCTATCTAATGATGTTGATGACTATCTTTGTGTATTCATATCTATCTATCTATCTATCTAATGATATTGATGACTATCTTTGTGTATTCATATCTATCTATCTATCTAATGATATTGATGACTATCTTTGTGTATTCATATGTATCTATCTATCTATCTATCTATCTAATGATGTTGATGACTATCTTTGTGTATTCATATCTATCTATCTATCTATCTATCTAGCTAATGAAGTTGATGAATATCTTTGTGTATTCATATCTATCTATCTATCTATCTAATGATGTTGATGACTATCTTTGTGTATTCATATCTATCTATCTATCTATCTAATGCTGTTGATGACTATATTTGTGTATTCATATCTATCTATCTATCTAATGATGTTGATGAGTATCTTTGTGTATTCATATCTATCTATCTATCTATCTAATGATGTTGATGACTATCTTTGTGTATTCATATCTATCTATCTATCTATCTATCTATCTAATGATGTTGATGATTATCTTTGTGTATTCATATCTATCTATCTATCTATCTAATGATGTTGATGATTATCTTTTGTGTATTCATAACTATCTATCTATCTATCTAATGATGTTGATGATTATCTTTGTGTATTCATATCTATCTATCTATCTATCTATCTAATGATGTTGATGACTATCTTTGTGTATTCATCTATCTATCTATCTATCTAATGATGTTGATGACTATATTTGTGTATTCATATCTATCTATCTATCTATCTAATGATGTTCATGACAATCTTTGTGTATTCATATCTATCTATCTATCTAATGATGTTGATGACTATATTTGTGTATTCATATCTATCTATCTATCTAATATATGGATGACTATCTTTGTGTATTCATATCTATCTATCTATCTATCTAATGATGTTGATGATTATCTTTGTGTATTCCTATCTATCTATCTATCTAATGATGTTGATGACTATATTTGTGTATTCATATCTATCTATCTATCTATCTAAAGATGTTGATGACCATCGTTGGGTATTCATATCTATCTATCTAATGATGTTGATGACTATATTTGTGTATTCATATCTATATATCTATCTATCTATCTATCTAATGATGTTGATGACTATCTTTGTGTATTCATATCTATCTATCTATCTATCTATCTAATGATGTTGATGACTATCTTTGTGTATTCATATCTATCTATCTATCTAATGATGTTGATGACTATTTTTGTGTATTCATATCTATCTATCTATCTACATATCTAATGATGTTGATGACTATCTTTGTGTATTCATATCTATCTATCTATCTATCTAATGATGTTGATGACTATCTTTGTGTATTCATATCTATCTATCTATCTATCTAATGATGTTGATGACTATCTTTGTGTATTCATATCTATCTATCTATCTATCTATCTAATGATGTTGATGACTATCTTTGTGTATTCATATCTATCTATCTATCTATCTAAATATTGTTGATGACTATCTTTGTGTATTCATTTCTATCTATCTATCTAATGATGTTGATGACTATCTTTGTGTATTCATATCTATCTATCTATCTATCTATCTAATGATGTTGATGACTATCTTTGTGTATTCATATCTATCTATCTATCTATCTAATGATGTTGATGACTATCT
This sequence comes from Ascarosepion bandense, assembly GCA_037127315.1. Classification (NCBI taxonomy): domain Eukaryota; kingdom Metazoa; phylum Mollusca; class Cephalopoda; order Sepiida; family Sepiidae; genus Ascarosepion; species Ascarosepion bandense. Next base: position 2,109,484 of record JBBBDQ010001762.1, on the reverse strand, counting down.
TTGTGTATTCATCTATCTATCTATCTATCTAATGATGTTGATGACTATCTTTAGGTATTCATATCTATCTATCTATCTATCTATCTAATGATGCTATTTATCTATTTATGTATTCATATCTATCTATCTATCTATCTAATGATGTTGATGACTATATTTGTTTATTCATATCTATCTATCTATCTAATGATGTTGATGACTATCTTTTGTGTATTCATATCTATCTATCTATCTATCTAATGATGGATGACTATCTTTGTGTATTCATATCTATCTATCTATCTATCTATCTAATGATATTGATGACTATCTTTTGTGTATTCATATCTATCTATCTATCTATCTAATGGATGTTGATGACTATTTGTGTATTCATATCTATCTATCTATCTATCTAATGCTGTTGATGACTATATTTGTGTATTCATATCTATCTATCTATCTAATGATGTTGATGACTATCTTTGTGTATTCATATCTATCTATCTATCTATCTAATGATGTTCATGACTATCTTTGTGTATTCATATCTATCTATCTATCTATCTATCTAATGATGTTGATATTTATTTCTTTGTGTATTCATATCTATCTATCTATCTATCGATGTTGATGATTATCTGTGTATTCATATCTATCTATCTATCTATCTATCTAATGATGTTGATGATTATCTTTGTGTATCTATATCTATCTATCTATCTATCTAATGATGTTGATGACTATCTTTGTGTATTCATATATCTATCTATCTATCTATCTAATGATGTTGATGACTATCTTTGTGTATTCATATCTATCTATCTATCTATCTAATGATGTTCATGACAATCTTTTGTGTATTCATATCTATCTATCTATCTAATGATGTTGATGACTATATTTGTGTATTCATATCTATCTATCTATCTAATGATGTTGATGTCTATCTTTGTGTATTCATATCTATCTATCTATCTATATAATGATGTTGATGACTATCTTTGTGTATTCATATCTATCTATCTATCTATCTATCTAATGATGTTGATGACTATCTTTGTGTATTCATATCTATCTATCTATCTATCTAATGATGTTGATGATTATCTTTGTGTATTCATATCTATCTATCTATCTATCTAATGATGTTGATGACTATCTTTGTGTATTCATATCTATCTATCTATCTATCTATCTAATGATGTTGATGACTATCTTTGTGTATTCATATCTATCTATCTATCTATCTAATGATGTTGATGACTATCTTTGTGTATTCATATCTATCTATCTATCTAATGATGTTGATGACTATCTTTGTGTATTCATATCTATCTATCTATCTATCTATCTAATGATGTTGATGACTATCTTTGTGTATTCATATCTATCTATCTATCTATCTATCTATCTAATGATGTTGATGATTATCTTTGTGTATTCATATCTATCTATCTATCTATCTAATGATGTTGATGATTATCTTTGTGTATTCATATCTATCTATCTATCTATCTAATGATGTTGATGATTATCTTTGTGTATTCATATCTATCTATCTATCTATCTAATGATGTTGATGACTATCTTTGTGTATTCATATCTATCTATCTATCTATCTAATGATGTTGATGACTATATTTGTGTATTCATATCTATCTATCTATCTATCTAATGATGTTCATGACAATCTTTGTGTATTCATATCTATCTATCTATCGGTGTTGATGACTATATTTGTGTATTCATATCTATCTATCTATCTATTTATCTAATGATGTTGATGACTATCTTTGTGTATTCATATCTATCTATCTAACTATCTAATGATGTTGATGATTATCTTTGTGTATTCATATCTATCTATCTATCTAATGATGTTGATGACTATATTTGTGTATTCATATCTATCTATCTATCTAATGATGTTGATGACTATCGTTGTGTATTCATATCTATCTATCTATCTATCTAATGATGTTGATATCTTTGTATTCATATCTTTATATCTACTAATGTGTTATTACATATTTGTGTATTCATATCTAATCTATCTATCTAATCTATCTAATGATGTTGATGACTATCTTTGTGTATTCATATCTATCTATCTATCTAATCTATCTAATGATGTTGATGACTATCTTTGTGTATTCATATCTAATCTATCTATCTAATGATGTTGACTATCTTTGTGTATTCTAATCTATCTTATCTATCTAACTATCTTTAATGATGTTATTGATATCTTTGTGTATTCTATCTATCTATCTATCTAATGATGTTGATGACTATCTTTGTGTATTCATATCTATCTATCTATCTAATGATGTTGATGATTATTTTTGTGTATTCATATCTATCTATCTATCTATCTATCTAATGATGTTGATGACTATATTTGTGTATTCATATCTATCTATCTATCTAATGATGTTGATGACTATCTTTGTGTATTCATATCTATCTATCTAACTAATGATGTTGATGACTATATTTGTGTATTCATATCTATCTATCTATCTATCTATCTAATGATGTTGATGACTATCTTTGTGTATTCATATCTATCTATCTATCTAATGATGTTGATGACTATATTTGTGTATTCATATCTATCTATCTATCTAATGATGTTGATGACTATCTTTGTGTATTCATATCTATCTATCTAATGATGTTGATGACTATCTTTGTGTATTGATATCTATCTATCTATCTATCTATCTAATGATGTTGATGACTATCTTTGTGTATTCATATCTATCTATCTATCTATCTATCTAATAATGTTGATGACTATCTTTGTGTATTCATATCTATCTATCTATCTATCTAATCTAATGATGTTGATGAATATCTTTGTGTATTCATATCTATCTATCTATCTATCTATCTAATGATGTTGATGAATATCTTTGTGTATACATATCTATCTATCTATCTATCTATCTATCTAATGATGTTGATGACTATCTTTGTGTATTCATATCTATCTATCTAATGATGTTGATGACTATCTTTGTGTATTCATATCTATCTATCTATCTAATGATGTTGATGACTATATTTGTGTATTCATATCTATCTATCTATCTATCTAATGATGTTGATGACTATCTTTGTGTATTCATATCTATCTATCTATCTATATAATGATGTTGATGACTATATTTGTGTATTCATATCTATCTATCTATCTAATGATGTTGATGAATATCTTTGTGTATTCATATCTATATCTATCTATCTATCTAATGATGTTGATGACTATCTTTGTGTATTCATAGCTATCTATCTATCTATCTATCTAATGATGTTGATGACTATGTTTGTGTATTCATATCTATCTATCTAATGATGTTGATGACTATCTTTGTGCATTCATATCTATCTATCTATCTATCTAATGATGTTGATGACTATCTTTGTGTATTCATATCTATCTATCTATCTATCTAATGATGTTGATGACTATCTTTGTGTATTCATATCTATCTATCTATCTATCTAATGATGTTGATGACTATACTTTGTGTATTCATATCTATCTATCTATCTATCTATTGATGTTGATGACTATCTTTGTGTATTCATATCTATCTATCTATCTATCTATCTAATGATGTTGATGACTATCTTTGTGTATTCATATCTATCTATCTATCTATCTATCTAATGATGTTGATGACTATCTTTGTGTATTCATATCTATCTATCTATCTATCTAATGATGTTGATGACTATCTTTGTGTATTCATATCTATCTATCTATCTATCTAATGATGTTGATGACTATCTTTGTGTATTCATATCTATCTATCTATCTATTGATGTTGATGACTATCTTTGTGTATTCATATCTATCTATCTATCTAATGATGTTGATGACTATCTATTTGTGTATTCATATCTATCTATCTATCTATCTATATAATGATGTTGATGACTATATTTTGTGTATTCATATCTATCTATCTATCTATCTAATGATGTTGATGACTATCTTTGTGTATTCATATCTATCTATCTATCTATCTATCTATCTAATGATGTTGATGACTATCTTTGTGTATTCATATCTATCTATCTATCTAATGATGTTGATGACTATCTTTGTGTATTCACTATCTATCTATCTATCTATCTAATGATGTTGATGACTATCTTTGTGTATTCATATCTATCTATCTATCTATCTATCTAATTATTGATGACTATCTTTGTGTATTCATATCTATCTATCTATCTATCTATCTAATGATGTTGATGACTATCTTTGTGAATTCATATCTATCTATCTATCTAATGATGTTGATGACTATCTTTGTGTATTCATATCTATCTATCTATCTATCTATCTAATGATGTTGATGACTATCTTTGTGTATTCATATCTATCTATCTATCTATCTATCTAATGATGTTGATGACTATCTTTGTGTATTCATATCTATCTATCTATCTATCTAATGATGTTGATGACTATCTTTGTGTATTCATATCTATCTATCTATTGTTGATGACTATATTTGTGTATTCATATCTATCTATCTATCTAATGATGTTGATGACTATCTTTGTGTATTCATATCTATCTATCTATCTATCTAATGATGTTCATGACTATCTTTGTGTATTCATATCTATCTATCTATCTATCTATCTAATGATGTTGATGATTATCTTTGTGTATTCATATCTATCTATCTATCTAATGATGTGTGTGTGTGTGTGTGTGATGTTGATGACTATATTTGTGTATTCATATCTATCTATCTATCTATCTAATGATGTTCATGACAATCTTTGTGTATTCATATCTATCTATCTATCTAATGATGTTGATGACTATCTTTGTGTATTCATATCTATCTATCTATCTATCTAATGATGTTGATGATTATCTTTGTGTATTCATATCTATCTATCTATCTAATGATGTTGATGAATATATTTGTGTATTCATATCTATCTATCTATCTATCTATCTAATGATGTTGATGACTATCGTTGTGTATTCATATCTATCTATCTAATGATGTTGATAACTATCTTTGTGTATTCATATCTATCTATCTATCTAATGATGTTGATGACTATATTTGTGTATTCATATCTATCTATCTATCTATCTATCTAATGATGTTGATGACTATCTTTGTGTATTCATATCTATCTATCTATCTATCTATCTAATGATGTTGATGACTATCTTTGTGTATTCACTATCTATCTATCTATCTAATGATGTTGATGACTATCTTTGTGTATTCATATCTATCTATCTATCTAATGATGTTGATGACTATCTTTGTGTATTCATATCTATCTATCTATCTATCTATCTAATGATGTTGATGACTATCTTTGTGTATTCATATCTATCTATCTATCTATCTATCTAATGATGTTGATGACTATCTTTGTGTATTCATATCTATCTATCTATCTATCTATTGATGTTGATGATTATTTTTGTGTATTCATATCTATCTATCTATCTATCTAATGATGTTGATGACTATATTTGTGTATTCATATCTATCTATCTATCTAATGATGTTGATGACTATCTTTGTGTATTCATATCTATCTATCTATCTAATGATGTTGATGACTATATTTGTGTATTCATATCTATCTATCTATCTAATGATGTTGATGACTATCTTTGTGTATTCATATCTATCTATCTATCTAATGATGTTGATGACTATCTTTGTGTATTCATATCTATCTATCTATCTAATGATGTTGATGACTATCTTTGTGTATTCATATCTATCTATCTATCTATCTAATGATGTTGATGACTATCTTTGTGTATTCATATCTATCTATCTATCTATCTATCTAATGATGTTGATGACTATCTTTGTGTATTCATATCTATCTATCTATCTATCTATCTAATGATGTTGATGACTATATTTGTGTATTCATATCTATCTATCTATGTGTGTGTGTGTGTGTGTATTCATATCTATCTATCTATCTATCTAATGATGTTGACTATCTTTGTGTATTCATATCTATCTATCTATCTATCTAAGGATGTTGATGACTATCTTTGTGTATTCATATCTATCTATCTATCTATCTAATGATATTGATGACTATCTTTGTGTATTCATATCTATCTATCTATCTATCTATCTAATGATGTTGATGACTATCTTTGTGTATTCATATCTATCTATCTATCTATCTAATGATGTTGATGACTATATTTGTGTATTCATATCTATCTATCTATCTAATGATGTTGATGACTATCTTTGTGTATTCATATCTATCTATCTATCTATCTAATGATGTTGATGACTATCTTTGTGTATTCATATCTATCTATCTATCTATCTATCTAATGATGTTGATGACTATCTTTGTGTATTCATCTATCTATCTATCTATCTAATGATGTTGATGACTATCTTTGTGTATTCATATCTATCTATCTATCTATCTATCTATCTATCGCTGTTGATGATCATATTTGTGTGTATTTTACATATCTATCTATCTATCTAATGATGTTGATGACATTCGTGTATTCATATCTATCTATCTATCTAATGATGTTGATGACTATCTTTGTGTATTCATATCTATCTATCTATCTATCTAATGATGTTCATGACTATCTTTGTGTATTCATATCTATCTATCTATCTATCTATCTAATGATGTTGATGATTATCTTTGTGTATTCATATCTATCTATCTATCTAATGATGTTGATGATTATCTTTGTGTATTCATTCATCTATTTATCTATCTATCTAATGATGTTGATGATTATCTTTTGTGTATTCATATCTATCTATCTATCTATCTATCTAATGATGTTGATGACTATCTTTGTGTATTCATATCTATCTATCTATCTATCTAATGATGCTGATGACTATCTTTGTGTATTCATTCATCTATCTATCTATCTAATGATGTTCATGACAATCTTTGTGTATTCATATCTATCTATCTATCTAATGATGTTGATGACTATATTTGTGTATTCATATCTATCTATCTATCTATCTATCTAATGATGTTGATGACTATCTTTGTGTATTCATATCTATCTATCTATCTATCTAATGATGCTGATGATTATCTTTGTGTATTCATATCTATCTATCTATCTAATGATGTTGATGACTATATTTGTGTATTCATATCTATCTATCTATCTATCTATCTAATGATGTTGATGACTATCGTTGTGTATTCATATATCTATCTATCTAATGATGTTGATAACTATCTTTGTGTATTCATATCTATCTATCTATCTACCTACGTTGATAACTATCTTTGTGTATTCATATCTATCTATCTATCTAATGATGTTGATGACTATATTTGTGTATTCATATCTATCTATCTATCTATCTAATGATGTTGATGACTATCTTTGTGTATTCATATCTATCTATCTATCTATCTATCTAATGATGTTGATGACTATCTTTGTGTATTCATATCTATCTATCTATCTAATGATGTTGATGACTATCTGTGTATTCATATCTATCTATCTATCTATCTAATGATGTTGATGACTATCTTTGTGTATTCATATCTATCTATCTATCTATCTAATGATGTTGATGACTTATTTAGTGTATTCATATCTATCTATCTATCTATCTAATGATGTTGATGATTATTTTTGTGTATTCATATCTATCTATCTATCTATCTAATGATGTTGATGACTATATTTGTGTATTCATATCTATCTATCTATCTAATGATGTTGATGACTATCTTTGTGTATTCATATCTATCTATCTATCTAATGATGTTGATGACTATATTTGTGTATTCATATCTATCTATCTATCTAATGATGTTGATGACTATCTTTGTGTATTCATATCTATCTATCTATCTAATGATGTTGATGACTATATTTGTGTATTCATATCTATCTATCTATCTAATGATGTTGATGACTATCTTTGTGTATTCATATCTATCTATCTATCTATCTAATGATGTTGATGACTATCTTTGTGTATCTATATCTATCTATCTATCTATCTATCTATCTAATGATGTTGATGACTATCTTTGTGTATTCATATCTATCTATCTATCTATGTAATAATGTTGATGACTATCTTTGTGTATTCATATCTATCTATCTATCTATCTATCTATCTAATGATGTTGATGAATTTCTTTGTGTATTCATATCTATCTATCTATCTATCTAATGATGTTGATGAATATCATTGTGTATTCATATCTATCTATCTATCTATCTATCTAATGATGTTGATGACTATCTTTGTGTATTCATATCTATCTATCTATCTAATGATGTTGATGCCGACTATCTTTGTGTATTCATATCTATCTATCTATCTAATGATGTTTATTAATTGATATATTTGTGTATTCATATCTATCTATCTATCTATAATGATGTTGATGACTATCTTTGTGTATTCATATCTATCTATCTATCTATATAATGATGTTGATGACTATATTTGTGTATTCATATCTATCTATCTATCTATCTATCTATTGATGTTGATGACTATATTTGTGTATTCATATCTATCTATCTATCTATCTATCTAACATGTTTATTTAAATATCTTTGTGTATTCATATCTATCTATCTATCTATCTAATGATGCTGATGACTATCTTTGTGTATTCATATCTATCTATATATCTATCTATCTAATGATGTTGATGACTATCTTTGTGTATTCATATCTATCTATCTATCTATCTAATGATGTTGATTACTATCTTTGTGTATTCATATCTATCTATCTACCTATCTACCGTATTGATGACTATCTTTGTGTATTCATATCTATCTATCTATCTAATGATGTTGATGACTATCTTTGTGTATTCATATCTATCTATCTATCTAATGATGTTGATGACTATCTTTGTGTATTCATATCTATCTATCTATCTAATGATGTTGATGACTATCTTTGTGTATTCATATCTATCTATCTATCTATCTATCTAATGATGTTGATGACTATCTTTGTGTATTCATATCTATCTATCTATCTATCTAATGATGTTGATGACTATCTTTGTGTATTCATATCTATCTATCTATCTAATGATGTTGATGACTATCTTTGTGTATTCATATGTATCTATCTATCTATCTAGAATGATGTTGATGGAGACTATCTTTGTGTATTCATATCTATCTATCTATCTATCTAATGATACATAATGTATCTTTGTGTATTCATATCTATCTATCTATCTATCTAATGATGTTGATGACTATCTTTGTGTATTCATATCTATCTATCTATCTATCAATCTAATGATGTTGATGACTATCTTTGTGTATTCATATCTATCTATCTATCTATCTATCTAATGCTGTTGATGAATATATTTGTGTATTCATATCTATCTATCTATCTAATGATGTTGATGACTATCTTTGTGTATTCATATCTATCTGTCTATCTAATGATGTTGATGACTAATTTGTGTATTCATATCTATCTATCTATCTATCTAATGATGTTGATGATTATCTTTGTGTATCTATCTATCTATCTATCTATCTAATGATGCTGATGATTATCTTTGTGTATTCATATCTATCTATCTATCTATCTATCTAATGATGTTGATGACTATCTTTGTGTATTCATATCTATCTATCTATCTAATATGTTGATGACTATATTTGTGTATTCATATCTATCTATCTATCTATCTACTGATGTTCATGACAATCTTTGTGTATTCATATCTATCTATCTATCTAATGATGTTGATGACTATATTTGTGTATTCATATCTATCTATATATCTATCTAATGATGTTGATGACTATATTTGTGTATTCATATCTATCTATCTATCTATCTAATGATGTTCATGACAATCTTTTGTGTATTCATATCTATCTATCTATCTAATGATGTTGATGACTATATTTGTGTATTCATATCTATCTATCTATCTATCTAATGATGTTGATGACTATCTTTTGTGTATTCATATCTATCTATCTATCTAATGGATGTTGATGACTATATTTGTGTATTCATATCTATCTATCTATCTAATGATGTTGATGACTATCTTTGTGTATTCATATCTATCTATCTATCTATCTAATGATGTTGATGACTATCTTTGTGTATTCATATCTATCTATCTATCTATCTATCGATGTTGATGACTATATTTGTGTATTCATATCTATCTATATATCTAATGATGTTGATGACTATCTTTGTGTATTCATATCTATCTATCTATCTATCTAATGATGTTGATGATTATCTTTGTGTATTCATATCTATCTATCTATCTATCTAATGATGTTGATGACTATCTTTGTGTATTCATATCTATCTATCTATCTATCTATCTATCTAATGATGTTGATGACTATCTTTGTGTATAATCATATCTATCTATCTATCTATCCATCTAATGATGTTGATGACTATATTTGTGTATTCATATCTATCTATCTATCTATCTATCTAATGATGTTGATGACTATCTTTGTGTATTCATATCTATCTATCTATCTATCTAATGATGTTGATGACTATCTTTGTGTATTCATATCTATCTATCTATCTATCTATCTAATGATGTTGATGACTATATTTGTGTATTCATATCTATCTATCTATCTAATGATGTTCATGACTATCTTTGTGTATTTGTATGTATCTACCTATCTATCTATCTATCTAATGATGTTCATGACTATCTTCATGTATTCACATCTATCTATCTATCTAATGATGTTCATGACTATCTTTGTGCATTCATATGTATCTACCTATCTATCTATCTATCTAACTATCTATCTAATGATGTTCATAACTATCTTCATGTATTCACATCTATCTGTATATCTATCTATCTCATGATGTTCACGACTATCTTCATGTATTCACATCTATCTATATATCTATCTATCTAATGATGTTCATTTCAATAATCTCATGTATTCACATCTATCTATATATCTATCTATCTAATGATGTTAATGACTATATTTGTGTATTCATATCAATCTATCTAATGATGTTGATGACTATCTTTGTGTATTCATATCTATCTATCTATCTATCTAATGATGTTGATGACTCATTTGTGTATTCCTATCTATCTATCTATCTAATGATGTTGATGACTATATTTGTGTATTCATATCTATCAATCTATCTAATGATGTTCATGTCTATCTTTGTGTATTCATATGTATCTACCTATCTATCTGTCTAATAATGTTCATGACTATCTTCATGTATCTACATCTATCTATCTATCTAATGAGATGTTCATGACTATCTTTTGCATTCATATGTATCTACCTATCTATCTATCTATCTAATGATGTTCATGACTGTCTTCATGTATTCACATCTATCTATATATCTATCTATCTAATGATGTTCATAACTATCTTCATGTATTCACATCTATCTATATATCTATCTATCTAATGATGTTCGTCGACTATCTTCATGTTTCTCTACATCTATCTATCTATCTATCTAATGATGTTGATGACTATATTTGTGTATTCATATCTATCTATCTATCTAATGGATGGATGACTATCTTGTGTATTCATCTATCTATCTATCTAATGATGTTGATGACTATATTTGTGTATTCATATCTATCTATCTATCTATCTATCTAATGATGTTGATGACTATCTTTGTGTGTCTATCTATCTATCTATCTAATGGATATTGATGACTATATTTGTGTATTCATATCTATCTTTCTATCTAATGATGTTGATGACTATCTTTGTGTATTCATATCTATCTATCTATCTATCTAATGATGTTGATGACTATCTTTGTGTATTCATATCTATCTATCTATCTACATGTTGATGACTATCTTTGTGTATTCATATCTATCTATCTATCTATCTAATGTTGATGACTATCTTGTGTATTCATATCTATCTATCTATCTATCTATCTAATGATGTTGATGATTATCTCTTTGTGTATTCATATCTATCTATCTATCTATCTATCTGTTGATGCGCCTATCTTTTGTGTATTCATATCTATCTATCTATCTATCTAATGATGTTGATGACTATATTTGTGTATTCATATCTATCTATCTATCTAATGATACATGACTACCTTTGTGTATTCATATCTATCTATCTATCTATCTATCTAATGATGTTGATGACTATATTTTATGTATTCATCTATCTATCTATCTATCTATCTAATGATGTTGATGACTATCTTTGTGTATTCATATGTATCTATCTAAATGATGTTGATGACTATATTTGTGTATTCATATCTATCTATCTATCTATCTAATGATGTTGATGACTATCTTGTGTATTCATATCTATCTATCTATCTATCTATCTAATGATGTTGATTACTATCTTTTGTGTATTCATTCATCTATCTATCTATCTATCTAATGATGTTGATGACTATCTTTGTGTATTCATATCTATCTATCTATCTATCTATCTACGATGTTGATGACTATCTTTTGTGTATATATCTATCTATCTATCTATCTAATGATGTTCATGACTATCTTTGTATTCATATCTATCTATCTATCTATCTATCTAATGATGTTGATGACTATCTTTTGTATTCATATCTATCTATCTATCTATGTAATGATGTTGATGACTATCTTTGTGTCTTCATATCTATCTATCTATCTAATGATGTTGATGTTTATCTTTGTGTTTTCTTATCTATCTATCTATCTAATGATGTTGAAGACTATATTTGTGTATTCATATCTATCTATCTATCTATCTAATGATGACTATCTTTGTGTATTCATATCTATCTATCTATCTATCTAATGATGTTGATGACTATCTTTGTGTATTCATATCTATCTATCTATCTAATGATGTTGATGACTATATTTGTGTATTCATATCTATCTATCTAATGATGTTGATGACTATCTTTGTGTATTCATATCTATCTATCTATCTATCTAATGATATTGATGACTATCTTTGTGTATTCATATCTATCTATCTATCTAATCTAAGATGTTGATGACTATCTTTGTGTATTCATATCTATCTATCTATCTATCTATCTAATGATGTTGATGACTATCTTTGTGTATTCATATCTATCTATCTATCTATCTAATGATGTTGATGACTATCTTTGTGTATTCATATCTATCTATCTAATCAATGATGTTGATGACTATCTTTGTGTATTCATATCTATCTATCTATCTAATGATGTTGATGACTATCTTTGTGTATTCATATCTATCTATCAATCTATCTAATGATGTTGATGACTATCTTTGTGTATTCATATCTATCTATCTATCTATCTAATGATGTTGATGACTATATTTGTGTATTCATATCTCTCTATCTATCTAATGATGTTGATGACTATCTTTGTGTATTCATATCTATCTATCTATCCATCTATCTAATGATGTTGATGACTATCTTTGTGTATTCATATATATCTATCTATCTATCTAATGATGTTGATGACTATATTTGTGTATTCATATCTATCTATCTATCTAATGATGTTCATGACTATCTTTGTGTATTCATATGTATCTACCTATCTATCTATCTATCTATCTAATGATGTTCATGATTATCTTCATGTATTCACATCTATCTATCTATCTAATGATGTTCATGACTATCTTTGTGCATTCATATGTATCTACCTATCTATCTATCTATCTAATGATGTTCATAACTATCTTCATGTATTCACATCTATCTATATATCTATCTATCTAATGATGTTCACGACTATCTTCATGCATTCACATCTATCTATATATCTATCTATCTAATGATGTTCACGACTATCTTCATGTATTCACATCTATCTATATATCTATCTATGTAATGATGTTGATGACTATATTTGTGTATTCATATCTATCTATCTAATGATGTTGATGACTATCTTTGTGTATTCATATCCATCTATCTATCTAATGATGTTGATGACTATATTTGTGTATTCCTATCTATCTATCTATCTATCTAATGATGTTGATGACTATCTTTGTGTATTCATATCTATCTATCTATCTAATGATGTTGATGACTATATTTGTGTATTCATATCTCTCTATCTATCTAATGATATTCATGACTCTCTTTGTGTATTCATATCTATCTATCTATCTATCTATCTATCTAATGATGTTGATGACTATATTTGTATATTCATATCTATCTATCTATCTAATGGTGTTCATGACTATCTTTGTGTATTCATATGTATCTACCTATCTATCTATCTATCTATCTAATGATGTTCATGATTATCTTCATGTATTCACATCTATCTATCTATCTAATGATGTTCATGACTATCGTTGTGCATTCATATGTATCTACCTATCTATCTATCTATCTAATGATGTTCATAACTACCTTCATGTATTCACATCTATCTATATATCTATCTATCTAATGATGTTCACGACTATCTTCATGTATTCACATCTATCTATATATCTATCTATCTAATGATGTTCACAACTATCTTCATGTATTCACATCTATCTATATATCTCTCTCTCTAATGATGTTGATGACTATATTTGTGTATTCATATCTATCTATCTATCTAATGATGTTGATGACTATCTTTGTGTATTCATATCTATCTATCTATCTAATTATGTTGATGACTATATTTGTGTATTCCTATCTATCTATCTATCTATATCTAATTATGTTGATGACTATCTTTGTGTATTCATATCTATCTATCTATCTATCTATCTAATCAATGTTGTTATGATTATATTTGTGTATTCATATCTATCTATCTAATCAAGATGTTCATGACTATCTTTGTGTATTCATATGTATCTACCTATCTATCTATCTAATGATGTTCATGACTATCTTCATGTATTCACATCTATCTATCTAATGATGTTCATGACTATCTTTGTGCATTCATATGTATCTACCTATCTATCTATCTATCTAATGATGTTCATGACTATCTTCATGTATTCACATCTATCTATATATCTATCTATCTAATGATGTTCATAACTATCTTCATGTATTCACATCTATCTATATATCTATCTATCTAATGATGTTCACGACTATCTTCATGTTTTCACATCTATCTATCTATTTATCTATCTATCTATCTAATGATGTTGATGACTATATTTGTGTATTCATATCTATCTATCTATCTAATGATGTTGATGACTATCTTTGTGTATTCATATCTATCTATCTATCTAATGATGTTGATGACTATATTTGTGTATTCATATCTATCTAATCTATCTATCTATCTAATGAATGTTGATGACTATCTTTGTGTATTCATATCTATCTATCTATCTAATGATGTTGATGACTATATTTGTGTATTCATATCTATCTATCTATCTAATGATGTTGATGACTATCTTTGTGTATTCATATCTATCTATCTATCTAATGATGTTGATGACTATATTTGTGTATTCCTATCTATCTATCTATCTATCTAATGATGTTGATGACTATCTTTGTGTATTCATATCTATCTATCTATCTATCTATCTATCTAATGATGTTGATGACTATATTTGTGTATTCATATCTATCTATCTATCTAATGATGTTGATGACTATCTTTGTGTATTCATATCTATCTATCTATCCGTCTATCTAATGATGTTGATGACTATCTTTGTGTATTCATATCTATCTATCTATCTATCTATCTCATGATGTTGATGACTATATTTGTGTATTCATATCTATCTATCTATCTAATGATGTCCATGACTATCTTTGTGTATTTATATGTATCTACCTATCTATCTATCTATCTATCTAATGATGTTCATGACTATCTTCATGTATTCACATCTATCTATCTATCTAATGATGTTCATGACTATCTTTGTGCATTCATATGTATCTACCTATCTATCTATCTATCTATCTATCTAATGATGTTCATAACTATCTTCATGTATTCACATCTATCTATATATCTATCTATCTAATGATGTTCACGACTATCTTCATGTATTCACATCTATCTATATATCTATCTATCTAATGATGTTCACGACAAACTTCATGTATTCACATCTATCTATATATCTATCTATCTAATGATGTTCACGACTAACTTCATGTATTCACATCTATCTATATATCTATCTATCTAATGATGTTGATGACTATATTTGTGTATTCATATCTATCTATCTAATGATGTTGATGACTATCTTTGTGTATTCATATCTATCTATCTATCTAATGATGTTGATGACTATATTTGTGTATTCCCATCTATCTATCTATCTATCTAATGATGTTGATGACTATCTTTGTGTATTCATATCTATATATCTATCTATCTATCTATCTAATGATGTTGATGACTATATTTGTGTGTTCATATCTATCTATCTATCTAATGATGTTCATGACTATCTTTGTTTATTCATATGTATCTACCTATCTATCTATCTAATAATGTTCATGACTATCTTCATGTATTCACATCTATCTATCTATCTA
This sequence comes from Ascarosepion bandense, assembly GCA_037127315.1. NCBI lineage: Eukaryota > Metazoa > Mollusca > Cephalopoda > Sepiida > Sepiidae > Ascarosepion > Ascarosepion bandense. The sequence continues at coordinate 2,092,929 of JBBBDQ010001762.1, read as the reverse complement.
ATGATGTTCATGACATTCTTTGTGCATTCATATGTATCTACCTATCTATCTATCTATCTAATGATGTTCATGACTATCTTCATGTATTCACATCTATCTATATATCTATCTATCTAATGATGTTCATAACTATCTTCATGTATTCACATCTATCTATATATCTATCTATCTAATGATGTTCACGACTATCTTCATGTTTTCACATCTATCTATCTATCTATCTATCTATCTAATGATGTTGATGACTATATTTGTGTATTCATATCTATCTATCTATCTAATGATGTTGATGACTATCTTTGTGTATTCATATCTATCTATCTATCTAATGATGTTGATGACTATATTTGTGTATTCATATCTATCTATCTATCTATCTATCTAATGATGTTGATGACTATCTTTGTGTATTCATATCTATCTATCTATCTAATGATGTTGATGACTATATTTGTGTATTCATATCTATCTATCTATCTAATGATGTTGATGACTATCTTTGTGTATTCATATCTATCTATCTATCTAATGATGTTGATGACTATCTTTGTGTATTCATATCTATCTATCTATCTATCTAATGATGTTGATGACTATCTTTGTGTATTCATATCTATCTATCTATCTATCTAATGATGTTGATGACTATCTTTGTGTATTCATATCTATCTATCTATCTAATGATGTTGATGACTATCTTTGTGTATTCATATCTATCTATCTATCTATCTATCTAATGATGTTGATGACTATATTTGTGTATTCATATCTCTCTATCTATCTAATGATGTTGATGACTATCTTTGTGTATTCATATCTATCTATCTATCCGTCTATCTAATGATGTTGATGACTATCTTTGTGTATTCATATCTATCTATCTATCTATCTATCTCATGATGTTGATGACTATCTTTGTGTATTCATATCTATCTATCTATCTAATGATGTTGATGACTATCTTTGTGTATTCATATCTATCTATCTATCTATCTATCTAATGATGTTGATGACTATCTTTGTGTATTCATATCTATCTATCTATCTATCTAATGATGTTGATGACTATCTTTGTGTATTCATATCTATCTATCTATCTATCTAATGATGTTGATGACTATCTTTGTGTATTCATATCTATCTATCTATCTATCTAATGATGTTGATGACTATCTTTGTGTATTCATATCTATCTATCTATCTATCTACCTAATGATGTTGATGACTATATTTGTGTATTCATATCTCTCTATCTATCTAATGATGTTGATGACTATCTTTGTGTATTCCTATCTATCTATCTATCCATCTATCTAATGATGTTGATGACTAACTTTGTGTATTCATATCTATCTATCTATCTATCTATCTAATGATGTTGATGACTATATTTGTGTATTCATATCTATCTATCTATCTAATGATGTTGATGACTATATTTGTGTATTCATATCTATCTATCTATCTAATGATGTTCATGACTATCTTTGTGTATTCATATGTATCTACCTATCTATCTATCTATCTAATCTAATGATGTTCATGACTATCTTCATGTATTCACATCTATCTATCTATCTAATGATGTTCATGACTATCTTTGTGCATTCATATGTATCTACCTATCTATCTATCTATCTAATGATGTTCATAACTATCTTCATGTATTCACATCTATCTATATATCTATCTATCTAATGATGTTCACGACTATCTTCATGTATTCACATCTATCTATATATCTATCTATCTAATGATGTTCACGACTATCTTCATGTATTCACATCTATCTATATATCTATCTATCTAATGATGTTCACGACTATCTTCATGTATTCACATCTATCTATATATCTATCTATCTAATGATGTTGATGACTATATTTGTGTATTCATATCTATCTATCTAATGATGTTGATGACTATCTTTGTGTATTCATATCTATCTATCTATCTAATGATGTTGATGACTATATTTGTGTATTCCTATCTATCTATCTATATATCTAATGATGTTGATGACTATCTTTGTGTATTCATATCTATCTATCTAATGATGCTGATGACTATATTTGTGTATTCATATCTCTCTATCTATCTAATGATGTTCATGACTATCTTTGTGTATTCATATCTATCTATCTATCCATCTATCTAATGATGTTGATGACTATCTTTGTGTATTCATATCTATCTATCTATCTATCTATCTAATGATGTTGATGACTATATTTGTATATTCATATCTATCTACCTATCTAATGATGTTCATGACTATCTTTGTGTATTCATATGTATCTACCTATCTATCTATCTATCTAATGATGTTCATGACTATCTTCATGTATTCACATCTATGTATCTATCTAATGATGTTCATGACTATCTTTGTGCATTCATATGTATCTACCTATCTATCTATCTATCTATCTAATGATGTTCATAACTATCTTCATGTATTCACATCTATCTATATATCTATCTATCTAATGATGTTCACGACTATCTTCATGTATTCACATCTATCTATATATCTATCTATCTAATGATGTTCACGACTATCTTCATGTATTCACATCTATCTATATATCTATCTATCTAATGATGTTGATGACTATATTTGTGTATTCATATCTATCTATCTATCTAATGATGTTGATGACTATCTTTGTGTATTCATATCTATCTATCTATCTAATTATGTTGATGACTATATTTGTGTATTCCTATCTATCTATCTATCTATCTAATGATGTTGATGACTATCTTTGTGTATTCATATCTATCTATCTATCTATCTATCTAATGATGTTGATGATTATATTTGTGTATTCATATCTATCTATCTATCTAATGATGTTCATGACTATCTTTGTGTATTCATATGTATCTACCTATCTATCTATCTAATGATGTTCATGACTATCTTCATGTATTCACATCTATCTATCTAATGATGTTCATGACTATCTTTGTGCATTCATATGTAGCTACCTATCTATCTATCTATCTAATCTATCTAATGATGTTCATGACTATCTTCATGTATTCACATCTATCTATATATCTATCTATCTAATGATGTTCATAACTATCTTCATGTATTCACATCTATCTATATATCTATCTATCTAATGATGTTCACGACTATCTTCATGTTTTCACATCTATCTATCTATTTATCTATCTATCTATCTAATGATGTTGATGACTATATTTGTGTATTCATATCTATCTATCTCTCTAATGATGTTGATGACTATCTTTGTGTATTCATATCTATCTATCTATCTAATGATGTTGATGACTATATTTGTGTATTCATATCTATCTATCTATCTATCTAATGATGTTGATGACTATCTTTGTGTATTCATATCTATCTATCTATCTAATGATGTTGATGAATATATTTGTGTATTCATATCTATCTATCTATCTAATGATGTTGATGACTATCTTTGTGTATTCATATCTATCTATCTATCTAATGATGTTGATGACTATATTTGTGTATTCCTATATATCTATCTATCTATCTAATAATCATCCATTCTCTTTATAATATTCATATCTATCTATCTATCTATCTATCTAATGATGTTGATGACACATATTTGTGTATTCATATCTCTCTATCTATCTAATGATGTTCATGACTATCTTTGTGTATTCATATCTATCTATCTATCCATCTATCTAATAGATATTTAGTAGCTATCTTTGTGTATTCATATCTATCTATCTATCTATCTAATGATGTTGATGACATATTTTATTATATTCTATATCCTCACAATGATGTTCATGACTATCTTTGTGTATTTATATGTATCTACCTATCTATCTATCTATCTGTGTCTTTCCCTTCTATGTATATCTATATATCTATCTATCTATTGATGTAACTATCTTCATGTATTCACATCTATCTATATATCTATCTATCAATGATGTTCACGTCTATCTTCATGTTTTCACATCTATCTATATATCTATCTATCTAATGATGTTCACGTCTATCTTCATGTTTTCACATCTCTCTATCTATCTAATGATGTTCCCGTCTATCTTCATGTTTTCACATCTATCTATCTATCTATCTATCTATCTAATGATGTTGATGACTATATTTGTGTATTCATATCTATCTATCTATCGTCTTCATTCTCTGTGTATATATCTATCTATCTATCTAATGATGTTGATGACTATATTTGTGTATTCATATCTATCTATCTATCTAATGATGTTTATTATTTATCTTTGTGTATTCATATCTATCTATCTATCTATCTATCTAATGATGTTGATGACTATCTTTGTGTATTCATATATATCTCTAATGATGTTGATGACTATCTTTGTGTATTCATATCTATCTATCTATCTAATGATGTTATTTATTTCTCACATTGATTTTCATATCTATCTATCTATCTATCTAATGATGTTGATAGTTATCTTTGTGTATTCATATCTATCTATCTATCTATCTAATGATGTTGATGACTATATTTGTGTATTCATATCTATCTATCTATCTAATGATGTTGATGACTATCTTTGTGTATTCATATCTATCTATCTATCTATCTATCTAATGATGTTGATGACTATGTTGTATTCATATCTATCTATCTATCTATCTAATGATGTTGATGACTATCTTTGTGTATTCATATCTATCTATCTATCTAATGATGTTGATGACTATCTTTGTGTATTCATATCTATCTATCTATCTATCTAATGATGTTGATGACTATCTTTGTGTATTCATATCTATCTATCTATCTATCTATCTATTGATGTTGATGACTATCTTTGTGTATTCATATCTATCTATCTATCTATCTATCTAATGATATTGATGACTATCTTTGTGTATTCATATCTATCTATCTATCTAATGATATTGATGACTATCTTTGTATATTCATAATCTATCTATCTATCTATCTATCTATTGATGTTGATGACTATCTTTGTGTATTCATATCTATCTATCTATCTATCTATTGATGTTGATGACTATCTTTTTGTGTATTCATATCTATCTATCTATCTATCTATCTATCTATCTATCTAATGATGTTGATGACTATCTTTGTGTATTCATATCTATCTATCTATCTATCTAATGATGTTGATGACTATCTTTTTGTATTCATATCTATCTATCTATCTATCTAATGATGTTGATGACTATCTTTGTGTCTTCATATCTATCTATCTATCTAATGATGTTGATGATTATCTTTGTGTTTTCATATCTATCTATCTATCTAATGATGTTGATGACTATATTTGTGTATTCATATCTATCTATCTATCTATCTATCTAATGATGACTATCTTTGTGTATTCATATCTATCTATCTATCTATCTAATGATGTTGATGACTATCTTTGTGTATTCATATCTATCTATCTATCTATCTAATGATGTTGATGACTATATTTGTGTATTCATATCTATCTATCTAATGATGTTGATGACTATCTTTGTGTATTCACATCTATCTATCTATCTATCTAATGATATTGATGACTATCTTTGTGTATTCATATCTATCTATCTATCTATCTAATGATGTTGATGACTATCTTTGTGTATTCATATCTATCTATCTAATGATCTTGATTACTATCTTTGTGTATTCATATCTATCTATCTATCTATCTAATGATGTTGATGACTATCTTTGTGTATTCATATCTATCTATCTATCTATCTATCTAATGATGTTGATGACTATCTTTGTGTATTCATATCTATCTATCTATCTATCTAATGATGTTGATGACCATCTTTGTGTATTCATATCTATCTATCTATCTATCTAATGATGTTGATGACTATATTTGTGTATTCATATCTCTCTATCTATCTAATGATGTTGATGACTATCTTTGTGTATTCATATCTATCTATCTATCCATCTATCTAATGATGTTGATGACTAACTTTGTGTATTCATATCTATCTATCTATCTATCTAATGATGTTGATGACTATATTTGTGTATTCATATCTATCTATCTATCTAATGATGTTCATGTCTATCTTTGTGTATTCATATGTATCTACCTATCTATCTATCTATCTAATGATGTTCATGACTATCTTCATGTATTCACATCTATCTATCTATCTATCTAATGATGTTCATGACTATCTTTGTGCATTCATATGTATCTACCTATCTATCTATCTATCTATCTAATGATGTTCATAACTATCGTCATGTATTCACATCTATCTATATATCTATCTATCTAATGATGTTCACGACTCTCTTCATGTATTCACATCTATCTATATATCTATCTATCTAATGATGTTCACGACTATTTTCATGTATTCACATCTATCTATATATCTATCTATCTAATGATGTTCACGACTATCTTCATGTATTCACATCTATCTATATATCTATCTATCTAATGATGTTGATGACTATATTTGTGTATTCATATCTATCTATCTATCTAATGATGTTGATGACTATCTTTGTGTATTCATATCTATCTATCTATCTAATGATGTTGATGACTATATTTGTGTATTCCTATCTATCTATCTATCTAATGATGTTGATGACTATATTTGTGTATTCCTATCTATCTATCTATCTATCTAATGATGTTGATGACTATCTTTGTGTATTCATATCTATCTATCTATCTATCTATCTAATGATGTTGATGATTATATTTGTGTATTCATATCTATCTATCTATCTAATGATGTTCATGACTATCTTTGTGTATTCATATGTATCTACCTATCTATCTATCTAATGATGTTCATGACTATCTTCATGTATTCACATCTATCTATCTAATGATGTTCATGACTATCTTTGTGCATTCATATGTATCTACCTATCTATCTATCTATCTATCTAATGATGTTCATGACTATCTTCATGTATTCACATCTATCTATATATCTATCTATCTAATGATGTTCATAACTATCTTCATGTATTCACATCTATCTATATATCTATCTATCTAATGATGTTCACGACTATCTTCATGTTTTCACATCTATCTATCTATTTATCTATCTATCTAATGATGTTGATGACTATATTTGTGTATTCATATCTATCTATCTATCTAATGATGTTGATGACTATATTTGTGTATTCATATCTATCTATCTAATGATGTTCATGACTATCTTCATGTATTCACATCTATCTATATATCTATCTATCTAATGATGTTCACGACTATCTTCATGTATTCACATCTATCTATCTATCTATCTATCTATCTAATGAAAATCATGACTATCTTTGTGTATTCATATCTATCTATATATAATATCTATCTATCTATTGAAAATCATGACTATCTTTGTGTATTCATATCTATCTATATATCTATCTATCTATTGAAAATCATGACTATCTTTGTGTATTCATATCTATCTATATATCTATCTATCTATTGAAAATCATGACTATCTTTGTGTATTCATATCTATCTATATATCTATCTATCTATCTATTGAAAATCATGACTATCTTTGTGTATTCATATATATCTCTCTATCTATCTATCTAAGGATATTCATAACTATCTCTGTGTATTCATATCTATCTATCTATCTATCTATCTAAGGATATTTATAACTATCTTCGTGTATTCATATCTATCTATCTATCTAAGGATATTCATAACTATCTTCGTGTATTCATATCTATCTATCTATCTATCTATCTAAGGATATTCATAACTATCTTTGTGTATTCATATCTATCTATCTATCTATCTATCTAAGGATATTCAGAACTATCTTTGTGTATTCATATCTATCTCTATCTATCTACCTAAGGATATTCATAACTATCTTCGTGTATTCATATCTATCTATCTATCTATCTATCTAAGGATATTCATAACTATCTTTGTGTATTCATATCTATCTATCTATCTATCTATCTATCTATCTATCTAAGGATATTCAGAACTATCTTTGTGTATTCATATATATCTATCTATCTCTCTGTATTCATATCTATCTATTTATCTATCTTGCTATCTCAGAATATTCATGACTATCTATCTATCTATCTATCTATCTATAAATTTAGAATCTATTATGCAAACCAATGTTTTATTAATAAATTTTTCAATCAGTCGTTGATAATTATTCTTAATATTTGCTCATATTTTAGTGGAAAATATACCCTGTGAATTACCAACAGATAATCCTTTTCTGAGAAATATTTCGCATAATTTATTTTCCATTGAGACGCTTAGTTTGCTGCTCGACGCTTGTGATTCATAAGAATCAATTATATTCAGTGGCGTGGATATTGTAATTTATTTTGTCAAAAAACCAGATCTAAGAAAAAGACATAATCTCAAATGCAAAAAGGCTACTGTAAATTTATGAGTGATAGAACGCAACATTAGAATGTTCTAGAAATCTTTGATGGGAGATATGAAAGAAAGAAAGAAATTGAAAATATCGGTAAGATAAGAATACGAAAATAAAAGCATTTTTAGGTGAATATCATAAAAATACAAATGAAAGAACAAATCTAGTAACCAAAAAAAGGGCGATTAATCCACAAAAATTACTTGACTTCCTGAGAATATAATCAAAAAGAGAAATTAAGTGTCTAAAATGTAGAATAATGACAGGTGTCTTCAATGTAAACAAACTAATAACTTTTAAACGAATCTAAAAATAAAAAATAAAATAGAGGACAACAAATTGCCAACTACAGGTCGGAGTAACTAAAAAAACATTTAAAGAAATTTAAATGCTTAGGAAGCGTTTTGAAAGTCGGTGGAAAGTTCAATGTTAAGATTCAAAGACGCATAACAGGGCCAAAGAAACATCCCAAAAGATAACCAGAGTACTGAAAAATATGAAAATCTCAATGAAACAAAGAAGAAAGTGCTGGATTGCTATGGGATACATGTCCTTCTGTATGAAAGTGAATGTTGGACGATCTCATCAAGGATAAAGGAGAGGCTTGATGCAACAGAAAAGGGGTTTTACAGAAAGTTGCTGAGGAGACCGTGGATTGAGCAAGTGAGCAACGATGAGGATGGCAACGAGGAGAAAACTCATATTTAATTTAAAGACTAGAAAGTTGAGGTTTCTGGGATTCGTAATGAGAAAAGAGGGCCCTGGGAATTTCATACTCGCAGGAGAGACAGAGGGAAAGAGAGACAGAGGAAAGACCAACTTGATAGGCCTGAGCAAATAAATGGAAGAGCGGGGTTTTGAAGAAATACCGAGAGGACGTGTTTTGAGAGAAACAATAGACATCAAGACGAAGTCCATTATCGCCTACGTACTGAATGGACAAGACACAACAAGAAGAAAATGATGATGATGAAGAAGAAGAAGAATCTATCTAATAAATGTTCGTTGTGTTGTAATAAGAAATCAAAATGTCGAGTTCGAATTCCCGTCGTAACCGTTCCAATTACTTACGCACATATACCGTTGGGAGAATATATTAACTGTCTCTACTTTCTATGAATGTTATAGCCTTGATGTCAAATCGGTCGACTGCAGATAGTAATGATAACCTACTGCAAAAATGTCTTTTGCCTAGTAAGTCATGTATCGAAAGAGATATATTCACCCAAGCGCGTATCGGGTACGGCAAATAACTAACTGTCTGATATATCTACTTATATATATATATATATATATATATATATGTCATCCGCAGATAAATCTGATTCGCTGTATCACAGCTCATCAGCACGGTTAGACTCCGATTGCTTTTAACCTAGGATTGATACCCGACCAAAATGGCGTCAGTCGGCGATTCTACCTCTGGGCTGTGGGCGCTCGGTAGAAGAATGCAGACTTTTTACCGCGTATATTATCATTATACACGCCTAACAGCCAGAATGCTCTAATTCCTTCTTGAATGAGCGATGCGTACATGCCAGAGGAATTACTGTTTTTCAAAGTCTCCCATTCCTCCAGAGTGCTCAATCAGAGTGTGAGAGCGTAAATAAATCAATATATATATATATATATAGTCATCTGCATTCAGATCTGTTTCGCAGTAGGTTAGACTCCGATTGCTGTTAACCCAGGATTGAAACCCGACCGAATTGGCGTCAGTCGGCGATTCTACCTCTGGGCTATGGGCGCTCGGTAGAAGAAGGCAGAATTAAATACGAATATATATCAAAAATAATGTCCAAACAAATCATTTCAAACTGTCGGTTGTTTAAAGGCCATTTCGTTAATCTTCGTTAATTTTCGTATCATGTTTACTTTCGTTGACATTACGGTACATTTCAGAGCAGTTATGGTTATTACAATTAATCAAATATTGTGTTATATAGGCTTGATTTAACTTCGTTTAATCTGTTGGTCCTTTGTGTTTGAGAGGTCTAAGACGTGTCTGATCTATTGGTGGCTTCGCCTATGTGGATAAGGGTCGCAGGTTTGAATCCTGCCGAATGACCCACATTTTCGTAACTAAAATTATCGTAAATAATCAGGCCGGTAGAAATAAATATATCATACTTTTGATTATAAACAGAATATCTACTTAAATACGAGTATCGATGAAAAACAATGTTCAAACAAATCCTTTCAAATTGTCGGTTGTTTAAACCATTTCGTTAATCTTCGTTAATTTCCGTATAATATATATATATATACATCCAAGTAATTCGTTTATTCAGACCTCTGGACGGACGGGCCGATCAAGATTCTCGAAATTTGAATTGTTCCCAATCTCCGGTTGGAAATGAATTCGTCGGAGGTTCGAGAGAAGGCCGAGTCCGCAGTTCCTCTGTGGATTCGGAGGAAGCTTTCCTTCAAGCGGGGGCGGAAGTATGTGCCTCGTACATCTACCAGATTCTCCTTTACCGACTCTCGGTACTTCCTCTCCCGTGTGCCATTTGTTTGGGTTTGATACAGTTCTTGTTCTCCTTCTTGTGGGGAGAAGGCAATACTCCCAGTGTGAGTCGGGAGATCTGTTGCCTTTATCCTTCTGAGGGGGGTCTGGGCATGCCAAGCGTTGAGATTCGTCAACATACGCTTTGCATTAGATTCCTGGATCGAATGTGTATACAGAACGAGAACGGCGCCCTCGTTAAAGAGGACGTCCATAAACATTTTCTATTCTTGAAGTCAAGATCAGGACGGAAAGGAAACCACTCACTGCATCAGAATTTGGCAAAAGGTTGGGTCTGGCGCGTTTCTGTCGAGTGAAAGGTGCTGATCTAGAGTGGTTGTTTGATGCTTGTAGGCATCAGAATTTTGTGTGTGCTGGGAGGAACATGTGCAGCCCTTCCCTTTGATTTTTAGTTTTTCGCTTTAAAGTTAACTTAGCTAGGTTATGATTGTTCATTGATCCCATTTTGTTTGTCCCCATGTTTCATTTAGTTTAATCCCCCATCCCTTTCCCATGAATGTTAGTTCTCCGGTGGATGCGTGGCGTCGTTCGTTTTTTCAAGTGTGCTTTTCGTTTTATATGGTGTTCACATGTGTGAGTGATTGTGTGAGTGTTTGCTGATCGGATAAGTGCTAATTATTATATTCTTAAAGCTGCGCATTATATTACGTCCAGGGAACTGACTTTTCTGTCACACTTTTAGAGTAGTGGGGAGTTTTATTACTAATAATATTTTATTTAGTTTCTTGTAAATATTGTATTTCATTGAATAAAATCATTGGGGAATTTTAAATGTTGTTATTTTCTGCCCATGCCCTCGACTAAAAATTCTACATATGGGAGTTAAGTAGGACTTCATAGAGTATCTGAGGTATTATGGTAGACGTGGTAAGAATGGTAAGTAAAAATGTGTTATTATGGTGTAAGGTTCATTGTAAGTGTGTCAGGGTCGACGAAAGTGAATAGCGAAGTTAATTTAGGACAGATGATGACCGGCTTTTCCCATCCCCGTTTTAGACCTTGTACCACATTTGTACATATAAGTACAATAAATATTGAAGTTCTTAGGAGTTCTTGGAAAGTTCATAGGAGTTCTTTAGAGTTCTATTGGAGTTCAGTAGAACTACTAGGTAGTTGCCATTAGTTCGCAGTTAGCCGAATACTAAGGAGTCAGCTTTCAGTGGAAACGAATGTCATTAGAGTTGCTATAGATTAAAAGTACACAGTATACTTAGAATAATCAAATAGTTCAACGGCAAATGAATTAGTAATCAGTTTGAGTTCCTCAGAGATTTTGATAGCGCCTATGTGAATTCTCATTTGTAAAAATTGACGTATGAGAATTGCAAGTACATTTCCCGCTTCCAATGATATAGTTCTACCTCGGTGCAATCAACTTATGCCCTGCAGGTTGTTTCCGCATTCTGAATCCACTTTCAGCACACTTTTTTATTTATCACGTACTGTTTAGAAGTTTTGCAAAGGCTACTGATGAGACTAGTATTTCTGTTAGTCTACTTTGAATTTTCATTTTGATAAACCTCTTGAAATATAGCGTCATAGCGGCATCACCGACAGACTGAATGAACTCTTCCAACCGTTACTTATACCTTCCCTCACAAGAGGCGAGAGGAATTAGCCTGAGGAGAGCGCCCTCAGAGCAGTCCGAAATCAGCCGAGAGTCGGTATACGAACACTGCTACTTTAACGATTATTACAAACCCCAATTCTAAGCTCGAGGGTCGAATCATAGTATTCCACACTAACCCGTATTATCGTTCCTACTAAGTTCGAAGTATTGTATTCTTTTCGTATTTAATATATATTCGTATTTTCCTATTTGGTTGTTTTTGCTTTATTCTTGCTGAACTTTTAACTGAGTCCACGACATATGGGATTGATAATTCCCGTCGAGTTCATTACATTCTTTTTTTCGGGAATACTCTTGGAAAGGGTTTAATCTATTTTTTCTGCGTACGAGCTATAAGTCTAGAGAATCTGTTCTTTATCCGTGGTTGGTTAGCAGTATAAGAGACGAACAACTTCGAATTCTATCCCGTAAAATCATACTATTTGCTATAGAATCTCCGACATTAATGGTGAGAGTTCTGGCACTTATAGGATACAAATCCTATATCTTCCATCAAAAACACAAAATAAATTGCACACCCGCAAAGTCGAATTCAAACTACTAACATCTGAGAAAAACCCAAAGTAAAATTGCACACTCGCAAAAGAGTATTCAAACATCTAAAAGCTTTTCCTTTTCACAAATCAGTGTGAAAAGCGAAATTCTAGATCCTGATTGGTTGAGAAATCGAGAAATTCAAAATACGTCAGCGAAAGAAAAAAATATGGTCCTGGGAGCCTCCCCGCATAAGCAGAATTTAATATTTAAGGACACCCTCTGACCGGTTACAATCAGTCAGTCAACGGGTCAGTGAGAGACAGCAGTCCGTTAGATGGAAGCAGAAGCTGACAGTGTCTCACCATGTAAAAAAGAAACTTCAACCTGACTCGTCCTTACTGCCAATTTTCTTTTCTTCCTTTTCACTCCACACCAACCCGGACGTAGGGCACGTTACAGTTTCATTTAACCTTTTCTTCTAATGTCCTTTTCTTCTTTTTAACACAATGTACGTGTTAAGTACTACTTTATTTGTTTTGCCTTTCCTTTCTCTTAACCTGTCGCGAGCTACTAAAAAGAGGAAGGAACAAAAACTTTACATTCCGCTACTACACAACCATAAACTCTAAACTTCTGCGGACATTTTAAATACATACATACTTCTACGAACATTTTTAACTACAAAACTGTATACATTTTCTCAATGAAATGTTTTCTTTTCACAAATATATTATAGAATTCAGTTAACAAAATTTCACTTATATTTTTCTTCTTACACTTTTGTCATTCTGTAAATTAATCTTTACTTTAAAGTACACATTAATATTTTATCCTTTTACATTTCAACATACAACCTTCTGATATTTAAATTGTAGGAAATTCGGACGTATTTTACACAAGGTCAATTAACCAATCATCACCGAGGTTGCTAGACCCCATAGTCCCAAACTTGAGTATTCCTTTTGCACGTCAACATAAGACAATATTTGTTAAGATCACCTAGAGTACTAAAACTGACAAGTTTTTCTTTTCACTCTGTAGTCAGTAACTGTGATACCCTGCTGAACTATACCCAGCAAAATAAACAGGCATATAACATTATTTACATTTTCTATAGTCGTTTCAATGTCAGTATCTTCTTTTTTATTACATTCATTCGTTTTCTCTCCTTTCTTCTCATGTCACTCGATTCGGGTTATTCTCAGTGAATTTCAGACTAGACCTTTTATTCAATCTCTATGGAAGAATTGTTCTCCTTCCATGACCATGCGTATCTCGCTGTGGTTTTATTAATTTATGAATGTTACCATTATCAACTGAAATTATTAATATTTACATACCGGTAACATTCACAGTGTACAACGGCCAAAACTTTTTGATAACAATTATAACGACAAAGACATCAATTGATTTGTGAAATGATACGATGTTAGGATGAAAAAGTTTTTAGGCGAGATATTCTGCTCAGTGAAGTTCGCATGAGGAAGGAAGATACTAAAAAGTATTCTAAGAAAAAAGAAAGCAAGTAATATATATATATATACACACACTATATATATATATATATATATATATATATATATATATTATATATATATATATATAACACTTTTGTCTTAAAAGACTTTAAATTATGATGCCTGAGTCCGATACGTGTTTTAATTTAGAAATTTGTCTATGTAACGCTAGGGATAATAGAGGAGATATAAAAACATGAAATGGAGGCATAAGGACACACCACGACCTGTCTTAGGTCTTCCCGCAGACTTGGTAGGTAGTGCGACCATAGCAGAAATCGAAATATGATGAAAAATGACAACATAATAATAATAAACAAACACTGGTATGAACACCACCCATCACCGGTTACAGACATAGAAGCTGTCACCATTCTATGGGAATACACCATCCACACAGACAGAAAAATTGAATCAAATAGGCCGGACATTATTGTTAAAAACCAAAAAGAAAAAAATACTTATTTATTGATATGGCTTCTCCAGCAGATTGTAACATAGCAACCAAAGAATTCGAAAAACTGTCAAAATATAAAGACCTGGAAATTTAAATAGAAAAAAAATGTAGAAATTGAAAACAAGTATCATAACAGCGATAGTGGGTGCACTTGGAATGATAAAAAAATGGAACAAAACAACACACTGAAAGAATCCCTGGAAACTCCAACTTAAGAAACATACAGAAAATTGTCTTGTTAAATACCGCCCACACACTAAGGAGAAATTTGTCCATGTAACACTAGGGATGTTAGGGAGGCATGAAAAAACATGAAATGGAGGCATGACAACACTTGTAATTTCTTGGCTACACTGCTTTAGGTCTTCCTGCAGACTTGGTAGGTGGTGCGACCATAGCAGAGATCAAATTATAATGAAAAATGACATAAAAATCATAATAATCTATTAAGGGAAAACATGATTAAAAAGTGTGATAATGAACTCGTGCGAATTCTAGAATTAGCACGTAATAGAACTTCCACACATGTGTTAGTAGATTTGAATATTATTGAAATATACTTCAGGCTTCTTATGAAGATATTACTGTCACGTTGAGATTCTTTTTAAATTCTCGTGTCTTTCATGAAATTTTTATCGTATCGGTGTTTCTGCGTGTATATACTTCGATTACCATTAGTTCCTCATGTTAGAATTTCATGATGCGCCGTTTGTGTAAAGACTATCGGTGAATTAATTGTAACTGATTTTCTGTCTACGTTCAAATCCCAGAGGAGGGGGTTATATTCATTTTGCATGCGCTAACTCTAGGGGAAATTCACAGATCTATTTCTCTTATTGTGGCTATAGAATTCTCAATAGAAATTCTTATTGCTAAATTGCAGAGAAGACAATGAGAAAAAAACATGTATGTCCAAAAGAACGTTCCTTCGACTAAATAGTTCTAAAATAAAAATAAATATACGTAGAGCCATTGTCGTCTTAATCCTGAATTCAAATATGATCACAAATTTTGATTGTTATATAAATCGTGTCTGATAACTATGGTGTGAACGATTTGACAAAACTGAAACAGAAAATCGGTTCTCTTTGCAGTGTCAGGAGGGTTTTCCCATTTGAAACAATACTGCACATATACAAATCCCGTGCATTGAATTCTGCTGCCATTTCTGGTCGGGTGCTCCTGCTATCCACCTAGGGGTCCTTAACAAAATTAACAGAGAAACTGTAATGTGATAGATCACGATTTGGCAGCAGGGATACAGTCCCTTTCTCACCGGTGTAGTGTGGATTCTCTGTGTCTCTTCTACAAATACTTTCATGGCTTCTGCTTTGATGAACTTAGCTCACTGGTACCCACCATACATGAATTTGCTCGAGCTACAAGATTAGCAACTAGGTTCCACCATTTTCCTGTGAAACCAATAAGTTCTAACGCAAATTTTACTCCATCAGCTTCTCTCGCAATTCCCGCCTATGGAATTCACTTTCGTTTACTTGCATTTCCGAGAGCTACAGTCTTCAAGAATTCAAAAGTAAAGTCAGTATTCATCTCTTATCTCACTAACTTGCATCCTCTCTCACTCTCTCATGATTATTTCTTCGTCCATTCCACTCTCATCAGTATTCTCATCCTTCTCCTACCCACTTCCTGACAACCCCTGTAACCTGTCACTCTTTCTCACAACTTACATCCTATGTTATCCCCTGCTCAACAGTGGCAGTAAAATGCCTTGCTTAAGGCGACACGATTATACAAAAAACAATACAAATTCTTCTATTTAACCTAGAGATGAAGAAAAATGATGGAGGAAAATGATGGAGGTGGATGATGGAGGAACATGATGGAGGTAGATGATGGAAGAAGATGATGGAGGAACATGATGGCGGAAGATGAATGTAACAAGCTTGACTAGATTCCAAACTTTGTTCTCTATATGTGATGTCCTGTCTTTCAATTTTAGAAACGTTCATATAATTCCCAAAATTAGAGATAAAATCAACATATTTCACATTCTGAAATTTCCATATTTCTTTAAAAAAATTATCTTCCTTTTTACACTGATACGATTAGGTCCTGGGTACGACGGTAAACTGCATCCGACAGCAAGACCTCTGACTGATGAGCATGGAACCAACTCTGAATTGCTGCTGTTGCCAGATCCACCCTGTCCCAGAGTGATAGCACCTTTTAGGGTTCTAGCTATAGGTAAAAAGTGTATCCCCAAACTAGGGTTAAAACACTATGAAAGTATAAAAATAGACTTTTATATAAATATATATGTGAAAATAGACTTTAAAGAAAAATATGCTTTAAAGAATTTAAAGGAAAAAATATTGCCATAATACATTTTGAAACGTAAGAATTATTACCAGCATTACATTTTTGAATATAAAACTAAAAGATATCTTCAGTTTTCTGAAATACAAAACAATAAAAATGTTTTTTGCATCAAATTCTGATTAGATCAACTTTCTCAGTAAAACTGAACATTAAAAAAATACTTTAACACCCCACCTCTTTGGCATTAAATAACCCACAGAATTGTTGATATGCCATTAAACAAAACTCAAATTGAAACTCAAACTGAGACGTTTAACACTACGTCGTTTAGTATATATTGCAAATTACTAGTGTCTCTATGGTCATCATATACACCAAACTTTTACCCCATATTTTAGATTTTCCTATAGTTTTGCTATTTGAATGGTTCTTCAAAAAATTTTCTAACCTGCGAGGATGGCTCGAAAAGTCCAAAGGCTGACTAGGAATGAGTGGTGATAGAGCCCGTAAAATCTCGCATGAATTAAATTCTAATTCTTCTCAAAAACTGCATTGTGCCTTCCCAGTTAAACAGATATGATGGTCATTAAACAAATAAGGTGAATTTTTTAGTATAAAAACTTCTAATACAGATAGAAGCTTAAATTTCTTTTTAATTTTTTCCTTTATTTCTTTTTCAAAGAGATTTAATGTTTTTGCAGATTGAAAAAAATCTTTGAGGGTTTTGGAGATTAACCAAGATGGCCGATCGAGAAGCCTGCTCCAGGATTGAACAGTACCAAGTTTTTGTTTGCTGAAAGGTACAAACCAGTTGAAAGTCATAGGAGAATATCAACTGTGTATGATGCCACATGTTTAAGCAAAAAAATGTCTACAAGTGGGCTAAATTGTTTGAAGAAGGACAGAGCAGTATTGAGGATGATGACAGGCAAAGGAGGCCTACTCCTGAGGTGATCGAATCAGTCAATGACCTCATTCAGTCTGACAGAAGGGTGACAGTGGATGACAATTCAAGGACTTTGAGCCTATTTGTTGGGACAGCACACAAAATTGTCCTTGATGACTTTGACTACTCGAAGGTCAGCTGCTGGTGGGTGCCCAAACGGTGCAGAGCATCAACTAGCTGGGCTGGGAACTGCTCCCTCATCGTCCTTACAGCCAAGACCTTGCCCCTTCAGGCATTCACCTGTTTGATGTCTTGAAAGCGTTCACGAGAAGCACAAAGCTTCAAAGTGACGATGAAGTTAAAAGTGCTGTGAATGATTGGCAGAGACATCGATCCAAATATTTTTACGCTGAGGGAATATGGAAGCTTGTGCACAGATGGAAAAAATGTGTGACACTGCTGGAAGACTACGCTGAAAAAAGTAAGCTTATATCTGTATTAGAAGTCCTTGTACCGAAAGATTCACTTTTTTATTGAATGACCCTCGTTTCTGACTGCTCAATAAAGACTGTTCATTCTGTTGTTCTAAAAAGCATCAATACCAGATATGCCGTCATCATAATTGTAACATCAGGCGGGGAATTAAGGAGGGTAATCAGTTAATTCAAAGCCACAGCAACCATTGAAACAAAGGACATGTGTTGTAGTGCATTGTCCCATGAAACAAGCTAACATTCGTCAGCTTTCCTGCCTGTTTGACTTTGATAGCCTTTCGTAAGTGCCTCATCAATTTGGAATAGTACTCTTTTAAAAATATCGTTAAGAGAAGTATGATTCCATCTCTTTTACCTAGCTAGGGGTTAAATAAAAGAGCAGATTAAGTTGTGTTGCCTTTGGTGGCAACTAGTCTACCGCGGAAAGTAATGGCAACCTGAAAGGAGAAACTGCTCAGTCAATCATGTCTTGAAATAGAGATGATCATCCAAGCGTATATAATGTGTGACACTTAACTTAGTCTCTGTTCATGAGGTGGACCGTTTAATGATAATCAATAAATACAATGGCTTTTTGTAAAAAGAACAACTTACTGTTATGGGGAAAGACACCTATTCCTCAGATTATGGACTGTCCCTCCTATATTAATAAGAGTTGACAGGAAGTTAACGGGAGAAATTATTGTGAACTGTTTGAGAAGTTCTTGGGAAGTTTATAGGAGTTCATTAGTTCAGTAGAAGTACTAGGCAGTCGATATTAGTCGGCAGTTAACCGAATACTAAGGAGTCAGCTTTCAATGGAAGATTACCAAGATCCTAACATTTTGGGTGCGTTAAGTCGATTAACAACAGACATAGCACGATTATAACCTTCAGTGTGAAAACTACTCCACAACACTTACAGATAAAATGAACGACACTCTTTGGAGAAGGCATGGAAGGGTATTTTCTACTGTTTGGTTTGTCTCTGACTCATCTTCGGTTAGGAACCAGTTGCTTCGGCCTCAAAAACTGTAATAATTTTTTCGTAAACTTAGACTGGTCCTGGTGCGCTTCTTACCATTTTTCGGAAGACGTTACACCTACCAAGAAGAAGCCGTCGTAATGCAAATTTCCTTATTCAAAATATTCCCAAACTTCACGCGAGACATTTTAATGAATTTGGCTATTTCATTTATTGTCAACTGCTTGCCATTCATCACCATATGATGAAAATATTCAATTATTTCTTTGACGGTGAAAGTTTCAGGACACTAATAATTTCAAGACACTCCCTTCCACTCCTAATTTCAACTGCCGACTTTTACACTGTATCCACAGATTTATTAACTTTATAAGCATGAATAACTTTTTGGAATTAACCCATTTCCTTCAGATACATGATAACACCAAGATGTCAAATTTTGTCCATTTTCAAGAGAAGCCACTACTAATTACATTTGAAGTTTTCTTGGAACAGGCAGGCGTCAGTTTAACTGGAAACATATAATACATTCATTAATAAGAAGAGCTGAAATTAATACTTTCAGAGCTCTGCGACAATCCATCATAGTCAGCCCATGAACAAATTCAGTGCCAAGTACTTTGACAACAAACCGCCTAATTATTATTATTATTCCTTTCCATAATTTTCTTTTCTGTTATAATCGTTTCTCTGTCGTTACTTCGACGGCAAAAAGTTCCGACGAGCTTTATGCAATAGTGTCAAGTGTTCCTTCTTTTACATCTGAGTGATAACCTCCGGAACCATAAGTTTCACCCAGTTCCATTATCTACACATTCTTCTTCTTCTTTTATGAGCCTTGTCCTTTCAGGACGTAGGCGATCATGGCTTTCCACATATATCTATCCCTGGTGGCTCTTAGCACGCCTTCCCGCGTTGCACGATGCATCACCCGTTCCGTCATCCACCTGATCAGGTCCTTCAAATACGTTATCCGCTGCTTTCCCCTGCCTCTTTTCCCCTCTATCTGGCCTGTTTTTATTAGGTTTTCCAATCCCCCCTTCCTCATTGCATGCCCCATGAATTTTAGCTGTCTCTTCCTGATGCTCAGTATTCATTTCCTTTTCGTATCCATTCTTTCCAAAACCTCATTATTGCTCACATGCTCGGTCCATGATATCCGCAGCATCCTTCTGTAGAAACACATTTCAATTTCTTCAAGTTTTTCTTTGATATTCGATGATATTGTCCAACATTTACCGTCATATTGAAGAATCGACATGACATAACAATCCAGTACTCTCCTCTTTGTTTCCAGCAAAATTGTCCTGTTTCCTAATACTTTACTCAACTTCTGGAATGCTTCCTTCGCCATGCCAATTCGTCTCCGGGTCTCTTTGCCAAAAGGTGTTACTGCCGTGCTAATATACGAAGCTGAACATAATAAGAGGTTTGATCGAAAATTATTTAGAATGGCAACATACAAACAAAAAACTACAATACAAATTCATTCGACATTCAAACGAGTCATTTCTAAAGCCACGTTCTTTATCAGTTGATACGGGATACAAGCTTTGACGATCATGTCTCTTTCAAGATTCGACTGATTACGTAGATAATTTTCTCTCAGTAGGATGCCATTTCTTTCTGTGGTAGACTAGTTGTCAACCACGTTTATAGAAGCAATTGTGTCCTGCTATTTAACTGCTATATCTGGAAGAAGATGAGATGTTGGTTGGTTATTTCGATTTTATGACAAATCAACCCCGGCGTGTTATTTATTGCCAACTAAACTTTATTTATTTATTGCTGGCAATACCTTTTTCTTTCAACAATTTATTGTTGTTTATATAAGTTTTTGTGTCTATAGTAACACATTTTTCTTTTCGAGTATCAAGATTCATTGGGATTTTGTTTTTAAGGGCAGGGTCCCCAAGTCCTACCCTGTTATTTAACCCATAACTGGAGAGAAGAGACGGATTAATACCTTTCCCAAGGGTACTAATGCTCAGGTGAATGCATTATATTTAACTGCAGTTTGAACTCGGCTCCCTGATTTTTCTTTCCGATCCTATATGCACTGCACCACAACGCACATCCATCACTATACACTTACAGCACTTGGTATTCCCAAGCGGTCACCCATCTAAGTACTGACCAGGCTCAACGTTGCTTAACTTCCGTGATCGAACGAGAACCGGTGTATTCAACGTGATAGGCCGTAACCCCAAGACGGGAAGTATTCAAACCTTCCCCAAGGGTATTTGCGCATAAGTGAATGCAATGGAATTCGAACTCGACTCTCCGATTTCTCATTCTGTGTCAATATCCATTAGACGAATTTCAGGAACTCTTTTGATATGATTGTGAACAGATGAGTCGTCGTAAATTTCTCCGACGCCTTGAAATATTTTTCTGTTTAAGTGGATTGTAATCTTTGAGGAAGAAAGTGTCACAAGTTATAATCTAGGGATTATTGTAGTTTTTGAACGTTGAGAATATTGTCAGTCAGTTAAGTGCCATACGTGATACACGCTTAGGCGATCACATCTCTTTCGAGACATGACTGACTGGACAGAATATTTTCCCTCAGTGGGTTGTCATTACTTTCTGCAGTAGACTGTTTGCCCACCAAGTCTATAGAAAACATAATTGCTTGGTGTGAAAGGAATATAAAATAATAAATAAAAATAACAAATTACTGCCCACTTTGTCGGTACAAGCTGGCCTAACTAAAGATCTAAATATGACTTAACTTACACATATCTTTAATCAAATGGGTCACCTCGGCGTAGTGTAATATTTAGCAAGCTTGTCTTGCTGGAACCTGTTTCAACTGAGTAGTGAGTTGCATCCTCACTGGGTACCTCATGCTTTCGGCTTTTGGCCACGTCTAAGCGGTGCATAGATAATCAACTCTCATTAATCAAATAGAAACCAAAGAAAGAAACCTAAATGAAAAATATTATCAATAATGGGAAAACTGTATTTTGATTTTTATTCAACTGGAACGGATGGTTGCTTTTCACAGAATCCTATCTGTATTGACGTCACTCGCAAAATTTTATTTTATTATCGCTGCCATATAGGATAGTTTCGCTAATTCCCATTGCGTGTATGTGTTTAGCGAAATCGGTGAAAGAAGATGCTGTTAATGTTTTCTACCAGCAACTGGCGGCCACAGTCCTAACTTTATGCTATTTGACCTATAACCGGAGAGAAGAGGAGGATTAATACCTTTCCCAAGGGTATTTGTGCGTAAGTGAATGCGAGGTATTCAACTGGAATTCGAACTCGGCTCCCCGATTTCTCGTTCCGAGTCGATATTCACTGCACCACAACGCACATCCTGCACCACAATCAAATCTAGTACATTGTTGTTATTATTATTGTTATTATTATTATTATTATTATTCGAATCATTTTTTGTCAACCGGAGATCTTGTATTATGGGTGTTGTTCATTAAGTTCTATGATATTCGACAACACTTCTCGTAGAATATTTGTAGAAGCAAGCAACGCAACTTTCTTAAGCAATGAAACCTTTTCTTCTTCTTTTTAGATGTGCCGTGTCCATTCAGGCCGTAGACGATCATTGCCTTCCACATATCCTTATCACTTTAGCTCTTAACAAAACTTCTCAATTTATCCCTCTCAAAGCCCGCTCCGCACTTCGTCTACTCAAGTCCCTGAATTATGTCACGTGTTGGTTTCCCTTGTCTCTTCGTCCCTCTATCCGTTCGAAGAGTATCACATTCTCCAAGCACCCCTTCCTCACTACATGTCCCAGAAAATTTAGCTGTATTTTCTTGCTGTTAAAGTATCAGTTTCCTTTTTGTGTCCATCCTCTCTAAAAGAAATTCGTCTTTGCTCACATCTTTCGTCCATGATATCCTCAGCATTCTTCTGTTGAACCATATTTCGGCTGCATTAAAACTGTCCTTCATTTTTTATGAAATTTTCCAACATTCGCTGCCATATAGAAGGACCGATATCACATAACAATTCAGTACTTTCTTCTTTGTTTCCAGCAAAAATCTTCGCGTCTCTCAATACTCTGGAATATATTTTGACCATACCAGTACGTCTCCGGATGTCAGTGTCGCATTTTTTGTCTTTAAATTAATTTAAATTTCCACCAGCCTTACGTGAGACACACTTTGGGCGATCCTGTCTCGAAAGAAACATGACTGACTTGGTAGAAGATTATCCCTTAGTAGATTACCATTGTTTTCAGCGGTATACTGGTTTCCAGACAAGGATATAGAACCCAATTTCTCCTATTATTTAACCCATATATGGAGGGAAGAGACAGATTAAAACCTTTCCCAAGGATATTTATGCGTAAGTGAATGTAAGGAATTCAACAGGAGTTCGAACTCGGCTCCCCGATTTCTCGTTTCGAGTCGATTTCCACTGCACCACAATCCTATAAAATTTTTATACCTGCTTGATTTTAGTCTCCCTTAGTTAGACCTTAAATTTTTGAAATATGCTTTCACTTATTACCAGGCTTTCTGTTTTCTTGTAGTTTATATGAATATCTTTCTTTCCACTTTCTCCACTTGTAGGAGGTCTTGTAGTTTACTTTGTGTCCCTGCTATCAGTACTGTATCATCTTCGTATCTTTTATTGTTCAGATAGCTGCCACTAATGACGAATCATGGCAAAACATCTATAAAATTATGAGGCAGTGGCATACTAGGCTTTATTCTAATTGTTAAAATTTGGGTCATTAGTTTATGTAGTTAGACCCCAACGGCCTAACATTAGCCTCATCGAACCACACTTTGAACACCTAAATCATGACGTCAGCGTACTTTTTAAGGTTTCCAATTTCTTTCACCAAACCACTAACGGTCAAATCGATGAAGGGGCTTGTTCGTATTCAACGATGGCTTCTGCTTTGGTAGCTTCAAGGATGCAATCTGTTGAGATTTCAAAATTCCATATGTTATTTATTTTCTCGTTTAGGATCGTATTTTCTGGTTTGTGGTGGTACCATTTGGTTTAATTTCAAGTTCAGAATTCTTACATCGTCATCAATGCTAATGGGAGGCCATTTTGAATTCATTCTGCGTAAACATTCCACAAGTGTCAATCTTGTGGTGTCATTTATTAGCTTTCATTGTTTGAATACTCTTCAAGGTAAAGTGATCTTCCGGACAAAATTAGTATTCAAGGATTATTATTATTATTATTATTTATGCAACGGTCGCACTACCTACCAAGTCTGCGAGAAGACCTAAAGCAGGTCGTGGTATGTTGTTATGGCTCCATTTCATGTTTTTTCTATCTCACCCTAACATCCCTAGCGTTACATAGATAAATTTATCTTTAGGGTGGGGGCTGTGCTTAACAAGACAATCTTTTGCATATCTCTTAAGTTGGGGTTTCCAGGGATTCTTTCAATGTTTTGTTTTGTTCCATTTTTTATCATTCCAAGTACACCTACCATTGTAATATAATAATCTGGCCCCACCCGAAGAAGGAAGTGAGGAAGCGGGGGCGTTTTCCGGCCGTTGAAAGGAACGGATGGTTGTTTGACCTTATTTCCGGCAGTAGCGGAAATGGCCACAAGAGGCAGACAGAACAGGTGTCTCTGAGAATTTACGTAGGCGTCGTGTAGGCGTCGCGGATCGAGGCAAAACCCGGAAGAAACAAGTTCCGGTTTTGGAAGATATAAAAAGACCTCGAAATCAAGGATTCGCCAGAAGTCGAAGAGAAGTCGAAGAAGAAGCTAGAAGAGTCAGAAGAGTCACAGTCGGTCAGTCTCGACAGACGAGTCTGGGCAGAGAGCCAGACAAGACCAGAGTAGAGGAGCAACAGATACGACGACACCCCCCCGTCACCCTGTCAACCTTAGAGGCGCGCTCCCTCAACTCTCTGTTCACTAGGCCACACGGTCCATCGTTTATTAATAAAAATATCACAAGTCATATTTTTATATACATGCTTGTTTGTTGTCTGTCATTATATAACACCATAACTGACAGGATTCTTGTTTTCAGTTTTCACATTTTTTTCTATTTCATGCAAATCATGCTCTAAAAATCTGAAAAGGGAAACGAAAATAATGTTTCTTTTTTTTGTAAAACATAATTTTTACCTGAATTTTATCGATAAATCAACTTTTGCCATGAGTGTCATTCACATGAGTCCGTATTTACGCCACGCTGTAATTTTTGTTCATAAGTTCTAGTGATACTGTTAGGGATAATAGTTTTTAGCTGTCTGAATTTCTTACATAAAATCTATCATTATTATGGCCTCTTGAATAATTTATAAAGAATATTTTCTCTTTCTCTTGTCGTCGCTTTTTAGAGAAACGTTCCAGTCGACATTTTTTATAATTTATGATCTTTTACTAAGCAACATAAATCAAGAATAACGTCTCACATAATCTGAAGATGAATGTGACTAAATTTCATTCTAGCTACTGATTACTTTACCAAGCCTAATCGTTATGGCTCCATCCAAGTGAAAGAGACTTCAAAAAATAATGAAGTCGAGTTTGAATATCCTTATCAGAACATTACTCTTCTTTTATGCGTGTCCCTTCAAGAAATAGGTGATCATTAGCCGCTACATCATCCAAGCACTTCTAGCTCTAAATTTCTTTCCTGTTATTCCTCCTGAACCCATCTCTGTCATCTGTGGCTTACGACCATATCACGTTGAATACACCGGTTCTCGCTCGATCACCGAAGTTAAACAACGTTGAGCCTGGTCAGTACTTAGATGGGCGACCACTTAGGAATACCAGGTGCTGTAAGCGTATAGTGACGGATGTGCGTTGTGGTGCAGTAGATATCAGCTTGTAAAGAGAAATCGCTGAGCCGAGTTCGAATTCCAGTTGAATACCCTGCATTCACTTAAGCACTGGTACCCTTGGGAAAGGTATTAATCCGTCCCTTCCCTCCAGTTATGGGTTAAATAACAGGGTAGGACATAGGGACCCTGCCCTTAAAAACAAATCCCAATCAATCTTGATACTCGAAAAGAAAAAAAGTATTACTAGATACAAAAACTTATATAAAAACAACAATAAATTGTTGAAAGAAAAAGGTATTACCAGCAATAAACAAAAAAAAATTACTTGGCGATAAATGACCCGCCAAGGTTGATGAGCCATAAAACTAAACAATCAACCAACCAACTGTCATCTGTTTGTTACATTTGCTCAAACCCATCAAATATGCCACGCAATTTTTTCTCCTGATCCCATTTGACTATATCCACCCTGTGAGCAACAGATACTCCAAGTCTTCCTTCCTCATTACGTGTCTTAAATACTTCATCTGTCGCTTCCAGATTTTAAGTACAAGTTCTGTTTTTTTCCGTTCTTTTCAAAACCTCGTCGTTTCTCAGGTCTATATTATCCTCAGTATTCTTCTGCAAAAAACACATTTAGGTTGCTTCAAGTCACCTTTTCGTCTTTGAGGAAATTGTTCAGCAATCGTTGCAGTACTGAAGGACAAATACCACGTTACAGTCCAGTCTTCTTCTTCTTTTTCAATATTTTCGTGTCTCTCAAAAACTGGTCAGGTTTTGGAATATGTCATTTATCATCCCAATACCTTTTCAGATCACAGTGTCGTATATTCTATGAACTGTAAGAAAACTTCCCAGGTATTTAATTCTTTTTATCTGCTTGATTTTACCATCTTCGACCTGTAAGTGGCATTTGGGGATCAGCTTTTTGCTGATGAGCAATGCATACATTTATTTTACAGTGTATATTTAATCGTTTTTGTTTTACACTTTTCTTTTCTACGTTCTTTAGGAAGTTGTCTATTTTTCTTTCTGTGTCTGCTATCAGCACTATGTCATCTGCAAATCTTATAAAGTTAGGACTGTGGCCGCCAGTTGCTGGTAGAAAACATTAACAGTATCTTCTTTCACCGATATAGCTAAACACATACACGAAATGGGAATTAGCGAAAATATCCTATATGGCAGCAATAATAAAATAAAATTTTGCGAGTGACGTCAATACAGATAGGATTCTGTGAAAAGCAACCATCCGTTCCAGTTGAATAAAAATCAAAATACAGTTTTCCCATTATTGATAATATTTTTCATTTAGGTTTCTTTCTTTGGTTTCTATTTGATTAATGAGAGTTGATTATCTATGCACCGCTTAGACGTGGCCAAAGGCCGAAAGCATGAGGTACCCAGTGAGGATGCAACTCACTACTCAGTTGAAACAGGTTCCAGCAAGACAAGCTTGCTAAATATTACACTACGCCGAGGTGATCCATTTGATTAAAGACATGTGTAAGTTAAGTCATATTTAGATCTTTAGTTAGGCCAGCTTGTACCGACAAAAGTGGGCAGTAATTTGTTATTTTTATTTATTATTTTATATTCCTTTCACACCAAGCAAGGTAGTACTTCCACTGATGTGCAAGGGGTTCCAGTGAGTGGAGAGGGAAAAAGAAAAGAGGGTACAGGCGATGTCGAAGAAAAGCTAAGAGAAAGGTGTGAATTATGGCGATACAAGAGATCAGTTGTCGAAGCATATGAACGTTTGGAGATTGCAACTATCAGGGAAGCAATTATACGGAAATAGTTCTACAGGAGAGTGATACTAAAAAAATGCCAGGGTAAAAGTGACAGTTACAGTTGCTTATTTTGACTGTAAAACTGGGGGATCTATTTGCCAATCTAGTAGCACGTGTAAATCTATGTGTTTGGAGTAGCAGGGAATGGAACTCATCAGAGCAGAAGCCGTGAAAATATTTGTAGAAAAGATAAGGGGAGTTTGTGTTTGAGTTTTGTTTAATGGCATATCAACTTCTGTGGGTTATTTAATGTCAAAAAAGTGAAGTTTTAAGGTATTTTAATGTTTGGTAATAGTGAGAAGATTGATTTAGTTAGACTTTAATGAATTTTTAAAAATGTTTTCTAGTTTAGAAAACTGAAAATGTCTTCTAGCTTTGTATTCAAAAATGTTTTACAGAGAATAATGGTTTTCCTTCAAAAGTGTGTTATGGCAATGTATTGTAATATTCTTTCAAAAATGTATATTTTTCAATAAAGTCTATTTTTATGTATATATTTCTAGAAAAGTCTATTTTTATACGTTCATAGTGTTTTGGCCCCATTTTGGGGGCTAATTATTTGCCCATAGCTGAGATCCTAACAGATGCTACCACTCCCGGTCATGGTGAATCTTGGAACAACAGCAATTAAGAAATGGTTCCATGCTCTTCACAATTTCTAATCATAGGTTTTGCTGCCGGATGCAGTTTATCGTCATGCCCAGGATCAAAAGATAAGGGGAAGCCACATCTCGTCGGTGAGAAAGTGATTGAAGTCGAGCGACCAAATCGGGGTTGATTACATTGCAGATCCTCTTTTTGTATTTTGTCGAGAAACCCAAGATGAATAACAGGAGGACATGAACAGATATCGTAACGGTATTCAATGTACGTACTGATTCGATGTATTCATTCCACTTTAGATAGGGTGAGAGAGTGATGGTGAGGAGGCGCAGTGTATTAATTTCTAAGAGGCTAGCGAGACCTATACTGATGGAAGGTAGAAAAGCTTCTCTATGATGGTTAAAAAAGAGCAACTTCGTTTTGGGCGCATTAAAATTTTCGAGCCATTTTTTACCCCGATCATTGACAGAGCAGAAACGAGGTTTACTTTGCAGAATTATTATTGCAGAAACCGATAATGTAGAAGTGGCGGTAACATTTGACTGTTTTAATTGTAAAAAGATAAGACAATCTTGTAGCTCGAGTAAATTATTGAAGAGAGGCGGGAGATAAGCTGCTAGTCAGAGAAACAGCCGTGAAAATATTTAGAGAAAAGACAGAGAGAAGCCACACCCCATGTGTGAGAAAGGAACTAAAGTCGAGATGCCAGGTCAGGATCGATTACATTACATTGCAGATCGTCCTTTGACTTTTGTCGAGAAACCTGAGATGAATAGCAGAAGCACCCGACCAGATAGGACAACAGTATTAAATGCATGGACAAATGGTAGATGTGTAAATGTGCAAGATGAATTCTTACGGCAAAAAAACTTCCAAACTCGGCACAGCGACCCAAACCCCTGAGCAGTAGATATAGGACAATGAATGGCTTGTTAATTTTCACAACTGCAAAAATAAACTGCTCTCTACTAATCATCTGAGAGACCATCTGTCTGCCTTTCATCATCATGGCTGATAATAACATGTGACTCCTTGAGTCTTCTCAAACGACTGTATAGAATTCATTGCTAAGTAAGCGGCTATAAGTTTCGTTCACTGTGTAGAAATAGACAATTTAGCTTTCAAGAATATAGCTTATATATCTATAAATCTATCCTTCGTCCATGATTAAAATATTGCTGCCACATGTTCCGGTACTCCTAGTATATATTTAGAGATTCTTGATAAAATGCAGAAAATAATTAGCAATATTTACAGTATGCGTAGAAAGAAACAAATCACAATAGCAAGCATAGAGAAGGGAGTTCCACAGGCGGGTAGTGTGCAAAAGAAACCTAATAAAGCAGAAATTGGTGGCTAAATTTGACTACTTTTAGTAGCACGAATTCATTCATGTGGACGGATCACCAGGTAAGGATCGTCATTGAAGAAGCCGTGAAAATATTTTTAGGAAAGACACATCCCGTCGGCTAGAAAGTGTCTGAAGACAAACTACCCGCTTCCTGACACCCACTTTGTTCTGTCACTCATTCTCATGACGTTCCTCCTATATAACCCCCTGTACAACAGTGGCAGTATAATGCCTAACTTGGGTCGATACGATTATATAACAAAAAGGAGATAAATGTAATCTATGTCATAAAAAAAACAAAACTTGTCATCTTAAAACATATTAAGGATCCAAATTTGTTTAATAAAAGGTGATTTAATGACCACGTGCAGTCACAGAAAAAATACATACTTAAACTCGTTGACTCAGATTGACATAGATCCCTCTTTACGTTTGCCTGTTTCTTTCTCTTTTTCGTTCGTTTTCTTTCTTTCTTTCTTTCTCCCGCAATATTACTTTTAACAATTATTAATTAGCATTACTATACATATGTGCACCATCCTCATATGTATATTTATTAATTTACGTCAATATATATATATATATAATTCCAAGTGAAGAGGAATCAAGGTCTTTTTCATATTTTGAGTGCTCTGGCATTTATTTTATTATAAACAGTGCTCAATATAATGAGTATTATAGAGCTTGATATAATATAATATAATTATATGGTTATGTCAATTTTACATTGCTACATGGAAATTTCTATGTTTCGAGATTAATTCTCATCATCAGGCAATGTTGGTGTTGTTGTGCAGACGTTTTACATTTAAATGACATATACTTTCGGTTTACTGTGAATGTATGTGGGTGTTTTTTGCGTGTATGCGTGGCTAATCAGAATGGAGATTCACCTTGGGGTTTGACCCCGGAGAATATCTGTGCTAACCAACATTTTTCCTCCTCTTTGTTTCTTCTTTCTTTGACCCTATTCTTCCCTTGTCTATATTCGCTCGCATTCGTCTGATCTTATCATTTTCCCTTCAGTTTTATTACATTTTATGTGAT
The DNA here is from genome assembly GCA_037127315.1 of Ascarosepion bandense. Lineage (NCBI taxonomy): Eukaryota > Metazoa > Mollusca > Cephalopoda > Sepiida > Sepiidae > Ascarosepion > Ascarosepion bandense. The sequence goes on along the minus strand of JBBBDQ010001762.1, from coordinate 2,061,740 downwards.
ATTCTTTTTTAGTAGTAGTATCAATCTTCTTTCTCGTCTTCTTAAGTTTATTTCTTAAATAAAAGATGTTTTCCAAAAAACCCCGAACTGCTATTTTTTCGTTCCATCTATCAATTTGCTGTAAAGGAAAACTAACTTATTCTATTTTTGGCTTTATTTTTATTTTTATTTTTACCTAATTCATCGGTGAGCATGCTATTTAATTTAGGTTTTATCCATTTTCTAATGTGAATAATTTACAATGTCTACATATGACATTAATTTCGTTGCGTTTGTTTAATAAATTTTTATTTTTGAGGGATCTAATAATAAATAGTTTTTCATATAAACATAATGAACATGGTTCATTTAAGGACTTACATGTTTTAGCTTCTTTTAGGATTTTCCATTTTATTTTTGGGTGTCTTTTTGTTTCCTTTAGGTAACAATGATATCTCGATAGGGATTCTATTTCTGTATTTGCTATTATTAAATGAAGAGGTATGCTGGTAAATTCTCTGCTTTAGAGTGTTTTAGTACTCCCTATATAGACTTTTATATTGTTTGGGTTTTCCTTCGTCCTTATTTCATATTGATAGATTATCGATTCCGTCAAACACCTATTTTCTAGCGGACAGTTTATGTGGCTTTTACAATTACATTTTTTCTTGTCTAAATTGTTATTTTCTGTTGCCTAGATATTTTTACTGGTTTTGTTGAATTTTTAAAAAATATTATTATTGTGGTTTTTTATCATTTTTTCTAGATTATTAATACAGCTGTAACTTAATTTTATAGTGTTTTTATTAAATATTTTACTTCGTGGATTTTTCTCCGGGAAGTGGTTCCTAATTAACTCGAGGAATTTTCTTCCCAACCTACCATTTGTCATCTGGTTGTGGGGGTGGGGGGTACCAGATGATTTTTCTATTCCTATTTTTTCTTCGAGAGTTGCTTTTCTTGTTTACATATTTAATATTTGGGTTTATGTATCCACTATTTTCCAATTCAGTATTATAAAAATCGCTATGTTTATTGAACACTTCCTCATTAGCCGAGTTTCTACTAATTCTGTATTCTATTGATGAGGGTATATGCTTGATGATAGACGGAGGGTGGTTAGATTTGGGTGGATGTATAAAGGGTTTGTGTTTGGTTTCTTGTATGGTTAGTGTATATTTTTCTATATATCCAAAGTTACATCGAGGAAATCTACTTTTTTATCTTAGCTTTAACTGTTACTTTTAAATTGAGATTTTTAAACTCCTTGTATATCATTTTTCTTACCCTGTCAATTTTGAAGTTTGTGGTATTTCTTATTACTATAAGTCCGTTATCTCTATAAAGTCCAATGTCTTTAGTGTTTATATATATATATACAAAATTGATAATCAAGAAAAATCGGGTGATAGAAGGAGTGATCTGATTTTAATCAAATTTGATACACTCATAGACAAAGACATAAGAAAAGATATTCAGAAGTTTCAAGGTTGCAGTTCTTACAATAGTGCAGAAAATCGATAATATATATATATATATATATATATATATATATATATATATATATATATATATATATAAGGAAGGATGTTTGTGCGTGTGTCTTTTTATCTGCCTGTATGTCTGTATTTTTTTCAGCACTTTTTTTTTAGTCTTTGCTTTGGGTTTGGCTCTAAGTAGGTATAATTGTACTTTTTTATTCTCAGCCTTGATACCATTTACTCAGAGGACTTATTAAGCCTTCAAAAATCAGTTTACGACGCAAAAAATTATTTGCTATCGATACCAGGAAATCAAAATTTGACTTACATCCATTCATTTTTCTTTCAGTCTACGGTTTTACTTTAACTGGAAACAACTATTGCTTTTTAGTCTTTCGTGCCAACGTCCAAAGGGTCTGAGCTCCAGGACCATGGATTAGTTTGAAAGCTTTCATTACACGCGAGCAACGCCGGGCTATAAGGCAAGTACATAGATAGATAGAAACAGACTGAGATAGAAAGATAGACAGATAGCTAAATAGCTAGTTAGATAGATGTGTACAAATTGAGACTATTATTAAAATATGAACAGTTCTGTATTTATTTGCATCTCTCTCTCTCTCTATATATATATATATGTGTGTGTGTGTGTGTGTCCTTCTATCACACGTCTTGTGACATATACAATAATCAATCAACGTTGGCACCGTTGATTTTCTTTATTACGGGCTATTAAACTTTGCAAACAGTTATGAAAGCGCTTTATCATAAACAGCGCCTTATTTTATTTTTTGCGATAATTATATAGTCTAGTAGTGAAAAATATCTATATCTATCTATCTATAAACTCTGTTATAATAGTGTGCGTTCTGTAGATATACATGTGTGTGTATGTGTTTGTGTATAAGAAACAGTAAAATTCAGTATATATACTGTTAAGTAACAAACACTAAGGTTCTTATTGCTCTTTTTTATGCTTATATATGTTTGTGTGTGTGTGTGTGTGTGTCCTTCTATCACACGCCTTGTGACATATACAATAATCAATCAACGTTGGCTCCGTTTATTTTCTTTATTGCGAGCTATTAAACTTTGCAAACAATTATGAAAGCGCTTTATCATAAACTGCGCCTTATTTTATTTCTTGCGATAATTATATAGTCTAGTAGTGAAAAATATCTATCTATCCATCTATCTATCTGTAGCGTTCTGTAGATATATATGTGTGCGTAAGAATCAGTAAAATTCAGTATATATACTGTTAAGTAACAAACAGTAAGTTTATTATTGTTCTTTTTTATTGCTTATATATATATATATATATATATATATATATATATGTGTGTGTGTGTGTGTGTGTGTGTGTGTATGTGTGTCAGTGTTTGTGTGTGTGTATACAATAATCCTCTTAAAATATTTTGCTGTTATTTTTAATGACAAAGGTACACTCCTTTCTGAAACTACTCGTAGAGAAAACGACCATAATCCGTTGAAATTTTCTATGAACCTCAAGCTATCATGTGTGTTCTTATTTTCCTCCTGTTCCTGAGAGGATCAGATGACGTCTTGTGCCTTAGCGGTCTATCACCTGGAACTGACCGGAGCAGACAAGTCTTATCTCTACAAGCGCTAAATAGGAACTTAGTATTTCTTTTCCTCTCAAAATCGTGACAATTACTGCTTCCTCACGTTACCTTCCTGAATTCGTCTTAACCAAATAAAGATAATCAACCTTCGCACCCCTTCATTCTTTAACACGGATATATATGTCAATGTTATGATCAAGTTTATTGCTTTGCGGTCAAGGTAAATTGAATTTCTTTGTTGAGAATTCTGCCGATGTTAGCGAAACGCTCGGCTTGAACGCGTTTAATTAATGAAAAAGGCCTGTTCGACAAGTAAAAGTTGCCATATATCCCCGAGGTTTCAGCTGGGGAAAAGTTTTGACTGAAGCAATCTGTTTGATTAAGAAACAATTGAACGCTGCGCAGACAGCTCAGAAAACCGTAACTGTAGGATAAGAAAGAAGAGTTCTCGCTCGATTCGAGTTAGAAATGCAAAGTTCTCCAGTGGGAAATAAATTCACTGTCAGTGGATCAGCCAGTTAATATAAAGGAAGACAAAATACTAAATAAGCTATTCAAAGAGAATGGAAACAAATAAACCAATCTATTTTGAGTGTCTGGTGGAATTCAATTTCACCCTTGCCCTCAAGTCGAAATATTGATAAAGACTTACGAAAACTAGTCGCTGGTTTAAACTGTTAAGTAGTTTACCTGTTATCTATCTTATAAAAAACCCATCAGAAAAAAAACAAATGCTGTGTTGGTGCCATTTCTACTTTGGCGCTACACAATCATTTCTTGTGGTGTTGTACGTGGGTAAATGTTTTCTAAATTACAACCAGTTTCTATATTATCGGTGGTTATCTATGTGAACACTTTCGTTGATCTCGTTATTTGCCCTTCTGTAGCTCGGAATTATCATCAACCCATCATATCTATATAATCAGTGATTATCTATGTGAACACTTTCGTTAATCTCGTTATTTGCCCCTTTGTAGTCCGGAACAATCATCAACCCATCATATCTATATAATCGGTGGTTATCTATATAAACACATTCATTGATCTCGTTATTTGCCCTTTTGTCGTCCGGCACTATCATCAACCCATCATGTCTATATAATCGGTGGTTATCTATGTGAACATTTTCGTTGATTTCGTTATTTGCCTATCTGTTGTCCGAAAAAATCATCAACCCATCATGTCTATATAATCGGTGGTTATCTATGTGAACACTTTCGTTGATTTCGTTATTTGTCATCTGTACATTGGCGCTGCAGAATCATTTCTTTTGGCGTTGTTCGTTGGTAAATATTTCCTACTTTTCAACAGACAAAACCTTTCTTTTTTTATCAGTATTTCAATAGAAATGTTCTTACATCCACTGTACACAACAGTCTAGAAATATACTTCTAAGGGGTGGAATGCAATAGATGCAGGTGGAAATTGCCCGAATTATTTTAGTAAGAAGGAAATTCTATTTAGCCGATTTTTCCCAAGTGCTGCGGATTTCTGTAACTGGTGAGGAGCATTTGAGTGAATGCATCACCGACTTTTAAAACCTTAAACTTTCAACGCAAGAAGAAGCAAAAGAGGAAGAAAAAATAAGTCGAAGAATAAGATGATGATGATGATGATGTTGAAGAAGAAAAAGAAATTGAAGAGACCGGACATGAAGAAAGAGAAGGATATCAAAATGGTTAATGTGAAAAAGAAGAACAAGACGAAGTAGAGTAAGAAGACAAATAAGAAAATAAGTAGACTAAGAAGTAGACTAAGAAGAAAAAGTTGAAGAAGGAGACATACAAAGAAGATGATGGAAAAGAAGAGGATGAGGAAGGAGTAAAGGAACATGAATAAAAATAGTTAGACGAACAAGAGACGAAGAAGAAAACGATAAAGAAAAAGAAAAAACAAAATGAAGAAGATGATGATAGAAAAGAAAACTAAAAGAACAAAAAACGACGAAGAAATAGCAAATGAAAAAGAAAATGAAACACAGGAAAAAGAAAATATATGAATCGGAAGAAGAAGAAAGCAAAGAAGACTAAAAAGACGTAGAAAAAGTTGTAGCAAACAGAAACGAAAACGAAGAAAAAGACGCATAAGAGCACAAGAGATTGGAGAAGACGAAAAAGAAGAAGCAAATGAAAAAAGATGATGACGCCATAGTTGAAAAGAAGACAAAGAAGAGAAAGAATAAAAAGTAGAAAAAGAAAAGATGTAAAAAAAAAGATGAAAGAAAAGAAGACGAGGGAAACAAAGAAGACAAAGAAGAGAAAGAATAAAAAGTAGAAAAAGAAAAAAGATGTAAAAAAAAAGATGAAAGAAAAGAAGACGAGGGAAACAAAGAAGACAAAGAAGAGAAAGAATAAAAAGTAGAAAAAGAAAAAAAGATGTAAAAAAAAGATGAAAGAAAAGAAGACGAGGGAAACAAAGAAGACAAAGAAGAAGAGCATGAAGAAGAAGTAAAAGATGAAGAAGAAAAAAGAATAGGACGACGAAGAAGTTAAAAGAGAAATAAGAAAAATGAGAACCGAAGATGAAGCAGACAAATAAAAATATTCTAGGTCCTACATTTTTTCTTATCTACATTAAAGATCTCGCTGATGTAATAAGATCCCGTAGGCATATACGGTGACGACACTACGGTTAATGTTCGCCTCGATCAAAAATCTGCCAAGGGTGACAAAACAAAAGCTCGCAGGCGAGCTTGAAAAGGACCTCCAGTCTGTGGTGGTCGATACGATTGTAAGAATTTTCCCCTGTGCCTCTTCTATAAATATTTTCACGGCTTCGACTCCGATGAAGTTAGTTCACTGGTGCCCCCTAGGTATGAATTTGCACGAGATACTAAATTAGCAACTACGTCCCACACTTTTACAGTGAAACCGATAAAATGTAACCGCAATCTCTACTCCAACAGTTTCTTTTCTCGCACTTCCCGCCTGTTGAATTCCCTTCCACATACTTGCTTCCCCGATAGCTACAATCTCTAGGAGTTTAAATGTAAGGTCAATATACATCTATCACACTAACTCACATCCATTCTCTCAAACACTCTTCCCATCTACCCAATGCTCATCCTCGGTATCCTTACACGTCTATCACACTCCTTCGGACATTTCCTATAACTAACCACTATTTCTCAACAATTTACCTATGTAACCCCCTGCGCAGTAGTGAAATGGGTGTGAAATGATTAAAAAACAATGTAAAGTCAATAGTAACCTTCTATTTCAATAAATTGCACCTCATTTCTTCAGTATTCTCATCCCTCTCCTACCCGCTTCCTGATATCCCTTTATTTTGTCATTCCTTCTCATAATTTTCCTCCTATGTAATCCCATTCAAAACAGTGGTAGTAAAATGCCTTGCTTGGGGCCATTACGAAAAAATTATAAAAAAGATAGATAGATAGATAGATAGATAGGTAGATAGATAGATAGGTAGATAGATAGATAGGTAGATAGATAGATAGGTAGGTAGGTAGGTAGGTAGATAGGTAGATAGGTAGATAGGTAGATAGGTAGTAGGATAGATAGATAGGATAGGATAGATAGATAGATAGGTAGATAGATAGGTAGATAGATAGGTAGGTAGGTAGGTAGATAGATAGGTAGGTAGATAGATAGGTAGATAGATAGATAGGTAGGTAGATAGATAGATAGGTAGATAGATAGATAGGTAGGTAGATAGATAGGTAGGTAGATAGGATAGGTAGGAGTAGATAGGTAGGTAGGTAGATAGGTAGGTAGGTAGATAGGTAGGTAGGTAGATAGGTAGGTAGGTAGATAGGTAGGTAGGTAGATAGGTAGGTAATGGAGATGGAAATAGATAGATAGATAGATAGATAGATAGCCCGACAGCTACAATCTCCACGAATTTAAATGTAAAGTCAATAGTCATCTCCTATCTCACTAACCTGCATCCTTTCTCATGTTCCGTTCTCCGTCCACTCCACCCTCATCAGTATTTTCATCCTTCTCTTACCCACTTCCTGACAACCACTATAACCTGTCACTCTTTCTTATAACTTTCCTCCTATGTAATCCCCTTCAATACAGTGGCAGTAAAATGCCTTGCTTGGGGCGATACGATTAGGAAAAAGATAGATAGATAGATAGATTCTCCAAGAATTTAAATGTAAAGTCAATAGTCATCTCCTATCTCACTAACCTGCATCCTTTCTCATGCTCCCTTCTCCGTCCACTCCACTCTCATTACTATTCTCATCTTTCTCTTACCTACTTCTTGACACCCCCTATAAACAGTCACACTTTCTCATAACAGTCAACCTGTATAAGCCCCTGCACAACAGTAGCCGTAAAATGCCTTGCTTGCGGCGATACGATTATAAGAAAATATACGAAGAAACCAACGAAGACTAAGCTGAAGAATAGCTAGGGAAGAACCAAACGATGAAGAAGAAAAAGAAGAAGAAATAATAATATTTTTTAAAGATTTCTTCATAAACTTTGTTTTTAATTTTAACATTTAAATGGTTTCTTACGTAAAGAATATAATTTGGCCATGATCTTTACGGCTATGTGCGTAGTAGCCGGAGTATCTACCACAAAAACAAACACGATTTGCCATTGAAGACAAATACATTATAAAAATCAATTAGTTTTAATTAAAGCCGCACATTTCACAAAAGCGTTTGAATTTTTCTTTTTATTTACGTCAAACAATTAACAACTCCATAGCGATAAAGAGGTAAAACAAAACAATACACTTTGATATTACATTTTCTAGAAACTCATGGATTTGATTTCAAATCTGCGGCTACGAAAGAGTTGGATGGTAATTTTCAAAACAAAGAGATCAGCAGAACACATGAAGACAAGCATATCTTTAATCTCTTACGTCCGGAAAGAGAATCTATCTAAGATTATTTATAAATGGAACTTTGTCTGTGTGTGTTTGTGTGTGTGTGTCTTACCTATAGACTCGGAAACGGCTGAACTGAGTTTCTTGAAAATTTACACATTTGTACTACAAGCGTCTGCGAGTGTTCTTGGCTAGGTTTTGTTTCGAGATACCCCCGATAAATATCGAAAATCGATGATCGAAAAAAATCGGGTTATAGAAGAAGTGGCCCGATTTTAATCAAATTTGATACACTCATAGACAATGACATAAGATATTCAGAAGTTTTAAGGTTGCAGTTCTTACAATAATGCAGAAAATTTTATATCGATACTAGGAAATCAAAATTTGACTTACATCCAGTCATTTTTCTTTCAGTCTACGGTTTCGCCTTAACTGGAAACAACTATTGCTTTTTTAGTCATTTAATAAAGACGTACTTGTGCCTTGCATCTTTTATGTAAGGCTTCAGAATTTTAAAAAAAACTCTGTTGTAAGGCTTTCACTGATCAGAGAAAATAAATTTGAACTCTTCGATTTTCATCATAAACTTAATATTCATATAGGTTTCCTTAAAATGTTTACAATTTTGAAAAACATATTTTGTGTGCTTATTTAACATTTCATCTCCAACTTTTCAATTAGTAGCAATACACTTTCATGGCTTCTTCTCCAGTGAACTTAGCTCACTGGTGCCCCCTATGTATTAACTTACAAGAGTTACTAGACTAGCAACTACGTCCCACTCTTTTACAGTGACACTGATAAAGGAATTTAAATGTAATGAAAATAGTCACCTTGAGCAAACACTCTCAGTAGACCTCAAGTGAAATGACTATATCGAATCCATAGGTAAATCCGCTGCTAAGAAAGTCGGTACTCTGTGCAGGGCCAGGAAGGTTTCCCTGTCTGAATCCATCATGCACATACATAAATCTACCATCCGCCCGTGTATTGAATACTACCACATCTGGTCAGGTGCCCCTGCTATTCATCTCGGGGTTCGTGACAAAATCCAACGGAGAATCTGTAATGTGATCGATAACGACTTGTCAGCTCTCACCGGCGTGAGGTAGCTTTCCTGTGCCTCTTCTACAAATACTTTCAGGGCTTCTGCTCTAATGAACTTAGCACATTGGTACCCCCTAGGTATGAATGAAAACGAACTCCTAAATTAGAAACTAGGTTTCACCTTTTTACAGCGAAAACGATAAAATGTAACCGCAATTTCTCCTCGAAGTGCTTCTTTTCTCGCACTTCTCCTCTGTGGAATTCCTTTCCGTATACTTGCTTCCCCGACAACTACAATCTCCAGGAATTTAAATGTAATGTCAATAGTCACTACGCCTCCGTGGCCTAACGCTCTCAGCGGACCTCAAGTGGAATGACTATCGAATCCACAGCTAAATCAGGATTTTAAATGTAATGTCGATAGACATCTTCTACCTCACTAACTTGCATCCTTTCTCTCAAGCTCTTTTCTTCATCCCCCATTACACCGGTATTCTCATCCTCTATTACCCTCCTCCTGACATTTTCTATAACTAACCCTTCTTTCTCATCACTTTTCCCTATGTAAACGCCTGCGCAACAGTGGCAGTAGAATGCATTTTGGGGGGTGAAATGATTAAAAAAATTAAAATTAAAAAAAATACGACACTTCCAAAATCGACCTGACCTAATACTGAAGGGAAGCAAATCTGGTTAAAACATAAACTACTATATGAGCTTGTGTAAATAGTTGACAGAACTGAATTCAGATGAGATAACAAAAAGACAACATCTAGTTAAGAGCTATAAAGGAAAAATGTCAAGGATCATGATTACCACAACGAAGAAGAATAGGAAGAAAGGCAGAAAGAAAAAAGAAGAAAGAAAGAAATGTGCAACCATTTCTTTTCCTAACATATCATGGTAGTTAACTGATAAAAAGAAATTTTATGGAATTTCTGCTCGTTTCCGAGTATTGTTAAGAGAAAATATCAGATAATACTAAAAATATATGTATGATTTTTATATTACAAGCATATGGCGGTAATGCTAATTACAAAGGTCGCAATGTTCTTGTAAGGAAACAGTAGACAATCAATGACCGTGCGTCTAGTGCTGATTTCACAGGTAATTTATAAACTCTTTCTATTAAAAGATTTTTTCAGGAAAAGTAGTTACAGGTCCGAAGGTGAATTGGCATATCGAAGGAAGCATTGCAGAAATAGAGTAAAGTATTAAGAAACAAGACAATTTTGCTAAAAACAAAGAAGAGAGTACTGGATTGCTATGTGATGTCAGTTCTTCAATATGGGAGTGAATGCTGGGCAATATCATCGAAGATGAAGAGAAAACTTGAAGCAACTGAAATGTGGTTCTGCAGACGAATGCTGCAGATGTAAAGTGGGGGATCAATTCCATATTGCAATCAATATATAAACTGACCCCTCACTTTGTGGTTTCAGCAGTTTCTATACATTTATATTCCTGAGATCCAAAAGCACAAGGATGCATTCTAGAAGATGAGTAAACTATTAAAAAAAATGACAATTTCGCTAGAAACAAAGAAGAGAGTACTGGATTGCTATGTGATGTCAGTTCTTCAATATGGAAGTGAATGCTAGACAATATCTTCGAAGATAAAGGAAAAACTTGAAGCAACTGAAATGTTGTTCTATAGAAGGATGCTGCGACTATCATGGATCTAGCATGTGAGCAATGATGAGGTTTTGGAAATGATTGAAACGAAAGGAAATTAATACTGAGCATCAGGAAGAGACAGCTGAAGTTCCTGGGGCATGCAATCAGGAAAGAGGGCTTGGAGAACCTGGTACTAACAGGCCGGATAGAAGGAAAAAGAGACAGGGGAAAGCAGCGGATAACATATGTGAAGGACCTAATCAGGTGGATGATAGAACGAGGGTTGTATGGTGTAACAGGAGAAGGCTTGCTAAGAGCCACCAGGGATAGGAAGACGTGGAAAGCCATGATCGCCTACATCTTGAAAGGACAGGTCACAGAGACTAATAAGATGTCCACTACCTAGCATCGCTTTTTCCATTCTTGATGAAGCTTCCTTCCTAGCGTTTTGTTTGATGCACTGTTAAACGCCAACATTTGGTTATATCATTATGATCTATGTGCTAAACATTTTAGTTGTAGTAATGTGGTTTCTTTAAATTGTTTCAGATTTTGAGCTTTTTGGTGCCAGTTCCACGAAGAATGATCCTCACAGAGCCATTTTAAGCATTGGTCTTGGAAAGTAGTTGTCGACGGAACATGTTTGACACCAAACGTATCAACTTCACGGAAGTCTCCATAAGACGAGGCTATTTAAGACCATAACTTGCGTGTTGTGTTTAATATTTTGTGTTTGTTGCTTAACGGCATATCAAATCTCTATGGGTCATTTAATGCCGAAATTTAATTTTCTTGGAAGTCTGAATATTGAAATTTATGACCATTTCTTTTTTCCAAAAATATATTATTGGTACTTGTTTTACAAAATCTTTTGCTGTTTATAGATTTTACAAATTTTATGGCTGGATTAACTAAAAGGTATTACTGGTATTGTTTTTTTACTATGAGAATATCTTGCTAATACTTTTATTATAAAAATCTAATTTTATACATTCAGTGTTTTGATGCCAGTTTGTGGATTAACTGTTTGCCCATAGCTTGGATCCTAACAAGCGCTTCTACCCATGATATAGGTAAATCTACGAACATGAACTATTAAAAAGTGGCTCCACGTTCTTCAAATCCTCCACGCTTCGTATATGAGGGTGGGCAATTCGACGTTATGTAATATTTTTTATGAAGATGTGCAGTGTTTTTTTTGGTTCGAAACGAGAAATCGGAGGGCGAGTTCGAATATCTGTTGAATTTGTTGCACCAACTAATGCGCAAATACGCTTTCCTTTCTAGATAAGGGCGAAAATATACAACAGATTAGGCCCTATGGCCTTGGTTGGACACAAGTCTACCGCAAAAAGTAAAGGTCACCTAATGCGGGAAAATCTTCGGCCCTGTCAGTCACGTTACTTTCGAGACATTATCGCAAAACATCACATATGGCAATTAACTGACTGACTGTAATGGTTTAGAACCTTGTCTCTCTAGATCAATCTCGACTGAGTAGTAGGTTCGATCCTCACCAGTTACTGTAGAGTTTCACTTTTTTGGCAAATCAAAGCTACGGATGTGCGTTGTAGTGCAATGGATATCGACACAAAATGACAAATCATGGAGACGAGTTCGAATTCGCAGTTGAATTCCTTGCATTCACTTACGCACAAATATCCTTGGGAAAGGTATTAATTCGTCTCTTTCCTCCAGTTATGGGTTAAATAATAGTACAGATTGGGTTCTTTAGCCTTGGTCGGCAACATGTCTACCACAGAAAGCAATGGCAACCTACTGCGGAATAATCTTCTGCTCAGTCAGTCATGTTCCTTTCGAGACATGACCACCCAAAGCGTGTATCACATATGGCACTTAACTGACATGTTGTTCTACAGAAGGATGCTGCGAATATAATGGATCGAGCATGTGAGCAATGATGAGGTTTTGGAAATGTATCCTGTTAACCTATGTATCCTTTTAATCTATCCTGTGTACCTTTATAAGCGTAGCTTAGAAAAGTACGCAGGATAGGTTAAAGCATTACCTTTTTAACAATCTGCGCAGCGAATTCTTTTCAATGATTTTTTTAACTGATTCATACACCGAGATATTACATATTTTGAAATATTTCTAAGTAGATATGCACAAATGCTAGAAGGATTCGACGCACGCGCATTTCAATTTCAGATCATAGTTTCTGTTCTGAAATGAGTTTCTTAAAGCACTTGTTAGAAAATCGAAAATACATTGGCCTCGGAAGGCAAAGGAAAGTCGTTGCTTTCTATTGGTGAATTTGATGAATATAAAGAGATCTTGAAAATATAATAAAAACATTTGCTTTCTTTTTTTCCCTTTTTCATATTCCTATTTGTTTTATTCTTCATCTACTTTGCCTTCATTTTAATTTTCTTCGTCTTCTTTTACTTTTTTCTTATCTTCGCTGCTTTGTCATTTTATTCCTCTTTGTCTTAATTGTCTTTTCTTTTCCTTCTTCGTCTTTCTTTTTTCGTCTACCTCTTCGTATAATTCTTTATCTTCTACTTAGCATTATTTTTCGTCTTCTTTTTTTTTTGCGTTTCCGTCATCTCCCTCTTCTACTTCATTCTCTTATCCTTCTTCGTCTTCTGTAGTACGGAATGTTTAAATGATTAGCGCTTATCTCTTTACCACTTTGCTTCTATATGCGTAGGCTGTCGTATTGGGGAAAAAAGGCAAATTGATTGTGGCGCCTATTTGTCTTACGCCTGATGAGTTTGGAAATTCACTGGAACTACTGTCTTCCTAAACAGAAAGTTACCCTCTCAGAAGTAGAATAATTTTTTCATGTTGGTGTTTGATTGTTCTTTAGATAATACTATTTTTATTAGCTATTAGGTTTTTGATCATTGTTCTGCACAACATTCTCTTTTTTTATAGCTCCTAATGAACTTTGTATTATTATTATGTCGTTTTTCATTAAAATTCTATTTCTGATACGGTCGCACTACCTACCAAGTCTGCGGAAAAACCTAAGGCATGTCGCGGCGTGTTGTTATGACTCCATTTCATGTTTTTGTATATCTCCCTAACATCCCTAGCGTCACACAGACAAAGTTCTACCAGCATATGGGCTGCACTCAACAAGACGATTTCTTGCCTTAGTCCAACTTTGTCTAAATTAGAACTAATAATTCTACTGAACTCTGAATAACATTCTAAACTCTCTAGAACTCCTGAGAACTTTCCAAGAACTTCTTTATTTATTGTACAGAAGTACAAATGCGGCACAAGGCCTAAAACGGGGATGGGGAAGGCTGGTCTTCAACTGTCCTACTTTAAATTAGCTATTCACTTTCGTTGACCCTGACACGCTTACAATAAACCTTTCACCATAATACCACATTTTTACTTACCATTCTTACCACGTCCACCATAATACCTCAGGTTCTCTATGTAGACCTACTTAACTCCCATATGTACAATGTTCAGTGGAGGGCATGGGCAGAAAATAACAACATTTAAAATTCCCCAATGATATTATACAATGAAATTAAGATATGTACAGGAAACTAAACAAAATCATATTAGTAATAAAAGCCCCCCACTACTCTAATATTGTGACAGCAAAATCACTTCCCCGGACGAAATATAATGCGTGGCTTTAGAAATATAATAATATCACTTATCCGATCAGCAATCACTCACACAATCACTCACACATTTAAACATCATAACAAAAACGAAAAGCACATTTGAAAAATAACGAAAGACGCCACGCATCCACCGGAGAACTAACATTGTTGAACACCTAAAGAGGGAAGGGATGGGGGATTAAACTAAAAAGAAAACTGGGGACAAAAAGAAAAAGGGGCCAATGAGCCTAGCTAAGTTAACATTAAAGTTAGAAACAGAAAAATCAAAATTTACCTATTCTAACCTAACACGGAAGGGGTGCACCCAATATCCTGATGCCTAACCAGCATCAAACAACCACTCCAGGTCAGCACCTTTCACTCGACAGAATCGCGCAAGACTCACCCAACTTTTGCAAAATTCAGATGGAGTGAGTCGTTTCCTTTCCGTCCTGATCTTGACTTTAAGCTGATGCTTAAAGAACAAGATCAGTTGGGAAGAGGTAAACTTCTCATCACCATAGAATTCCTTCTGTCGCGTCGTCCAAATCACGACTCGCATAACACCTAGTAAGCAAAAGAGCACATAGTGTTCAGCCCTAGATAACGGAGGTACGATATTGCTACAAACAGAACTAGCCTCAAGGACAAAGAACTTTCCACGCAGCATACGAACCAGGAGATCTTCAAGAAACTTACACAACGGAGCAACAACACTGCAGTGGAAGAAGGCATGGTCGACGGTTTCCGTCGCCAGCCCACAACGCACGCAGGTTGATTTCGGAGTTAGGCCCGCTGCATGAAGCCTCTTGCCTACCCAGAGAGCATTTCGAATCATCAGCCAGGTGAGTGATGCCTCATCGTTAGTGAGACATTTCGACCCAGGCGCCCAATGACATATGGAGCGAGCCTCCTGCTTCGTAAGCCCGAGCTCGCCAATCAGTTCATCTTGAACGGCCCCCCTAACTAAAACCCGATATAATGCCCTAAGAGACAACGATTGGGCGTTGGAGAGGCCATCCGTAACCCGCAAGAGAAACTAGAGAGCCAAACGACATTCTTTATAGAAGGAGCACTCGCCACGAGGAGTACGGCCGGCCTCCTCCTCCGACAAATGCACACTTCTCAGGGATGGAAACTTTTTATGGGCGTCCTCTTGAACGAGGGCGCCGTTCTCATCCTCCAGCATACACATTCGATCCAGGAATCTAATGCGAAGCGTGTGTTGACGAATCTCAACGCTAGGCATGCCCAGACCGCCCTCAGATGGATGCAGGCAACAGATCTCGCGACGTACCTTGGGAGACTTGCCTTCTCCCCAAAGGAAGGAGAACAAGAGCTGAATTAAACCCAAACGAATGGCACACGGGAGAGGAAGTACCGAGAGTCAGTAAAGGAGAATCGGGTAGATGTGCGAGGCACATACTTCCGCCCTCCCCTTTAAGGAGAGCTTCCTCCGAGTCCACAGACGAACTGCGCACTCGGCCTTCTCTCGAACCTCCGACCAATTCATTTCCAACTGGAGATCAGGACCGAAGAAGACGCCGAGAATCTTGATCGGCCCGTCCGTCCAGAGGAAAGATCCGGGAAGAGAAACTCCCTTCCACGCACCCAATCGCAAGCCAACAGACTTATCGCGATTGATCTTGGCCCCTGTTACCGTCTCATAACATCTGATTTCTTTGCTGACTTCGTCAATCTCGGCTTTGCTCGACACAAAAACCGAAACGTCGTCAGCATAGGCGGAGTACCTGGCCGAGGTGGTAGCACCAGGTACGGAAATTCCGCGAAGGACCGGATTCGCCTTTAACTTGCGAAGGAAAGGCTCCAACGCAAGAACGTACAGCAAAGGCGAAAGTGGACAACCTTGACGAATGGAGCGAGATAAAGTGAAGGGCTTCGATCTTACCCCATTCACTTCCACCAGCGCACCGGGGGACTCATACAGCAGTCGGATCCAGGAGCGAAAGTACGGCCCGAAACCGGCGGCGGAAAGGACAGATTCCAAGAAACGATGGTCAACCCTATCGAATGCCTTGGACTGATCCAAATTGATCAGCGCGGCTTCAGTGTCGGTTTTCTCTAGGATCAGGCGTACCAAATGAAGGTTGTCCTGAATAGTCCTGCCCCTACACAGCACAAGTCTGCTCGGGGCCAATCAGACTAGAAAGGGCAGCCTGCAAACGGCCGGCCAAGATCTTGGCAAAAATCTTTAAGTCAGTATTTAACATTGTTAAAGGCCGATAATTATCTATGCCACCCCCACCGCCCTTGCTCTTGCGAAGCAACTTGATTACACCCCTGGTGAAGCGTCGAGGTATAGACCCCAGCTCCATCCAGTTGTTATAAACAAGAGCCAGCTGAGGAACAAGAACGGACAACTGCCTCAAGTACAGTTCGTAGGGAAGACCATCCAATCCTGGAGTTTTGTCCCGGCCAACCAATTTCAGCGCATCCCAGATTTCCGACTCTGTTATGGGCCCCTCGCACCTAGCCGCTTCAGCCGCCTGGAGGCGGGGAATGTCAGCCAAATAGGTGTCTAACTGAGCAGAGCTCAGACCGGGCTCCCTGGTGAAAAGATCCTGGAAGTAATCCCGAAAAGCCCCACATATACCCACGTCTGTAGTCACGGTACGTCCATCCGGAAATGTGATGTCCTTGATATGCCGATTGGCTGCTTGCCTAGCTTCCTCTGCACGCAATTCTGCGGCCATATTCGTTGCCTCAGAAGACATTCTTTTTAACCTAGCACTAACTACCAGAGCTTGATCCTTCTTGATAAGCAAGAAGGCCAGCTCGGCCCTAGCTAAGGCTACGTCCCCACTATTACGGGATTTAACTGCCCGATCAACTTTTTTCTCTATCGCCGTTTGCGCCGCTAAATTAGCTAAGTTGAGCCGACGGCTATAGTCGGCAGCAAACGACCTAATTTTGGATTTAAGTGAATCCCACCACTTATTCCCAACCACAGCCCCCGTCAGTTCCCGCTTTAGTGTTAGTAAAAGCTGGTCCTGGAAATCTTGGCTATCAAATAATGACGCGTTCAATTTCCAGTATCCAGCCAACTTAACCTTAGGCTTATCTAAGTTTACACGAACCCGGACGAGCCTATGATCCCTGTAAACTACGGAATGAAAACTTGGACAACCTAAGAGCCCTACGTCGACTCTCCTAACTAGGACTCGGTCGAGGTAGCTTGCGCGTACCTTCGAATCCGAGCTGCCCCTATTAGTCCAAGTCCACACTACCTCCCGGGGGTGTTCATTTCGGTATTTATCGACAAGATCATTCCTGTCGATAAATTCCCGAAACGGTTTCACATCCGGGTTGTTAGTACCCGATCTTTCTCTTATACGATCCTTCTCAGGGTCAAGGACGGCATTCCAATCCCCCGCTAAAATTACCCGCCTCGATGTTCCAAAGAACGACTCGAGCTGCCGAAATAAAGCAGGACGCTCCGCATGGACATTGGGCGCATAAACACCAATGAGGCGAAAAGACCTCTCCTTTATGGTAATATCCAGCACACAAATCCTGCCCGCTGGATCCGCGAAGACAAGCGTACACGCCGCACCCAAAGACTTGCTCACTAGCCAGGAAATAGAGATCGTAATCCCTAGACAGTATGCCCTCATAGTCGCCAGCTAAAAACCGGGTTTCCTGCAGACAACAAACATCCACCCCGAGGCGCTGGAGATCATGAAGGAGTCTCACCCTCCGAGACTCTGACCTCAGCCCCCGGGCATACATACTTGCTAACCAGAGAGCCATTATCAGTCCGATTAGGGTTGAGGAACTGTTCCGAACATGTCCGGTGACAGGACACCGACAGCCCGTCCCATTGAGCCGAGACCCATTTCACTTTTGATAGTGCCATCATAGGACAGGCCACCAATGTCCAGGGGAAAAGTTAGTTTCAACGCTCTGTAAAGGGAGGGGTGAACATAAATCGGGGTTCTCCCAGAACAAAACTGCTGCAAATTTGCATTGTCCTCATCATGGAAGTAAGAAAGAGGAGGGTTCATAGCAAACGAATCATTTGCCTCCCCTAACATAGTCCATATTTGACGAGTTCCAGTTCCCGACCGCACGACCGTCAGGATCCTCTTTGCATTAGGGAAGTTGCGCGGGTCTTCTATATCCTTGTCGTGTAATTTTTGAAATCTAAGTAATGATTTTAGGCGCTTTGAGTGGCTCAGAGCCCTTTGAGCAGTCTCCTCGGAAACTCTACATACGTCCTCCCCAAGGTTGAAGGGAGGTTTCATTTTCTTCCTTTTTTCCTCTCCAGAGGCCGCCTCAGGGCTTCTCTGTCTCTTACTTTTGTGAGGAGAGAGAGAGGGAGTAGGTGTTGGGGTGGGAGTGGGCGAGTCATCAGGAGAAGCAGGAGTAGAAGGGACACGAGAAGGGACTGGGTATTGATATTTCAAGGTGGTCATTTTGGACGGGGAAGTGGTCAGAGACTTTGTCATGGGCGGAGGGGCCATGGTTTTTTCCGGGAGGGGGAGGAAGGGGCGGAAACGGAAGAGTGGGAAGTTGCTGGTTTTGATGGTTTCTTATTTTCCAGCTCTTTCTTTAGTTTCCTAAGCTGTACAATTTTGTCCCAGTTGGGTTCGGCCTTCTTTTGTATTTCATTCAATGGACTGTCCTGATGGACCGCCGGGACGTCGCCCTTAAAGCTGCCAGAGGGAGTGGGACTGTCGGTGTCATCCCTAGGAGATTCAGGGGACTGAGGCACCAATGCTCGGATCTTCTCTTTGCCTCTAGCAACGACATGCCATACGCCCTCATCCTTGTCCTTAACCACACTTGCGGCAGGCTTCGGAATTTGGGAGGATGGGGGCCGAGACCCACCCGGTGTTTGTGAGACACCGGACCGCTGCTAGGCCCATTACAGGCGTTGCGGAACTACGGATGTCAGGCTTAGGGGTATTTTGGTCGCCAACGGCCGGATCACCAGAGGCCTTCTTCTCTGGGCAGGAAGAGGACAGGTGACCAGTCTGCCCGCACTTGCAGCAAGTTGGTTTTCGGCCGGTCAGTATGACCGGCATTTTCCGGCCGCAGTAATCCAAGCAGTTGGGGAGGGACACGAAGGCTTCTCGATCGATCATGATGTCAAATGTCCATCCCCCGTTCAGGTTGTCGGAAGAGGCTGCGAGTATTTGGCCATATTTTTTAAAATACGATGCCAGATAATCGCCGGCAACCTGAGGAGGCACATCATATACTGCTACAATGATCCTCTTTCGGCCTTCATATTCTGTTCTCAAGATACGGTTATTTATAATAAGCTCTATACTGACGACTTCCAAATAATCTTCCGGTGTGGGCAGCAGTACGCCCCACATGAAAAAGCCCGGTCCTTTTATTACTCTTTGGTGCTTAACCCCTAGGGACACCTGTGATCGGATCACTGTGTCTTTCGTGGAGCGACAAATTTTGCGCGAACGCTTGTCCAGCACGAAGACTGACACCATTCTCTTTTCAAACTTTTGTAGTTCCTGGGGGTTTCCAAAAGTCCGTCATCTTTCAAAAGATGGTCGAAACCTTTAGATCTCTCCAGAAAATCCGCAATGTTTATAATGCAACTAGGTGGGGACTTCCAGCAATCGGGCAACTCCCTGGCCTTAGCATCTTTATTGTTGTCTTTGGAATTTCTCGTCTTGTCATCTGTTGCAATCTTTTGGCCGTTCTCGGCCACCATATTTTTCGTCTTACTATTAGGATCATTTAGAGGGGGATAGGCCTCTTTATTTTTGTCAGGCGGGCCCTTCCCGAGCGGATCAAAAATTAATTTTTTTTTAACTGACCGACTTGAGTCGGCCATTTCTATATTTGATTAACCTTATATATTTTTCCTCCGTAAATAATAAGAGAATGGAGCGGGGTAGGAAAAATAGTGGGGGGGCGTAAAAAAAAAAAAGAAAAACTCTCTTCACAAAGTAATGACAAGAACAGTAATAATTACAAAATTAGCCTATAACGTCAAAGAAGAGAAATAACAAAAGGCTTAGAAAAAAACTTGCCTTTAACGGTGAAATTAAACTCTTACAAATATAAGAGAAGAAAAAGCCTTAAATGTCAAAAATTAGCCACTGGAGAGGTTAAAAAATAAAAGAAAAATAAATTTATACAAAAATAAACTTTACCAGTTACGATAAACTAAATACACAAGGAAATTTAAAGAAAATAAAACAAACAGAAAAACGAAGAGTTGCCTAAACGGCTACTCCCGACAAAGAAAATAGGGGTAGGGGCTAAAATTAAATTTAAGCGGTTTAACTAAACTTTACAAAATAAAAAGAATTAACAAAAATAAATTTGAACTACGATTAAACTTTACAATTAAATTAAATGCACAAAGAAAACAAATACAAACAAATACAAACAAACAAAAAGAAAACGAAAAGTATCCTCACGGCGACTTCCGCAAAAGAAAAACTGGGGAGGGGCTGAAAAAAAGAAAAGTTACACTGGAAGAAAAATAAAAATCAGCTAATTCTTAAGCTTCTGGTCAAAAAGGGACAGTTACTATTAAAAAATTATAAATATGGCACTTAAGGCCAAACAGATACTGAAAAAAATAAAAATAAAAATAAACTCAAAACGGCCGACCTAAATAAAAACAAATATGGCCGCCAAAAATACGAAAATAAAAACTAAAAAGCTAGAAGAATAAAAAGAATAGAACAAAGTAAATAAACGAAAAAGAAAATAAATAAAAATAAACTTAGCTCTACAAAAAGGTCTTTTTTGTAAAATAAAAAAAAACAAATGAGTGAATCACAGTATTTTTTTTTTAAACAAAAAGTGTCTGACGCTCGCCAAAGCAAGGTCGGAGAAGTCAGAAAATGACAACAAACGTCAAAAACTTTTCGAGAACTTCATTATTTATTGTACGATATGTACAAATGTGGCACAAGGCCTAATACGGGGATGGGGAAGGCTGGTCTTCATCTGTCCTACTTTAACTTAGCTATTCACTTTCTTTGACACTGACACACTTATAATAATCCTTTTACCATAATACCATATTTTGCTTACCATTCTTACTACGTCCACCATAATACCTCAGGTTCTCTATGTAGTCCTACTTAATTCCCATATGTACAATTTTCAGTGGATGGCATGGGCAGAAAATAACAACATTAAAAATTCCCCAATGATTTTATACAATGAAAATACAATATATACAAGAAACTAAACAAAATCATATTAGTAATAAAAGCCCCCCACTACTCTAATATTGTGACAGCAAAATCACTTCCCCGGACGAAATATAATGCGTGGCTTTAGAAATATAATAATATCACTTATCCGATCAGCAATCACTCACACAATCACTCACACATTTAAACATCATAACAAAAACGAAAAGCACACTTGAAAAATAACGAAAGACGCCACGCATCCACCGGAGAAGTAACATTGTTGAACACCTAAAGAGGGAAGGGATGGGGTATTAAACTAAAAAGAAAACTGGGGACAAAAAGAAAAAGGGGCCAATGAGCAATCATAACCTAGCTAAGTTAACATTAAAGTTAGAAACAGAAAATCAAAATTTACCTATTCTAACCTAACACGGAAGGGGTGCACATGTTCTGCCCAGCACACCCAATACCCTGATGCCTAACCAGCATCAAACAACCACTCCAGGTCAGCACCTTTCACTCGACAGAATCGCGCAAGGCTCACCCACATTTTGCCAAATTCAGATGGAGAGAGTCGTTTCCTTTCCGTCCTGATCTTGACTTTAAGCTGATGCTTAAAGAACAAGATCAGTTGGGAAGAGGTAAACTTCTCATCACCATAGAATTCCTTCTGTCGCGTCGTCCAAATCACGACTCGCATAACACCTAGTAAGCAAAAGAGCACATAGTGCTCAGCCCTAGATAACGGAGGTACGACATTGCTACAAACAGAACTAGCCTCAAGGACAAAGAACTTTCCACACAGCATACGAACCAGGAGATCTTCCTTGGGAGACTTGCCTTCTCCCCAAAGCAAGGAGAACAAGAGCTGAATTAATCCCAACCGAATGGCACACGGGAGAGGAAGTACCGAGAGTCGGTAAAGGAGAATCGGGTAGATGTGCGAGGCACATACTTCCGCCCTCCCCTTTAAGGAGAGCTTCCTCCGAGTCCACAGACGAACTGCGCACTCGGCCTTCTCTCGAAACTCCGACCAATTCATTTCCAACTGGAGATCAGGGCCGAAGAAGACGCCGAGAATCTTGATCGGCCCGTCCGTCCAGAGGAAAGGTCCGGGAAGAGAAACTCCCTTCCACGCACCCAATCGCAAGCCAACAGACTTATCGCGATTGATCTTGGCCCCTGTCACCGTCTCATAACATCTGATTTCTTTGCTAACTTCGCTGGAGATCATGAAGGAGTCTCACCCTCCGAGACTCTGACCTCAGCCCCCGGGCATTCACGTTTGCTAACCATAGAGCCATTGTGATACGTAATTAAGGTTGGGGTTCTGGACAGAACATGGACGGGGAAAGGATGCCGACAGCCTCTCCCATTGACCCATGGCCCATCTCATTCTTGATGGTGCCGTCAGAGGAGACGCCGCCAATATCCCAGGGAAAGGTTAGTTTTAGAGTCCTATAGAGGGAGGGGTGAACTAAAACCGGGACCCGTCCTGAACAAAATTTTTCTAAGTTTGTGATCCTTTCCGATTTTGTAGTGATGATTAGTGGAGTCATTTTTATTTCTTTGGTCGCCTCCTCAACCATGCCCCACGCCTGCCGCGCCCCCGACCCCGTGCGGATAACTGTTAATATCCTCTGTGCAGTTGGGAAGTTTTGCGGCACTTCTACGTCTTTGTCTCCGCACTTCTTCATCGCCAAGAGCGCGTTGAGCTGTTTGATCCTGTTTCCAAAGCACTTGGCCCTTTCGGCCTGGGCCGGGGAAATACGGCAGATGTCCTCCCCTTGCCTGTAAGGCACTTTTGCAGATTTTTTCCGTGTTTCCTTGTCTTCAGATGAAGAACTTTGCCTTTTTGATGGAGGCGGAATCTGTTTTGGAGGAGAGGGACAGGGAGAGAGGCAGGGAGAAACTTTAAAATAGTTTATGATTGGGCTGGGGTCTCGACTTCGAGGGGATGGTTTTCGGGGTGTAGGCTGTGATGAATGAATCATTTTGATGTTGCTGGAGTTTTTCTTTTTAGGGGAGGACGGGGCAGAGGCCGAGGGGCGAGCTGGACGGTTTTTGAGCTGTTGCTTCAGGTCTTCTGAAGGCCGAAATGGCCGTTTTTCGAGTTGTTTTTTCAACTCTTTGATTTTTTCCATTTTTTTGTAGCCTGGATCGTATGCTCTTCTCAGTTCTTCCAGTTTGGGGGCTGACCAGGCCGAGGCATCGCCCTTCTTGCTGATGGAGGGAGTGGGGCTGTTCGTGCCTTTAGTCTTTGGGGTCTCCGGGGACCGAGGTTCCACAGCTTGGCGCTTCCCCCTGGCCCTGCCAGCAACCAGCCACTCCCCCTTAACCTTCTCCGTAGCTGCACTTGCAGCTGGTGAGAGTTTTTCGGGGGGTGAGGGAACTTTTTTGTTCCCAACCGGGGTAACTGCCGCACCGGTCCTGGGTATTGGCGTGCCCACTACGGGCGAGACGGATGTAACAGAAGCGGACAGAGAGGGATTTTGGTCGACTGGAGCCTGGCTTCCAGAGGCCTTCTTCTCTGGGCAGGAGGAGGAGAGGTGACCAGTCTCTCCACACCTCCAGCATTTCGGCTTGCGGCCGGACACGATCACCGGCAAGCTCAGGCCCCCTACGTCAAGGCAGTTGGGGATGGTCAGGAAGGCATTGCGGTCGATCATTATATCGAAAGACCATCCCCCGGTCAGGTCATCGCAGGAGGCATCTAAAATTTGGCCAAACTGCGCAAAGTAGGCAGCCAGATGCTCCCCGATAACCTGAGGAGGAACCTCATATACTGCAACTCTGGTCCTTCTTTAGCCATCGTACTCTGTTCTAAATATATAATCGCTAGTGATTAGATCTTCAGTAGCCAATTATAGGCAATCTTCTGGCGTGGGTAGCAGTATGTCCCACATGAGGAAGCCCGCACCTTTAACTATTCTTAAGGGCTTATACCCCTTTGACTGCAGTGCTTTCAACACTGTGTCTTTCGTGCTGCGACAAATTTTGCGCGTACGCTTGTCCACCACGACGACTGACACTATTCTTTTTTCAATCTTCTTTAATTCTTGGGGATCTTCCAAGATCCCACCTTCTACGACAAGGTGTGCGTAGCTCTTAGCTCTCTCCAAGAACTCCGCCAGATTGATCGTGCTTTTCGGAGGGGACTTCCAGCCACAGGGCGATTCCCCGGCCTCAGCATCTTTCGTTTTCTTGTCTTATTTCTCCTTTCCTGTCTCTTCAACGTTTTTCTGGCCATTCTCGGCCATTGTTGAATTCATTAACTTTTCTTTGTCTTTTCCTTTATCATGCTCTTCTCCCGGAAGAGGGGGAAATGCCTCATCGGTTTTTTCCGGTGGGCCCTTCCAAGGGGGGTCGAAGTTTAATATTTTCTTTATTGACCGACTAGTGTCGGTCATTTTTAAGTTTCGTAACTCCACGCAACACGTTTTTGTTTTTCCACCAATCTAAATCAAACTTATATGGAGGGGTGGGAAAAGGCGGGAGTAAAAATGGGAAAAAATACAAAGAAAATAAATAAAAACACAAACTAAACAAGCAACAAAGAAAGACAAGAAAACAGTTTTAAAATAAAAACAACAAACCCCGAAGGATTTAAATTTACCAAATAAAATTGGCCAGTAACGGTAAACAATTAAAAAGCCTGGCAAATAAAAACTAGCCTTTAGCGGCCAAAAAATAAACTTTTACCAAAGTAAGAATTAGTCTTAGACGGCGGCAAAATGTTTAGCCTCTTGAGAGGTTAAAAATTAAAAGAAAAACAAATACAAAAATAAACTTTACAAGGTACGATAAACTAATACACAAAGAAATTTTAAAAAAACTGGGGAGGGGCTGAAAAAAAAAGAAAAGTTAAAGTGGAAGAAAAATAAAAATCAGCTAATTCTTCAGCTTCTGGTCAAAAGGGACAGTTACTATTAAAAAATTATAAATATGGCACTTAAGGCCAAACAGATACTGAAAAAAATAAAAATAAAAATAGACTCAAAACGGCCGACCTAAATAAAAACTAATATGGCCGCCAAAAATACGAAAATAAAAACAAAAAATCTAGAAAAATAAAAAGAAAAGAACAAAGTAAATAAACGAAAAAGAAAATAAATAAAAATAAACTTACCTCTACAAAAAGGTCTTTTTTGTAAAATAAAGAGGCCAAATGAGTGAATCACAGTATTTTTTTTTTAAACAAAAAATGTCTGACGCTCGCCAAAGCAAGGTCGGAGAAGTCAGAAAATGACAACAAACGTCAAAAACTTTTCGAGAACTTCTCGAGCGTTAACTTCTTGTTAACTCTTCTTATTACAGGAGGGAGAGTCCATTATCTGAGGAATAGGTGTGTTTCACCATAACAACTTATTTAGTTACTTAAATATTACACTTTATTGATTTTTGGCATTCAAATTCGTTGCCTGAATGCTGAATAATTCGTCTTACTGACAGCTATTATGTGTTTTTACAATTGAACCCACTGTAAACATTTGAAGCACCTTTTTATATCAGAAAAGTAAATTCTATAACTGTTCATTATTTCGTGTCAACAAAGTCAAATTTAGCTCCTCTCTCTCTCTCTCGCTCTCCTGGAAATAGAAAAAAACTTTGATCTTTCTAGTATCACGTTTGCATCAACAGTTACTATGCTAGTGAGTACAATTTTGCTTAGCTTTAGTGTCTCAGTTTTTAATTTATTTTTTATTTTATAAAATATAAATAAATTTTTAAAAATCCCATCAGGCAAAGCAGAATACTACGAAATATTTGCCCCCAACATCTTAAAAAGTCATGCGAATTAATTTTAACGCGAGAAATGGGCATCCAATTGTAGGTTACCTCTGGAGTTGATGAACTGCACAGTGAATTGATGCATTCCACAATAGTAATACTTTAGCAAAGTATATCCATATGATTCACTGCATTGCCCTCTCATCTAGTGATGCCTATTTAGTTCTCTTGTGTTTGACTTCCCTAATAGAATATATGTCCACTCGAAAGGCCGAAAAGTGTGTATGCATGAAAAAACTATGAGAAAGTATGATATAATTGTCGTTATATGTTGGTATTTATAAAGCAAGTCTTGTGGAAACTTTGAAACCATAAAGTCACAGACTGGTCCAAACTTCACGGGATTCAATATCTATTACTTTTTGTTTTTAGTAAATATTCCATTCTTTTATATTTCACATGTATATATAGAAGACGCTGAAATTCAAGAATGGAAAAACTCACTACGAAACATATTACGCATATTATGAATTTTTTCTATAGAAAATTCATTTATCGATTTTTAGATATGTTGTGGATTCCGGATGAGCAACCACACAACATAATAAACAACAAAAACAGATATGTAGACAGAAAAGTAGGCTATATTGAACGTAATATACAAACTGGAACGCGGGTTAGTCGATTCAGAAATACTATTAGTAAAAATAAATAAAAATAAATTTTAAAGTGAAATCTTTGGAAATAGTATGCCTGGGTAACTTGTTCTAGCTGAATGGAGCTCAGAACTCGTCCGAACTCTGGGTAACTGTCGGAATTCTTCCATAACGGTAACGGATATCTACGATTACTCTCCACTGTGAACTGCAACTACAACTGAGATTCCAAATCACTGTTATCTCTTTGGCAGGATTATATGTACATTCAGTTGAGTCCATTATCATACACAAAAAGTGGGAGATCCCACAACAAGATATAAATTGACCATCTAGTTCTCCAAATCTGACTATATTTTTCCTTTGGGGCCATCTCATGTAAACGTTTATGACATCTATCCCAGACCATTGCAGATCTTTAAAATAACATAACAGAAATTAGATTACTCTGTTATCGAAAACTTTTTAGAAAGGGCACGTTTATGGGCATTTGAAAATGGACGTCATTTAAAAGATGTTATCTGTTACACCTACAAAAAATAAAATTCACATCTTTTTTTATAACTTACTAAAATATCAAGCTTTTTGAAGAATGAAATAAAGGAAATGTTAAATATTGAACCGCAACTTTTGGATTACTCTGTACTACGACATTTTCAATATGACATGATTTACTTACTAGTGACCTTTATTTATTTACTCTTTTTGTAAGTATTCACGAGTGGCATATAATTGCACTTCGAGGTGATAGTGAGAAAAATCTTTTGCGTTTTATTTCTTTATTTAAAAAAAACATCTTAACTTACTATTTCAACGTGCCTATTTCTACGAATTGAAATAGCACATCAGTGTCAGCCTAGAAAGTTCGACAAAAGAAATCCGCATATAATACCTCTATTAATCGTACAGAATTATAGTTTACTCTCAACAGCATGAACTGACACGTCTTTTTCTCCCCTTTTGTGTTGACCTCGAATGGGATCAGTTCTGAAAATGAAACGATATCTTTGACACCTACGAGTCATATTCAATTTGAAAAGAAGTGTATGACGTTGCAGGGGACGAGAAATATTTGGCTCTTATTCACTGACGATATAATTAGATTATTTCATTACTACGTTCACCATGTTGCATACTTGGTTCAATAGATGTTCTTGGCTTTACAAATCTATCGCATTAACTTGTTGGCATTGCTGAGTTACATACAATAGTCGGTCAAAAAGAAAATCGTCACCCTAAAATTTCAACAAATTTAATAATAGAAACACACAAAGCAATCACTAGTATTAGAATTACAAATATATATCCCTCAATGATATCGCCTCGTTTTTCAAGAGCTTTTGAGATTTTGAATGAGGGCCCGTATACGGGTAAAATTCGTGTGAGTTTCTCTTTCACCTCTCAAGGGGAGAACTCTGGTTTTCTGAATTCATTCATGTAATTCTAGAGGTTTTAGAGCAACACGGATATTATCCTCTTCTTCGAGTCGACAAAGCATTCACAGAAACCGTTGTTTTGCCAACTAACTGCCCTAAACTACAGACATTACCGTAGGTCATCGGAAATCTTTCACAAATTTTTCCAGTAGTGATCCATCTGGAAGCTGTAGGAAGAGCAATAAACTATTTTACACTCAATTACTGCAGCAGCCAATCCACCACTATGATCATTGACAGTAAGAATTTTCTCTTTTCCGTCTAAGATTCTTCTATGTACCTTGTCATTTCAGTATGTGGCCGATCATAACTCTTCACAATTTCATGTCATTTGTAGCTCTTATTAGAGTTTGCTTTTTTGATATCTCTCTAAACCCCTGTTCTGCCATAGATTTACACAAGTTTGCTAATTTGTAACTACCTTCCTATTTTGCCCTCAATATGTCATGTAAATGTCCAATTTCTAAACCATTTCTTCTTTTTATTTGTCCATGAAACTTTCATTCTAATTTTTTTAAACGTTTCACCCCAAGCAAGGCGGTACCGCCACTGATGCTCAGGGGGCTACATAAGATTAAATTTTTAGTCAGGTGGAGAAGGAAGTTAAAGACGTCAAGTTGCAGGAGGTGTCAGAAAAAGGGCAAGAGAAAGATGAGATACAGGTGTGAAGACAGTTGTGATGGTAGAGAGAAAGGAAAAGAACAAACAATACAATGTGGTGTAGAAAGAACTGGAGTCAAGAGATGGGTATTGACATTGCATTTAAATTCCTGGAGGTTGTAGCTGTCAGACAAGCAAGTATATGAAAGGGAGTTCCACAGGCGGGAAAAAGAAGCTGCGGGAGTAGAATTATTGGCTGCATTTGGTAGATCTAACTTTAGATGGGTGGGACCTTGTTGCCAATCTAGTTGCACGAGTAAATTCTTTAGGCAAGGGCACCAATGATTTAAGATCGACAGAGCAGAAGTCATGGAAATATTTGTAGAATAGACAGAGGGAAGCCACATCCCAACGGTGAGAAAGTGCCTGGAGTCCAAATGCCAAATCGGGACCAGTCACATTACAGATTCTCCTTTGGACCTGTGGAGAACACTGAGATGAACAGCAGGGGCGCCTTACCATATATGGCAACTTCTATGCACGGACGGATGGTTGATTTGTATATGGATATGGATTCAGGTAGAAAAAGCTTCCTGGCCCGACGCACTGACTCAATCATCCACAGGTGGAAATATGAGAATAAAAGCTGCTGGAGTAAAGTTAAGTGTAAATGACTTTTCGTTTATATTTTAGCTAAAATCTGGTCAATGAACAGAGGTTCGGTCCATGGAATTTTCATCATACGTCTGTAGAACTACATTTCTATCTCTTTCAACGTATTCTTAATCTCTGAGAACATTTCCAGCATTTTATTTTTAATCGTATCACCCTGAGCAAGGCGGTAACGCCACTGATTTGCAGGGGGCTACGTAATAGTGAAAGGATTGGAAAAGAGAAAGTCGGAAACCACATCCTAAACAGGGAACAAGGGATGAGCCTCTTAACCTGTTCAATAGACGAAGGTGGAGTGTGAACCGGGCGATAGATAGATCTATCTACTCCAATTGAAAAAAAAAACAACAAAAAACAAAGGGAGAAGATTGGAAAAGAGAAAGCCAGAAATCACATCCTAAACAGGGAACAAGGGATGAACATCTTAACCGGTAAATATAGAAGTGCCAATATTACATAAAAGTTCAGCTTTTTTTTTTTGTTCCGAACGAAATGTCTTGTTTTATAATACATTCCTTAGACTTTAGAATGTATTTATTCTGATCCCAATGGGCATTCGGATTTCCATATCGTTTTATTCTATTCTATGTTAAAACACAAATATGAAAATATTTGAAGTTGTATTTCCTCCAATAAAGCAGCTTTATATGCGAATAAAATATTCGCATATAAAGCTGCTGCATTTGATGGCAAACATAGTTACAATATAGTCTTTTACTTGAGGTCAGCTGTTGGAGTTAGGCCGAGGAGGCGTAATGTTTTGCTTTCAGGGAGACTAGCCTGATCCATGCTGACGCGGGGTAGAAGCAAAAGTCTGTGGTTGTTAAAAGATAGCAGCTTCGTTTTGGAAGCATTAAAATTCACAAGCTATTTCTTACAACATCCCACTACAGATTGAAGGTCTTTTTCAAGATCAGCAATGAGGTTTGCTTAGTCAACCTCAATGAATTTCTTCCTGTTTCTTAATACTTCAATTAGAATTTCGATGACGTACTTTTATTTTTTTATAATCATTTCACCTCAAACAAGGTATTACTGACACTAGTGCGCATGGGCTTACATAAGAGGAGAGTTGTAAAAAAGAGTTACTGGGAAAGGATGCGATTCACAGAGATAAGAGATGGGAATTGACTGTGCATTCAAATTCTTGGAGATTGTAGCTCTCAGGGAAGCAAGTATACGGAAGGAAATTGAAGGAAGGTGTGAAGTGCGAGAAATGAACTTGTAGGGTAGAAGTTACTGTTATATTTGATCGGTTTTATTTTAAATGGGTGGGACGTAGTCGCTAGTCTAGTAGTTCATGCAGAGGGGTCACCAGGTATCTAAGCTCATCGGAGCAGAAGCCGTGAAAGTATTTATAGAAGAGCCAGAGATAAAAAAAACATTACATCACTGCAAAAGTGACTAGAGTTGAGCTACCACGTTAGGGTCAATTGTATTGCAGAGTCCCTGTTAGATTTTGTCAAGAAGCGGCAGATGAATAGCGGGGGCACCCGACCAGATGTGACAGATGTATTCAATCCTCATTTTTACTTTGCTGGCCATTCCAATCATCAATTGAGATATTTTTATTTATTTATTTTTTCCTCTCTTTTCTAAAATCCTGCCATTTCATTCATGTCCAGTTTGACCTGTTTTCATTTTATTTAACATTGTTTAAATGTAAGTCATTTTCATTATTTATCTTTCACTTTTAAACTGTATTTTTCTATGTTATGCCCAGTTGAAAGTTTGCCGTCATGTGTTTTGTTTTTTCTTTTAAATTGCTAGAAAAATACTCTTGCATTAGGGAGTAAATTTTATCCTGTTTTTTACCTATATGCATGTGCCTTTCCCTTACTTAAAAGATTTACCCCCATCCCACCACCAACGTCTCCCGCAAATGTGCTATTTATAGAGTTGTTAGTAAAATTTAAGAACTACTCGATGTGGTTTTTACCAAAAAATGAAACGCTTTCTCCTATGCGCCATATTTATTTTTACTGATCATTCCAATCATGAGCTGGGATATTTATTTATTTATTTAATTTCTTGCTTATTTCTAAAAACCCACTATTTCATTAATTTCCAGTTTGAAATAATTTCATTTTTGCTTAAATTCTTTAAATGTAAGTCCTTTCCATGCAGTTTTTCTTTAATTTTCAATCTGCATTTGTCTTTGTTATCAAAAGTCGAACGTTTGCCGTAACGTGTTTTTTTTTGTTTTTTCTTTTAAATTGCTATAAAAATGTTCTTTCATTAGGGACTAAATTGGGCTTTTTTTTTTGCTCCTTAAATTAAGCCTCTTTCTTTCCCCTTAAATTAGGCCTCATTCTTTCCTCTTAGATTTGGCCTTTTTAATGTGTTTTTTTTTCCTGATTTTATCTGTTTTATTCCACCGCGAATTAGAGTTTGGAGTCATAATATTTGTCAGTTAACAATTTTGTCAATTAAATGTTACTACTTGCTAGTTTTTGGTATTCCATTTTGTAGCTCAAATGTTGAATAGTTTCTTTTACCGACAGCTATTATGTCTTTTTTGCAATTTAACCCACTGTGGGTATTTGACTTACATATTTATTCCAGGAAAATAAATTTTATAAATGCTCTTTTTATATTTCGCATATCTGAGAAGGAAACTTTTTACCTGATTATGAGTTCGAAGACAGTCGGTGACTCAACAATTTTTCTCAAGTGGTTGTAAAGACATTATGTTCCTCTGGCAATATCATTTAATCTCCTATAGGCGTAAAACACCCGCATTTTATTTTTATCATTTTTCTTTATTTAAATTTCTCATCTTTTTTCCTAGTATGTAAAAAGCATCTTAGTTCTTTAGCAGATATGAGATTAATTTAGATTTTTTTTTCTTATTTGGTATTATCTTTGAATGAGTTTTTCATACTTAATATTTTACGATTCAAGCTGTTTCGGAGTACTTGTTGCTGGTTTTAAAACGCATTTTAGAAATTAAAAATGCTTTTTTTTTATTTGGATCTTTCGCTAAAATACTTCTTAAAGAGTTAAAATAATTAATTTCTTGCTTTCTGAAATCTAAATGTTGTGCTTCGCATTTCGAATTGTTTCTCTTTTTTTTTAATCATTCCACCCCAAGCAAGACAGAACTGCCATTGGTTCCCAGGGAGTTGCATAAGAGGTGACTGATGAGAAAGAGGACAAGTTACAGAATGTGTTAAAAAAAAAAAAAAAAAAAAAAGGATGACAATATAGGTGTAAAGAAGGCTGAATGAGAGTGGAGTGAAAAGGAAAAACATGATAAAAGGGTTGTCATGAAAAGGATTTGAGTCAATAAGATAAGAAATGGCAATTGACTTTGCATTTAAATTCTTGGAGATTGTAGGTTTGAGGGAAGCATGTATACCGAAGCGAATTCTACAGGCGGAAAGTGCGAGCAGAGAAGCTATTGCGTAGAAGTTGAGATTACATTTGATTGGTTTCACTGTAAAAGTATGGGACCTAGCCGCTAGTCTGGTAGCTCGAGTAAATTAATGCAGTGCAGTTGTGATGATATATTGGATCCTCTTCGACGGCCTAAATGCTGGACAAAGAAGAGACGGGGGTGTAGCTGCAACAACGATTGATAAAAACTCCTTGTACATTTGAGCAAAAAGGGAATCATGAAGAAAAATGCGTCGTTAAGAACATAGTCATGGTTTATATGGAACATAAAACAAGAAAACACAAAGCCTGAGGAATGTATCTTTGAAGAAGGAGAGAACAAAGTGTAACCTATTAATGAAGATTGCGTGAATGAATAGCGAAACATAAATACAAATATCTGTGTGAAAATATCTTTTCAGCAAAAATGAGAGAAGTTTTATGGACTGAAACGATATGGTAGTTTCCTAAGCGTAGCTTAGATGTGGAACACGGCCGAAAGTAATGGACACCCAGTAAGGATCGAACTCACTACTCAGTTGTAATAAGTTTTAGCAAAACAAGCTTGATAACCATTACACCACCCCGAGTTATCCTGGGCTGAAATGATATGGACATATAAATTAAATATATATCGAGAACGAGTGATGTTTCTTAAATTTCATAATATAGTTAGAATATGTGATATTTAGCATTAACTAGTTCTAGCTAAGCCATTAACGACATATTATATTTTAAAATGATTCTTGTCGAAATATTTTAGTTGTTCGCAAGATTGCTATTTATACGCTATCAAATCGTTCTGTACTGAGTTATGTTGCGTAAGTTTTTTATGAAGAGTATACCATCTGCATCTTATAAAAGAAAATATTTGTTTTAATTTCCAGCTTGAAACATATCAACAGATATTCCTATTATATAAATTATACATTTCACATAGAGATTTACTAAACGTAGTTCAGATGTGTCACAAGGCCGATGATATGCAAGGTTGAGGTACGATCGAGTGTCCTGCTCAGTTTTAATTGATGTAGAAAGATAGGTTTGCTAACAATTTTGCCACATCGAAAAGCACAAATATGCATTAAAAATAATTTGATTAAAGAAATGATTCACTTTTGCAGTTGTATGAAGTTGATACCTAAGTAACCTCAGTTTTTATTTGTCAAATATCTTTATCAAATAAATTATATTTCAAAAAATAAAGTGCATTCAATTATAAGTATTAGTGTGTCTTGTGCGTCTGTGCAAGATAAATTTATCTTTTTCTGAGTCGACTTTTTATCTCAGTGAACTATTCTTGTCTCTTTATACTTTAACTATTATTAAACAGATTCTTTCAAAAAATCCTAGAATTGATTTATATTCTTAATGATTACAAGTATTTGAGAAAAATAAATTTATTGGTTTATGTTTGAACAGGTGACATCTATGAAACTTCAACATTATATATACCGTAGATCGCTGATTGATTTTATACCCTTTCTCAACTTGGGGTATTTAAAGTGAAGTTTTATAAAAGATATCTGGTGATTATTGAACTCGTTATTTAATTTTTAATTCTCACTGAAAGTCGGCACCCAAACATTTACACTTTTCATAATACCTCAGTTTATATGTTTATTTACTGTTCGTAATTTTAAAAGAAAACAAAAGGTTCACTCTTAATCAAGTTTCTCATTGTTATCTAGTTTTATTATCTCTAAAGTAGCATAGCTCCTTGATCATTCGTTGCTGTCTGTAAATTTTTAAATCCAGTGTGGATTGATTTTTCTTTTTTACGGTTTATCAATGCTTTGCATGTTATTTAATGCCAAAAAATACATTTGGATTATAAGAACGTATATATAGTCATGATTTACTTATACTAATTAACCTATAGCCTGGAAGAGAAGAGGTGAATTCATGCTTTTCGTGTGGTTGTTTTCCGTAAGTGAATAGAACTAGAATTGAGATCGACCCACATATGTACCAACTAGCAGTTATAGCCCGGCGTTGCTCGGGTGTAATGAAAGCTTTAAAACAAATCAATGGTCCTGGATCTCAGACTCTTTGGACGTTGGCACGAAAGACTAAAAAGCAATAGTTGTTTCCAGTTAAAGCGAAACCGTAGACTGAAAGAAAAATGAATGGATGTAAGTTAAATTTTGTTTTCCTGGTATCGATATCAAAAATTCGGAAACTGAATTTTGAAAGCTAAATAAGTACTTTGAGTAAATGGTATCATGGTTGAGACTAAGAACTACAATTATACCTACTTAGAGCCAAACCTGAAGCAAAAACTAAAATAAAAGGGCTAAAAAATACAGACATACAGGCAGATAAACAGATGCACACACAAACATCTTGCCTTATATATATATATATATATTGTCATCCGCAGACAGATCTGTTTCGCTGCATCACAGCTCATCAGTACGGTTAGACTGACTGCTTTTCAACCCAGGATTGAAACCCGACCGAAATGGCGTCAGTCGGCGACTCTGTCTGTCTGTCTGTCTGTCTGTCTGTCTGTCTGTCTCTCTCTCTCTATATATATATGTATATTTTCTGCACTATGGTAAGAACTGCAACCTTGAAACTTCTGAATATCGTTTCTTATATCTGTCTATGAGTGCATCAAATTTGATTAAAATCGGACCAATCCGATCATCGAAAAATAGGGGTATAGAATTACCCCGATTTTTCGATGATCGATTTTCGATATTTATCGTGGGTAACTCGACACAACACACAACAGCGAAGAACACTCACAGACGCTTATAGTACAACTGTGTAAATTTACAAGAAAATCGGTTCAGCTGTTCGGAGTCTATAGGTAACGGACACACACACACACACACAAAGTTCCATTTATAAATAAGTTTAGATTTCAAACACTTTTCTCCAGCGCATATATGCTTAAAGCACTTAGCATTTCCAAGTGGATACCCATGTAAACACCGGCCAAGCTCTACGTTACTTAACTTAGGAAATCGTACAAGAACCTGTGTTTGAATCTCGACTAACCAATATCTA
Organism: Ascarosepion bandense; assembly: GCA_037127315.1. Lineage (NCBI taxonomy): Eukaryota > Metazoa > Mollusca > Cephalopoda > Sepiida > Sepiidae > Ascarosepion > Ascarosepion bandense. The sequence goes on along the minus strand of JBBBDQ010001762.1, from coordinate 2,025,980 downwards.
GCGGGGTGAGGAGAAATTGTCTCATGTCTTTCCTCTGAGAATGACAAATTTAAAAAATAAGTAAACTTGCCAACTATTCAACTTGATTGTTCCAAAAGAAGGCCGGCACTTTGATAAACATTGCAATGATCAAAAATATTGTTTGTCTTTTTCTATAGTTGCCATAAATTTGGTTAAATAATAATTTTCAAATATATTGCTTTTCTTTATATAAGTCAAAGTACCTAGCTTTTACAAAGGAAAACATTTTGTCAGGCATGACTTGGTTTCATGTAATTGTAATAACGAAGTATGTAAATAAAAATTACATCCGTCTATATTTCTTAGATGAGGTAGTATTTACAGTATGTACATTATTCGGACTATTGTTCTCTTCTTTGTTGCCGTTTGTACAACGTTTCGGCTGTTGTACGCTCCGGCTTTCTTCAGCTTCTAGGAATTTCGAACCGAATGCTTTATTACAACCACTATGGTACCAGAAGAGGCGCTACTAAGCAAGGAATGAAGATTATAAACCCCAGTGATTGTAATAAAGAGTTCGGTTCAAAATTCCTAGCATCTGAAGAAGGTCGGAGCGTACAAAGGCCGAAAATTCATACAAATGGCAACAGAGTCAATGACAGCAATCCGGATAATGTAAAAACTGAAAAATTACATCTAATATATATATATATATATATATATATATATATATATATATATATATATTGATTGTTTAATTACTTAGATTTTGGTCATAGTAAAATGAGACCAGTGCACGTTTCTATTAAAAAGTGCTCAATACAATTATATTGTAGAACTTTTGAATATTTTCCATTTGTAAATGAGTTATTACACGACCTCGGTTTCTTCCATGAGTGGTGTTTTCAGGCGATTTGGAACAACTGATTCTCCGTTTACGCTTTTTTAAAGAACGCACACGTAATTTTGTTTTTTTCTTGTTTTTTGAACGTACACGTAACAGGGGATTTTTGAACACGCATTTTTAAAGTTACAAGAAATAACAACATTTTCATCTAGGGTTGTATGAACATAATAGGTATTTGGTTACACTTAGTCATAATTTCAGTTCTTGCATTCAATAGTTCATTTTTGTTTGGGAATAGAAATAATCTAACTTTTCTTCCTGGCACAGTCATGGTATAAACCTAGGTCGCGTAATAACTCGTTTGCAAATGAAATATATATATATATATATATATATATATATATATATGCAAACAACGATTTGTCCCCACAGAAAGAACTAATTACATTGAACAAAATGGACGTCATTATAATAACCTAAACCGAGGAACCTTTCGGCCAACACTTTTCAAAGGCTTACGTTGGCTTTATTATATGTACTCACTCAGCTCATCACTTACGTATTTTAGAAGCTGTGCGTTTCAAAATTCATCAACTGAGCCTGTGTAGGCAGAAAGAGCGATTTATACGCTCCTTGCAATTACTGGAGGGTTTGTGAGTGTTACCTTTTTTCCATATTATCACTCTTATGGAGTTGTGTGTTTACACCCCACTTAGATTTTAATTGTTTGATTAAAATTTACTTTTAAACGAGCTCCATCTTCCTCCCACCCCCGTTTTTTGTAAGTAAAGGTTTGGTTTTCTCATTGTCCTGTATTTACAATTTATAATAAAGCCAACGTAAGCCTTTGAAAAGAGTTGGCCGAAAGGTTTCTCAGATTAGGTTATTATAATGTCGTCCATTTTGTTCAAAGTAATACACATATACATTATATATATATATATATATATATATATATATATATATATATATATATATATATGGTTCGATGGGTAAATTTTCGAAAATATTATTTTTTTTAATTTGAGCATCTTCATTGTTTGTTTCGGATTTTGTTGGCTGCAAAGTGTAGTAGGGTCTGTTAGAAACAGTCTGTGAGAAAAAGAGCATCTTAAAGTGATTCCCTTTCCCAGAAATTTAAACTTTTGGAAATCTGTACTGCTTGGCATTCGCACCGGAATCCCCAATAAGAACATTTCAGAGTGTCAATCAGATGACAGTTCAGAGAATTCGAAAACAGAATCCAGTTATCGGTGTCAGACAATTTCTGCAACCAGTCTACCCCTTCAATTTGGCGACCTAACCCCCCCAGACTGAAACCTCCTTGATTATTATACGGACGCAGTTGAGCAGGCGACCAAGAAAACCTCTTGTAGCACCAAAGCCAATGACGATTTTAAAGGAATAAATTTACTATTTAGTATTTCAAAATGTTTTTGTGTAATTTTGGTAAATATATCTGTTAAAATGATATGTCTGTGTTATTTTCCTGTTTGTGTCATTTAAACAACAATATATCCATCGCACCCCTATAGTCTACTGCAAGTGAATTTTGCTGAATTGTGTCACGGTGTCAAAAATTTTTTGCAAGACATTTGTGGTTAAACTTTTCTTACCAGAATCTATCTTATAAGTTCACTAGCCGTATAGCCCAGTGTTGCTCGGGTGTAATGAAAGCTTTAAAACTAATCCATGGTCCTGGAACTTAGACACTTTGGACGTTGGCACGAAAGACTAAAAAGCAATAGTTGTTTCCAGTTAAAGTGAAACCGTTGACTGAAAGAAAAATGAATGGATGTAAGTCAAATTTTTTTTTCTTGGTATCGATATTAAGTAAGATTTTTTTGTTGTAAACTGAATTTTGAAAGCTAAATAAGTCCTCTAGGTAAATGGTATCATGGCTGAGACTAAAAACTACAATTATACCTACTTAGAGCCAAACCCGAAGCAAAAACTAAAATAAAAGGGCTGAAAAATTACAGACATACAGGCAAAGCAACACACACACACACACACACAAACATCTTGCCTTTTATATATATATATATTCTCGGTTTACTACACTATTGTAAAAACTGCAACCTTGAAACTTCTGAATATCATTTATGTTTTTGTCTAATAAGTGTATCAAATTTGATTAAAATCGGACCAATCCTTATATAACCCGATTTTTTTATTATCGATATTCAATATTTATCGGGGGTACCTCGACACAAAACCTAGCTAAGAACACTCGCAGACGCTTATAGTACAACTGTGTAAATGTTCAAGAAAATCGGTTCAGCCATTTCGGTGTCTTTAGGTAACGGACACATGGGTCTCTTCTATAAATACTTCCATGGCTTCTGCTCCGATGAACTTAGATCACTGGTGCCCCCTAGGTTCGAATTTGCACCAGATACTAGATTAGCAACAAGATCCCACCCTTTTACAGTGAAACCGATAAAATGCAACCGCAACTTCAACAGTTTTTTCTCGTACTTCCCGACTGTGGAATTCCCTTCCATATGACTGCTTCCCCGACGGCTACAATCACCAGGAGTTTAAATGTAAGGTCAATAGACACCTCCTAACACACTAACTCGCTTCCATTCTTTCAAACACTCTTCCCATACTCCCAACTATCTATCACCCCCACTTCTGACATTTCCTATATCTATCCACTCTTTCTATTTACCTTCCCCTGTGTAGCCGCAAGTGCAATAGTGGCAGTGGAATGCCTTGCTTGGGGTGAAACGATTAAAAAAACAAAACAAAAAAAAACACAGACACACACACACACACACACAGCGACACAGAGAGAGAGACAGACAGACAGACAGACAGACAGACAAAGTTCCATTTATAAATAAGTTAAGATTCTTCATAAAATCCAAAGATGAATCGGCAAAATTACTTATCAGGACCTGAAATCTCGGATTCAGTCATTTTCACAACGCCGTAATATAGCTTCTCTGTGCATTTTGTAAAAATAGTTTCATCGCAGTCATTTTCTCAATTTAATTATGTTAAATACTTACTTTGGGCTTTTCTATGTCACCTAGACTTTGTAAAATTAGTTGCAACGCTAGAGTGGCTAACAAACCACATTATTTTACAGTGGAATTTACTACATGTGACCTTAAGTTCGATGCTAATCATTTTTTCTGTTGCACATTTTTACCTCGCAGTTTGTTTTTATATAATCATATCGCCCCAATGAACTCTACCGTAGAAAGCAATGGCAACCTACTGCGGGATAAGCTTCTGCCCAGTCAGTCATGTCTTTTTCGAGATATGATCGCCCAAGCGTGTTTCACGTATGGCACTTAACTGACTGACTGATCGCCCCAAGTAAGGCATTTTACTGCCACTGTTGAGCAGAGGGCTATATAGGAGGAAAGTATAGAAAATGAGGTTATAGAGGGTGTCTGGAAGTGGGTAAGAGAAGGATGAGAATACTGTTGAGAGCGAAGTATCGCCCCAAGCAAGGCATTTTACTGCCACTGTAGTGCAGGGGGTTACATTGGAGGAAAGTTATGAGAAGGAGTGACAGGTTATAGGGGGTGTGTGGAAGTTGTTAAGAGAAGAATGAGAATACTGATGAGAGTGGACTGGACAGAGAAAGGAGCATGAGAGAGAGAGAAAGGATGTTATTCAGTGAGATAGGAGATGACTATTGATTTTACCTTCAACTTCTTTGAGACTGTAGCTGCCGAGTTATCTATCTATCTATCACTTTTTTATATAATCATATCGCCCCAAGCAAGGCATTTTACTGCCACTGTTTTGCAGGGTGTTACATAGGAGGAAAATTATGTGAAGGAGTGACAGGTTATAAGGGGGTGTCCGGAAGTGGGTAAGAGAAGGATGAGAATACTGATGAGAGTGGAGTGGAAGGAGAAAACAGAATGAGAGACAGAATGCAGTTTAGTTAGATAGGAGTTGTCTATTGAGTTTACATTTAAATTCTTGGAGATTGTAGCTGTCGGGGAAGTAAGTAAACGGAAAGGAAATTCACAGGCAGGAAGTGCGAGAAAAGAAGCTGATGGATTTGCGTTTACATTTTATATAATTTACTCAGTAAATAAAAAAAAAATGCATTACTAATAACCTACCAATCTCAATCTAAATGCAGCTGTTTAAGAAAAAGTGTAGTATTCGTCAAGCCGAATAGGTGGCATTTTTTTCACCACTACAACGCAAGAACGAGTCTTGCAAAACAGGCATGGCAGAAACTTAAAAAACATAGAATGGGAAGCCCTTCAGTTAGCACATAATCTTATGATTTGCCTTCTTCGGATTTCGATTTGCTTTCGCCTCTAAAAAACATTTTAAATGACAAAAACGTTTACTTTATATAGTGAGTCGTAAACTACATAATCTTATTCCAGCAACTGCGCACTCAGTTAAAAATGGATACACTTCTCTTAACAAATCCACGAACTCTATAAATGGAGTCAGCAAGATTGTAAAACAGAACCTAATCGATCACTAAGTGAAGTAGTAGTTAAAGAACTCTTTATTTAGGGGCCCTACCTATTCAGTATCTCCGATTAAATCATTTCAACACTAAAATCTCTTCTCTAACTAAAAAGATATCGTGTAGAATGATAACGTTTCTAAATAAGAAAGTTACTAGCAAGTGTTTTTCTATCAACGAACTGAGATTCATTATTCTAGTGAATTCCTTCAGGAGACTGGTGATGTACTCTTTATCGTTTTCAGCTAACAACAAAACGAGAAAGATTACCAGTGACGGCGATATTAGCTTTTACACTCACGAATTTCTCAATTTAATTACCAACGTCTTTTCGAACCTCTATATTTAATTTGCAGTAACGGAATATTTGTCGAAAAGGAATAATGAAAAATAAAGCCCTTGACATCTAAACATAGCCTGTTATAATATCGTTGGTGTATTCAGAGATAAAAAAGAGCAGAAGGTTCTGTAATAAATACAAACTTTCCTTGCATTCACTTGCCCACAAATACCCTTGGAAAAGTTATTAACCCGTCTCTTCCCTCTAGTTATGGGTTATATAATAGGACAGATTGGGTTCTATAGCCTTGGCTGGTAACCAGTATACCGCAGAAAGAAATGGCCACATACATAATCTTCTGCCCATTGTTAATTTTGTTGAGATACATTTTAATTTGTTGATCAATAACGGAGTTAGGAAAACCATTATTGACTAGTGTTTGCTTAATGTTGTGTAATTCTTTATAAAATATAGATTTGGAAGAAGATATCATTTGTGTGCGTTGAAGTAAGTTTTTTGTAACAGCATTCACTATTATGATTAAAAAGACACGAATTTATGCTAGTTGGTTTCCAATATAGAGAAGTAGTAAATTTATGTGTGCTAGATTCAATGAATACATCAAGGAATGGGAGTTTGTTATTAATAAGTTCTAATGTAAATTTGAGGACGGAGTGACTTTCAAATTTGTTTTTAAGATATTTAATTTGATCGATATTCTTAGCTAAAACAAAGCTGTCATCTATGTATCTTACATATATAGAGGGTTTATTGTTGTCATTAATTATTTTATTTTCTAGATTTGCCATATAATAATTAGAAAAGAGGGGACCTAAAGGAGATCCCATCTATTTGTGTATAAATATTGCCTAAGGGATCGTGAAAGGTTACTTGTGTGGTGCATGCTAATAATAGTTTATTTTAATATAGTGGGTTTAATATTGATTGATGGGAGAGTAGCATGGTTGTATACATCACGGATAATGATGTCAATTGTTTCCTGGACGGGAACATTTGTGAATAACTTTTGGACATCCAAATTTGGAAATGTAAAAATCCATAAAAAAGATCATCCCCTCCGACCTATCACTTCTCAAATATCCACACCAATATATAACCTTTCCAAAACACTTAAACTAATTACTCCTTATCTTCCTGGTAAATATAGTATTAATTCCACGAACGAATTTTTACAGATTCACCATTCCTGTAAAACCTAAGAATCAAATAATTGCATCTTTGGATGTCCAAAACTTATTCACATATCTGATTGAAAAATTTTAATGTTTCTTTAGTAAATCAAACAAGTTTAGTATTTTGATAAATAAATTTTATATTATATGCAAACGAATTCAATCCAAACTTAAACTTATATAATAAATGTAACTTTGCCTGTGTGTGTGTCTGTGTGTGTCCGTTACCTATAGATTCCGAAACGGCTGAACCGATTTTCTTGAAAATTTACACAGTTGTACTATAAGCGTCTGCGAGTGTTTTTAGCTAGAGTTTGTGTCGAGGTACCCCCGATAAATATCGAAAGTCAATAATCAAAAAATCGGTTTATAAAAGGAATGGTCCGATTTTAATCAACACTTATAGAGAAAGACATAAGAAACGATATTCAGAAGTTTCAAGGTTGCAGTTCTTACAATAGTGCATAAAATCGATAATATATATATATATATATATATAAAGCAAGATGGTTGTGTGTGTGTGTGTGTCTGTTTATCTGCCTGTATGTCTGTATTTTTAAGCCCTTTTTTTTGTTTTTGCTTCGGGTTTGGCTCTAAGTAGGTATAATTGTAGTTCTAAGTCTCAGCCATGATACCATTTACGCAGAAGACTAATTTAGCAAACAAAATTCAGTTTACAACAAAAAAAACTTACTTAATATCGATACCAGGAAATCAAAATTTGACTTACATCCATTCATTTTTCTTTCAGTCTACATTTTCACTTTAACTGGAAACAACTATTGCTTTTTAGTCTTTCGTACCAACGTCAAAAGTGTCTGAACTCCAGGACCATGGATTAGTTTTAAAGCTTTCATTTCACTCGAGCAACGCCGGGTTATACTGCTAGTATTTATATAAGCATATCATCAAAACTCTCCATCTAAGAGCCTTTTAGAAATAAAAGAACATCTTAGTTAACGATATAAGATTTCGGCAAGTATATGCCTATATCTTGCTTAAATCCGTACACAGAATGAGAACTTTTAGATTTTAAATTCACTGCTCTTTCAGTATTATGAGCTTATAAAGTAAAATCCACCATTTCAATTTTGATTTATGTATAAAAGATGCTTCAATTTCATTTTCTAAAAACATTCAGTTTACAGCATTCATTTTGAGATAGATTAATTTTAACAAATGCAAGTCTTCAAGGTTGATGAGTGGATTTTTATTCAAATTTTTCATGAATGCTTTCCCACTTCTAAAAAGATAAAAGAAAATCAATTTATGTTTTAATGAAATAATGCATGTCTAATGTATTCTATAATTTAGTGCCATGGTTCCCAACCCCGGGATAAATTACCCCAGTGGGGTAATGAACTCTTATTTTGGGGGTAATGGATGTTTGGTTTGGGAACTTCAGGACAATATTGCTTCATTTTGTAGGAAATTGGACCTATGGACCAGACGTATTGGAAAGAGAATTTTTTGCACAATTTTCTGCATCGGATGCCTTCCTTAATAAAGTTAATTATGAAGACATCCTCAACCACATGAAGACAGACATCAGTGATCACTTAAATGGCCTCTTGGAAAACTTACGTAAGTACTTTCCATACTTGAATAATTCTAATATTGATTGGGTAAGAAATGCATATCTTGTGATTGAAGATATCATTCCTGATGAGGATTATTTAGCAAAAGAATAATTTCTCACACTCAAGATGAACAATGCATGGAAGCTTTGGATTGAGACCAAGTCTGGTCTAAACACTTTTGGATCTCTCATCTGCAGGATATACCAACACTAGCCTCTAGAGCAGTACAAATTCTCATAGGATTTTCAACCACTTATCTATGTGAAAAAGTTTTGTCTACTGTCATTGGAATGAAGACCAAGTAACGTAGCAGACTCAACATGGCAAACGACGCCCGAATAGCCCTTTCAGTCACAAAGCCAAGAATAAATAAACTGGAACAGGCAATACAATCTCAGCAATCACATTAAGAATCACGGCTAGGCTACGGCTACTATAACTCTGATTATTATAGATTGGTACTATTGTATTGAATAAATTCCATTAAATTTGTCTGCTTTTGATGTATGAAAATCTAATTAATTCTTTTCCTATATTACGGGTATTTGTTCATTGGGGTAATGGATAATAGTGAAATTGTATTTTGGGGTAATCGTAGCAAAAAGGTTAGGAACCTATGATTTAGTGAATAGAACTTTCAAAAAGTATGCTTTAAATTCATATAAATTTGTCTACTTCCGCATACTTACTTAATAGTTAGAATTTTCCCATGAAGTACGTTTCTCACCTTCAATTTATTTGACTTCAATATCGAATATAACACATTCTCAGATAACAGAGCAAAATAATTATATTGGATGTTCTTGAATGCAATATTTTTAGATTGTCGTGGACCCGGTTAACGGTCCAGCAAGAATAACGCAAAAACAACCAAATAGGAAATAACGAATATATATTAAATACGGAAAGAATACAATACTTAGAACTTGGTTAGTAGGAAAGATAGTGCGAGTTATGGTGTAATACTACAATTCGATCCTCGGCTTTAGAACGTGGACTTGTAATGATCGTTAAGGTAGCACTGTTCGTAGACGACTCTCTAGTTCGGGCCGCTCTGAGGGCGCACTCCTCAGATTACACTCACTTACCTCTTCTTAGGGGAGGTATAAGTAATGGATGGAAGAGTTCATTCAGTCTGTCGGTGAGGCCGCCATGGCATAGATCATACAGGATATATACAGCTGTTGGTTATGTTACATGTTGTCTCTTTTAATCTCAAACCAGCTAACTGCATACACTTCAAGAATTTATTTAATAAGATTGTGAGGATTGGCATTGGGATTTGAAAGGTATATGCCTCTGTTCTATATATGGATTAATCTACTTGTTAAAGATGAATATCTTGCATTACTTAATGGTTCAATTTTCCAGGTCACAAATGAAGAATTAAATTAATCTTTGTAAATCCCTAACGTATATTGATTGGTCTTTACTTACAAGCACCATTTTCACTATAGTTGGCATATTTGCGCTTGTGTTGTTCAGAAGAACAGCCTTAGGGCTATCAATACAATCTAATTCTTACAAAACATTTGAAGGGATAAGAAATTTAGAACGAAAAGTATTATGGAAAAACCCAACTCAGAAAAATTCACAAGTCAGTGTGAAAAGCTAAAATCTTTATGCTGATTGGATTACAAACACAAATTTATAAATGACGTATTTTCACGTCTGGATGTGAAAAGGCCGCTGGAGCCGGCATCATGAGAAGCTTGACTATAAAAACCACGACTCAAACCTGTCAAAAGCAGCCGACATGGGAGCGGTTAGCTGACGACCTCGTGGTAATGTAACAAAAAAAAAATTCAAGAGGCCGACCCGGACGCAGAGCACGTCACAGTTTCATTTGACCTCTTCTTCTAATTCTCTTTTCTTCCTTTTCACTCCACGCCGAGAACAAATGAACGAGTTAAGTACAACTTTTTTATTTGTTTTGCCTTCTCTTTCTCTCAACCTGTCGCAGCCTACTAAAAAGCGGAAGGAACAAAGACATTATATTTTGCTACTACACAACCATGAAATCTAAACTTCCGCGGGCGTTTTAAATACATACATACTACGAACATTTTCTACAACTTGTGTTATTCTTTTCTTTTGATAAATTTCTATTTTAACATGAAAAATGAATATTTTGTTCTTACACCATTCCACACAATTGCACACATTCCATCCTGCCGACAACCAAGCCTTCTGATAATTCTGATGATAATTCTGCATAAAACTCATAAGCTGTAGGGAGTTCGGTTAAGTCTGACACAAGGCCGAATTAAAGAAAAATCAACCATCTCCCTACGTTACACAATAAAAGCCTATTATGTTAATGTAGAGGATAATAAATTAATTAAATAAACTCTCTTCTTCACTTTTACAAAAATTCACAATGACCTGTGAAATCCTGGGTTTCGCAAATAGAAAAAGGATTGACCATGTGCTTAACGAAAAAGTCGAAACCAGATTTCGCAAGCAGGTGTTAAAATGATTTTTGACCAATGGGTGGGTCTTGTAAGACTTGGAAGGACTTGGCAATCGAGTGTGAAATTCAAAAGGCCTAAATAAATGACTTCGGCGTCAGTCAAGAGTCAGTGATGGGAGCAGCGAGAGACACCACTAAAATGTAACAAGAGAAGCTTCCGGTCAACTCGGACATTGTCTTCTTTTTTCTTTCTTTTTCTCCTTATCTATTTCAACAATTTCTACTAGAACATTTTGCAAGAACTCTACCTTTAACTTCTTAATAATGTTTCTAATTAAACATTAACTTCTACAACTTGTGTTCTTCCTCCTTTTAATAAATTTCTTCTTTAGCGTTCAAATTGTATATTTTATTATTCCACTCTTCTACCCTAATCTGCACATTCCAATTGACTATCAACATTCTGATGATTAAAAACCTTCTGATAATAATTCCTGATAAAACTTTTAAGCTGTAGGAAGTTCGGTTAAGTATGACACAAGGCCAAACCAAGAAATATTAACCAGTTCCCTAACCTACACTACAACACTGGTGACTACCGACGTTTGAAAAGAACACGCAACACACACCCAACTTTTCACTAGAACAACGCCAGTGACATCTGTGCCTAGAACTATTCTATGAGTCAGGTATCCTTCAGTCTAAGTTCTTGTCTCATCAGGCAATTTTCTGCGTCATTTTCGTTTGTACTTTCACGCACTTATTCTCTCATATAAATTCTTTATACAATAAAAATATTATTTAGTAATCTTACTAGTAATATTATTTAGTAATGCTTACGGTCATATCACGTTGAATACTCCGGTTCTCGCTGGATCACCTCTTACGCCTGGTCAGCTCTTAGATAAGTGGCCGCTTGGGAATACCAGGTGCTGTAAGCGTTTAGTGACGGATGTGCATTGTGGTGCAGTGAATATCGGCCTGGAAAGAGAAATCGGTGTAGCCGAGTTCGAATTCCAGTTGAATAACCTGCATTCACTTAAGCACTGGTACCCTTGGGAAAGGTATTAAACCGTCCCTTCCCTCCAGTTATGGGTTAAATAACAAGGGTAGCACTTGGGGAAACTGCCTTTGAAAAATAAATCCCAACGAATCTTGATAAAAGAAAAATGTATTACTAGACACAAAAAACCACAATAAATTGTTGAAAGAAAAAGTTATTACCAGCAATAAATAAAGTTTAGTTGGTAATAAATGACCCTCCGAGGTTGATTGGCCATAAAAAAAAAACAACCAACAAAAATTATATTTTGCTAAAAATATTTGATATTAATATCGTTGTTAAACTAATTTATATGAAATGGTTGTTTCCTAGTTAAACAAAGACAAAACGCAAGATGGTTTAACAGTGGAAATAATCACCCACGAAATCTTCATTAAAAACGGAGTGAAACTTTTTTTATTCCGTCTTTTAGTTTGTCTCCAAAATAAAACTCGGTAGCTCGACTAAATCGCTGAAAAACTGCATAGTATGAAGAAAAAAAGATTCCAAGATAAATAAAAACTAAGTTTTTACATAAATATGTTTATGTTATTATTACGAAAAAATAATAAATTATTTTTAACTTCTTTTTAAATTTTTTCAATCCTAACACGTTAGCATATTTGATAAAATCTTGTTTTATTTTCGTTGGCGGGAAGCCAAATCATTACGAGAGTTTACAATGGAAAACTTAAGAAAGTGAGTTATGTAATATTTTCAATGACAAACGCATTAATTTGGAAATTCTTGTAAAAATCAAATCATTGCCGGATTTTAATTAAGGCATTTAGAACTTATTCACAAATATATGAAATTATTTTTGAAATCATAATTTAAAAGAAAAATCTTGGTAATTTTTTTTTTAACATCTGTTACCCTACTCTTCGTAAGTTCATGAAATTCCAAGGAATTAAATTCTGTAGGCAAACTTGATTTTATAAGCTAAACGCAAAGTGTATTTGGGGAATGTAAATCATGTTTTATTTTTTAAAACCATTTAGCCCCTTTTACCAAAAATCTGCTCCAAATAGTAAAATAAAAATGCAATAAAATTATAACATTATTTAATTAGGTAAGCTTTTAATTGCTTTAATAAATAATATGAATTAAAAAACATTATATTCTAAAGAAAAATATCGATTAAAAATTAAATTTTAAAAGAATAGTTTTCATTTTTAAGTAAAATAATGTATAAAGTTTCAAACATATTTTTAAAGTATTTCCAAGAGATATAGACGTTAGGTTGCAAAGTTATAACGTGAATATCATATTTACTAATCGATAATTAGAAAGTTTAATACAAATCATCTAGCCGTCGTATTGTCTAAATAATTTTCTCTGTGTGTGTGTGTATTTGAAGTTTTTTTTCTATGATAATTTCTATGTGTACATTAAAAGCTTATGTGTTTCGTGGTTTCTTCCCCTCACTGGAAAAGATGTACAATTATATCACTTCTGATCGTCATACATATATCTTATCTGACAGCACAATTCAATTACGATGTAAAAGTTAGAAAGTTCAACTCTCTGTTTAAGAAATAGTTTTATTCTAAATTTCATGCTATTAAGTAATACTTCTAGAAATCAGATGAAATTAACAGTAAATTTTGTAATTTTTCAAACTTAATGTGTTACATATGTATATTTCATTTTTTCCAGATTTTAAAGCCAAGAAAAATAAAAAATGTCAAAATTGTAGATTCCAATCAGAATAATCTCTGTTTGAAATACACCAGAGTGTTTTGCTTATTAAAAATAGTAAATATTATTATTTAGCTTTCAATTAAAACTAAAATTATACATTCAAGAAAATATTTTTGTTTCAAAAAATTCAACTTAAATGAGTGGAGGTATCTAAATAAAATCATCGTTTCAAGTAAATTAGAACCTGTTTTTGAGGATGGTTATACCAAAATTATTGTTAAAAGATGAGAAAATTAAAGTAAAATATAGTTATTTATTTTAACATAAACTGCGATTTAAATACCTCAATGTTGACTCATATTTGCTGCACATAAACAGTTTATTTTAAAAAATTATACAGCATGTTATTTCCTCTCTTTTAAAGTTTTTTAAAGAAATATTTAATTTTTGAATTGACTTAAATAAATCTTGTCTCTTAGCATGGAATAACGCAATATGGTTATTAATTTTAGTTAACACCACAGCAATCACCTAGATATTAATTAATATGATTTTAATTGCATTTCGTCTAAAGGAATAGAAATTTGAAAGTAAAATATTTTGTGTGTGGTTTTATGATGATATGCACTAATTAATTAGACTTTTCCAAGAGTCTGGCGAGATAATTAATTTACATAAGAAGTCGTTAAGTATACAAATAGGTACAGCTATTGTTCATTTGACTGTTGTGTGTTTACCACTTCCACTGAGACGGTAGAATGACATAACAATAGTGTCGCCAATATCTAAAAAACTGAATGAACAATTATAATTTGATGAATACGAGTGCACACAAGCTCAGCTTAGAAGTCTAGAAGCTAAAGTAGAGAAAAAAAAGCTAAATAATTTGAAATAATTTTGGAGGAGAAAACCAGATAACTGATCTATTCTTGGCAACTGGGGATTGTGAGGCGATAAAAATAAGAAATTGCAAAACAAATACAGCTGAAGGAAATGAAAATAGCATCTAAGAAAAAACTAATGAATTCTAAGTTTATTAACATTTTTCAGGAAGTGAATGAATCCCTATTTGAATATGTTCTTTATTTGAACAAATATTGTGGGTTTGAGAAACTGGGGTCGGAAAACCAGTAAATCCAAAAAGATTTAAATGAAATGAAATTGGTAAACATCGATCAAAAATATACCGAGGCTCACAAAGCAAACCTCACTGCCGAGCTTGAAAACGACCTCCAATCTGTGGCGGACTAGGGTAAGAAATGGCTTGAGAATTACAATATTTCCAAAACGAAGCTGCTATCTATTAATCGCCACAGACAATCGCTCCTATCCAAACCCATTAGCATGGATCAGGCTAGTCTCCCTGAAAGCAAAACACTGCGCCTCCTCGGGTTAACTCTCACAACCGACCTCAAGTGGAATGACTATATAGAATCTATACCTAAATCCGCTGCCAAGAAAGTCGTTTCTCTGTGTAGGGCCAGGAAGTTTTTCCGTCTGAATCAATCCTGCTCATATACAAATCTACCATCCGCCCTAGTCAATTGCAGAAAGTAATGGCAACCTACTGCGGAATAACCTTCTGCCCAGACATGTTATTTCAAGTTTTGTCGAGAAAGAGATAGGGTCGCCCAAGTGTGTATCACGTACAGCACTTAACAGACCCTCAAATTATCTAAAAAAAATGTTTGTTTTTTTTACACCGAAAATGTGTTGACCTGTTTTATTATTGGTAGACAACCTGAACATCATAGGATACGTGGAGGAAACCATGTTGATGGCAGACACCTATATGGCTTTCGTGACAAAATACTGAAGGAAACCATGACGCAAGGAACAATAATCTATTGCAAGAAGATAACGTTTGCTTCTCAGCACAAGAAACAGCCCAAATTAATCCGAATTAATAAATGGAGACATCAGATTCAATCCCAGAAGAATATTCTAAGACTACATAAGATGTGAAACAGAAATTATGACATAGATACTCTATAATGAATGCAGAGAACAGAAGATGTCTTTCCAAATATAAACCAAGTATTAAGAAACAGAATGATTTTAATAGAAGCACAGAAAACTGTGCTTAATTGTTATGCCAGTGAACGATATGTACGACGTTTAATTATAGATTATTCTATTTGACTATATTTCTGAGATGAGGTGGTATTTACAGTATTTACATTATTTGGACTATTGTCCTCATATTTGTTGCCATTTGTACGACGTTTCGGCTGTTGTACGCCCCTGCATTTTTCAGGTGATATGCATTTCGAACCAAGCCGACCAAACATTGAGATGAGCACAATATGGGAACCAGTTATACGAAGTGCCAGAGAAAATCATTATTATCAAAAATTGCAATATGATCTCTGGTAAAAAAATTCTTGAGATGTTATTGGACATTAGGTTTATAAGTTCTAAAAATTCAATTGTTCTTGTCCTTAACATGGTCCAGTGAATATAGACATTGGTTAGTTCCTGTGACTTGACCCAAAGAATTGTGAGTTCAATACCAGTCTACAACAGTGGTGAACAAATGACTTTCAGGGTTAGAGGGAGATAACCCATGGCTTCTAATCAATCATTACAACGCAAGGACTTCCAGTCGAACATTACTACACAGTAATTTTAATAAAGGTTTCAGTTCGAAATTCTTAGCATCTGAAGAAGGTTGGGGCGTATTACGGCCGAAACGTCGTACAAATTACAACAAAGATGAGGAAATAGTCCGAATAATTTAAATACTATTAGAGAATGTGTTTTTATATAAAGAGGTGATTTGAGGAAATTGAAGTTTGGTTGTGGAGAAGGATGCTGACAGTAACATGGATTGACAAGGTCAGCAATGAGGACGTTTTAAAGTAAATGGAAGCCAACAACACCACACTGCTTCATCACTGACCATTTCATGTACAGAAATTTTGGACCAAGCCCGAAATTTGTAATGTTCAATAATCACCATATTTCCAAGATGTCGCATTTCTCTAATCAAATATCAAATCCGACGTGAAAAAAAGATGATTTCAAGACGTTGAGATTATCAAAAATATGCAAAGGGGCAACTACTTGCTATCCCTTAAAAATAGTTTCAAGAATGCTTCCATTAATGATGAAAGTCGGTTCCCTGTGCAGGGCCAGGAAGTTTTTTTTTCCGTCTCAATCTATCCTGCACATATATAAATCTACCATCCGCCCGTGTATTGAATACTGCTACCACATCTGGTCGGATGCCCCTGCTATTCTCCTCGGAGTTCTTGACAAAATACAACGGAGAATCTGTAACGTGATCGATACCGACTTGGCAGGCCGGCTGCAGTCTCCCTCTCACCGGCGTGATGTGGCTTCCCGGTACCTCTTCTATAAATACTTTCACGGCTTCTGTTCCGATGAACTTAGATCACCGGTGCCCCCTAGGTACGAATTTGCACGAGATACTAGATTAGCAACTAGGTCCCACCCTTTTACAATGAAACCGATAATATGTAACCGCAATTTCTACTCCAATAGCTTCTTTCTCGCACTTCCCGTCTGTGAAATTCCCTTCCACATGATTGCTTTCCCGACAGCTACAATCTCCAGGAGTTTAAATGTAAGGTCAATAGACACCACCTAACACACTAACTCGCATCCATTCTCTCAAACACTCTTCCCATCTACCTAACCCTCAGCATCGGTACCCTTACCAGTCTATCACCCCCCGCCTTATGACATTTCCTATATCTAACCACATTTTCTCTATATAACCCCTTGAGCAATATTAGCAGTGGAATGCCTTGCTTAGAGTGAAATGATTAAAAACAAACAGCGGTGTAAAATTGTATGGTGTAAGAAAGGCAATATTTTTATTATTAAATACCAAATTGATAGAATTTTTTTTTTTTTTTGATCGCATCTGTACATATACTGTTTAATGATACATAACATTTCTCTAACTATGAATATTTTTAAGAGAACAAAGAAAAGGAGTCTTGCAACTCTATTCCAATATCTTTCTGGTTCCTTCAACCTCAACATGTTTTTGGCAAATACAGTTGTACGGTTCATCTCGTGAAGGATTTACAGATGTGGTGAATTATCTTACGTAAAAAAAAAACATCGAGAATATTATTTTTCAGTTTAATCAGATGTCTTTTGCTTATTTCGTGATGTTATATCTTTTCAGTTCCTATATCTACTTTAATAATTGGTTCTAATATGAAATTGTTCGCACAGAAAAGAAGAAAAAATTACGCTATATACGCCTAAATACCTAACACACACACACATATATATATATATATATATATATATATATATGCATTTTTGTTATTGCAGCTAAAGCTTAGGCAACAAATCGATAGAAATATACAAGTCACGAGTAAACATTCTTCGCAAAATTAGTATTTTGATATTTCTAAATTTGAAATCCATGTAACGTCTAACACTAGAAAACCCTAAGTTCTGCATATGTAAAAAAAAAAAAAAATGATATTTTCATGAAATTAACATCAGCCTAACCGAGCGTATGTGGTTTTGTGTATTTTATGGGTGGATATTTCATAATTTATCCATCACACCCAGATGGAGCATAGGGCAGCAACTTTTTGTTGCTGTAACAAACTGTTTTTTACGGGGCAGGTTTGTTAGCGCTGCACCCAACCCCCAAGGACCGGTGGACCTTTCTTGGTCCTTACGTCTACAGCACCTGATATTCCCAAATAGTCACCCATTTAAGTACTGACCAGACTCGACGTTGCTTAACGTCTGTGATCGGACGGGAATTGGTGTATTCAACACGATATAGCCGTAGACGGGTGGATGTGTAGGTGCATAATTATTAAAACTATTATGAAGTAGTTGTTTGTTGTGGGGGTCTGTTAGTATGTAGTTCGGTATGACTTGGTGAGTGTAACTGATATCTTGATATGTTTGAGTGTTATAGAAATATCCTCTGAAATGCTGACCTCTATGTTTTTTCATATTGGTTTCTTAGGTATGGGATTTATCCAAGGTTTCGTTTCTTACTAAGGACTTGTTTGGTGTATTTTGTTTACTTATTTTCTGATTATTTGTGATTTGATAGCGTTTTTTCTTTCCTAGATTTTTCCGGGATTTCTCCCTCCTTAAATTTAGATTTCCATAATTCGAATGAGAATTTTTGTGTTTCTTTAGGGTCTGTGTGTTTTATTTATGGTTCAAGTGTGCTGTATATTTTCGTCTATTTTTTGTATAGTTTCTTGCTCTGTTCTCTTGTAGGGTAACGTTAGCCTGTAATTTAGTTCGGCTGAGGGTTATTTTTGTTTTGGCTCCTCAATATCCTAGGCCGTTATTATATCTCAATATTTTTTTTGGTATGAAGGGGTTTTCCCAATTTTTAAATGCTTTGTATGAAGCGACAGTTTTGTATTTTTGTTTTTTGATAACATTGTTTATTTTAAGTGCTTTCTCCTGTATGTATGAGTCGGTAATATTGCCAAATTTTTCACATTGGGTTTATTGAGATATTTCACTATTTTTTCTGTTCTTCATATTTTTTCATTGTTTTCTTGGGTTGTGATGTGATAAGATGTCCATATTTTAATGTAATTTGAGGATTTCCTCTTTTAGGTGTTTATCTGGATTCAGATGCTCCAACGTTTTATCCTTTTTATGTGAAGTAACAAGATTATTCACCTAAAGAGAGTTAACTTTAGACTCGAAACACGTGTAGCGACATAAATACGATTATAGACACTTAATATAGCATGCAAAAAAGCAAGTAATATAAATAATAAAAGCAACAATAAATCTACACTTTAAACAAAACATTCACGGCTTCTCGCACCTTTTCTTATCTATCTATCTATATCTCTCTCTCTCTCTCTGTATATATATATATATATATATATACAGAGAAACAGATCTGTCTGCGGATGAATATTTACGCTCTCACACCCTGATTGAGCAGTCTGGAAGAATGGTAGACTTTGAAAAGCAGTAGCTACTCTGGCATGTATGCATCGATCATTCAGAAATGAATTCAAGCACTTTGGCTATTGGGAGTGTATAATGATAAAATGCGCACTAAAAAGTCTGCCTTCTTCTACCGGGCGTCCATAACCCAGAGGCAGAATCGCCGACTGACGCCAATTCGGCGGAGTTTCAATCCTGGATTAAAAGCAATCGGAGTCTAACCGTACTGATGAGCTGTAATACAGCGAAACAGATCTGTATGCGGATGACTATAGATAGATAGATAGATAGATAGATAACATATTCTCAAACAAAAACAAAAGAAAATCCCATTAAAAACCGATTAGGTTCATACAACCATGGTTGAAAACATAATTTCTTCTAATTTTAAAAATTTCTCGTCACGTGAGCGTTCAAAAAAATCCCTGTTATGTGAGCGTTATTAAAAAAAGAAACGGTAATAAACGCTAAATTCATTTATTGCAAATCGTCTGAAGGCACTTAAGGCTAGAAACAGAGGTAACGTGATAACTCGTTTACAAATGAAGAATATTCAAAAGTTCTGTAATATAATTCTATTGATTACCTTTTAATACAACTAGTCTAATTTTATTATGACAAAAAAATAAGTAATTAAACAAAAAAAAAAAAAAATATATATATATATATATATATATATATATATATATATATATATATATTAATCGTATCACACCGAGCAAGGCGGTAACGCTACGGATGTGCAGAGGGCTACATAAGAGTAAAAGCGATAAACAGAAGAGAGTGTAGAGAAGGACGAACCATTTAGAAAGGATCAAGAGAAGGGAGGGAACATAGGTGTGATGACAGTTGCAGAGGTGGAGAGAAAGGAACGGATATACAGGGTGATGAAGAAAGAACTAGGGTCAAGTGTTTAAGAGATGAGTATTGACCTTGCATTTGAATTCCTGGAGGTTGTAGCTATCAGGAAAGCAAGAAGAAGGAAGCGAGTTCCACAAGCGAGAAGTGCTAGGAAAGAATCTGCAGGAGTAGAATTGTCGTCTGCATTTGGTTGATCTCACTGTGAATGGGTGAGACCCAGTTGCCAGTCTGGTTGCACGAGTAAACACCTGTTGCAGAGGCACCAGTGACTTAATTTCGTTGAAGCAGAAGCCATGAACGTACTAATAGAACAGACAAAGGGAAGCCACATCCCGTCGGTGGTAAAGTGGCTGTAGTCGAACCGCCAAGTCAGTACCTATCACATTACTGATTCTCCTTTGGAGCCTGTCAAGAACACCGAGATGAACAACAGAGGCACCTGACCATATATGGCAGCAGTACTCCATGCACGGACGAATGGTTGATTTGTATATATGCAGGAGAGTTTCAGGCGGGAAAAACATCTTGGCCAAACATAGTGATCCAACCTTTCTAGCAGTGGATTTAGCTATTGACTCAATGTAGTGGTTCCACTTGAGATCAGAAGAGAGGGTAATGCCGAAGAGGCGCGGTGTATTACTCTCGGGGAGACTCTCTTGGTCCATGCTTATGGGAAACAGAAGAGGTTGCTCGTGATGATTGACAGACAGCAGCTTGGTCTTGGACGTATTGAAATTTACAAGGCACTTTTTACCCCAATTCACCACAGAGTGTAGATCCCTCTCAAGATCAGCAGCGAGATTATGTTTGTTCGCTGCCCTGGTTTTCTTACTGATGCGGGAGTAAATTGATATATATATAGAGAGCTAGAGATGAAAATTTTAAAAACAATTTCCACATCTGCGATATATGCATTACTCCTCAGGTAATAATTTAGTTTTTTCGGTGACTGGCGTGTGCATACTCTGCTAATATACAACATGTTAAAATTTCCCTTTTTTGATACCATGCGCCTAGGGCTTAGGGTGTAGTGACTCCGACTTGGTCGAGTTTTGATCTCGTCCAGAAGCAAGTGAATGTGTCTAGCCACACTGATGAGATCTGATACTGCGAAACAGGTTGTATGTGGATGACCACACACACAAACACACACACACACACACACACACACATATATATATATATATGTGTGTATTAATACAATGTGCATATTATTCTGCGCGTATAGCACGATTCGGAATTTTATGCACTACGCAATCATCATTTGTATATTATGAACTGACCATTTCGGGATTTGAATTTCTAGTTCTTGATGTGTTAGCGTAGTTACATGTTAGAATACATGGATGATTTTCTGCCCTGTGTTTTACTTTATAATTTAATTTTAGCTAAATCATAAACTTGAAATTAAAAAGAAAAATTGTGAAATTTACAAGGAAAGTATTTTTAGAGCAGCGGGTATACGGTTTGTTTTGGTTCATACGTATGAAGGATGATTACTTGTGTTTATCTTTGGGAAAAATAATAATAATTTTAAAAAGACATCTTGAAAATCTTCATTCATCCGTCGAAGTATTTGAGGAGATATTTATTTCTATGCCTGAATATAATAGCTCCCCCCATATATATGTTCTTTAGTTGTGAACGCGTTATTATGTGACGTAGGTTTCTACCATGTGATGTCATCAGGTATGTTTACACTTAGTCATAATTTCTGTACTTTCATTTTATAATTTATATTTGTTTGGGAATGAAAAATTCCCAAACAAAAACAAAAAAAAATCCCATAAAATATCAATCGGGTTCATACAACCTTGAATGAAAACATTATAATTTCTTCTTATAGAAAAAAACTGAGCGTTCAAAAATTCCTCGTCACGTGAGCGTTCAAATAAAATCCCCGTTATGTGAGCGTTATTGGTAAAAAACGATAAAGTCAGTTATTGAAAATCGCCTGAAGACACTTAAGGGTAGAAACAGAGGTCACCGAATAACTCGTTTACAAATGAAGAATATTCAAAAAGTCTGTCATATAATTCTATTGAACACGTTTTAATACAACTGTTTACAGGTCAAATTTTATTATGACCAAAAAGTAAGTAATTAAACAATCAATACATATACATCATATATATGTATACAACCAGTATAGACCGGCGTTGCTCGGGTGTAATGAAAGCTTTAAAACTAATCCATGGTCCTGGAGTTCAGACTCTTTGGACGTTGGCACGAAAGAATAAAAAGCAATAGTTGTTTCCAGTTAAGGCGAAACCGGAGACTGAAAGAAAAATTAATGGATATAAGTCAAATTTTGATTTCCTGCTATCAATATCAAATAAGATTTTTCGTTGTAAACTAAATTTTGAAGGCAAAATAAGTCCTCTGAGTAAATGCTATCTTGGTTGAGACTAAGAACTACAATTATACCTATTTAGAGCCAAACCCGAAGCAAAAACTAAAATAAAAGATCTTAAAAAATACAGATAAGCAGACACACACACAAACATCTTCCCTTTTATATATATATATATATATATAGATAACTTCTGAATATCGTTTCTTATGTCTTTGTCTATGAGCGTATCAAATTTGATTATAATCGGACCACTCTTTCTATAACCCGATTTTTTCGATTATGGATTTTCGATATTTATCGGGGGTACCTGCACACAAACCCTAGCTAAGAGCTCTCGCAGACTCTTATAGTACAACTGTGTAAATTTTCAAGAAAATCAGTTCAGGCGTTTTGGAGTCTATAGGTAACGGATACACACAGACACACAAACACACCCACACACACAGAGTTCCATTTATAAATACGTTTAGATATATTTAGATTAGATTAGACTCTAAGTAATTAAAGAATCAATATATTTTCGTGATAGGTCTGCAATAAAAAATATTAGTACCCGAAGTACCCAAACCAGCACCTACACTTGAATTTAAGAAAAAAAATCATTAATTTCGCCTCATGGCGGATAAGGTGAAATTTGTGAACATTTAAAATTTAAATTCTAAATTCAGTTTATAGGAGAGAAAATATAAATTAAATTGTTTTTGATTGATTGATTAATAAATTAGGTTTTTAAATAGTAAATTTGAACCCCTCTATCTTCCTTTCTCCTATTAATATCTACCTTTTAAGAAGTAAGAATACTTAGACTAACTTAACCCCCAATTTTTTCTGTAAGTATGTATGTATATATTTCCCCGCACCTAAAATATTTTTTTAAGATATTTAAAAAAAATTTTTTTTAAGTTTTTAAACAATTTTTTTCAATAAATTTTATTAATTTTATTTTTTAATGTAATTCTAGGTTTATAATTAATTAGATTAATTTAATTAAATTTAAATAAATCATATGTCAGCTTTTTCTCCCCAAATAAAACTTTTTCTAAAAATATTTTTTCTAATACTGCAACCCATTTATAAACGCTAGTTTTGTTAACACGCCCCTAGTGTCTCTACGGAAATGAAATTTTTCTCTTCTTTACTTCTCTTTTTCGTTTTTCCTCCCTCTCTTTCCTTTTTATTTAGCTCACTTCCCAGTCAAACACCGCTTCCTATTTCTTCCGTCACCCCCTTCCCCTTTGTAAAGCTAGACAAAGCCAAATTTTTTAAATTTTTCACTTACAAATCAATCTAAAAGTAATGTTGTCCAAAATCTAAAATTAGACATTGATTGCTATCTAGTTTTTATGTGACGTATATTTTTGAAATTCCGCCGTTAATATTTTATTTTATTTCATTTTGAGTATTGATAGTTGCCGATGGGATGTGAAATCTCTCTTAGGGACTTCATGTTGAAATGATCATTCAACGCTTTTGAACTTTCGAAATTTATTTTTGTTTTATATATATATATATAAATATATATACGCTCTCACACCCTGATTGAGCACTCTAGAAGAAGGGTAGACTTTGAAAAACAGTAGCCACTCTGGCGGGTACGCATCGCTCATTCAGTAAAAATGAATGTGAGCACCCTAGCTATTGGGCGCGTAATATAACATGCGCTAAAAAACAGCCTTCTTCAACCGAACGCCCCGTGGCCCAGGGGTAGCGTCGCCGACTGACGCCAGTTTGGTCGGGTTTCGAGCCTGGGTTATGTAGCAATCGGAGTCTAACCGTACTGATGAGCTGTAATACAGCGAAACATCTGTCTGCGGATGACTATATATATATATAGATATCTCCACTTCAATTTATATTTTGTAGATGTGCATGGCATCCAATCCGGAAGGTATACTTCAAAAGAAAAAAACGATCTACTATTGTTCCATTATAGCAAATGAATGTCACGAAAAAAGAAAATGATTATGTGGAGAGCCATCATCTATATCCTTAAGAAAATGCGTGTAAAAGTTTTTTACAACGCCATTACAGCTCCTCATAATGTTGCTTCATGTGGAAATTCGATAACACCAGGCAATTTTAATTGTGAATTATTAATGAAATCTAAAGCAGAATCACCAATATTATTGGTCATCATTTAGTATCTAGGTTCTAGTCATTTGTCCAAGACAGTAAAGTTTCTTCCCTGTGATTGCCTGTAAATATTTTCATAATATATCTTTTGGGTGAGATATGCTACATAGATTTTATAAATTTAAGCAGAATAATTGATAAGCAAAAAGGTCGCATTGTTTTATAGATGAGTTATGTGCGTTGTTGGGCAGTGGGTATCGGCTCGGAACGACAAATCGGGGAGCCGAGTTCGAATTCCAGTTGAATTCATTGCATTCACTTACGCACAAATACCCTTGGGAAAAGTATTAATCCGTCACTTACTTCCAGTTATGGGTTAAATAATAGGACAAATTGGCAACCAGTCTACCGCAGACGCAATGGCAACCTACTGCGGGATAACCTTCTATCCAGTCAGTCATGTCTCTTTCGAGACAAGATTGCCAAGACCTGTATCACGTATGGCACTTAACTGACTGACTGAATATAATAGTTGGAAACAATTAAAACTTCTACTAGTCATAAAATGGGAGGTCGATTTTCTATTGTTATGAAGTAATAATCTGATCCTCCGCTAATTACTATTTAATAATATAATACATCTCTTCCCCCTCTAGCTATGAGTCAAATAATAGGACAGATTGGGTTCTATAGCCTTGGCTGGCAAACCGCAGAAACAAGGACAACCTACTGAGGGATAACCTTCTGTCCAGTCAGTCATGTCTCTTTCGAGACATGATCACCCAAAGCGTGTATCACGTATGACACTTAACTGACTGAAGATACAAACGTAAGTTCTTTGTTAATAGTTTTTTCTTTGTCGCTTATGAAACACTTTTCCACGTCCATGCTTTCCAGCTTTGATCCTCAAAATTTTAAATGTAATATAAACGTTGTCTACTGTTTTCCTAATTACTCTTCTATTCTTCTCGTTCATTTAATATTGTTCTTCATTTTTAATTCTTTTATCCAAATGACCTACTGTGTCTTAGATTCTTTATTGCCTTGCCTGAAAGGTATTCGATTTTAAAATATACGACCAAATCAGTTTAGGGAAATTTTTCTAAGAGACTCTCACTGGTATTAATGTTTTCGCCATATATATATATATATATATATATATATATATATATATATATATATATATTTACAAACAAGAGATTTACAAACAAGTCCTCAATGGAGGCAAGGGAGATTGCACGAATGATCGGCTGGGCCACTTGTAGACGCTTTGGTTCTCTCACGTCTTACGCGCAGTTGGTCAATCTCAGTCTCAGAGAACTGCATGATGCCCCACTGGCACGTAGATCTCCATTCAATTCGTTGAGAGGCAATTCGTTCAAAATCACGGTAAGTAATATTTGTACACGTCAAATTCATTTTCAGCTTATCCTTAAAGCGAAGCAGAGGTCTACCCACATTCCGCCGTCCACTGCTAAGCTCACTGTACAACACTTGCTTTGGTATCCGGTCATCTTCCATACGTAAGACATGTCCTGCCCAACGCAGCTGTGATTGCATCAAAAGCTCTCAATTCCGCTCATACCGCAGCGCGTGAATAGATCCGCATTAGACATCCGATTGTTTAGGGTGAAACCACAAATTGTTCTAAGGCAATTATTGTGGAAGACGTCAAGCTACTGGATGTGATTATGATAGACTGTTAATGATTCCGATCCATAAAGCAGCGTAGTTAGCACAACTGCTTTATACACAAGTACTTCAGTGCTTAGGCTAATCCCCCTATAATCCAACAACCGATGGCGCAGTTTCTCAAAAGCAGTAGTTGCTTTCTCAATTCGATTAATGATTTCATCATCAAGAGAAGCATTCCAATTAACCTTACTTCCAAGACAGGTAAAGTTTTTCACATAGGAAACACTATGGAGGATGGTAGAGTAAACAGCTTTGTTTTGGAAGGAATACCAACAGACGGCTTTTAGTAAGAACAAATTGATAATAATAATGTGGAAGAGGATGGCAACTACGGCAATTCGATAAAATAAGCACGAACGGAATGTGTGCAGCTTCTTTATTTAATCATTTCACCCCGAGCAAGGCAGAAATGCCACTGATGAGCGGGGGGCTACATAACTGTAAAAAGATTAATTAGAAAAGAGTGAGAAATACAAACTAGTTAGAAAGGAACAATAGAAAGCTGAGAATGCAGGTGCGATGACAGATACATAGGTGGAGAGAAAGAGAAGGATATACGGGGGTGGGGAGAGAGCTAGAGTCCAGTGGTTAATAGATGAGTATTGACATTGCATTTAAATTTCTGGAGGTTGTAGCCGTCAGAAAAGCAAGAATATGGGAGAGAGTTACACAGGCGGGAAGTGCGAGAGAAGAAGCTGAAGGAGTAGAATTGTCATCTGCACTTGACTAACCCGACTGTGAATGGGTGGGACCCAGTTGTCAGTCTGGTTGCACGAGTAAACACCTGTTGAGCAGGCACCAGTGACTTAAGTTCGTCCGAGGAGAAGCCATGAAAATATTTATTGAACAGACAAAGGGAGGCCACATTTCGACGGTGGGGAAGTGGCTGCAGTCGAGCCGCCAGATCAGTACCTATCACATTACAGACTCTCCTTTGGACCTTGTCGAGAACACTGAGGAGACCGGCAGGAGCGCCTGACCATAAATGGCAGCAGTACTCCATGCACGGACGGCTGGTTGACTTGTATATATGCAGGATGGATTCAGGCGGAAAAAACATCCTGGATCGACATAGTGACCCAACCTTCTTAGCAGTAGATTTAGCTATGGGATCGGCAGCTGATACAATAACGTTACAGTAATGACATGGATGCAGCCAGCTACGAACCCAGACAGCCACGGACACCAGTCCATTTATAAAGCACGTACAACAATAACAATATATATATATATATATATATATATATATATATATATATAATAGAACCTAATGAGCCAGACGAATCTTAGTTTTCCCCTCAACGCATCGTCAAGGAAAGCCAGCTTTCGTGACGATCCGTTTAGGAGAAACCTAGGTAGGTTTCTTTGGTTCATTAGATTCTATTAAGTTCGTTCTACCTTTGTATTGAACACTTTCTGTTAGATGATTACTCGTGTCGGATTTTTTCTTTTTTTCTTTGGGCTTCGTGCTGATTTCTGTCCGAAGACTGTTGACTGTTTCTTTTTTGCTTTTAAAACCATTTGTTTCCTTCGTTTAAAATTTTCGAGGAAGATTTTCGAGACGAGTATAACAATATATAATCACTTTACATTATATATATATATATATATATATATATATATATATATAGTACTGTGCAAATGTATTAGGACAATATCTATTTTATTTATTATGAGGCATCAAAATAAAGTGTAAAGTCATCCTCTCCTAACACTTTTCAATAGTCAAAACAAATAATTATCATAATATATTTAATTTCTGTAAACGTGATTTGCAATATTACATAATGTTCAAGACAAAATAAATAGAGTTAATGATGATGAAGCTCTTTGTCGCCGAGTGTTAAAATGAATATTCAAACAACGGTTTATCCTACAAACGGAGGACGCGAGTTCACTTCCTGTCGGAGGCGACTTTTTTAATTAATAAACTTTATTCAATGTACCAAAAATAAACATATCGCTCAAAATAGATGGAGCGTCTATTGATTTCTAGGGTAACGCCTAAAAAATAGCGTTTAAAATATTGCAATAAATATGCAGTACTGTGCAAAATTATTAGGACAAGAACTATTTTATTTTTATGAGGCATCAAAATAAAGTTTAAAATCACCCCGGTCCTAACGCTTTTGCCCACTACCGGTAGTGGGCAAAAGTATTAGGACAGGGGTGATTTTTCTAAAAACCTTACTGGAATTCAAATATAGGGGGAAAAGCCAAGTAAATTGCTAATAAATATTGTTTATTTAAAACTAGGTGTAAAAGAAATCTATTAAAAAGAAGTTATATTTAATTGTTTCTATTTTCTTTTAAACGAGTCATTTTGAACTACTCTATTGAACATCTGTGTGTTATTTTGGATAAAAATATTGATAAATCTAATGTTGCTTCGCAAGACACACTTTGGGAACAAATACAAACTGCTTGGCAGGAGATACCATTAATACATTGTAGAAGCTTGTAATATGAATGCCTGACAGAATGAAGGCTGTAATTAAAGCAAAAAGCTATTATCTCTCTCTCTCTCTCTCTCTCTATATATATATATATATATATATATATATATATATATATAAGGCAATCTGTGAGTCTGTGTGTGACTGTAGGCTATGCACACCTACATTTTTTAAACTACGCTATTCAAACTTTCTAGGGTCACATCTACGGGGAAGCCTGGTCGACACATTCTTTTTGAGTTTAAGTTCAGCAATTTTCCCTTTCGCAATTTTTGTCCAATGGTGCCTATTGTTTAAATTTGCTCCGTAAAACATCTAAGATCTAAGATGATTGCTAGATTACGTCACAGAAATAGAATCACACGTGTCAAACGTGACTAAAAATATAGCCTTTATGTTTAATTTTTATTCCGATTTTTTTTTTAAATTCATTTGGTCCAAAAAAAAAAAAAAAAAAAAAAACTTTTCCCCGTAATTTTAAAAGAAAAAATATTTAAAAAAAAAAGAAAGTGTTTTTTTTCAAACAAAAACAAAATATGTAAAAAAAAGTGCCAGTGATTAATTTAATTATTTACGTCTTTTTTTTTTTCAGATTTAATATTTCATACTTCAAGAAATAAAATTAAAAGAAAAAGAAGCTAAATATTTCATGCAGGAAATCAACTGTCTGCAAATTCGTGTGGCTTTAATGTAACTTTTCCTCTAAAATTAAATGTCTACATTTCTAAATATTCTTCGAACTGAGGACGTAATCGTTTTTATATTTCTAATTTCAGTAAAAAAATATAAATAATTTTTTATTTTTATGTTAAATTCATTAAGACAATAAAAATGTAAATATTTTCCCCCGTAATTTTGAAACAAAAACAAACGCAATGTTTTCAATTCTACACAAAACATCAAATCACGTTTACGCAAAACTAAATAAAATAGATTTTTTAAATGTTTCTCGTACTACAAAAATGTTTTGAGTTGCACGCGCAGCGTCGGGCTATGATGCTAGTACTAGATATTAAATTCCATTTGTAACAAGTAATGTTTCTTGTTAAAGCATTTGTTGAGTAAGTCAAATAAAATTACTCTAATTAAATTTTTTATTGTCTGTCAATAAGCCTCATAAAAGATAAAATAGTTCTTGTCCTAATACTTTTGCACAGCGCTGTACTCGCTGTGACTTTAACACTAGCTACTAATGAAAATAGTGAGAGAACAAGCCTGTAAATATTTTTTGTTCTTTTTTAATACCTTCTTAGATATCCGAGGGAAACTGTAGAATTCTTTGCCGTATCACTTCTAACATATGATTTACTAAAAACAGTTTAGATGTGACACAAGGCCGAATGTAGTGAGCATTGAGTGAGGATCAAACTCACTTTTTCTTCTACTTGCTGTGACTCTTCAGGATAAAGGCGATCATAGCATTCCACATCTCTTGTAGCTATTCGTTATGTGGAAACAAACCTATTTCTCAGATAATAGCCTCTCTCTCCTACATTAATAAGAGTTTACAGGAAGTTAACTCGAGAAGTTCTTGGGAAGTTCTTAGAAGTTCTATAGTTCCATTGGAGTTCAGTTAGCCGAATACTAAGGAGTCAGCTTATTACTGGAAGATGACCCAGTTTTAAACGTTTAAGGTGCGTTAAGTCGATTAGCATCCGACATAGCACGATTATAACTTTCAGTGCAAAAAATACTCAACAACACTGTTAAAACACTTTTTCTTTCCCATGCAATACTCTACTCTGCAATCCATTTGCTCAAGCCTGTCAAGTATGTCATACATTGTTTTCCTTATCTCTTTTCCCTCTATCTGTCTTGTGAGTATATGTTTCTCCAAACCCTCCTATCTCATTACATGTCTCAGAAACGTCAACTGTTTTTTTTTTTTTCTGATATTAAGCATAATTTAATTTTCGTTTTCTCCGAAACTTCGTAGTTACTAAAATCTTCGGTCCATGGTATCTTCAGCATCCTTCTGTTGAATCACTTTTCGGTTGCTTCATGTCTTTCCTTCAACTCTGATGAGATTGTCCAACATTTTCTGTCATATTGAAGAAAGGACATCACTTAATTTATGCACTTTACTTTGCTTTCCATATAATTTTTTTGTCTCTCAATTCTCTACACAGCATTTAAAATGAATTCTTCACCATGCTAATACACCGTCTAATCTCAGTGTCACACTTTTCGTCCTCTGTTAGAACGTTTCACAGTTATTTAAATATATAAACTAGCTTCATTTCAATATCCCCGACTTCTTATATGGCATAATGGACTCCTCTTTTTACTAATGAACATCCATCACTGTCTTATAATTTATGTTTGCTCTGTTTTTTTTTTTTTTGCTTTCTTTAACTACCTCCTCATTACTCAGTCTCGTAATTAATCTAGTGAGTTTAACTTACTAACCGCCTCATATACCAAATGGGTTCGAACCTACCAAATGGGTTCGAACCTACCAAATGGGTTCGAACCTACCAAATGTTTCTGATACGCAGTTGTAGATGTGCCTTTATCTTGTTCCTTATACGGTAATTGTATATTTTAATAGGTGATAACCTTTTCTATCGCATATTTTGTAATTAGCTGATATTTTAATAATTCACAGGAACTCATCGATGTTTCTGCAATCTTTAGATTCTGCCCGCTAAATCTGTTTACATCTTATCAATTTCCTTTTTTCGCCAAGCAATAATTACCATACAATTATTTAAGATCAATTTGAAAAGCCACTATTTTGAAATTTCGGTGCTAACTTTTAACCTTCCTTCTTGTTGTAATATTCTGGTTTTTAATAAAAATTGCTATTTTTATATGAAAAACAGGATTTATGCGCAGAAAGATTGATGTGAAAAGGTTAGGACAAATGCATTGCAGCTCGGAATAAAGACACCATTTTTTTTTTTTTTTTTTTTTTTTTTTTTGCATTTCCTTATTCGCATTTTCTTTGGGTAATATCTCTACATCCGAGATGCAGTATTGTCACTATTTACATTAGTTATATTGTTCGAACTGATATTCTCATCCTTAAATGTGACAATCAGACAATCATGGCCATACGTAAAACACGCTTGGTTGATCATGTCTCGAAAGAGATATGACTGACTGGGCAGATTATCCCGCAGTAGGTTGCCATTGCTTTCTGCGGTAGATTGGTTGCAGCCAAGTGTATAGTACCCAATCTGTCCTGTTATTTGACTCATAGCTAGAGGGGGAAGAGATGTATTACGATTTTATGTAGTAATTAATGAGGGATCAGTTTATTACTTCATAACAATATGAAACCGATCCCTCACTTTATGACCAGTAGAAGCCTTAATCATATCTACAACTATTATATGACTGCATTAACAGTCAGTTAAGTGCCATACGTGAAACACGCTTGGTTGGTCATGTCTCCAAAGGGACATGATTGACTGGGCAGAAGATTATCCCGCAGTAGGTTGCCATTGCTTTCTGCGGTAGATTGGTTGCCAGCCAAGGCTATAGAACCCAATCTGTCCTGTTATTTGACTCATAGCTAGAGGGAGAATAGATATATTATATTACATTATTATATTAAGTATAATTAGTAGAGGATCTGTTTATTACTTCATAACAATAGAAAACCGATCCCTCACTTTATGCCCACTAGGAGTTTTAATTGATTCCCTCTATTATATTCGGCTATCTGACAGAGCGGTTTAAAATGTATAGTGAATTGATAAAGTAAAATTTACTAAGATTTAAGTTAATATCAGTCAGTTAAACGCCATATGTGATACACGTTTGGGCGATCATGTCTCTTTCGAGACATGACTGACTGGGCAGAAGATTATCCCGCAGTAGGTTGCCATTGCTTTCTGCGGTAGATTGGTTGCCAGCCAAGTCTATAGAACCCAATCTGTTCTGTTATTTAACACATAACTGGAAGGAAGAGACGGATTAATACCTTTCCCAAGGGTATTTGCGCGTAAGTGAATGCAATGAATTCAACTGGAATTCGAACTCGGCTCCCCGATGTCTCGTTTTGATATCCACTGCACCACAACACACATCCGAAATGTGACAATAGACCGTCTAAACGATGTAAATAGAATAAATAGCATTTGGAAATGTATTAATCAGTCTCATCCCCAACTATGGGCTAAAGAGTAGAACATTTACAGGGTGCAGCAGAATATCTCCCATACATAGCACTTAGGAAAACTTCCCACGTAATAGTAAGTTATTTATGAGGACCTAATGTATCACCAGTATGTGGGAAGTATTTCTGCCTCACGTGGCAATTGACTCTAAGTAATCTCTCATTTTTTAAAACTCATAATATGTTTCTGTTTTCAATAATCTAGAAAGGATATCAGTCAGTCAGTGAAGTACCATGCGCGATACACGCTTGGGCGATCATGTCTCGAAAGAGACATGACTGACTGGGCAGAAGATTATCCCGCAGTAGGTTGCCATTGCTTTTTGCGGTAGACTGGTTGCCGACCAAGGCTATAGAACCCAATCTGTTCTATTATTTAACCCATAACTGGAGGGAAGAGACGGATTAATACCTTTCCCAAGGGTATTTGCACGTAAGTGAAGGCAATGAATTCAGCTGGAATTCGAACTCGGTTCCCGGATTTCTCGTTCCTAACCGATATCCACTGCACCACAACGCAGGATATACATGCCTTAAAAAGCGAAATCAGTGAATCAACCAGTTATCAACCCTGTATAATAACCTTTAGGGTCACGAGTAAATGCTTTTAATGTTGATTTACATGTCCAAAACATCTATCTTTATATTGGTTGTGATTTGCTATATCTCAGTTCTATATCAGAGAATTTTGGTTGGTTGGTTGTTTTGTTTTTATGGCATATCAACACCTCGGCGGGTCACTTATTGCCAACTACATTTTATTTATTTATTGCTGGTAATACCTTTTTCTTTCAACAATTTATTGCCGTTTTTTTATAAGTTTTGTGTCTAGTAATACTTTTTCTTTTCGAGTATCCAGATTCATTGAGATTTTTTTTTTAGAGCAGGGAGGGAAGGGAGGTATTAATACCTTTCGCAAGGGTACCAGTTCTTAAATGAATGCAGGGTATTCAACTGAAATTCGAACTCTGCTCACCGATTTCTCTTTCCAAACCGGTATCCATTTCACAACAACGCACATCCGTCAATAAACGCTTACAGCACCTGGTATTCCCAAGCGCTCACCGATCTAAGTACTGACCAGGATCAACGTTGCTTAACTTCGGTGATCGAACGAGAACGGTGTATTCAACGTGATATAGCCGTAAGCACGCACACCCATCTACAAACGCTTACAGCACCTGGTATTTCCAAGCTGTCACCTATCTAAGTACAGACCAGGCTCAACGTTGCTTAACTTCGGTGATCGAGCGTGAACCGGTGTATTCAACGTGATATGTCCGTAAGCCTGTATCAGAGAAAAGTGATTTTTAAGGAGAGTGTAGAAATAGAAATCATCAGTAGTGACAATCAAATTTATGCCAAAATATATCCCATTTGTATTATTATATGTACATTATCTATATGTTTATTTGCGTTATGATTAGTGGAGGAGTAAAGTGTTCTAACAGAAAACGGAAAGTGCGACACAGAGATCCGAAGGCGAATTGATATGGTGTAGAAACACGTTCCAGAAGCCGAATAGAGATAGGAAGATTTCGTTGGAAAAAAAGAAGAGAGTACTATATTACTATGAGATGTCAATTTTTTAATATGTGTAAGAATTATTTTTTATATTTCAACCAAATAATAATAATAATATTTTAATATTTTACTTGTAAAATATCTTTTATTTTGAATTTTATTAAATTATAAGGATTTATCCTAAAAATTCCTTATTTAAAAAAAAAAAAGCATGAGCGCGTTTGGTATTGTAAAAATTACCATATTTGGAATATTCCTTATTTGGGAAGATGGGCGTTTCCTTGTTACTTATATAGCAATGAACGCGAAGCAAAAAGACACCTGAGATTCGAGGCGCGAAAGTTATTGTCTGGTAGAGTTTTCTTGGTAAACAAAAATACCAATTTTAATCAGAATCTCTAGAACGTTTCCAACGTTTGGACATGACAGATTTTCTTCGGTTTCACTATAAGTGAAATCGTTATTTATTTTCTAAGTTGTAAAATTTATCAACTTAGATATTTGCAGGAAAATGTTGGTAATTAACCCAATTCCTTCTATTTTAATTCAAGAATTCTAACGATTCCAGTTGATGGACGTTATTAAATTCTTTTTATATTTCACTATAAGTGAAATCTTTATTTTCTAAATTGCAATATTTAGCAATTTATAATTTAGAGGTCGATAATTCTAACCTCTGCCTTTTATGTTAACTGGGAGAAAAAAACTGTGCGTAACAAACTAAATTAAGTAGTCAGAGTTTTTCCGGTAAAATTAAAGTAGTGAATAATTGCTACTATTTTTTTAAGTGATTTAAAACTAAGCGTTTTAATTAAAGCTTCATTTATAATTTACATATTAACTGCTCTAATATGTAATTTCTTCAAATTAAAATTACAGTTTTAATAACTTGTATGCAAAGGCTTTGACTTTAGCCTAAATAAAGTCTTTTAAAGTATTTAAACCATAAGGTTTAAAACATTAAATTTTATTTACATTTTGCGTATTTAATTGTGCAAAATATATAAAATTAGAAAGAACATATGTAATGTTTTTTCTATAAGTATAGTAAATTACTATATATCTCTAAATTTAATACTGAGATTTTAAAATATTTTCTCTTTATTAACAAAAGTACAATTTAAATGGTTACGTTAAAATTAAACGTAAATTAATTAATATAAGTAGTAATACAGCCAGTGTAAGAGAAATAACTTACTCCAAATTTGTCAACTGCTTTCAAACAAAAATATATCATTTCATTTTCATTTATCAAATAATATTATTAATAAAAATTAATATCTGTTACACTTTTGCTTTAAGGAAATTTATTGCAAGACACTTTTGTAAATTTGTTTGAAAAAATTTGGTGTTGAATTGGATCCACGGAATTTGTAATTTCTATACAAAAACGGTCAGTCAGTTAAGTGCCATACGTGATACACGTTTGGGCGATCATGTCTCTAAGGAGACATGACTGATTGTGCAGAAGATTATCCCACAGTAGGTTGCCATTGCTTTCTGCGATAGACTGGTTGCCGACCAAGGCTATAGAACCCAATCTTTCCTGTTATTTAACCCATAACTGGAAGGAATAGACGGATTAATACCTTTCCCAAGGGTATTTGCGCGTAAGTGAATGCAATGAATTCAGATGGAATTCGAACTCAGCTCCTCGATTTCTTGTTCCGAAGCCGATATCCAATGCGCCACAACGCACATCCACAAAAAGAGTAACAGATACATTTTAAAACATATTTATGTACAGCGTAAGCAAGTAAGTAAAAAAATTGTAAGTCCCTCTTCCTTTTTCTCTTTCTCTCTTTTTTTTTTTTTTTAATTTTTTCATATGGCAGTGAATGCTGGACAATCTCATGAAAGATTAAGGGAAAACTTGAAGCAACTGAAATGCGGTTCAACAGAAGGATGCTCCGAATATCATGGACCGAGCATGTGAGCAATGATGAGGTCTTGGAAATGATGGAAACGAAAAAGAATTTAATACTGAGCACCAGGAAGAAACAGTTAAAGTTCGTGGGACATGTAATGAAGAAGAAGGGCTTGGTGAACCTGATACTAACAGGCTAGATAGAGGCAAAAGGCGACAGGGGATAGCAGCGGATAACATATTTGAAGGATTAGATGAATGCTAGAACTGGGGTTGCCTGGTTTAACGAGGAGAAAATGTGCTAAGAGCCACCAGTAATAAAGAGACGTGGAAGCCATGGTCGCATACGTTCTGAAATGCCGAGGTACATAGAAGACGAAGAAGAAGAAGAAGAAGATTCATCGGAGATAGTTATAGCTTATAGACATTGGTATAGTTGAAATCAGAGAAACACCACTGACTGGTAATTGTCAGTTTCGTATTAAAAACTATCTGGCAGTACTAACTACATATAAGAGTGTACAGGTAAATAAGGAATAAATTAAGTCCATCACAGTTTCTTATCACTTATTTAAGGTGACGGCTTATTTATGCTGGTTAGGTAGATAAGTGGTTTATGGCATTTAGATTGTTCACACAAACACAAACACACACACGCACGCATAAAACGAAACGTATACAAATATAAGTGTATATTGTTATTGTAAATGAGTAATGCATTTATATATAACCGTACTGATGAGCTGTGATACAGCGAAACAGATCTGTCTGCGGATGACTATATTTAGGTTCTCACATACTGACTTTGTAAAAACAGTAGCTACTCAAGCATCGTTCATTCAGTAATAGATTAGAACACTCTCAGCTACTGGTGTATGCATACATTGTATATAACACGCTAAGGTATGCTGTCTTCTACGGCGCGCCCATAGATCAGAGGTAGAATCGCTGACTGATGTCAATTCAGTCCTGTTTCAATCCTGGCTAAAAGCAATCGGATGTCTAACCGTACTGACGAAACAGATCTGTATATGTATATATATATATATATATATATTTCTGTGATGAGGTATTGTAACTATTTACATTGTTTGAAATGCTGTCTTCATATTTATTGTCGTCTTTGGGACGTTTCGGTCGTTTTACGCTTTGGATTCTATTAAAATCTGTCTATATTCCTTAGATCAGGTGTTTTAACTATTTACACTCTATACATTGTTTTGAGTATTGTCTTCATCATTATTATCATATTATTATGGTGCCCTATACACATTGGAATGAACTTTTCCTCCTGCTGACCATGTCCGCCATAGTTTATGAATATAGAATACAGCACAGTACATAATCTGTTCAATGAAACAACGTCAAAGATTAACACTCACGAGTCAGACACTCTACTGAATCGGACTATATCGCCAATACTCGGTAAAATATAGTCGCCTTTTATACACGTCGCATTGAATATTTTGAGCCTTCTAATTGGTTAACTCTTCTATTCTTCTATGTGTCCTGTCCTTTCAGGACGTAGGCGATCATGGTTCTCCACGTCTCCCTATCCCTTGTGGCTCTTAGTATGTTTGTTCCTGTTACTCCTGTCAACCCCCGTTCCGTCAACCACCTGATCAGGCCCTGCAAATATGTTATCCGCTGCCTTCATCTGTCTCTCTTTCCTTCTATCTGGCCAGTCAGTATCAGATTCTCCAGGCTTTCCTTCCTCATTGCGTCTCCTAGGAACTTCAGTTGTCTTTTCCTGATGCTCAGTATCAATTTCCTTTTTATAGCCATTCTTTCCAACCCCTCATCGTTGCTTGCATGCTCAGTCCACGATATCCGTTGCATCATTCTGTAGAACCACATTTCCGCTGCTTCCAGTTTTGTCCTCATTTTCGATGATATTGTCCAACAATCACTGCCGTATTGAAGAACTGACATCACGTAGCAGTCCAGCACTCTTTTATTTGTTTCTAGTGAGCTTTTCCTGTGTGTTAGTACTTTGCTCAGTTTATTAGTGAACGACAAAATGAGTCACTCATGGCAAGCTCACTAGTATGCAAGCGTACCCAAAAACTCCAATACCACCTTCATAACTACTAACCTGCGAGAATTCCTGGGGAGGCACTCGAGAATCAGTGTAACTTGAAATTAATGTTTTCTACCGAGTTTTCCTAAAGTTTGGATAGATAAGAAATCTCATTAAATATATTTTTATCACCGCAGATTAAGCATTTTTTGTCTAAAGAAGAAATAATCGACATCTTTTGTGGGGTAGGATAAAAAAAAGTGTACTTATGCAGCATGCTTGATTAAACGCGTAGTATAAATGTGCATAAATGAATGTCAACGTGGTGTTATGGCATCGGGTTCACATGAATCTTGCAAAATGTATGAAAGTTTGCATGACATATCATGGACATTAGTTGGATGACGATATTTGTTAATATTACAGTTCAATAAAATGTTGCTAAAAAATTATTTTCTTGAAAATATCCATGTGTACAGGCGTTAGGGACACTGCATTGATATTAAATTAATGCTTTTATATACGTATTTACTAGATTAGCAACTAGATCGAACCCTTTTACAGTGAAACCGATAAAATGCAGCCGTAACTTCTACTCCAACAGTTTCTTTCCTCGCACTTCCCGACTGTGGAATTCTCTTCCAAACGATTGCTTCCCCGACGGCTACAATCTCCAGGAGTTTAAATGTAAGGTCAATAGACACCTACTAACAAACTAACCTGCTCCCATTCTATCAAACACTCTTCCCATCTGCCCAACCCTCATCCTCGGTATCTTTACTCATCTGTCACTTTCCTCCTGACATTCCCTATGTCTAACCACTCCTTCTCTTTACCACCCCCTATGTAGCCCCATGCGCAATAGTGGCAGTGGAATGCCTTGCTTGGAGTGAGATGATTAAAATAAATAAATAAATAAAAATAAAGCTAATATAAACGTCCAATGAACGCTATTCCTTAAAACAGTGACGTCGAATGATTTTGTTATATTGCTTACAAATAAAATAAACTAGAAAAAGAAATTCTGTTCTTTTATATGCCTTGAACCTAGCGTTCTAATTCGATCGATTCGGTATTCACATTTGGTTAGAAAACTTTACATTAATGCGGTTGTAACAATTTAAGGCGAGTGAATTTCATTCTGAAATCGCTCCAAGTTTGTGAATTTTGTTGTAGTTCCTTTTGGCCATTTTTCTGCTTTCGTTGTGCCAATGCACAGTTGTTATTTGCCAAAAGCCGCTTCCATTAAATGAACTTCTATGGCTGTCTGTCTTGCAGAGAAAACTTTCAGATATAAAACTCTCTACTCATCACTAAACCGCATTTTGTTGGCTCCACATTTTGTTATTTAATGGCAACCGTCACATTTTTGTGTATGGTTAGAATTTATCAGTTGAAATTACTAAATGATGATTATTTTCGATTATATATATATATATATATATATATATATATATATATCGCTCATTCAGTAATGAATTAGAGCACTCTGGTTATTCGGCACGTATAATCATAATATACATGCTAAAAAGTGCCTTCTTCTACCGTGCGCCCATGGCCCAGAGGTAGAATCGCCGACTGATGCCACTTCAGTCGGATTTCAATCCTGGGTTAAAAGCAATCGGAATCTAACCGTACTGATGAGCTGTGATACAGCGAAAGAGATCTGTCTGCGGATGACTATATATATATATATATATATATATATATATATATAATAGAGAATGAGTTATATAAATGTATAATTAATATTGATTATTTTAGAAAACTTATTATATATACTGAATATGCAATTTGATTTTTAAAAATGAAAACAATTTATATGTTAGGTATAAGCGGGTTAATAAAGATTTATTGGTTGATTCATTTTTTATACGACTTATTGAATATAAGAATCTTTTTAAATAATAAGGATTTAGTGACACAAGACTTACGAAAGTAAAAGTCTAAACTTGGAGCCAAGTGCAAAAATGAAAGTAGAAACTTTACTGGAATTTTTTTAACATTGTTGGAAGAGATCAAGGTGATTGTAGAACAAGAACATATGACGATTGTTGCTGCAATATGATTTTCATATCCAAAGGTTGTTCTGACATATATATGTGGAGGCGCCCTCAAACCATCTGTAGGGAAAATATATTTAAGAAAAGCTTCTTTTTCATCGTACTCAAACGATAGAAAATAGCTGGCTTGATCTAAAGGGTTTTCTCAGAGAAAAATGAACCAACAACCATGCAACAGAATGAAATATATCTGAATATATATATATATATATATATATATATATATATATATATGGTATATCAGGCGGTTATGCTACTATGCTTTTCGGTTTTGTCAGTCGATTTGATTTGACTCATGGTTTAACAGTTAACGCTTTTATAAGTTTATAAACCGAAGTTCTAAGTAAGGGAGGGATTCCTTACTGGGCATCATTTCATACCGGATTCTCATGACTTTTCATCCTATGTAACCCACTGCGCACCAGTGGCAGTAAACTGCCTTGCTTGGAGCAATATTCCACTCTAATCAATATTCTCCTCCTTCTCTTAACCACTTCCTGACACCCCCAATAACCTGTCACTCTTTCTCATAATTTTCCTCCTATGTAACCCCCTGCGCACCAGTGGCAGTAAACTGGCTTGCTTGGGGTGATACTCCATTCTCATCAGTATTCTCATCCTTCTCTTACCCACTTCCTGACACAACCTATAACCTGTCACTGTTTCTCATAACTTTTCTCCTATGCAACCCCCTGCAAAACAGTGGCAGTAAAATGCCTTGCTTAGGGAGATTTGATTAAAAAAACATTTTAAATTACAAGTTTAACGAATTCGGAGATCGACACATGAAGAAGATTTAAAACATTGCGAAAAAACAACCATTTTATATTTTTATTGGCAAATAACAACCGCATATAATTAAAGTAATTCACTACTTCATAAACTCAAAGATTTTCCCTATATCTATTTAAGTTGACCATGTGATCCCGACAAGGATTTGGTGTGAATGAAAACAAAAAGAAAACTGATAGTTAACATCAGGAAAAGGTAGCTAATGTTTCTGCTCGTATAGAGGAAGGAGAATTTGAAAAATGTGATACACAAGGGACTGATAGAGGGAAAGAGGGTCGAGGGAAAGCAACGCGTGACATAACGGATGGGTTTGTGAAAATGGATGGTAGAACAAGGTTTTGGAGAAATAAAACCTTAATAGGGTCTACAGAAGACAAAAAGATCCTGAGAGTTATGATCGCCTAAGATCTGAATGGACACTGTATATGAAAGAAGAGGAAATATGTTTATGCAAATCCTGTGATATATGAAAAACGTTGTGCCTGTTGATTTATCAGAGAAATATAAGATATGGTTCATGTGCAGATATGGAACCTTGCAGAAGTCGCTGGAATGAAGATTGGAGTCAGAGGTTTCAATTAAAAGCCTCACGTGTTTGCTGAGAAAGATGTGGAAGATTTGTGTTGATTTTTATCAGTACACTTGAAGCAATTAGTAAAGTATCATGTAAATTCAGGAATTAACAGTAGGTGTAACTTGAGAAGAAAAAGGAAGATATAATGTTGTGCCATTCTAAAGAATTTATGAGAAAAGGTTAACAAAGATTGGAATAAATATGGATGAAAAGAGTGGGGATTTTCTAAGTGTAGTTTAAATATCGCTCAAGACCAAAAGCATGGGGCACCGACTGAGGATCAACAGCACTAATCAGTCATCATTGATCTAACAAAACAGTTTTGCTAACCATTGTACCACATCGAAAATACCCACAGTAAGCATCGAATATAATTTTAGTAAAGGAACGACTTACTGTAATTTAAAGTTGAGACCGAAATAATTTAAAGTTTTGGTTATCAAGGAAATTAAAAATAATAAAAAAATTTAAAACAATTATTATTAAAAATTATTATTAAAAATAATAAAAATAATTATTATTAAAAAATTATAATAAATATAGTTATTATAATAAAAATAATTATTATTAAAAATTATTAAAAAAATAATAATTATTAAAAATTATTATTAAAAATAATAAAAATCATTATGAAAAATAATAAAAAAAAATTAAGAATTGCACTGGCTTGTTTTCGCTTACCAGATAAATCTTTTTTTTTTATCTTTCACTAATTTTAACGTAAAAAAGTTTCTACGAAGTCTTACATTTAATTTTTTTTAGGTAATTTTTCTAAAAGTTTTTTTTTCTATCTATGATGGGAATCACGGTTACCTATGATGGGGATGAAGTTGAACAGATAAATCATCATCATTTATCCATCACCCCCAGATGGTGCATAGGGCAGCAACTTTTAGTTGCTGTTTCTGTAACAAACTGTTTTTTACGGGGCAGAGTTGTTAGCCCTGGACCCAACCCCCAAACCTGGAGGACCGCTGGACCATTCCACAATTTTTCTTTATTTATCTTTCTTGATGTAGATTGTTTTAGACCAATTTCAGCTGCCTGGCAAATATCAATGTGGATTACGCGTTTCATTGCGTGTTAAGAACTGTAAACGGAATGTGCAACATTGCCATCCGATGGTGAATTGACATGGCCAACGATCCATACCAGAAACTGAGCACAGTATTGAGTGATAGAAATATTTCGCTTGAAACGAAGAAGAGATTGCTGGATTGATGCGTGAAATCAGTTCTTCAATATGTGTTGTGGATTCTTGTTGAGAAGCCACACCAAATAATAAATAACAAAAGCAGATATGGAGATAGAAAATGAGAGTTAAATTGAACAAAAATATACAAACTGGAACACGGGTTAGTCAATTCAGGAATACTAAGAATACTGTTAGTAGAAATCAATATATACAATCGTGTGGTGAAAAATTAAGTCCGGGTAATGTGACTATATTCTTACTGACCAACTAGCGGTAGTACAACTGTTATATATCGCCGTACGACGACAAAACAACGAGAATACACATATATAAAAATATAAGGTTATATTTTTATTACTGACGACGGACCCGTGTGGAATAGAGAATGGAAGAGTGAGAGCGCACATAGAATGGGTCGACGGGAGTGTAGTCTTGCCTGTGGTGTCTCTCTGCTTCCACTGGCCGTTCTCTGCTGGCGAATCCGTGTGTAGAGGTCTTTTTATAGTCTTCTAGAACCAGGACTTTCCTTCCGGTTTTGCCTCGCCCACGCAACGCCCACGTAATTCCAAGAGACACCTGTTCTGTTTGCCTCCGTAGTCATTTCCGCCGCTGTCGGAAATAAGGTCAACCGACATCCGCTCCAGGCCCCGACAGGATGTATTTCTCAAACACCTGTCTTGTCGTTCGCCGACCCCTTCACCGACGGGAAACACCATCGCTTGCATCAACCTTCCTCTGGTGGGGCCAGATTGCTATATTACACTACTACTCAACTCTAAAACTTCTGTGACAATCAAAATATTTATTCATGTAAATTACACGAAATGTGGCACAAGGCCGAAAAGGGAAGGGGTAGAGGGTGGTTAACTATCCTATACCTAGCTAAACACTATCACGACCCATTCACTCATTACAATTTGCTTAATCACAAAAAGAACCCATCCATCACCTCCCAATCCTTCATACATCACAATACCACATATTTAAGAGGGGCACCTAAAAAAGTGGGGAAATAACCCATTACAATAAAAACAAAATACAATATAATACATAATTTAAAAGATTTAATGAAACTTCTGTGACAATCACTACTGTTCTATAGGCCGGGTTATATGTACATATCAGGCGAGTCCATTCTTATGTGCAAAAAGATGTGCTCTCCTGGATTATCCCTTCAAGGAGAGACTTTCAGTAACTGAAATGTGTTTCTACAGAAGGATTCTGATGAACCGAACCGAATATATGAGCAGCGATGAGGTTTTGGAGAAAATGAAAATGAATAGAAATCTAAAAGTTACCATCATGAAAAACAGCTAAAGATCCTGTGACATGTAATGAGAAAGGGGGGATTAGAGAATCTGATGCTCACAGGTTAGGCAGAGAGAAAGAAAGACAGGAGAAAGCAACGCGTGACAAACTTGATGGGCTTGAGAAAATGGATGGCAGATGAATAAGAGCTACTAAGAATAGGAAAACGTAGAAGGCCATTATCGCCTACGTTCTGAATGAACACAGCATATACAGAAAGAAAAGAAGAAGAAAAGAAAAAGAAGTAAAGAAGACAAAGAAGAAGAAGAAGATAAGAAAAGAAGAAGAAAGGAAGAAGGAATGAAATAAGAAG
Organism: Ascarosepion bandense; assembly: GCA_037127315.1. Lineage (NCBI taxonomy): Eukaryota > Metazoa > Mollusca > Cephalopoda > Sepiida > Sepiidae > Ascarosepion > Ascarosepion bandense. Next base: position 1,981,404 of record JBBBDQ010001762.1, on the reverse strand, counting down.
AAGAAATGAATTCTAGAACACAAAATACTTTTTTATTATCATGGCTCTCATCTTTTTGGGGGGCTTGATTCAAGAGATATAACTTTCTAACAATTACACCATGTCGAGGATCAGTAATTTTCTAAGCGTAAATGTGGCACAAGAACAAATGTATGGGGCCTCCAGTGAGGATTGAACGCATTTCCCAGTCATAACTGATATAACGAGAAAAGATTGCTGTTACACCACTTCGAGCCTTTACATAGGCCATACCGACATTACGCACCGGCATACTGGAGGGCACAGAATCTCCAATATGTACCAACTGTCAAAAAGGATTACGTGTCAAAAATATACTTTTAGAGTGTACAAACTTAAATAGAGTGCGAAAGAAGTATTACCAAACAAGTAGTTTGAAAAACCTATTTATGGAAACAAGACCAATCAGGATACTCAATTTCTTAAAAGAAATCGGAATGTACTAAAAATTATGACTGGTTGAATACTATTTCACACACGCATAGATATATGTATTTCTACCAACTTGCTATATATTCCAAAACTTGGTTCAACCGAATGTGCGTTTGCAAATCTTGTATATGTAATACATATTATGTATGTAGGCTGGATTTGGCTTCAGATAAACTGTGGTGGTTGGTATGCCATAAAATTTAAACAGCCAAATTAAATATATACATTATTATCAAATATTTTTTAATTTAAAATGTATTAAATATCTAGATTTGTTAAATGTATGAATTTGCCTAAATATATAAGTCTGTTATATATATTAATTTGTTGAATATATAAACTTCTTGAAATTGTTCTTAACATTTGTTCGATTTTTAATAATTCGATTCGGCGTTAAATGACCCAAAGCCAAATTAAATATATACATTATTATCAAATATTTTTTAATTTAAAATGTATTAAATATCTAGATTTGTTAAATGTATGAATTTGCCTAAATATATAAGTCTGTTATATATATTAATTTGTTGAATATATAAACTTCTTGAAATTGTTCTTAACATTTGTTCGATTTTTAATAATTCGATTCGGCGTTAAATGACCCAAAGCCAAATTAAATATATACATTATTATCAAATATTTTTTAATTTAAAATGTATTAAATATCTAGATTTGTTAAATGTATGAATTTGCCTAAATATATAAGTCTGTTATATATATTAATTTGTTGAATATATAAACTTCTTGAAATTGTTCTTAACATTTGTTCGATTTTTAATAATTCGATTCGGCGTTAAATGACCCAAGATGGGTTGATACGCCGTAAAACAAAGCAAACACCACTTCGAAATGGTGATTTTCCAAGTGCAGCCTAGATGTGGCACAAGGCCGAAAGTATAGGGCACCCAGTGAGGATCTAACTCGCTACTCAATTGTAATGGTTTTAGCAAGCTTGGCTTGCTAACCATTAACCTAGGTCGAAGTGCCCAAACACCACGTCAAAATGAAACCCGATTAAATGAATATTGGATAAAAAGTAATCAGAAATGCTGTATAAGGGTGATCACAGATTATAAAAGGAAAAAAGGAGGGTCATTTACACATTTAATACGTTTCGGTTTTGTTTTAATATTCATCAAATATCAATTTTAAAATGAGTTGCGGAAGAAAATATCCCGGTATATTTCCGTTATGTGCCTTGTGGTGGAGTGGATATCAGCACGGAATGAGAAATTGGAGGGCCGAGTAGAAATTCGAATTGGATTCATTGCATTCGCTTAAGCACAAATCCTCGAGGGGAACGGTATTAATCCGTCGCCTCTTCCTCCAGCTGTGGGTTAAATAACATGACAGATTGCGTTCTATAGACTTGGCTGGCAATCAGTTTTCTGCAGAAAGTAATGGCAAAATACTGCGGAAAAATCTTCTACCATGTCAGTCATGTTTATTTTTGAGACATGTACGCCTGAGCGTGTATCACGTTTGGTACTTAACAGACTGATTAAATTGTCTTTCATTAGTCCGGTAGATCTTGCGTATGCGTGCTTGTGTGTGTGTGTCTTTTGAAGCCTACCCCCCGCCTATCCGCTGAGTGTGGAGCTTAGCATCTTTGATAGTGTCGGTCTATTTAAATTCCTGTGGATTGTGGTGAAGGAAAATGGAAAAGATATGCCTTTTCGAGATGAATTCGTTGCATTCCAATACCTCGCAAAGAGCCCCGCAAAAGTTATGAATCCTTCGAGTCATCTTTTACCTCTAATAACAGGAAAGGTTGGGTTCTAAAGCCTTGGTTGGTAACCAGTCTACTGCAGAAAATAATAGCAACCTAATGCGGGAAAATCTTGTGTCCGGTCAGTCATGTCTCTTTCGAGACATGGTCGCCCAAGAGTGCATCAGGTATGGGCGTATATAAAATTTCTGAACACATAAAGAAATGTCTATGTCTTCAGTCACCAAAGATTTAAATTCCGAACAGGATCACCGTGTTCATTGGCTACTTCTCTAATTATGATGCTTCGCTTCTCTTTTCATCTTTTCGAGAAGCCCCAGCTTCGCATTCTCTGCGGAATCTTTTGACATGACAAAATGTGTGAAGAAGACTGAAGCCATTTATCGACCCAAGGCGACGTAAAATCAAAGGAAAATACAAATATCCTCGGACCAAAATACAGGAGAAGATTTTACTACATCTGACTTTACTGTAGGACATTTGAAGTACATAACATGTTTCGTAAACTTAACGTTAACATTAGACGTTTCCTTATAAGTAAACTAGCAGTATAGCCTGGCGTTGCTCGGGTGTAATGAAAGCTCTTAAACTAATCCATGGTCCTGTAGCTCAGACTCTTTGGACATTGGCACGAAAGACTAAAAAGCAATAGTCGTTTCCAGTTAAAGCGAAGCCGTAGACTGAAAGAAAAATGAATGGATGTAAGTCAAATTTTGATTTCCTAATGTCGATATTAAATAAGTTTTTTCTTCGTAAACTGAATTTTGAAAGCTAAATAAGTCCCCTGAGTAAATGGTATCATGGCTGAGACTAAAAACTACAATTATACCTACGTAGAGCCAAACCCGAAGCAAAAACTAAAATAAAAGGGCTGAAAAAATATAGATATACAGGCAGATAAACAGACATCTTGCCTTATATATATATTATCGATTTTTTGCAATATTGTAAGAACTGCATCTTGAACTTTCTGTAAGAGACAGTTAAGTGCCATACGTGATACACGCTTTTGCGATCATGACTCGAAAGATACATGACTGACTGTGCAGAAGATTATCCCGCAGCGGATTGCCATTACTTTTTGCCGTAGACTGGTTGCCAGCCAAGATTATAGAACCTAAACTGTTTTGCTATTTAACCCATAACTAAATGAAAACAGAGGGATTATTACCTTTCCCAAGGTTATTGTGCGTAAATGATTGAAAAGAATTCAACTGAAATTCGAACTCTGCTCTCAGATTTCTCGTTCCTAGCTGACATCCTCTGCACCACAACGAACATCCGATTCCTTTATTGCATGTACATAAAAAGAAAATAAATAGTGTATATTATGAAATTATGATTTTAAGAGATTCTATGCATGGTCCTCAGCAAAAAGGGAAGCCCAAAATGTCAAATACAAGTCGAGGATACTAGAATCAATCAGGTACAAAAATTTCAATACCTGGGAGGTGTTCTAATGGAAGACGAAGAGTGCGACACAGAGAATCGAAGGCGAATTGACATGTCTAAGGACGCGTTCCAGAAGGTGAGTAAAGTATTAAGAAACAGGACAATTTCACTAGAAACAAAGAAGAGAGTGTTGGATTGCTATGTAATGTCAGTTCTTCATATGACAGTGGATGCTGGGCAATATCAAAGATGAAGGAAAAACTTGAAGCAACTGAAATGTGGTTCTACAAAAAGATGCTGGATCGAGCATGAGGTCCTAGAAATTATGGAAATGTAAAGGAAATTAATACTGAGCATCAGGAAGGTATAGCTGAGGTTCCTGTAACATGCAATGAGGAAGGAAGGCTTGGAGAACCTGATACTAACAGGACAGATAGAGGGGAAAAGAGACAGGGGAAAGCAGCGGATAACATATTTGAAGGTCTTAATAAAGTGGATGACGGAACGAGGATTGCATAGTGCAACAGGATAAGGTGTGCGAAGAGCCACAAGGGATAAGAAAGACGTGGATAGCCATGATCGCCTGAGTCTTGAAGGAGCAGGGCACATAGAAGAAGAGTATTGACAGGGAAATTTCACTGGAAATAAAGAAGAGAGCCTAGGATTTTTATGTGATGTCTGTTCTTCGATATAGCAGCGAATCCTAAACAATCTCATCAAATATTAAGGAAAGAAAAGCAGCAACCAAAATGTGATTCAAAAGAAGGATGCTGGGGTTACCATGACTGAGATATGGAAACAAGAAAAAGGTTTTAGAGAGTATGGACGCGAAATGGAGACGAATACGTAACATAAGGAAAAGACAGCTGAAGTTTCTGCGACTCGTAAATAGAAACGAGATCTTAGAGACTCTAGTGCTCACGGAAAGGACAGAGAAAATACGAAACAACGGAAAGCAACACGTCACATACTTGATAAATCCTAACCAAATGGATGGGGAATCGGTTGTTGTGTTAGATAACAGGAGAAGTGGTGTTAAGAGCCACAAGGAATAGGGTGGTATGGAATGCCATGACCGCCTACATCTTGAACGGACACAGCACACAAAAGAAGAATGCTACAATTATGTTTTTAAAATATATTTTTCTTAAAGGGTTATGTTTTTTTTAATTAGACCTGCAATATTTATGTCGGACATCGTATCAATATGAAACAATTTAGTACATCTGTTTCTTTTGTATTCGCAGATACTGGGTTTTTGATCTTGTGATGTCTGGTGTAGGATGTGCGTTATGGTGCAGTAGATAAACGCCCAGTTAGTCATGTCCCTTTCGAGACATGATCATCCAAACGTGTATCATATATGACACTTAACTGACTGATGTCTCCCCCACATACACGTTATATCATTGTAGACATTTAATCTGATAAATTCTGGCATTTGAATGCTCTATTCATATATATATATATATATACACCACTTAACTCTTATTTATTAAGGCACAAAATTAAAATGAAATAGTGTTAGGATAAAAAAATTTTCTTAGATTTTTTATAATGATTTTCCCCTAAACAAGGCAGTAATACCAGTGGTGCTTTGGAGAGAAAGAAAAACAGGGTACAAGGAATGACGTAGAAAGCATCGAGTGTAAATGGTTTTTGGGGAGGTTGATGAGATTTAGGGAGATGGAAGGTGGCAGCATGGGAAATAGAGTTCCAAAGGCTGGAAGTGAGAGGAAAGGAAATGCTAGAGTAAAATTTGCCGTTAATTTGCCTATTTTGGCGGTAAAAGGGTGGGACCTAGATGCCAGGGAATGAAGCTCACCAGAGCCGATGCTATTAAAAATACATGTAGAAAAGGCATAGGGAAGCTCCATTCCGCCAATGGTGAGCAGTTAAATCTAGACCAATTGCAGAGCATTCTCGTCAAAAATCCCGAGATGAAGAGCTCGAGATCCTGACCAGATAAGGTAAATATTTAATGCACGAACGAATGCTAGATTAATAAATATGCAAGTTGAATTCTGGCTAGAAAAACTTTCTCGTTCGGCACAGCGACCCAAACATATTATCAGTAGACGTAGCTATTGATTCAATCTTTTCAATCGACTTGATATCAGCTGAGAGAGTGAGCCCAAGAAGGCGCACTTTGTTACTTTCGAGGAGACTAGTGGGATGCATATTAATGGAAGGTAGGAATAATTTTCTATTATACTAAAAGGAGAGCACCTTCGTTTTGGAAGCATGAATCATTTCTTAGGTTGAGTGTGAAATCGGGGAAAGCTATTGTTTTAATTTTGTTTTATGTTAAAACAAATTAAAAACAAAAACTAAATTTACAGTATTTATATTATAATTCTGCTTGTTCCTTCCTTAGTTACTTAGTTCCTACGTCCGTTACACCACCCTCTCTACACGAGCTTTTTCTTCCCCGCTATATTTTTACTCTCCTCAGCCTTTCGCTCAAATTTGCCAAACGAAAGGGTAGTAAAGAGTGAGAGAGTAGGAGGAGAGAGCTTATAACATTATCGTATCAGTAGCAGCTTAAGCTAATGTGGATGTAGAGTCATTGTGTAACTATATGTGTGTACTGTATAATATAGTAAAAATAGGTAGGTTTTTTGTCGTATCCCGCGACATAATAACGAAAATTCTGGCCTCTATACACTTGACCATTACTCAGTTGGTCTTTTCTGTTCAGAATGGACACAGGAGCCTTTAAAGTAACTTTAATTATTTTTTCAAATTTGTTAAACCCTTCTAAAATTTTTGAAATTTTGTAAGAAAGTTTTGTTTTGATTTGAGTTAGCGGCTACAGAGACGTTACGACTGTTTTACAATTGAATCGTAATGTTTGCATTACCCACTTTTTTCGGTGATAAACACATTAATTTGGAAATTCTCGCAAAAATCAAATAACTGTCGGATTGTAATGAAACTATCAGTACTCATTCACAAATGAAGGAAATTATTTTTGAAATTATTATTTTTTAAAAATCTTGATAAAAATATTTACAATGGACATAGGAGCCATGATTTTTCAGTAATAAAAAAAATTTCTTTCAAAGTCTCTGACAGTAAAGTAGCATCTAAGGACATTACTTTTATAGATTTTTAATAAAATTACACTCTGGGTTATCGTTGTTTTATTATTTAATACTTTATGTTCGAAGACGTTACTCATTTGTATTATGACAAAGTAAATATTTTCCAGGAAATCATAATTATTTTTCCGTGGAAATTCCGCGGGTTACGTTAGTTTACATTATTTCGACTATTGTCCTTATTTTCGTTGCCATTTGTACGACGTTTCGGGGTTGTTCACTCCTGACTTCTTCAGGTGCTATAAATTTCGAACAGAATTCTTTATTACAGTCACTGGGGTATATCATTCTAATTCCTTGCGTAGTTCGATTGGAAGTAATGAGTCATCTCACTCTAACCCTGCAAGTTACTTGTTCACCACTGCTGTAGCCTGGTATTGAGCTAACAACATTAAGAGTTAAGTTAGGACCGAACCTACGTCTATATCTACTGGGTCATGTCTCCTTAAGGATATAGATGTTGGTTAGGTCTAGATTTGAATCATAATTTTGTGAGTTCAATACTACAGCAGTGGTGAACAAGTAACTTGCAGAGTTAGAGGGAGATAACTCCAATCAAGACTTTACGCAAGGAATGCGGATGATATACCCCACTGATTTTAAAAAAGGGTTCAGTTCCAAATTCCTTACACCTGAAGAAGGCCGGTGCGTGCAACGGCCGAAATGTCGTACAAATGGCAACAAAGATGAGTACAATGGTTCGAATAATGTAGAAACTGTAAATATTACTTCATCTCAGAAATATAGACAAAAACTAAAATTCCACCAAAATATCGTAAAAATAAAGAAAATGGCACCAGCCTGTAATAATAAATAGAAAAAAAGAGATTGTAACCGCCAACCTAAAGAGAAAATAGCTGCACTTATCTTTCCAGATTAACAAAAATTACTCAATAAATGACCAGAGCTTATCACAAAATTTCGACTCTAAACGATATTTCATTACTTTACTCAAGATTGGAAACATACTTTAGACAAATTCAATAATTTAAACGAAAAACTTGGACAACCAAACCCAGAAAAAAATCTAATAATTAATCAATTTAAATAAATAAACTGACAAACTACCAATGCACACATAAACAAAAATAAATTTAATTAAAAAAAAATCCACAAATTTTAATAAAAATAATCTACATTTTAAACTAAAAAGTTAAACAGTAATATATTTCTGTGGGCTACAGAAATATGATTGACGTCAGATGCAGAGGCCGACAAATGTGTGATTACCTCAAAGGCAGCCGGCGTCAAGGGTACAAATTATAAACAATGACAAACAAAAACATTATGAAGTCAATAGCAATAATTGGCGAAAATGCTTAATAGATTTTCTTAGCCATAGATGTTGTCATTAAGCAGAATTCGAGGAAATTTTCGCTTATATATAATCGTATGTAATTTTTCGTGCGAGAGGCAGAACACTGAGAGGACTCAGAGAGAGCGCAGTAAGGAGAGGAGAAGAAAAGACAACCCCCACATTTACCTCTATGTGCGTGATTTCCTCCGACCACCGTTCTACACAACCGCTGCTGGCAAAGAATAAAAATATAAGGTTATATTTTTTATATATACGTATTTTAGACAATAAAATCTCATTCGAAGCAAAGAAAAAAGTGCTGGATTGCTATGCGATATTTGTTCTGTATTGAAGTAAATTCTGGCCAAAGATGAAGAAGAATCTTGAGGCAGTAGAAATGTGATTTTACAGAAGAATACTGAGAAAATCATGGACAGAACACGTGTTCAACAATGAAGTGTTGGAAAGAATGCAAAGGAGAAAAAACTCATACTAAATATCAGGAAGAGACAAATGAGATTCCTGGCACACGTAATGAGGAGAGAGGGCCTAGATAACTCAATACTCACAAATCGGATAAAGGTTAAAAGAGACAGGGGAAAGGAGCGCGAGACGTACTTGTTAGTTCTGAGCAAATGGATGGTGGAGCGGGGTTTAGAGATACCAAGAGAAAAAAATATTGAGAGCTACAAGAGACAGAGACAAGTAGAATTCCATGATCGCCTACGTCTTAAAAATAACATGTCAGATGAAAAGGAAGAAGAGAAAGAAGTTCGTGTTTGTCGTTATCCGTCAAGATTATTGGTTAGCAGCAGCAGTAGATAACATAAAGAAACCGAGAAAAATTTAAGAGATAATCAAATTAAGAAAATAACAAATTAAAAAACGTCTATTGCATACATAAACAAGAGTAAACTTAATAAAAATAGCACACAACAAATAATTAAGTAAACAATTAAAAACAATTTGCAAAAAAACAAACTTTACAAACAACACTGTAAAACAGCTGCAAATAACTGCAATCGGATCCACAATTATTTCTACTCAATAACCTCTCGAATAATTTTAAACATATCCATTACCACATATAAAATAACTGATATGAAAATACAGCAGACATTATTACATGTGACTAGCAGAACCGACAGAGTGTTGGATTGCTACGTGATGTTGGTTCTTCAATAAGGCAGTGAATGTTGGACAATATCTTCAAAGATTAAGGAAAAACTTGAAGTAGGTGACATGTGGTTCTACAGAATGATGATGCGGATATCATGGACCGAGCATATGAGCAATAATGAGGTTTTGCAAAGGATGGAAACAAAAAGAAAATTAATACTGAGCATCAGAAAGAGACAACTAAAGATCTTGGGAAATACAATGAGGAAAGAGGACTTAGAGAACCTGATACTAACAGGCCAGATAGAAGTAAAAAGAGACGGGGGAAAGCAGCGGATAACATATTTGAAGGACCTGATCAGGTGGATGATGGAACGAAGGTTGCATTGTGCAACAGGAGAAAACGGTAAAAACCACAAGGGACAGACAGATGTTGAAAACCATGATCGCCTACGTCCTGAAAGGACATGGCACATAAAAGAAGAAGACTAGCATATACAAATATTCAAGCTAAAAAAAAATACACCTGGCCTGAAGACGGCGTTAATGCCTGAAAAAACCCGTCTCCATTTGATGTAGAATTAAGCGTCCAATTTTAAATTTACATAAATCTATTTCTTACTTTGAACACTTTTAGCGATAATATAACATACTTTAAAAAATATGTCTATAATATGGTTTAATTTTCATGCATTGCATTCGCTGGAGAAAGAGATTTTTTTCAAAGAATGATAAACGATTTAAGAAATCACGTAATTGACTAGAACACCTGCTGTTCTTTTTATAAGACTAATAAATTTCGTTTCGGATTGCAACAAGATAATATGATGATTTAAAAAAAAAGCAAATCTATTATAATGAAATGTCAAAAGCAATAGGTTCGGTGTTTTGATCGGATTCTTTTGAATAATTATAGTGACGTTAATAGCATTTATTGGATATCGCCCACAGAAATATATCTGCTGAATCAGCCTTATTTCTATCAGCAAGTCTGTAGCCTATGGATAAATGCGTCTATTTCATAGAGAAATATTTTTTCTACCGTATATACTTGAGAATATAAGGCCCATTTTTATGATCAGATTTCTTCTTCTATGTAGTCTGTCCTTTCAGGACGTAGGCGATCATGGCTCTCCACATACGAAATATGCATTTCTGTCAAGACCGGCATGCTCAACGACTGTTACTAACACATTTCTATAGTTGTTGTCTTCCGCCATCTTCAGATGATTGTATTATTCTTTGCTTTTCTATTCGGACGTTCTTTTCCAGAAGGATGCTGAGGATACCATGGACTGAGCAGGTGAGCAACGGTGAGGTGTTAGAGAGGATGCAAATGAGAAAAAAAATCATACTTGACATCAGGAATAAACAGATGAGTTTTCTACGACACGTAATGAGGAAGGAGGGCTTGGAGAATTTAACACCCACTGGACGGATAAAGAGAAACGGGAAAAACAGCGCGTGACATACTTGATAGGCCTGAGCTAATGCATGGCGGAGAAGGAGTTGGGAGAGAAAGATAGCAAAAAGAAACAAATTTTGAGAACGACCACAGAGAAAGCCAAGTGGAAGTTCATGATCGCCTACACACTGAAGCGACACGGCACACGATAAAGAATTCGGACGTACATGCTAATCTTGATTGTCATACATGCAAGGTTTTGGCCGTTGTACACTGCCAACTTCTTCAGGCGTCTCTCATATTCTAGGTTTTACTATTGAAACCAGCCTGTTTATACTGGTTGTCATATGCACAATGTTTCACTTGGTATTATTCAGGAGTCATTATACATATCAGTCAATCAGTTAAGTGCCATGCGTGATATACGCATGGGTGATCATGTCTCAAAAAAAAAAAAACAAGACAGACTGGGTAGAAAATTGCTATTACTTTTTGCGAGAGATTGGTTGCCAGCCAAGCCTATAAAATTCAATCTGTCCTGTTATTCAACCCATAACTGGAGTAAAAGGGACGGATTAATACCTTTCCCAAGGGTATTTGCGCGTAAGTGAATGCAAGGAATTCAACTGGAATTCGAACTCGGCACCCCGATTTATCAACCCGAGTCGATATCCACTGCACCACAACGCACATCCACTATTATACACATTCATTATCCGTTGCGGCCAATGGTGTGTAAGGCAGTAAGAAAGCTTCTCCACCACTTCATATCTTCGGCCAGACTTGCCAATGAATTCCAAGAGTGCTGCATGGCTTTCATCTCATTCTTCACCGTACTTCCCCATGTCGTTCTTGGTCAACCCCTCTTTCTTTTGCTATCTGGGTTCCAGTGTAGTGCTGTTTTTGTGATTGACTGGATCTTTCTGGAGCACATGCCCAATCCACCTCTACCGCATTCCTGTAATGATGGTGCTCATGTTGTCTTGCTTGCATCTCCTCAACAGTTCTTCATTGAAGATCTTCTCTGGCCAAAATATTATCAGTATTCGTCGGTGGTATATCGTCTCAAATGATCGAAGTTTGGCGAGATCCGCCTTAGTCATTGTCCAGCACTCAGATCCGCAGAGAAGAGTAGATACAACACAGCTCTGGTATAGCTTGAGTTTGTGTTGGTGTTGTACTGTGTTGATCTCCAGATGTTGTTCATTTCCTTAAACACACTCCTTAAACACTCATTGTACATATAGCTAACTGAAATTAATTTTAGCGATTAAAGATATAGTCACTTCCCTGTGACCACACTAGTCTTGCTAACGTTTGCCAACTCTTCACCCGAACAGTTTTCCATTCAAAGCTACCATTCTTTTTGGCTAATTTCCAAACAATTCTAGATTGAAAAATCTTCTATGCTATTTAATTCATAAAAACAAATAAATTCATACTTTACACAGGAGTAATTCTACAAAGGTAAACGAAATAACCAGAAAGCAATTTTAATTTTTCGTTACGGAAACTTTTACCGCTATGCTCACAGTGAAGTAGTTTTGTGTCGTGGGTAAGACAATAAACTACATCCGGCAGAAAACCTCTGATCAGGAGGCTTTGAAGAGCGTTTAAACCATCTCTTAATTTCTGTTGTTCCCAGGTCCCCTGAGACCCTTGTGATAGCACCTGTTATATTTCCAGTTATGGGCAAATACGTAACACCGAAAACTGAAGTCAAAACACTATAATAGCATAAACATATTTTATAAAGTCGGCTCCCTGTGCAGGGCCCGGAAATTTTTCCCACCTGAAACCATTCTGCACATATACAAATCTACCATCCGCCCGTGTATTGAATATTGCTGCCATATCTGGTCGGGTGCCCCTGCTGCTCTCCTTGGGCTTCTTGACAAAATACAAAGGAGGATCTGTAACGTGGTTGATACTGACTTGGCAGACCGGCTGCAGCCGCTCTCACACCGGCGTGATGTAGCTTCCCTGTGCCTCTTCTACAAGTACTTTCATGGCTTCTGCTCCGATGAGCTTAGATCACTGGTGCCGCCTAAGCACGAATTTACACGAGATACTAGATTAGCAACTAGGTCCCACGCTTTGACAGTTAAACAAATAAGATGTAACCGTAAATTCTACTCCAACAGCTTCTTTTCTCGCGCTTCCCGCCTGTGGAACTCCCTTCCACAAGTCTGCTTTCCCGACAGTTACAATCTCCAGGTGTTTAAATGTAGGGTCCATAGACACCTCCTATCACACTAACTCCCAACTATTCTCACAACACTCTCATCTACCCAACCCTCATTCTCGGTATCTTCACCCGCCTATCACCCACCCTCTGTTATTTCCTATATTTAATCAGCCTTTCTCCACTCTACGTAGCCCCCTGCACAGTAGTGGCAGTGACATGCCTTGCTCGGGGTGAAACGCTTATAAAAAAAAAAATAAAAAAAAAAATACAAGCAATACATATTTGAAGAAATGTAGCGTAGGGAGCTGGTTAATATTTCTTTGGTTCGGCCTTGTGTCATACTTAACTGAACTCTTTACAGTTTACAATTTTTATCAGGTGTTATTATCAGAAGGTTGTCAGTTAGAATGTGTGGATTAGTGCAGAGGAATGGAATAATAAAATATACATTTTGAATGTCAAAATAGAAATTTATTAAAAAGAGAAATAACATAAGTTGTAGAAGTTAATGTTCACTGAGAAAGTTAAAGTATCAAGAGTTTGTATTAATGTTTGTAGTAGTAACTGTTGAGAGAGATAAGGAGAAAGAGAAAGAGGACAATGTCCAATTCGCTTGAAGTTTAAAGTTACATTTTAGTGTTGACTTTCTTGCTGCTTCCATATGACTGACTTAACTGACGTTGGTGAAGTCCTTTTATTGTAATCTAGATATTTTTGCACTTACACGAAGTCCTTTTGATCTTGCAAGTCGCTCTCATTCATCAAAAATCATTTTAACACCTACTTGCGAAATCTGGTTTCGACCTTTTCTTTAAGCTGATGGCCAATCCTTTTTCTATTCTGGAAAACCAGGATTTCACACGTCGTTGTGAAATTTTGTGAAAGTGAAGAAGAATGTTGTAATTAATTTCTCCTCCGCTACAGAAAAAATACATACCAGCAATACATTTGGCTTCCGACAAAAAACTTTTCCTAAAATAGGTCTACAAAATGATTTCTTACAAAGAACATATATTCTATTCATACGAACCTATGTTAAAAATATTGTCAGCAATAATGAACACATTGATATGCCCTAAAATAAAACAAACTAAACCGTAGTATATTAAAAGTGGGTGCCTCTACTAATTCGTTAAACAAGAGCATACCTTGAAGAAAAAAAAATCCCCAAACATTATACAACGAAAGTTTAGTTGTCAAAAAGTTTATTTTATTATTAAGAAGAAAGAATAAATTATTTTTTAATCATTTTATAATTTCTTTTAATCCTTTCCTGCAGCTTCGACATTTTGGTTAAATCTTTTCTTGGTGTTCGCGAGCTCGAGTGACTATGTGAGGCAAAGATTATTATAGAAGATTTCGTCGGCTTTCGCAGTATAAATACATATTACGCAGTGAGTAAAAGAATAATATTCCTCAAACCAACTAGAGGCTGCATAACACGTCTTCTTCTATGTGCCCTGTCCTTTTAAGACGTAGGCGATCATGACTTTCCATGTCTCCCTATCCCTGGTGGCTCTTAGCATTCCTTATCCTGTTACACCGGGCAACCTACGTTCCATCATCCACCTGATTAATTCCTTCAACTATGTTATCCGCTGCTTTCCCCTGTCTCTTTTCTGTTTATCTGGCATGTTATTATCAGGTTCTCCAAGCCCTCTTTCCTCATTGCATGTCCCAGGAACTTCAGATGTCTCTTCTTGATTCTCAGTATTAATTTCCTTTTCGTTTCCATCCTTTCTAAAACCTCATCATTGCTCACATGCTCGATCCATGATATTCACAGCATCCTTCTGTAGAACCACATTTTGGCTGCTTCAAGTTTTTCCTCCATCTTTGATGATATTGTCCAGCATTCACTACCATTGTGAAGAACTGACATTACATAGCAATCCAGCACTCTTCTTTGTTTCTAGTGAAATTGTCCTGTTTCTTAATACTTTGCTTAACTTTTGGAATGATTCCTTCGCCATGCCAATTCGCATTCGAATCTCTGTATCACACTTTTCCTATTTTGTTATAACACTTTCCAGGTATTTTAATTTTTTGTACCTGCTTGATTTTAGTATCCCCGACCTGTAGTTGGCATATTGGACTGCCCTTTTTAGTGATGACCATGCATTCGTTTTTCTTGCAGTTTATTTGTAGTTCTGTCTTGTCACTCTCTGTAGCTACCTTCTGCAGAAGGTTTTGTAAGTTCCTCTCTGTGTCTGCTATCACAAATTTTGTTTATTAATTTGTCTATAAAACTGAATGTTTATCGCTGTAATAAATAAACAATATAAGTTATTAAAAACACCTTCTCGTAGCCTTACATGTTATTTTCTAAACAAAGTTTTATTAAGCAGCGTATTAAAATATTATGCGATTTATATAAATACACATGTAAGGAATGAGATTAATTTATATTCATTAATTCAACAATTTTTTTTTTTACTTACTCTTTATATTAGTGGATATTCGTATTGGAGCAGACACTCCATTTATTAAACCGTAGGGCGTGTATTTTTCTCTAATAATATTTCTCGAATATTCAGGCAGCTGGATGGAAATAAACACTTATAAATATTTAATAAGTAAAAGAAGCTTATACCTAGATCCGAATCTCTAATAACGATTATGTTTAAGTAATGAACATCTGTCATATTAATAAAGAATAAAATACAACCTCTATCTCTGGTTACGTTAGCTTATGTAACTGTGCAACTAAGTCTAATTCAAGAGTCAGAGGAAAATGTGTGTTCAAAGGCAATGTTCAGCTTTGCCTTTTTATCGAGGAACTCTCTGGCCGAGAAGTCAGATCTAAAAACAGTTTAAACTACAGAAAGGCAGAATCAAAGACTTGAGAATGCATAGTTTTGTCTAATAAGATAATTAAAAATTTAAGGCTGGAAGATGACAATAAATTAATATATGTTTTCATGAATAAACCGAGCGCTTAATCAAATATACTTTTTAATAAATTAATTTACTTTTTAATAACTTTTAATAACGTTTTTAATAAATATACTTGTTAATAAATAAACCGAGCGTTTAATCAAATATACTTTTTAATAAATTAATATACTTTTAATAATAACTTTTAATAATAACATATAAATAAATTAATATCATTTTTAATAAATAAACCGAGCGTTTAATGAAATAAACGGAGCGTTTAATCAAAGTTTAACGTTCAATTAAGTAAAAATGCACATATTCGCAGGCTGGGTCTAATATTTTCCGGTAGCAATGCTTTGTTGCTTTCTTTTTTTTTTCTAACCTTTCTTCGTTTTTTTTTTCTCTTATACACACACAAGGAAATAAGCTATATTTCTTATTCCATAATGTTTTGGTCTCGCTGACAAGATAAGGATTTAAAACTGCCCATCCCGCAAAGGAGAACAAAACATTATGGGAATTGGTTTAAAATCTTAAAAACAGGGGACCAGAAGAGATTTCCAGTATTCGGATTTGAAAGAAAAGAAACTGTTAGCATAGAACTTACATTTATATCTAAACATTTAAATGCAAAGTAAGATCATTTCGTCAAGCATTTTACAGATTAAATTGCTATGTATATTCATATGTAATTTCACACTCCTTGTATTCAGATGATATAATTTCAAATAGGTATATATATATAAATATATATATATATATATAAATAATGAAAATGTGCAAACATAAAAGCTAACTCAAAAAATGGTGGATAAAAACATTAATCCTTTTTTTAAAAAAGGAAAAGTTACATCACGATGACGATTGCCCGTTTAAGAATTCAAAGTGCTACGACTATGGAAAAAAGGTATTAAAAAAGGTACACTTTAAAACTAAATCAAGGAAAAGGTAGTTCATTTAAGTGTTTAATAATCTATATTGTGGGTAATTAATAAAAGTTTCTTTCTGGTCTTTCATTGTGATGAATGCCTGTTGTTTATACAAAATTCGTACCCTATCATCTATTTTTAGTTCCTTAGTTATTTTCTTGGCTTCCCCATTTATGTTTGTTTCCCAGTTACTTGACGTCTTTTTATAATTTTTGTTGATTTCACGGAGACCAGCTTTGTGATATGACCCAGCATTAATAAAATAATACTGGCTTGTCTTGTCCTATTTAATAATATATATATTAATAATATAATATACAACAATATTTAATAATATAATATTTAATATTATTTAATAATATATAATACATGCCGGTCAGACATTGAGCACTGTTTTATTAACACCTGAATCATAATACTATATACTGTTGTGCACCCTAATGGGTATATTTATTAATTCACGTCGCTATATATATTGTTTCAATTTTAATTTTTAAATTCAAATTTTTAATCTTATAAGCACTGATCTTTCTTTCAATTATTTGATCCAAAAGAATATCACTTATTATGAGTTGCTCCTATATATATATATATATATATATATATATATATATATATATAGGAGCTTTCACATTTCTGATCAGAACTCAAACAACATTTCTTAGTCAACAATACAATAATACTCAATCATTCACACAGTAAAAAGAACCTTCAGATATTGGGGGCAATCTACATTAAATCAAAAAATCCAACACTTAATAAAATTACTTTTAAATCAGGACACAACACATTACATTGCATTTCACTATATGGTTCTGTTATCATGACGAGTCCTCACACGGTGTGATGTCATAGGACCGCATTACATAGGACCGCATTACAAATTTACGAAATGCGTTTGCTATTTGGTGACTGTCATCGTTGCTTAGCAAAGTTTTATGTCAACACAAAATAAATTATCATCT
Organism: Ascarosepion bandense; assembly: GCA_037127315.1. Taxonomy (NCBI): domain Eukaryota; kingdom Metazoa; phylum Mollusca; class Cephalopoda; order Sepiida; family Sepiidae; genus Ascarosepion; species Ascarosepion bandense. The sequence continues at coordinate 1,963,946 of JBBBDQ010001762.1, read as the reverse complement.
TTGATGGTGGATGTCTTTATATTAACGTCCCTGTAATCTCTCTGAAGATGGCTCATGTGAGCTAAAAGCTTAGAACCAACTTAATAAAAATATCTAAGTATTGGAGAATTTTGTTTTTATTTTAACCTGAAATTAAAACCAGAAAACGATGTTTAGAACGGCACATGATTAAACATAATAGATATTCATTGCCACTTATATTTAACAGTATACGTTTAGAAAATTATCTGCTGCATCGCTACACTATATATATATATGTATGTATGTATGTTTTTCATGCAAATTCACACCTAATATGACGTCATTGTAGAGACGTCATTGTATATTTTATTTTAATTTTCAAATTTAATTTTTTATCTACATGTAACCGTAGAATATTAAAGATTTTTAATACACACACACACACACATATATATATATATATATATATATATATATATATATATAGTCATCCGCAGACAGATCTGTTTAGCCCATCAGTACGGTTAGACTCCGACTGCCTTTAACCCAGGATTGAAATCCGACCGAATTGGTGTCTACCTCTGGGCTATGGGCGTTCGGCAGAAGAAGGCAGACTCTTCAGCGTGTATATTGTAATTATACCCACCCAATAGCCAGAGTGCTCTAATCCATTACTGACTGGATTAGCGATATATAATAGCGATATATATATATATATTATTTAATCAGATAATCTTTAAGCACTGATCTTTGGCTCAATAATGTTATTCAGTATAATATCACTTATTATGAATTGCTCCTCGTGTCAAAATTGTCGTCTGATATTTTAAGAACTTAATAAAACTGGACGTAATGTTTCGAGTATTTTCGAATACTTTTGACCGATACTGACCGATAGTTTGCCGGGCGTTTAAGCTGTTCCAGGTATTGATTTTGAAGTGAACGTGTGTCCATATGCTATATTGTTAGAATAGTTTATGATGTCACATGACCTTGCGATTCACAGCGATTTTTACTCATCTACAACAATTAAACAATATTTTATTTATCGCACATTATAGACGTTATTTGAATATCTTTCCAACGTGGATCATATATAACGTTTCTGCTGTGTGGGAGTTTGATATCTCGGTTGAAGGCATTTTATTTTCAAAGGTAAATGCAGCTATAAACATATCCAGCTTATTTCAGAATGTAAAATTTTCTTCTTTTTGGAGAACACTAAACAACCTCAGTTTTCTCTCTGAATTGTAAGATGAATCATAAATAATTTGGTCTTTCCGTGAACACTTCCTCTTTGACGATTCCATAAAGCTGCCATCTAACATGTCATTATTAATAAAGTTCTTTTCAATCAATGCTGGAAAATTACTCAACAGAGAAGATACAGGAAGCTAGATACGGTTCTACCGGCGAATCTTATAGGTAAGAGACATTCAAGGTAGTGTATTACAGAGTAAGACCCAAAGTTTAGAGGGGATTTAAGGAAAATAAGGGTTAATGCTAGACTTAAAGAAATTTATTCATCTTATATTTTCTAAATAAACCTTTTTTTTTCACCATAGATATTTTGAAATGTCACCTAAAAAAGAACAGTATGGTTTTGATACATGAAAATTTTTGTGTATTGATATAATGCATTTATAAAACATTTACTTACAAAATTAAACTATTAAGCTCTACATTGTATTGAGAATCTAAACTTATTTATAAATGAAACTGTCTGCGTGTGTATCCGTTACCTATAGACTCTGAAACGGCTGAACCGATTTTCTTGAAAATTTACACAGTTGTACTAAACGCGTCTGCGAGTGTTCTTAGTTAGGTTTTGTGTCGAGGTAGTCCCGATAAACATCGAAAATCGATAATCGAAAAAATCGGGTTATAGAAGGAGTGGTCCGATTTTAATGAAATTTGATACGCTCATAGACAAAGACATAAGAAACGATATTCAGAAGTCTCAAGGTTGCAGTTCTTAAAATAGTGCAGAAAATTGATAATATATATATAACCGGCAAGATGTTTGTGTGTGAGTTTATTTGTCTGTATGTCCTTTATACAAATCCACAATTTTTTCTCCGATTCTCAACAAACTTCACACAAATATTCTTTAGATAAACCATGGATTAGTTTTAAAGCTTTCATTACACCCGAGAAACGCCGGGCTATACTGCTAGTTCGTTATAAAAGCGAATGCCTGAACAGTGGGTTTTAATTTATCTGTAGTGATCAGAAAAGCATCTTCTTGGACGTCGGTTAAACAAAGCAGCTCGAGTAAATCTATCTCACCAACGTAATCCAAAGCGAAATTGCCTGATTTGCCAAAATTTTCTGAGGATGTTTTGATCAGAAAATAAGTCCAAATAATATTATTATTAGAAAAAAAACAAAAAAAGACAACATGACTAAGGAGAGTAATCTGCGGGCTTATAGACATATTTATTTCAAACATACGCACCGTAGCAGGGGCGCTATAGGGTGTCGTCAGTTATGTCTTTGCGTGGGTCACTAGGGGGTTTCGGGTCCCTCACCATATACCCCACTCACCGCGCCGACCAGAGATGATCAGTCTCTGGTCCACCCTCGATGTATTTATTTTCTGTAAAATACAACAAATTTTGGCACAAAGCCGAAACGGGGAGGGATAGAGGTTGGTTCTCGATTAACTATCCTATACCTAACTAAACACTATCACGACGCATTCACTCATTACAATCACCACAAGGACCCATCCATCAAAATCCAATCCTTCATACACCACAATGTCACAAACTTACAAAGGACACCTAAAAAAGAGGGGAAATAACCCATGACAATAAAAATGTATTTATATACAATATAATATGTACAATAATATGAACAATATAATAAAATATTTAATGAAGAATGAAATGATGGGAGGGGTATGAACCCAAAAAACAAACTGAAAATTCAACAAATTTTTTAACTAAAAAATAATAATGTAAGTAAGACCCGTCCATCCCAGAAAAAAAGAGTGGCCGCTGTTTCCGCCAAAAGGCGAAATCAAGAAGCACACTCGCTAAGGGAGTGGGGAGGGGGTATAAAATGAATGGAATGGGACAATAAACGGCTGAACCAGCCGAGATAATAGGAGACCAAAACAAACTGGGGAGGTTGGGAATCTCGACTTGGATCATAACAAAAGAGAAACCCGGGTACAGGCTAGGAACACATTTATTCACTTTAACTAGATACACAAAAGAGAGCTACCTTAACCAGGGGAGGGTTCCACAGGAATCCACCCCTATGTAACCAGTAGATCTAAAAGAGTAAATCAAGACTAGCCCCGTTCACGCGAACCAGGCTTACAACATTTACCCAACTTTTGCTGAAGTCTGTCGAAGTCAAACGTTTCCAATCAGTTGTAAGCCTTATTTTGAGCTGATGCTCAAAATAACGGATCAGATCCTAATGTGAAAGACGCTGACCTCGCAAGACTTCCTCCGTTCGCGTCGTCCATTCGAGCCTAGGCTAGCAGCAACAGAAGCACCATACGCTTCATCCCAGAAAACGGGGACGACACATTGTCGCAGGCTAATGCACGATCAATGAGCACAAGCTCTAGCGGCACGATACGAGCAGTCAACTCGCCGACCCAGTCCCATAGGGGGCGAACCCGCTAACAATGGTAGAAGGCGTGCGAAGTCGTTTCACCCAAGCTAAGGTCGCAGCGTTCACAATCTGGCAAATCCGCCAGGCCCCATATGAAGGCCTTGTCATTGAGAGGCAACCGCCAGGTGAGTGAAAACTAAGAGTTGCTGAGATAATCACTACCTGGCGCGCAAGACCAGAACGAACGAAACTCATCCTCCAACAAGCGCAGCACATCGCGTAATGAATCCTTCGCAACACCCTCCACTAATCCATGATAGAAGACTCTCCTAGGCCGTGAAAGATCAATGGACCTTGGAATGGCCCGCACGGCCGCCAGACATTCGAGGAGAAAACTCGATCGTCCTCGAGGCTTACGGCATCGCCTCAAGATGGGGGTAGTGATAGTAACGCTAGGGAACATGTCCCTCACTATCCCCTTCAGCAATGAGTCTTCCAAAATCGCTCGCCAGAGAAAAATCAACCTTGACGCAACCTTATAGCCCATCAGGTATGGCATTCCCAGATCTCATGACACGGACGTTGGTAACAGGCACGTTGGTCGACGTAGTGTTTGCGTCCTCTCCACAGAATGGAGTATAGCAAATGCTCGATCGCCTCCCTACGTCTTTTACAAAGTGGAAGTACTGACAACCGACAAAGGATAATGGGAAAGACGTATGTAGCACACGCCTCATCCAAACCCTTTAAGAACAAATGCTTCGACGCCAAATCTTGCCCAACGTGTCAACCTTTGCCAGTACTTCAGACCAATTTTCTCCAACTGTAGGTCGGGCCCGAACCACACTCCAAGAATGCAGACCGGGCCGTCCGTCCAGTCTAAGGGCCCCGGGAGGGTAGCACACTTCCAGGCGCCTAACCGCAAGCCGGACGACTTGTTGCGGTTAATCTTGGCCCCTGTCTCCTGTTCGCACCGTTGAAGCGCCTTCTGTACCACCTCGATTTCACTCCGGGAGGACACGAAAGTAGTAACGTCATCGGCGTACGCGGAAACCCTGGCTCGAGCACCACCAGGGACAGCGATTCCACGAAAGGCCGGACTGCACACCCTGTCCCTTAGCCGTCGAAGGAGGGGCTCCAACGCCAAAGCATAAAGTAGGGGCGACAGTGGACAACCTTGTCGGAACAACCTAGACAGCGCCAGAACGCCCGACAACTTTCCGTTCGCCTGTACCACAGATGTGGGGGATTGATACAGGAGGCTAATCCAACGGCGGAAGTTGGTTTTGAATCCAGCTGCCTGCAGGACAGCCGCCAGGTACCGACGATCAACCCTATCTTGGATTGATCTAAATTGATCAGCGCGGCTTGTTCGTCGTCTATGATCGTGCGTATCAGATGCAGGTTGCTCTGAATTGTTCGGCCCTTCACAGCACAAGTCAGATCAGGCCCCAACAGATTCTCGGCAACTAATTATCTTGGCTAAAATCTTTAACTCTCTGTTTAGCAGAGTTATGGGCCAGTAACCCTCTAACTCCCTCCCCATCCTTGCCTTTTCTCAACAGAGTGATCACACCCCTGGTGAACACGACAGTCAAAATCGGGACAAAGTTGTTCGACGGCCTCAAGTACAATTTATAGGGCAAACCATCGAGACCCGGCGATTTGCCTCTGCCGACCTTCTTCAAAGCCGCGTAGACTTCGCCCTCCGTAATCTCTCCCTCGCAGCTAGCCGCATCAGCCGGCAAAAGCCGGCGGAAGTCAACCAAATACCTACGAAACTCCTCATCACAGAAACCAGGCTCCTTGGTAAATAGGATCTCGAAATGCCGCCGAAACGCCTCGCACATCTTGTCAGTCGACCGAAGAGTATGCCCATCCGGGTTGCAAACCTCTCGAATGTACCAGTCGGCGCCTCGGCGAATCTCTTTCTTGCGCAGTCCTGCGGCTATGTTCACAGCTTCAGAAGACATCTTGCTTATTTCTAACTATCTGGCACATGTAACGATCGCTATTCGACCGCTCCACGGCCTCCTTAGCTATGGCTATTTCTAGGGGATCCCCATCAGCCACCGCCCGGGAGTAATTAGTTCTAAGTGTCTTCACCTTGTCAGCCTTATCTAGTTTGAGCCGTTTGCTGAACTTGATGGTGAAAGACCTAATACTATTTTTAAGGTTCTACCACCATTTATTCCCGATGACTTCCCCAGTTAACGCCCGCTGCACTAAGTTATTTAGCTGGCACCGGAAGTCCTGCCTGTCCAGTAAGGACGTTGAACTTGAACACGTTGAACTTCCAATAACCAGCCATTCTAACCCTATTTTCTAAATTTACCCGGGCACAAACAAGTTTGTGGTCCGAGTAACCTAACCAGTGGAACGTAGGACAATCTAAAAGATCTATATCGGCTTCAAGAACTAACATTCTATCAAGGTAGCTAGCCACCTTGGTAGAAAGCCAACTAATAGCCCACGTCCACATTCTCCCACCCTTGTGATTGACTCGGTGTCTATCGACAAGACCGAAATCCTCGATGAGATCGACCAAGCTACGATCACGTTCCTTCTCGCTAGCTCCCCGCCCTTTATCACACTTGGGGTCCAGGATGGCATTCCAGTCCCCCACTAAGACGAGTCGCGTTGAATCCACCAGGAAGGGCTCCAACCGCCGAAAAAACGAGACGCGCTCCTCCCAGTCGTTGGTCGCATAAACCGCAACTAGTCGAAACGCATTGCTTTTCACTGCAGTATCTGCCACGATCAGCCGGCCCTCGGCACCGACATGGATAAGATACACTTTCGCGTCCAGGGTAAGCTTAACCAGCAAAGAAACTCCTCTGACCAGCCGGTTATGCTGAATAGATGACAAAATCGTTAGTCAGCACACAGGCATCGGCCTTGCAAACAAAGTAAGTCTCTTAGATAGCGGCGACATCCACGCCGAAGGACAAGAGGTCCCGAAGCAAGCGGGCGGCCTTACTTCGATCCCTAAGGCCCTTCACGTTCATACTGGCTAACTTAATTGAGATCTATTTAAACCTGAAAAAGAAAGCACAAAAATAACTTCTGGTCACATACGGAGTGAAAATCAGTGGCAGAAGGGACCCCAACGGATTGTCCAAGATTACCTGTACCAATATCGGACATAATTCGTCCGTCTGCCAATGCCACCGACGTCCGTAGGGAAAGTTAGTAACCGCCCTATATAAAGAAGGGTGGAGATTGACAGGGACCCTCCCAGCACAAAAGTGTGACAGCCTTTGCAAATATTTAGTGCCCGTTTTGGGCCATTTTTATGGACGGAAAAGCCTCGACGGCTCCCTGCACAAATTCACAGGCTTTTATTCTACAAACCCCGGTATTCCTAATTAAAGTAAGAACCCCGGGGACCACCGGGAAATTGGCAGGGTCTTTGAATGACTTTCCGTCGATTGATCTTAGTTTGAATAAAGGCCTTAGGAGGGCCTTCTTCTGAGAAGAAATGTCCCTCTCTAAGGCCTGTGTCTATTTTGCATATATCTTTGGAGCAAAAAATGTTCTTTTTATGTTTCTCCCGTTTAGGGGAAGATTTTTCCGGATTCGAGCAGGGATGATCAGTTTTCGAGGAGGAATGTTCTGATTGGGAGGAGGGTATGGGTGGTGTGGGGGAAGGAGAAGTTATATATCTTACTGGGGAGGCAGACTGACTCCTCTCCTCAAGTAAAACAGTTCTAATCAGGGATGTAGGGGCGAATTCTTATCATGGAGAGCAACTGTGACCCCTTCCGCTCTGCAGCGTTCTGTTACATCCTTTTCCCTTTTTTGGGAGGGGCACCTCATTCTCCTCCCGTCCTCTCTTCAAAGACGAGGAACGTGGAGGAGGCATTTCCTCCTCCATTTCTTGTTGTTTCTGCGGCTCGTCCTGTTGTTGCTGTACCTCCTTACGAGGCTTCTTTTTTTCAGGGCATGGTGTTTTCTCATGTTGAGGAGGAGGGGAAGCTACTTTCTTCCCCCTCCTGACCACCTCCGTCCATTCTTTAGCACCGCTTTACGGGTCCGACTTTTTTTTGTGGTGACACTGGTACTTTTGACACCGTCGGTGTTTCCGATGTCACTTGCTTCTCCTCCGGTTTCCTTACCGGGCACATTTTGAATGTGTGTCCAACCAGTGCACACGCCCAACAATGCGGCTTTCTCCCCTCTACCACGACGAACAGCTTCCTCCGTACAACAAAATGTGTGGGACCTTCAGGAAGTTTTCCCGGTTCAACACAGTGCTGACACTTATATCCTCCGTGGCTACCTCTGCTTTACTTCTTATGCGTGCCACTTCATCCACCGCTCCAAAAGCAGTAAAAAAGGCTCCTACGTGATCACAGGAAACTTCTACAGGCACTCCATGTACGGTAATTTTAGTTTTTCTAGTACCTAGGTATTCGGTTTGAAACCGAATATATTTGGCCGTCATTACATTTCCGGCCAGTAGGATATCCCACATCGCTCGGGACCTCCTTGCCAACACACAAGGGACAATGTGAAGAATTTTTAGTGCTTCTTCCATGTTCTCCCTACTGACAACAATAAACTTTCGTGATTTTTCGTCTGCTGTCAGCAGGGAGATTGTCTTCTTCGCAACCACGTTGACTACTTCTGGTATAGCTTCCAGCTCACTGTCCTTAATAAAATCTTTGTATTTTTCCTGCATTCGCAGATAATAGTTTGAGTCCTTTTTCAAAGGACTCTTCGTCCATACCATCGGTGAAGGGGTCACCGCCGGAATAGCGTCAGAAGTTGAGGGCTGGGGAGACAAAGCCATAACTTGACTTGCACCCACTCACAAAAAAAACTTTCAAAGATAAAATCCAACGATAACACAGATAAGCAATAAGGACAAACAAAACACTAGTAACAAAATTACTGGACTCACAATGACAAAAATCCGAATAACAAAATCCAAAGCAATGAGTCAATAAGTCGACGTATAAGGACCAGCAAGAAAATTGATCAATTTCAGGTCCACCCACGATCAGCGCTTTCAGACACCGGAAAAGGAAAAAAAAGAAGAAATGTAAAACATTTAGGCCTGGTACGAAGTCTTGCAAACACTTCTGATTGGTGACAGTCAGAGCCACTTATGCAATAGGAGACGAACCGTACATGAACTCGTCCGAAACTTGTCGAACGGCTAAAAAAAAACAAAAAAACTCTCGAATAAGAATTAATCACGATTCGTTTTAAAAATAATTAGATATCTACAAATATAACTAAATTTTAAGTCGTTTCTAAAACAAGATATGAAGATAAAAACGTCTAATCAAAAGAAAAAAATGGTTTTAAAAAATGATCTACAAATATGTATAAATTTAAAATAGTTCCCAAAAAATTATATGTTTATATATATATATATATATATATATATATATGTATATATATATAGTATATGTACTAAATTATATACAAAGTATATAAGTCTCGAAATATCTCATGATGACTTACTAATTCTAAAGTTTATATAAGAGAGAAAAACAGGCAAAAGCAGAATAAATAATAAAAAACAATCTGAAAATCAGCAGATTATCTAGATGTAATGTTTAACCCATAGATACGCAAAAATCATATAGAAACCCCAACGACAAAACATTTTAGATGAAATCAACAACAATTATAAAGCAGATACTATAATCAATTAACCACAGTTTATCTGACAATATTTTCAATAAGAAAAGTACTAAAAAGCAATAGAAAAAATATTATAGATATTCAACATAAACACAATAAAAATCAGTTGTATAGGCAAAAATCATAAAAATGATAACAAAAAACTAGAAAATAAAACCAGAAACCAAACTTATGTGTAAAGAAAGAATATCCTTTAAATTTCAACTGCTTGCGAAAAGATACAATATCTTAAATCACTGTAAAATGAGGAAAAATATACGTAGAAGTGAATCAAAATACAGGGAAATCGCGTAGACAATATATACTTTAGAAACAGCTAACCAGTGCAATACTTTCTAAACACATGTCTAAAATGAAGCCCCAAAACAAAATGAAACCAAAAAATATCATGGTAAATAGAAAGAAGAGTATCAGCGTACATCAATAGATCCCAAAAATATAGCTATTTTCTTGAAGAAATGAAAACTATAATTACTTTCCCAGAATATAATTATTAGCCACATTCTCAACTGCATGATGTGGCTTCCCTCTGTCTATTCTACAAATATTTTCATGACTTCTTATATATATATATATATATATATATATATATATATATATATATATATTGCGAGTTTCCATGAAAGTAACATACTGCACCTCCTCGGCCTTACCCTATCTTACGAACTCAAGTGGAATCATTACATTAAGTCAATTGCAAAATCCACTGCTAGAAAGTTTGTGTCACTGTGTTGTTCCAGGAAGTTTTTTTTTTCCGCCTGAATACATCTTGCACATATACAAATCAACTATCCTGTCAAATATGGTCAGGCGCCCCTGCTGTTCATCTCAGTGTTTTCGACAGGCTCCAAAGAAGTATCTGCAATGTGATAGATCCCAATTTGACAGCTCGACTCCAGCCACTTTCTCACCCGCGGGATGTGGTTTCCCTCTGTCTATTCTACAAATATTTTGATGGCTTCTGCTCTGACGAACATAAATCACTAATACCCCCTGCCATATGAGTTTACTCGTGCAAACAGACTGGCATTGGGGTCCCACCCATTTACAGTTAGATCAACCAAATGCAGCCGACAATTCTATTCCAACAGCTTCTTTTCTCGCACTTCCCACCTATGGAACTCCCTTCCATATTCTTGCTTTCCTGGCAGCTACAACCTCTAGAAATTCAAATGCAATGTAAATGCCCACCTCCTATCCACTAGTCTCTAGTTCTTTCTACATCAGTCTATATATATTTTCTTTTCTGTCTACCTTCGCAACTATCTTCATATCTGTGTTTCCATCCTTCTATTGCTCTTTCTCTGAAACCCCCTGTAAATAGTTCGCTTTCTCTTCCTTCTCCTTTTGTCTAAACCTTTACTCTTATGTAGTCTCTGTGTGCATCAGTGGTAGTACCGCCTTGCTTGGGGTGAAACGATAAAAAATATTACATAAATGACCAGAACTTATATCAAAATGTAGACACGGAAACAATTTTTTCTACATTTTGTACATGTAAAATACGACAATGAAAATGCAAATATATGAACTGCATATGATGGAATTAATGTGGTATAATTTAGACAATGCTATTACCATAAATTAAAAAAAAGAAAAAACTACGAAAAACTAAAATAACACGCAAACAATTAAGCAAATTAAAAAAAGAAAGAAATAAACAATCAGTAAATGAAAAGCAAATATAATACCTGATGTGAATTCCGGAGGAGGAATCGCCAAAATAATAACCAACACAAACAGATACAAAAGTAGGTTATGTTGAACGTAATATACAAATTGGAAAGCGGGTTAGTCAGTTCAGGAATACTATTAGTAGAAACAAATATATACAAGTCTTGAAGTGAAATAGTATGTCCGTGTAACTTTTTCGGCTGCAACTACAACTGAGATTCCAGATCGAGATAAAACAAAAAAAACTCCTCTTTATGGCAGGATAATATATACACTCATTTGAATCCATTATTATATACAAAAAAGGGAGATCCAATTACAATACCAATCAACAAAAATAATCAAATAACAAATCATCATCATACGTTAAACCCAACGGTGTAAAGGGCAGCAACAAAGCTTCTCCACCCCTGCCTATCTTGGGCCAGACTAGTCAATGAACCCCAAGTATACTACATGGCTTTTATCTCATTCTCCACTGTACTTCTCCATGTCGTTTTTGGTCTTCCCCTCTTTTTTTCAATCTGGGGTTTAATGCTGTGCTGTTCTTGTGATTGACTGTGGATCTTTCTATATATATATATATATATATATATATATATATAGTCACCGCAGACAGATCTGTTTCGTTGTATCACAGCTCATCAGTACGGTTAGACATCCGATTGCTTTTAACCCAGGAATGAAACCTAATCGAATTGAGGTCAGTCGGCGATTGTACCTCTGCTCTATGGGCGCTCGGTAGAAAGAAGTAGTCGTTTAGTGTATGATGTATCATACGCCAGTAGCCATAGAGGTCTAATTCATTACTAAATGAGCAATGCATAAATGCTAAAGTAGCTACTGTTTTCCAGAGTGCGTGCTCTCTCTCTCTCTCTCTCTCTCTCTCTCTCTCTCTCTCTCTCAATGCTGTGTAGGACAGCAACACAGCTTCTCCACCACTGTCTATCTTGAACCAGATTAGTCAATGAATCCTAGGTATCTCCATGTCGTTCTTGGTCTTCTCCTCTTTCTTTTGCCATCTGGGGTTCAGTGCCGTGTTGTTTTGTGATTGGCTGTGGATCTTCACATGCCCAGTCCATCTCCATCGCCTTCTTGTAAGGATGGTGCCCATGTTCTCTTGCTTGCATCTCTTCAACAGGTCTTCATTGGAGATCTTCTCTGGCCAAAATATTCTCAGTATTCGTCGGAGATATATCGTGTCCAAGGATCGAAGTTTGGCGAGATCCGCTTTAGTCATTCTCCAGCACTCAGATCCGTAGAGGAGAGTAGATAGAAATAATGAATGAACATTAACAAGTAATAAAACATATAATATAAAATATTATATTATAAGATATTGTATTATAATATAAATATAAATATAAATATTATAATATAAAGTAATAATAAAACATAAATTTAATATAATAAAATATTATATATATATATATATATATATATATATATATATATATATATATATAAATAATAAAATATATAAAATATATACATGAAATAATATAATAAAATAATATAATAAAATATAATTTTTTTTTTAATCATATCACCCCAAGCACTATAGCGCAGGGGGTACACTTCTGTTACACCATACAATCCAAGTTCTCTCATCCACCTGCTATGATATTCCAGGTAATAACTGGTTCTTTCTGTTGTTTTTTAATTTCCAATAATGTATGAATTAAGCATTACATTTGCTGCATTCATTTTTGTTTAAAGACATGTGGTACGTTAAATCTTATCTTCCACCTGTTAGAATAATTTCTAAAGTAAAACTTAACATCATCATCACCCGAAAGAATTCGAGCTCTATGAACAATACTTTCGGACATTTATGATAAGGGTATATTATAGATTATGCAGTTGTATATGTGATGTCAGTTTTTCAATACGGCAGTGAATGTTGGACAATAACATTGAAGATGAAGGAAAAACGTGAAGCAGTATAAATGTGGTTCTACAGAAGGATACTGCGGATACCATTGAGCGAGAATGGAATCAACGATGAGGTGTTGGAAAGAAGGTCAACGAAAAGGAAATTAATAGTGATCATCAGGAAGAGACAACTGAAGTTTCTGGAACATGCAATGAGGAGGCAGAGCTTAGAGAACCTGATATTGACAGGCTGGATAGAAGGAAAAAGAGACAGAGGAAGGCATCGGATAACATAGGTGAAGAGCCTGAGCAGGTGAATGACGGAAGCGGGGTTGCGTGGTATAACAGGAGAAAACGTGCTAAGAGCCACCAAGGATAGGGAGACGTGGAAAGCCATGATCGCCTACGTCCTGAAAGGACAGGGCACATAGAAGAAGAAGTTATATTATAGTAAGAACAATTAACTATACTTTTACACATATTTTAGACGGTGAAGACAGATAAGAGTTACTTCACTAAGTTTATTCAGCAGGATTAATTCTGGGAATTTAATAATTTGCAATAGTTTTGGAAACGTAAAAATCTTGGGTCATGTAAAGATTTACAAGCACTGAATTTTTTAAAATATTTTCCATTTTACGGTCAAGGTTGTATTGGCTTCTTGCAATTGACAATAATAAGTAGAAAATGATTTTAAAAACTGTGTTGTTTTAAGTTTCTATATATAAGGATTCCTAACTGAGAAAGATTTTCACTGCTTGCGGTGCTAATATCAAACAAAAACGGCTCTTAAGTTGCAGTAAAAATTGTTTTTAAACTTCTAATAAAAATGTTACAATATATGTATATATATATATATATATATATATATATATATATATAGTACTGTGCAAAAGTATTAGGACAAGGACTATTTTATCTTTTATGAGGCAAATTGACAGAAAATAAACATTTTAATAAGTGTAATTTTATTTGATTTACTCAATAAATGCTTTAACAAGAAAAAATACTTGTTACAACATACATTTTATATTTAGTATAATAGCTACTTGCTTTTAAATAATAAAATAATTGCGACTATTTACCAATGGCACCTACTATATATATATATATATACCCTTGTTCCCTGTTTAGGATGGGGTTTCAGGCTTTGTTTTATCCAATCTTTTCACTCTTATGTAGACCCCTGCACATCAGTGGCGTTACCCCATTCCTCGGGGTGATATGTTTAAATATGTATTTGTTACCAAAGTTATGTGTTGCAAATTAACATTAATACTTTTGCACACTATCGGTAGTGTGCAAAAGTTTTAGGACAGGGGTGATTTTAAATTTTATTTTGATGCCTCATAAAAGATAAAATAGTTCTTGTCCTAATACTTTTGCCCAGTACTATGTTTAATTTAATAATATAAACATATTTAGATTATATTTTTGGTATTTCCTTGTAGTTATCCAATGAGTCAATTAAGTGCCATACCTGATACACGCACAGACGATCATGTCTCGAAAGAGATATGACTTACTGGGCAGAAGATTATCCCACTTTCTGTGGTAGACTCGCTTTCCAGCCAAGCCTCTAAAACCCAGTCTGTCCTGTTATTTAACCCCTAACTAGAAGGAAGAGACGGATTAATACCTTTCCCAATTATATTTACGCGCAAGTGAATGCAGGGAATTCAAATGGAATTCGAACTAATCTCCCCGATTTTCCATTTCGAGCCGATATCCACAGCACCACGATTCACAGCTGACTATTTATCTCATCACTTTTCTAATAAGATGAATGTCATCAACGAATGCACCGTTGTTTTTCCTTAGCAAGTACTTTTGATCTTGTCCAAGATGATCTTTAGGAGTAAATTTCAAAGACATTTATTGTGACAGTGATCGTTGTTCTGGTGATTTTTTAAAGCACGCGTGAACGCGCGCAGTCATAATTATATTAAAATTTTAAATTGGTCCGTTACATATCGAGTCTCCGTGAAAGCAACACAGTGTGCTTCCTCGGCCTTAACTTACCTTTAGACCTCAAGTGGAATCATTACATGGAGTCAATAGCTGAATTAACTGTCAGGAAGGTTGGGTCGCGGTGTCGGCCTAGGATGTTTTTTTTTCCGCCTGAATCCATTTTGCACATATACAAATCAAACATCCGTCCATGCATAGAATACTACCTTCATATATTGTCTGGTGCCCCTGCTGTTCATCTCAATGTTCTCGACAGGCTCCAAAGAAGAATCTGTAATGTGATAGGTCCCAATTTGGCAGCCCGACCCCAGCCACTTTCAGACCGATAAGATGTGGTTTCCCTCTGTCTATTCTACAAATATTTCTATGGCTTCTTCTCTAACGAACTTAAGTCACTGGTCCTCCTGCACAATTCTATCTAACAGTTTGTTTCTCCCACACTTCCCGCCTGTGGAAATCCCTTCCATATACTTGCTTTCCTGACTGCTACAACCTCCATGAATTTAAATGCAATGTCAACACCTATCTCTTATCTGCTTGACTCCAGTTCTTTCTACATCACCCTGTATATCTTGTTCTTTTCCTTTCTCTCTACCTTCGCAACTGTCTTCACAACTGTGTTCCCATCCTTCTCTTGCCTTTTCTCTGACACCCCCCTGTAACTGTTTCGTCTTTTTCATCACTCTACTCCTTACTAAATGTTTACTCTTATATAGCCCCCTGCGCATCAGTGGCGGTACTGTGAACGATTAATTAATATATATGCTCTCATTACAATTGGGCTCTCCAGAAAGGAAACTTTTTAAAAAAAAGTTACCATTTTCGCAATTTATGCATTACTCCTAAGCAAGGAATTGAGTTCTTTCGGTGATGGCCTGTGTACACACCTCTTATATATATAACAAGCTAAAATTTCCCTTCTCTGATTTCATATGCCTAGGGGTTAGCGACTCCGACCGACTCCAAATCAGTCGACATTCGATCCCGGCCAGAAGTAAGTGGATGTCTAGCTACACTGATGCAAAACAGGCTTGTATGTGGATGACGAATATATATCTATAAGTATATATCAGCATGCAGTGTGGGTTTAGAAGAATTCAAAGGAGTATCCTATACATATAGTGGTAGGATAACTCTCTAAGAGAGCTCTAACTATATATGTATATAAATACATATAGAGAAAATATAAGAAAAAATAAGGCAAACACGTTATTTCATGGTAAATCGGAAGTATAGGCCTAGTTCGTGTAAAATCCTTTGTAAAATAAAGACGGAAGCTGAGATTGGTTCGCCTGAAATAGGACCATACTTCCGATTTACCATGAAATAACGTGTCTGACTTAATTTTTCTTACACACACACACACACACACACACACACACACACACACACACATATTATATATATATATATATATATATATATATTTAATTTTTCTTATATATATATATATATATCTTTTTAATCACATCACCACAAGCAAGGCGGTAAGGCCACTGGTGTGCAGGGGGCTACGTAAGAGTGAATAGATTGGAAAAGAGAAAGCTGGAAACCACGTCCTAAGCAGGGAACAAGGGATGAGCCTCTACACCTGTTCAATAGACGTGGGTGGAGTGTAAACCGGGCGATATTTCAGTCTATCTACTCCAATTAAAAAGAAATAAACAAAAAAGAAAGTGAAAAGATTACAAAAGAAAGCCGGAAACCACATCCTATACAGGGAAATACGAAAAAGTTGGAAAAGTAAGGAAATTTTTGTTTAGAATATAGATTTTTTATTATTATTATTATTATTATTATTATTATTATTATTATTATTATTATTATTATTTATCTTTTCGATACTTATTTAACCGTCCATAATTATATTTGTCTGGCTACACGAGTTTTGGATCCAAATTCATAGGGATATTCATATAGCAACAAAGAAAAAAGAGAATTGTGGCTAGTTGCGGAGAGGTGAGGCAAATGTCCAGTGAGAATCTAGGCCTAGCAGGTAGATTACGATCAGCAAAAGTACTTAGATTTTACCCCCTCCAAAAGAAACAGCATTCTTATAGTGAAACCATCTTAGGATAATCCATAACTTATAACATCTTCAAAGAAAATTACTTGTGTACAGTAACACTCACTACTATTTGCTTAAAAGACAAAACATGAAAATCCACACCGTACTCGAATGTATAAGATAATTCATTTCAAATGGTCGGCACGTTGATATACCTTGTAGAAAACAGGAATTTGGATTACATGTGAAAAAATAGTGCCTATTTTGTGAACTGGAAAGTGTAAAAGCAAGCATTTAACAAATATTATATATATATATATATATATAAACGAGATTATAATTGTACTCGTGTTGAAAACTTCCTCGAAATCATTCGACGAAAGGAAAAAATAGATTTAAAAAGAAATAGTGACAGTAAATGAACGTCAGTCAAAAGTGTTCGGACCGAGATCAGCACGAAGCCCAAAGAAAAAAGCCCCGATACCAGTAATCATCTAACAAAAAGTGCTCAACACAGAGTGAAATAAATAAACAACACCTAATGAACCAGACGAAGCTACCTAGGTTTCACCTAAACGGATTGTCAGAGGGCCAGCTTTCCCTGATGATCCGTTTAGATGAAACCTAGATAGGCTCATCTGGCTCATTAGGTGTTATATATATTGTCCTATTGTAATGCTGTTTTGTGCCGAAATTGCATGTCTTCGAATTAGTTTACTGATAGAAAGAAATTTTAGATAAGCAAATTGTTTTGTCATAAAGTGCTCTACATCACGATAAGGATAGAACATTAAGAGAATTAATGAAGAGAAAATTGTCAGTTAAAAGATTTCAGGAAAGTGACTTTTCACCATATATATATATATATATATATATATATATATATATATATATATATATATATATACTAAGTTTCTATTTAATGGAACGTTGAATTCCCATTTAATGTAGGCTACTAAATATTTCACAGACTTTTCTCAATTTGTCCAACAATAATAAAATAATTTTATTATCTATAAATTCAATAAACCAATTCGTATCTTAAAATCACTGAACATTTCATAAGTACATATCGTCATTATATTGAACAACTAATATATCCATCTATCACTTACTCTCCAATGAAATATATTCATATATCTAAACTTATTTATAAATGGAACTTTGTCTGTGTGTGTGTGTTTGTGTGTGTGTATCCGTTACCTATAGACTACGAAAAGGCTGAACCGATTTTCTTGAAAATTTAGACAGTTGTACTACAAGCGTCTGTGAGTCTTCTTAGCTAGGTTTTGTGTCGAGTTCCCCCGATAAGTATCGAAAATCGATATTCGAAAAAATCGGGTTATAGAAGAAGTGGTCCGATATTAATCAAATTTGATACACTCATAGACAAAGACATAAGAAACGATATTCAGAAGATTCAAGGTTGCAGTTCTTACAATAGTGCAAAAATTTGATATCGATACTAGGAAATGAAAATTTGACTTACATCCATTCTTTTTTCTTTCAGTATACGGTTTCGCTTTAACTGGAAATAACTATAGCTTTTTAGTCTTTTTTGCCAACGTCCAAAGAGTCTGAGCTCCAGGACGGTAGATTAGTTTTAAAGCTTCCATTACACCCGAGCAACGCCGGACTATACTGCTAGTATATATATATATATATATATATATATATATATATATATATATATATTGTTTAATTACTTGGTTTCTGGGCATAATAATTTGGGACCAGTGCACATTTGTATTAAAATGTGTTCAATACAATTATATTGTAGAACTTTTGAATATTTTTCATTTGTAAACGAGTTTTTACGCGACCTAAAAAAATACCTGTGAGGTTTATACAACCATAGATGAAAACGACATAATTCCTTGTAATTTAAAAAATTGCGCGTTCAAAAAATTCCTGCCACGTGAGCGTCAAAAAAACAACACCGTTACGTGAGCGTTCTTAAAAAAACAACAACAACAACAACAAAAAACCCCGTAAAATCAGTTATTGTAAATCACCTGAAGACAGTACTCATGGTAGAAATCTAGGTCGCGCAATAACTCGTTTACAAATGGGATATATATATTTTCACTATTTGCTTTTTTATAACTTATAATTTTATCTCATTGAAGTGTCAATTTTTTAATTATTTACATTCTTTTATTTGTACTTAAAAGAAAATCCCCTTAAGAATTTATCTTTATTTGTATTTTAATTTTATTTTAATTTATTTCATATATTTACTTTCTTTTATTTTATTTTATATTCTTGAACGTTTTACTTTTTCTTTGCTAGATTTTCTTTTTTCTTTCACTTTTTACTTCTCTATTTTTCTTTATTGCTTTTAATTTTTTCTTCTTTCATTTTTCTTTTTTCCGGTTTAAAAGTTTTTGCCATGTCTGACTTTCAGTGGCAAAACGTTGAAACACTATTGTCTGTGAGTCGTACACAAACCATTCTTTAAAATGTTATAACATTCACCCCCCACTTAATTCATCTCGTTGGATAACGTTTTTATTCCTATGATTTTATATGTTATTTGTTTTTTATTTTTTTATTTTATTAACTATATATATTGCCAAATAAACTAACCCCATTTTACTGATTGATGATGGAATTTTAACAGCGAAACTTTATAGCGACTGATTCGCAGTATGATATAATAATAATAGTAGTATTAATAATCACAATATATATATATATATATATATATATATATATATATATATATATAGTTCTGTTCATACAGCTTTGAACACTGTATTATTAAATCCTGAATAATAATATTTGACATGTATGTACCCTCATATGTATACATATATTGAAATTGTTTTTTACATAAAATATTGATATCCATTCCTATATATATATATATATATATATATATATATATATACTAGCATATAGCCCAGTTCTGCTCGGCTGTAAGTAAATCTTTAAAACTAATCCATGGTCCTGGAGCTCAGACTCTTTAGACGTTGGCACAAAGGACTAAAAAGCAATAGTTGTTTTCAGTTAAAGCGAAACCGTAAAATGAAAGAAAATTGAATGGATGTAAGTCAAATTTTGATTTCCTGGTATCGATATCAAATAAGTTTTTTTCGAGAAACTCGGTTCAGCCGTTTCGGAGTCTATAGTTATCGGGGACACACACACACAGGCACACACACACATATACACACAGACAAATTTCTATTTATAAACAAGTTTATATATATTCTTAGACCCAGATTGATATGGATTCATCTAGGTTTACCTCTTTCAATCCTACTTTCTTTCTTTCTTTTCCCCGCAATATTACATTTAATAATTATGAATTAAATCATTTTTATGTTTGCTTCCAACATTTTTAATATTTAATTTTAATTCTAAATTAATCTTTTTCTTTTTATTTAATTTTTATTTTCATTTTATTTTATTTTATTTTATTTTATTTTATTTATAATTTTATTTTTAAATATACATGTGAAATTTGAATATTTAAATTTTTATTTTCTTGACTTCCACTATTTCTTTTCCCTGTAATTTTTATTTTAAATATTTTGCGATTCTTTAATTTTAATTCAAATTAATTTTTTTCTACATATATTTTAGAATATTTAAATTTTCAATATTTTGAATCTAGTAATTTAAAAATCAGTAAATTAACTTTATAAGATTTAATTCTCATGAATATGAAGTGAATTCAAATTTAAATCTAATAAACTGTCAGTTTGAAATATGCACCTGATCGTTTCATAAGGCAATTAAACTTCGAGTCGTACCATAGTCGTATGATATATATATACATATATATATATATATATATATATATATATATATGTATTACATCTCTGATCATACATTGAGCGTTGTCTTAATAACACCTGAATAATACTACTATACGTATATGCACCATGATATGTATATTTATTAATTTACGTCACTATATATATATATGAGGTAGTATGAGGTAAATAAATCGACCTCATAAATTTATGCGTAGCAATAGATAAAAAGCGGATGTGCGTTGTGATGCAGTGGATATCGGTTCGGAACGAGAAAATCAGGGAGCCGAGTTCGAATTCCAGTTGAATTTCTTGCATTTCACTGACGCGCAAATACTCTTGGGTAAGGTAATAATCCGTCTCTTCCCTCCAGTTATGGGTTAAATAACAGGACAGATTGGGTTCCATAACCTTGGCTGGCAACCAGTCTACGTCAGAATGTAATAGCAACCTACTGCGGGATAAATATAAATAGATGAGTATAAATATAAATACGTCCCTTCCTTCTAGTTATGGATTAAATAACAGGGTAGGATTTGGGAACCCAGCCCTTAAAAACAAAATCCCAAGTATTACTAGACACAAAACGTATATAAAATCAACAATAAATTGTTGAAAGAAAAAGATATTACCAGCAATAAATAAATATTTAGTTGGCAATAAATGACCCACCGAGGTGTTGATATGCCATAAAAACAAAACAACCAACCAACCGTCTGAAACTCCACTATTACAATGACTGTAGTTTTTGTAATAGCCCTACGACCCTTATGAGTTACGGGATGCATGATCGTGAGTTTAGCCATTCTGAACGAGGTACACGTCATGCATGTCATCCATAAGCGTCTAGATTTGATGATGTAATACAAAAACATTGACTCGAGTTTAATATTTCTTTTAGTTTCTTGCTGTTTTCTACAAGAATGTTCAATTTTATTATCTATTATCTTAAATATCTTACGATTGGAAAAATATATTTGCAACGATATTTAGGAATATGAGTAATACTGTTAAAATAAATCAGAAATATTTTTTTTAATTGATTTTCATATATTTGTGTTTTTCCCTAAAAAAAGTTCCTTTGGCTAACGTCGTTGCATTACTTCGAATTGGATAATTGAACTCGAGTTTGTTGGATCATAACATTGTTTAGGAAACACAAGAACGAGCAAGTGGAGTAATTCTTTTCTTTCGTCTAAATGAAGTTGAAACGCACGTACTCGTATCATCACAGACGTTATGGACATCGAGCCTGATTAGTACTTGGATCGTTGATCGTTTGGGGTTAACAGGTACTGTAAGAATAGATATGCAGGTGGTGTAAATGGTAACGACCTCAAATTGGAAATCCTAGTGCCACATTCTAGATCTCGTCAGATTCGTTATATGAAATTACGCTCAGACGCCTCTGTAAAATCATTTTTTACCTTCTTCAGGTACGGGTTAATTATTAGGTACTGTATCATTAAATTGTTAATATGTAAAAACACGCTTGCAATCTTGGCTTTAAATAATCTATCAAGTGTTTATTATCTCTAGAAACAAAATTAATAAAACTTCTGTCACATCGACCTCATAAATAGAGGTAGATGAGGTAGTATTTACAGTATTTACATTATTCTGACTATTGTCCTCATCTTTGATGCCATTTGTACAACGTTTAATAATAGATCATTCTATTTGTCTATATTTCTGAGATGAGGTAGTATTTACAGTATTTACATTATTCTGACTATTGTACTCATCTGTGTTGCTCTTTGTACGAGGCTTCGGCCGTTGTTCGCTCCGGCCTTCTTCAGGTGCTAGAAATTTCGAACCGAACCCTTTATTACAATCACTGGGGTATATCATTCTCATTCTTTACGTAAAGGCTAACAAGTTAATTGCAGGGTTAGAAAGAGGTAAATCATGACTTTCAATCCAGGTTTTCCGCAAGGAACGATGAAGATATGCCCCAGTTATTGTAATAAAGAGCTGCTCGAAATTCCTAGCACATGAAGAAGTCCGGAGCGTGCAACTGCCGAAACGTCGATACCGTGCGAAATAAAAGAAGAACGAAATGACTCCTACTTTTTAGAACATTGTTATATATTCTTTAATATATAATGATCCTATCGAGATATTACGTTGTTTTTTTTTAAAAGACACGCATAATATTTTGCTTGTTGTCTTTTTTATTGGTCGATATTTCAAGCTAAAAGCGATATATATATATATATATATATATATATATATATATATATATATATATATATATGATGCATCATAACAAAGAACATTACAAAGTGAATGTTTCGAAGAACTGAATGAATACGTTTGGATGTGCGTTGTGGTGCAGTAGATACCGGCTTCGAAGATGAAATCGGAGAGCCGAGTTCGAATTACCGTTTAATCCGTTGCATTCACTTACGCACTGAGAAAGATGGTAATCCCTCGAAGCAAGATAGATTGTGTTCTATAACCTTGTATGGCAACCAGCCTATTGTATAAATAAATAGCAAACTATTGCGGGAAAATCTTCTGTTCAGTCAGCCATATCTTTTTCGAGACATAATCATCCAATCGTGTATCACATACGACGTCCAACTGAATGATTTGCTGATTGATTACAAAGCCTTTATGCGTTAATATTTTAATAATATTAAATAATTTAAACTTTCTAAAATTAAGTTCATAATAAAATCTTTCGCTGGTATCTTTACGACTAATTGTATTTTCTGTAAGAAATATCTGTTATATATTCTCTGACGCACATAAGACAATTTTACTCAAAAGCAAGAATACAGGATAGCAAACAAACATATAACTATATTAAATAAATATTATTTAATGTAAATAGCAGGAATGCAGATGCCTGTGTTTGCATTGAAGAAATGTAATTGTATTTTGGTGGGCGAGCAGAAACAAGCGAACAGTAAGAAACAATGTGTGTAGTGCCAAGGACGGAAAATATAGACCATGGAAAGACAGGAATAAGGACGACATATCTGTAACCCACATAGAATTCGGTCAAACAGGAAATAATAAACAATGGCACAGAAATATGATGACGTCAAAGGTAGCTGGCCAAAGGAAATAATAAGGCAAAAATGATGAAAAAATTCGCTGGATCAGTGAGGGAGATCAGCCGAGGAATCAAAGAAAACGAAAAGTAAGTCAACTCTAGCCAGTCAACTCCCTCGTATGTGCGTGACTTCCTCTGACTACACCTCTGCACACAACGGTCAACGAGATGAAAAAATATAACATATTTTTATATTTTCGTTGTTATCGTTAATCTTTCAAATGACTGTTATTCTAACAGAAGCAGCAGCAGTATCTACTATCACGAAGCGTATATAGCATAACAGCAGTACAATGTATTTTGTTGTCACACATGAAATTGCGCATTTTGTTGGTTTGTTATTGATCCAGTCGTTTAACGAAGTAAATTCCTTAATATATGAAACAAATTACGTATTCCTGACTCTTTTTCTTTCCAGATTATTTTTCTTTCAAATTATTGTTACTCAGAAGCCTAATGAAAATGATTATAATAGGAACAATATCGTGTAAATTTACTACATGTGTCTTGTGATGCAGTGGATATCGTCTCGGAAAGAGAAATCGGGGTAGCAGTGTTCGAAATTCAGTTGAATTTCTTGCATTCACTTACGCGCAAATACAGTTGGGAAAGGTATACATCCGTCAATTCCCTCTAGTTAAATGGGTTAAATAACAGGACAGATTGGGTTCTATAGCATTGGCTGGCAACTAGTCTCCCGCAGGAAATAATGGCAACCTACTGGGGGATAATCTTCAGTCCAGTCAGTCGTGTCTCGAAAGAGACATGATCGCCCAAGCGTGTATCACGTATGGCGCTTAACTGACTGACAAACATGGAAAAGGTTTAATTTTTACATGCGATGAGAAATGGATATTCTTTGACAACAGTAGCGGAGTAAGGCAGTGGTTAGATTCAGATGATTCCCCAAAACAATAAACAAAATCCTTCAACGCATCCTTAAACGTTAATGGTTTCTCTATGTTGATCTTTTAAAGGAGATATTTATTATTCATTCTTTCCCCTAGGGAACTGCAAGCTCTTATTGTAGAGAAATTGACCATATGCACGAAAAATTGAAAAATATTTATCCTAGATTCGTCAACAGCATAATTTGGCTGCACGACAACACAACGTTCTTAATCAACTCTCGTAAAGCTACAGCCTGAATTAAGACATTTGACTCCTCTTTCATTTTCTTCTAATGTCTTGCATGTTGAGTATCACTTATTTAAGCATTTTGAGATTTCAATTTGCAATAAAATATTCTGTAATAAATTATATTTAATTGAAGCAATTGAACTGTTTATTGCATCAAAGGATGAAAATTCTTTTGAAGATGGGATCAAGAATTTGTAAGTATTCTAAAGAATATTAAATTACTTAAAGAACTTCTAAGACACAGTATTCATGAATGAATATGTCTATTTAAACTAAATAAATCAGTCATTTAAATTTTAAGAAGTGTTTTATTTATTTCCGATAAAATGCGTAGATTCATGTGTGGGAACTTAATATTTGGGCTTATAGGAAATAATTCGAAATTTTAAATATGTATCTTGTTTAGTTTAGTTAAGTTGTTTGTTTGACCAGCATATCTACTCTTTTGGGTCATCTAATGATGAAGAATTTATTTGGTTTTTGTTTACTGCTTGTTGATCTTCTGTGAGTATGGCTATCGATAATATAAGTAGAGATGCTCTGATTTAATGTGTGATTGTTATATGCTATGTTATTTTGCGACTATATTGAGTTATATAATTTTGTTACTTTTAGAAATTCTAAAAGGTTATTTGAATCAGATTTGTTGAAGATTTCTTTCAGATTGTTTTCTTGAGAGTATCTTAATCGGATTTGTTCAAGATCTATGCAGCCTGTCAGTATATATTTCAGTGTGTAGAGCTCCTGACATGGAATGCAAATTAGTGCCTCCTCACTTTTTAGTAGGTGTGAATTGGTGACAGTTTGAAGTTTAGTCATTACTGCTTCTATTCTTGATATTTTCCTATTGGAAATTTTAACTTGTATCCATTTTTTGAGGATGGGTTTAATTTTGTAGAGTTTGTTATTTTTGTAGGAGTTTTACAATACTTGCCATTTGGTCGTAATAAAGTTGTTGATTAGAGGTTTGTAATCTGTGTGGGGTACTTTTAGTAAACATAAAGTAGACTTAAAGTAGACATAGTAGCTAAAAATTAATTAAACATCAACATCAGTGATATTTATCTTGTATTTACGAAATATTTCTAATGATATCAAATGTATCTTACTAATAAAAAGTCAACTATTTTATACTTCTTTATTTTTTCGATTCTTCTAAGGACGGAACATCGGCTCGAAATGAGAAATCGGAGAGCCGAGTTCGAATTCCAATTGAATTCGTTGCATTCACTTTCACGCAAATATTCGCTTCTCCTTCCAGCTTTAGGTTAAATAGCAGGACAGATTGGGTTCTATAGCCTTGGTTCTTTGTTTTAGCAAATTAAGCTTTGTTTATAACCGAAAATCGATCTTTCTGCTTGTTGCATGGTGGCGTTTTTGACACATAAATCTTTAAAACTCGGCATCATTTTAGTTGTTTTACTCGTTCTTGTGTTTAAAGATAAATTTTCTACCTTAGACTTTTTTTTTTTTTTTTGATGAGTTTGGTCTTAAGCAAAATAGTTGGTTTATCAGATCTTCAGTCAGGAAACATGAAGATTTTAGTGGAGTGGTCCAAGCTGTCTGCGCTCTGGAGTAGTGGATGTCTTCTCGGAACATGAAGCCAAAGAGCCGATTTCGAATTCGAGTTAAATTTGTTGCATTTCACTTACGCCCTAAATAGGGTTAAATAGCAGGACATATTTCATTCTATAGCCTTGGTTCGAAACCAATATACCTCAGAAAGTAACCTACTGCAGGAAAATCTTTTGCTCATGTCTTCAAGACATGCTCGCCCATATCACGTATGACACTAAACTGATTCAGGGAAGAGACGTTCATGGATCTCCACGAGTTCCTTTTCTTTATAACACTGAGCAATTCTTATCATTTTACTATCCCCAATTATCCGTTTTGTCGCCCATTTACAAAATCTTGTTAGATAGATTACTCGCTGTTTCTCTGTGTCGCCATCGACTGTTAAACTCTCCAAGATTTCCTCTCTCATGATCTGTCAGCTCTCCCTAAATCTAAGTATAAGCATTCATTTTTGTTTCCACTTTATAAATTATTCCATCCCAAGTAAGATAATAAAGCCACTAAGATATAGGGATTTTCCAATGTAAAAGGCCATAAAGTAAAGAAAATATTACTGAGGAACAAGGAACAGAACAGACTGCAATAAAATGAAGATTAACGTCATATACAATTTGGAAGATATAATTTAGCGAACAGTATGATAGAAGAACTTAGAAAAAAACTTGTCGTTATATTAGTGCTTAATCCATTGAAATCTCAGTATCCTTCCGTGAAACCATATTTCTACTGTTGCAAGCCACCTCTTCATATTTGAATATAACCAGTCAGTCAGTTAAGTGCCATACGTGATACACGCTTGGGCGATCATGTCTCAAAAAAGACATGGCTGACTGGGCAGATTATCCCGCAGCAGATTGCCATGACTTTCTGCGGTAGACTAGTTGCCAGCCAAGGCTATAGAACCCAAGCTCTCCTATTATTTGACTCATAGCTAGACGGAGAAGAGATGTATTATATTAGTAAGTAGTAAAGTAGTGGATTTATTACTTCATAGCAATATAAAAATGATCCTCCACTTTATGTCTCGTAGAAGACGTAATCATTATTCCAAGTATTATATTCAGTCAGTCAGTCAATTGCTATCAGTGATACACGCTTGGACGATCATGTCTCGAAGAAGATATGACTGACTGGGTAGATTATCCCGCAGTAGGTTGCCATTACTTTCTGCGGTAGATTGGTTGTCAGCCAGGGCTTTACAACCCAATCCGTCCTGTTATTTAACCCATAACTGAAGGCATAGACGGATGAATACCTTTCCCAGGGGTATTTGTGCGTAAGTGAAATGCAAGGAATTCAACTGGAATTCTAACTCGGCTCCTCGATTGTTTATTCCATGCCGATATCCACTGCAGCACAACGCACATCCATTGGAATAAAATCCCCGCTAAATAAAATGAGTAATACGAAAACCGAATGCATGGTCATCAGTAAAAAGGGCAGCCCAAAATGCCAAATACATGTCGGGGATACTAAAATCAAGCAGGTACAAAAATTTAAATGCCTAGAAGTGTTATAACAGAAGACGGAAAGTGCGACACAGAGATCCGAAAGCGAATTGGCATGGCGAAGGAAGCATTCCAGAAGTTGAATAAGGTAGTAAGACACCGTAAAATGTCGCTAGAAACAAAGAAGGGAGTACTGAATTGCTATGTGCTGTCAGTTCTTAAATATGGCAGTGAATACTGGACAATATCATCAAAGATGAAAGAAAAACTTGAAGCAACTGAAATGTGGTTCTACAGAAGGATGATGAGAATATCATATCATGGATCGCTGAGATTTTGGAAAGGATGGAAACAAAAAGGAAAGTAATACTGAGCATCAGGAAAAGACAGCTGAAGTTCCTAGGACATGCAATGAGGAATGAGGGCTTAGAGAATCTGACACTAACAGGCCAGATAGAGCGAAAAAGAGAAGGGGGAAGCAACAGATAACATATTTGAAGGACCTAATCAGGTAGATGATGGAACGAGGATTGTATAGTGTAACAAGAGAAGACTTGCTAAGCGCCATCAGGTATATGGAGATGTGGAAAGCCATGATCGCCTCCCTCCTGAAGGGACAGGGCACATAGAAGAAGAAGTAACACCGTAGGATCTTGCCTGAGCCAATAAATAAGTGTCAAATAAGTGCAACGAAAAGGACCGTCACAAAAGAGCCCCAAGTCCACTGTCACTTCCACAGGTGGATTGGAAAAAAACAGGAAGACGAGTAATCAGTTCGAACGACTGCTAGCAACTGTTATATTACACATGTATAGAAATGCATTGGTTCTGTCTCTGTCAGTTCTCATAATTTTAGATAGTGTTAGTATTGTCTTCACAATATATTATACAACGAAAAGCCCAGTTTTTGTTTTCCTGTCACACCCGTCCTTTAAAAATTAAAATGCATTGTCTTCGTGGATCCTGCCATTTTATTGCCCTTTCGCTTCACTAAATCTTTGTCGTAACTCCTTGCATCTTAATGGTATTACAAATACAAGCTGCTTGGCAAGAGATACCATTACATACATTGACGAAGCTTGCGATGTCAATGCTTAACAGAATGAAGGCTGTGATCAAAGAAAAAGGTTACAATATTAAATATTAAATTTATTTTGTAATAAGCATTTTTTCTTGTTAAAGCATTTATTGAATAAAACAAATAAAATTACTTTAATTAAATCATTTTCTGTCAGTATGCCTCATAAAAGATGAATACCATTATTACTTTGAGTAGAATGATTTAAAAAAAAATTGGAACAATTTCTTATCTGTTAGTAAATATAAATACAGTTATTGGTGCCGTAACTTAGTTCGTACTATAAAGTAATATTCAAAAGTATTAGGACAAGAACTATTTTATCTTTTATGAGGCATCAAAAGAAAGTTTAAAATCACCCCTGTCCTAACACTTTTGCACACTACTGGTAGTGTGCAAAAGTATTAAGACAAGGGTGATTTTCCTAAAAACCTCACTGAAATTCAAATACAGGATGAAAAGCCAAGTAAATTGCAAATAAATATTGATTATTTAAAAGTAGGTGTCAACGAAATGTATTAAAAAGTAGTTATATTTAATGTTTCTTATTTTCTATTAAACAATTTATTTTGAAACTCCTCATTATTCTATTATCCTTGGATATGACTGACTTTTTTCTTGTTTCGCCCTCTCGAATTGACAAATCTAATGTTACTTCGCAAGACACACTTTGTGAACAAATAAAAGCTGCTTGGCAAGAGATACCATTGATACATTGACGAAGCTTGTGATGTCAATGCTTAACAGAATGAAGGCTGTGATCAAAGCAAAAGGTTATAATATTAAATATTAAATTTATTTTGTAATAAGCATTTTTTTCTTGTTAAAGCATTTATTGAATAAAACAAATAAAATTAATTTAATTAAATTATTTTCTCTCACTATGCCTCATAAAAGATGAAATAGTTCTTGTCCTAATAATTCTGCACAGTACTGTATATCTCGAGATTCTTGACAAAATCAAAACATTTTAGTTTGTAAAGTATTCGGTCCTTATCTGTGATCTCAACTTCACTCACTTTCTCACCCGAAGTGATGTGACTTCCCTCTGTCATTTTTACATATATTTTATGACAATCATTTTGATGTGATTTGTTCTTTGATACTTTAACTGCATGATTTTAAGCATATCACTACGTTAGCAACGAGTTATCACCGTTTTATTGATAAATTATGTCGATGCGACCGTAAGTTCTATTCTAATAGTTTCTTTACTGGCACTTTCTCTCTGTTTCTTGGATGCCTTCCACCCACAATATTCAAAAATTTAAAACTAATCTTCTGTTTTATTGAAATCCGGTTTTATTGTCTTTTCTCCTCACTAAATATTTCTCATTCACTTTCGCACTGTTATGATAAAACACACCGATTCCTAAGATAATGGACTCTCCCTCCTATATTAATAAGAGTTAACAGGAAGTTAACTCGAGACGTTCTTGAGATTTTTGTAGGAAGTTCATAGGAATTCTAGAGAGTTCCTTAGAGCTCTATTTGAGTTCAGTAGAATTACTAGGCAGTTGATATCAGTTGGCAGTTAGCCAAATACTAAGGAGTCAGCTTTTAGTTAAAGGTTACTAAGTTCCTAAAATTTTGGGTGCGTTAAGTCGATTAGCAACCGACATTAGTACGATTATAACCTTCAGTGCGAAAACTACTGTACAACGCGCTCCCAGTAACCACTTGCGTCTTAGTGTCATTATCTCCTTCCTTGATGTGGAATGATTAAGAGAAACATGGTTATTACACTAACAATGTTCACTCAGGAACAACGATTGCATATTTTTACCTAATTCTTAATTTATCGAGTTTTATGAAATGTTACAAACTGGTTCTTCTTCTTTTCAACCCGTGAATATCTTTTCTTGGAAGAAAGCATTCCACTGCTTCGATTCATGTGTATGAATAAATCATTACCTTAAAGCGCTTGCCAATGCTTTGGTGATCGTATCTGAAGTCGATTCATGATCACTGAATGGTATTTGAGCGAAAGCGAATGTATTGAACCCGACATGTAACAACCCAGCCCTCTGATGTATTATTCCGAAACATTATCCATGCTACTACACATACGTCCAAACTTAAAGAACCTGGAAAAGTAGAACCATAAAGGTACTATTTCGCGCTGAAATCACGATTAATCTTTTTTTTCTTAATGTAAAACGTAACAAAGCGCAATGATACTTTATCACAGAATTAAATGAGAATAATACCGGTTAAAAGTAAGTCAACAACTCTTAATAAACTCCACAAAAATGAACTTAATATTTTGTATGAAGAGCACTTACGTGATATCTTCAAAGAGAAGAACCTTTTAGGCAAATGAAATAATAGATTTTGATCTGTTTCAGGTTATCTGGTCGGTATTCTGAAATAACGAGTTCGGCGGGTATATGTTTTTTTTTTCTATCAAGATATCAGCATATGAATTTACTTTATGCGTGAATTAAATAAGCGTTGTACATATACACTCATGTAAAAATACGCTTATATGAATTTATAAACAGGCATTACTACATATATATCTAAATATAGATATTAATTAATGTATGCTTGATATATCTAGATCTATATATATATATATATATATATATATATATATATATAGATCTGCACATGCACACAGATGCATACTCAAACACAAAAATATATGTGTGTGCATTTGTGTATATATATATATATATATATATATATATATTAATTCTATATATATATATATATATATATATATATATATATATTAATTCTATATATAAACGAGATTATAATTATACTTGGAAAAACTTCCTCGAAAACTTTCGACGGAAGGAAAAAATAGTTTTAAAAAAAGAAAGAGCTTTGTACATGAACGTCAGTCAAAAGTGCTCGGACCGAGATCAGCACGAAGCCCAAAGAAAAAACCCCGACACGAGTAATCATCTAACAGGAAGCGCTCATTACAGAGTTAGAGCAAGATAAATAGATAACACTTAATTGAGCCAGACGAAGCTACCTAGGTTTCACCCAAACGGATCGTCAGGGAAAGCTTGAGCTAGCTTTCCCTGACGATCCGTTTAGGTGAAACCTAGGTAGGTTCGTCTGGCTCATTGGGTGTTATTCACACACACACACACACACACACACACACACACATATATATATATATATATATATATATATATATATATATATCCGAGTGAGTATAGAATGAGGAGAGAAAAAAGAAAAAATTTTTTCGTCCAAAACATTAATTTAAAACAGTGCTCGATATATGATATATAGAGCAGTGAATATTTATTATAAATTATGTTTTAGAACATGTACATAATTTCTTCTATATATATCCTCTTCCCTACAATCATATGGTTGTTTCAGTGTTTGGATTTAAACACTGAAACAACCATATGATTGTAGGGAAGAGGATATATATAGAAGAAATTATGTACATGTTCTAAAACATAATTTATAATATATATATATATATATGTGTGTGTGTGTGTGTTTGTGTGTGTGTGTGTGTGTAAATTATTTCCCTTAGATGATTGATGTTATGACCGTTCGTTCAACTAGTCAGGAAGCATCTGTCTACCGATTTTCATACTTTTTATATTTTCGCCATTTAAATATTTAGTTTTTTTTTTTAAATATCTGCACATTAATTGCTTTTTTTCCTCTGTGTGTTGTGTGTTGTGTGTTGTGTGTTGTGTGTGTGTGTGTGTGTGTGCGTCTGTACGAGTGATCTTCTAAGCGCAGCTTTTATGTGGCACAGTGCGAAAATATGAAACTCAAAAGTATGGGGCATCACGTGAGGATCGAACTTACTACACAGTCGCAATTATTCTACTGAGACAAGTTTACTATTACACCATGACGAGGTGCCCAACACGTTTATATATGAACATATGTCGAATATCGTTATTTTGGAAATATTTTTTCATATTTTATAATTTCACAGTATTCTCTTTCCTTTTTATCTTTTTTATCGTTTTTGTATCTCTCTCTCTCTCTCTCTCTCTCTCTCTCTCTCTCATATATATATATATATATATATATATATATATATATATCAGCATGCGGGGTAGATATGGAAGAATCCAAAGGAGTATCCTGTAGATAAAGTGTTAGGATAACTCTCTACGAAAGCTCTAAATATATATGTATATATACCTATTGAGCAAATATAAGAAAAATTAAGACAAACTCGTTATTTCATGGTAAATCCGAGGTGTAGGCCTATTTCAAGCAAATTATCATCAGCTTCAATTTATATATATATATATATATATATATATGTACATATATATATCTGTATGCATATATAAAGTCTATCACAGGACGAAACGCGTAGGCGAGTTAAATACAGTTTTCCTCTTGTCTTCTTTTACTTTAACTAACCTGTTCTTAATCTCAGATCATAACTGAGTATATATATATATATATATATATATATATATATATATATATATACACTAGCATGATAGCCCGGTGAGTGAATGTGGTGGGAATTTAGTAAGATTTAGCAGCCAATTTGTAGCCATCCCAATATAAGTATTACCCGACAAAACTAAAAAGTGACCTGTCCAAAACTAAGCTACTCCGCACCTCTCTCTTAACCCAAGGCTGTATCACTATGGCTACAAACTGCCGGCTAAATGGTACTAAACTTACATATAATATTACCAAAAATAGATCGTTTTCATCCTTTATTTTTCATTTCAACTTGCCACCGGATGAGGAGCAAACGTAGCTCCGAAACGCGAAATTTTTGTGCAGTGATACTATGCATTTTTAAACCATTGTAACCACCATTACACTATATATATATATATATATATATACACACAGAGAGAAAGAGAGAGAGAGAGAGAGATCGCTAATAGCTGTAAACGAGAAGCGGTCAGAATTTTGTTATAAATGAACGTAAATTAAATTCATTAAGAAAGAATTCAAAAAAGTCTGGTGGTATAATATAATGATTTCTACTTGCGTTTATAATTACTAAAATTGTTATAAATATGCCCTCAAAGTATTTTATTTGTAAAGAATTTTGTTCCTTTATGTTTAGGTTGTCTTTGTAAAAATCAAAAAGCTATAGACAAATCTGATTCTCTGTATTAGCAGAGAATTCGAATGATTGTCTAGACGTAAATCTATTTAATTTTCTTGGATACGGGCTTTTAAATCTGATGAAATTTCTCCGACATATACAATGTATTTAGATAAGTATCGCCAACTAAATTAGTATTGAATTTATTTTGAAAACTAAATGTAGTTAAAATCTTCGCAATATTACCAGGAGATATATCACTATAATGCTTTTCACACAAAAATAAACACACACACACACACACACACACACACTAACTAATATAAATCTAATCTAAACTTATTTATAAATGGAACTTTGTCTGTGTGTGTCTGTGTCTGAGTGTGTATCCGTTACCTATAGACTCCGAAACGGCTGAACCGATTTTCTTGAAAATTTACACAGTTGTCTGCGAGTGTACTTAGCTAGGTTTTATGTCGAGGTACTCCCGATAAATATCGAATATCAATAATCGAACAAATCAGGTTATAGAAGGAGTGGCCCGATTTTAATCAAATTTCATACACTCATATACAAAGACATAAGAAACGATATTCAGAAGTTTGAAGGTTGCAGTTCTTACAATAGTGCAGAAAATCGATAGTATATATATATATGTATAAATCGATACCAGGAAATCAAAATTTGACTTACAGCCATTCATTTTTCTTTCAGTCTACGGTTTCGCTTTAACTTAAAACTTTTTAGTCTTTTTTACCAACGTCCAATGAGTCTGAGCTCCAGGACCATGGATTAGTTTTAAAGCTTTCATTACACCCGAGCAACGCCGAGCTATATTGCTAGTTATCATATGAATCACACATATACAAGCTTTAATGCTATATTTTATCTCTATATAAATATATTCATATCTTTATATCTAGACTTCTCATTCCACTTTCTATCTATCTATCT
The DNA here is from genome assembly GCA_037127315.1 of Ascarosepion bandense. NCBI lineage: Eukaryota > Metazoa > Mollusca > Cephalopoda > Sepiida > Sepiidae > Ascarosepion > Ascarosepion bandense. Next base: position 1,929,177 of record JBBBDQ010001762.1, on the reverse strand, counting down.
CTCTATCTCTCTATCTATCTATCTATCTATCTATCTAAAATTAATTTAACAACGAATGTCTACAGCCAGTGTAATGCTGAAATCCAAACTTCAGGTAATAAGTGAAGACATTTATATCCAAACTGCATACATTTATAACCGGACATTGACCACATTACCTGAAAAATATAGCATACGTAAATATGCATACATATTAATTTATTCTTTTACCTGATGGTTAGAGAGATGAGTTAAGAGACTAGGATTGTGGGAATGAATTAAAATATAACAAAATGCTAAATTTTTACTGTTATTTATGAAATACTTAAGTGTATACAACTGCTCAACAAGAGTAAGACTTGCTCAATAAGAGTAAGACTTGCTCAACACGAGTAAGACTTCAATACCCCCACTAATCAATCAATTTGAAGTCCTCTCCACCTCTGCGGACAAGATTGAATGCTTGCTCGTAGATTTTCTACCAATTCAACACTGGATTTGTCAGGAGTACCTTTTCCCGACTTCCCACCTAGAACTAAGGCTCAGCTGAATAACGTCAACATTACACCCTCGCTGGTCTCTAAGATAATCTCCCCTGGACTCTACTCTGTCCTCTCTAAACTCTATAACTTCTGCCTATCTTTTTCCTGTTTTCCTGCCTGTTGGAAGTCCTCCTCTGTAGTTCCTATATTTAAGAATACTGGGGAACCCTCGGACCCCGATAATTACCGCCCTATCAGCCTATAAGTATATGTACTTGGTAATGGTCGTTAGCATATCAGCAGTAGACCTGGTGAAGCGGAAACCATACTGCTTGTCCGAGAGGAGCCTGTGTGCTGTGAGATGCTGAACCACCTCGGCGTTGATAATGGCTTCGAACACTTTGCCAAAGATCGGAAGAAGGCTGATTGGTCGGTAATTTGCGGGGTCCGAGGGTTATCCAGTGTTTTTAAATATAGGAACTACAGAGGAAGATTTCCAACAGGCAGGAAAGCAGGAGACATATATGCAGAAGTTGTACAGCTTAGAAAGGACAGAGGAAAGTTCAGGGGCACATTTCCTTAAGACTATGATTGGGATTCCGTCAGCTCCGCTCGCTTTGTGAGGCTCAAGTTTTGAGATTATCTTAGAGACAAGTGAGGGTATAATGTGGACGTCATTCAGTTGTGCCTCTGTTGTAGTTGGGAAGTCGGGTGTAAAAATTGTAGAACTTTTGAATATTTTTCATTTGTAAACGAGTTATTACGTAACCAAGGTTTTTACCGAGCACCCGTAGCTCAGAGGAAGAATCGCCGACTGACGCCAATTCGGTCGCGTTTCAATCCAGGGTAAAAAGCAATCGGCTGTCTAACCGTACTGATGATCTGTGATGCAGCGAAACAGACCTGTCTGCGGATGATTATATATATATTAGTTTTTGTTTTTTTTAATTCTGTACATAAGGCCTGACTTTTACATTTTTGTATATTTATAGTTTCGAACAAGTTGTACATTCGAATTAAACATTTGGATAAACTCTCATGTTTAATTCAGGTCTTGTTCAAGTACCTTCAGTTGTCTATGTCAACCTTCAGAAGTAGGATGGGGACCAAGTTAGAATTAATGACTCCAACGTACCAGTTCCAATTTTAAAAATAATATCTTAAATTTTTAAAAATCGTCTGTTTTGAAAAGTTTTTGCAGAGAAATCTCGTGTTATTCTAGTGGCAATATCATATTTTCCATGCTCGCTACATTTTAACTGGCTTTATGAGTAACAATACTTGTTCGAATCAATCATTTGGTTCTTCAGAAAATGTACAGAATATCATTTTGTTTAAGACGGATACACTCTCTAGTGCTCTTTGCTGAGAATGTGTAACGATACTAAAGATCACACCCAATGAATCACGTATTTTCGTACCAAATTAACGAAATTGAAAGAATGGTCGGTCTCTTATCTGCATCAGAAAGTATCTGGTTTTTCATACAATTCTCTATCTTTACATCTGTCACAGCAGATGAAAAAAAAGGTATTACTAGCATATTAAAAAGCGTCAACTTTTCGATGATCTATTAATTCCAACCATACAAATCATTTATCACAGAAATATTTTTTTTTATCCTATCACTACCCCATCATTGTTTCCATGGCAAATGTTAGAAACTATTTTACTGTCTACAACTTGACATTTATTTTTTTAAGTTCTGGGATTAGAATTATGGGTTCTAAGGTATATTGTATTATCTTCAAAGTTATTTTCATTTGGCAAGGGTTATGCTTTTAGTTATTCTAAAATCTATTGAATAATTCTAGATCTGAAAGCGGTTATTGGTACCTATTATACAATGTTGTTGTTTTTTACATTTAATTCCTTATTTATTATTGATTACGTATTTATCAGTTATAGATTATTATTAGTGCCATTATTAATATTATTATTAGTGAATTTACTTGAGTTTATTTGTTGATTAGTTATTTATTATTTTTTTATTATTTACTTTATTGTTTAGATATTACTAGCCATAATGTTCCACTCTCAAGCATATATATATATAGTCGAGTCAAAGCAAGCACACCAAGACCTGGAGATTGCATTAAGCATACAACCGACCATTTTCACTTGGTGGTAACATCAGTGTCCATATATATATATAGTCATACGCAGACAGATCTGTTTCGCTGTATCACAGCTCTCAGTACGGTTAGACATCCGATTGCTTCTAGCCGGGATTGAAACCCGACCGAATTGACATCAGTCGGCGATTCTACCTCTATGGGCGTTCAGTAGAGGAAGGCGAACTTTAGCGTGTTATATACAATGTAAACATATGCCAGTAGCTGAGAGTGTTCAAAGTCATCACTGAATCAACCATGCTTAGATACTAGTGTTTTGTCAAAGTCTACCATTCTTCCATTGGGCTCAACCGGGGTGTGAGAGCGTAAATAGTCATCCGCAGACATTCAGTTTCGCTGTATCACAGCTCCGCAGTACGTTTAGTCATCCGAAAGCTTCTAGCCATTATTGAATCCCGACAGAACTGACATCAATCGGCGATTCTACCTCAGAGCTATGTATACCTGACGAGTGAGAACATCATATCGGTGTCCCCACTGTCGGCATGAATCTGCTTTATTAGAGAGACATTTTTTGTACCTATAAACGCTGCATCTACTCCCCCCACCACCACCACCGATATCAAACACTTTCCGATAAAATATTTGCTTGCCAAAAAATATTTTAATAGTAAAACCACAGAAAAAAAACGATGGCGCTGAACACTATCACAATTAAACACAATATATATAATTTAAAATTTTCTAAACACATACTGTTAAATATAAGAGACAATGAATGTCTATTATGTTTAATCATGAGCCGTTCTAAACGTCGTATTTTGGCTTTAATTTCAGTTGAAAATAAAGACAAAAATTCTCCAACATTTGGATAATTATTTATTGATTTTCTTCTAAGCTTTCGGCTCACATGAGCCATCTTCAGAGGGGTTGTTTGAACTGAAATATTATAACATCCACCATCACCGACGATTTTATTTTGTGTTGACATAAAACTCCGCTTGGCAACGGCAATAGTTACCAAAAATAATAAACGCAGTTCTTAAGTTTGCGATGCGGTTTTATGACGTCACACTGCGGGATAGCGCGAAATGACAACAAAACCATCTAGTCAAATGCAATGTAATATGTTATTTCCTGTTTTAAAGTTGATTTTATTGAGTGTTGGTTGTTTTGATTTGATGTACATGGCCTCCAATATCTGCAGGTTCCTCTTACTGTGTGTATGAGTAAGGATCACCGTATTGTTGACCAAAATCTGTCTGATATTACCTACATGTTTATGTTTTTCAGAGTTTAATAGTACTCTGATCAGAAAGATGACATGTAAGTCTACGGGAGAGCGTGGTTGTGGTAAAACCAATATATGTACTAGGTTTTTTATTAGTATCAGAGATGCAATCTCTGAATGGGCATGTAAATTGGTACACTACATTGGTTTTTTGTAAAGAATTTAGTTTAGTGCCTGTTGGGTTATTATAGACTATGAGGTCAATTGTTTTAAACTTTTTATAATATATTATGAGTTTAATTTGATTATTACTTTCGACTGGTTTAACATTTCTACGTATTATGTTTTTGAGAGCTTTTTCATCTTGTTTATAATTATTATGTATTTGGTTGCAAAATTTAAAATTTGTGTATTTAGGCAGCAAATTTTCTTTTAAACATATCAGATTAAATAAACTGCGAGCAATATGCTTGATTATAATAAAATCCGTTTATACTCACGGATAATCTTTCACGTATTGCAATCAAAAGATTTTAGGAAATAGGCTGTAACGTTCACTGATGTTATTATGATTCATTTCTTAAGGTACCCAAGTACTTTCAACCTCTTTCCGAGATCATCTTCAGGGGTGTGAGTTATGGTAACAAATGTAACCGGAAAACCGTGTTGCTAAAAATTACTGTACATTTTTTCTGTTTCAAATATAACGGTTGATAAATTGCTAGCGTTCATTATCAAAACACACTAAATGTGTTATTGCTTGTGTCTATGAAAATGTCAAGGAAAAGGATTTTGTTATCCTTGTTAATTTCGTATGTAATCTTGAGGACAGAGTTTTTAAAGTTTATTTGGAGATTTATTATTTCTTCTATATTTAAACTAGTATAAGATTATCATCTACATATCGTAGGTAGATGGAGGGTTTTGTAGTGTTACTATATATATTATTTTCTAGGTTAGCCATGTAGAAGTTGCTGAAGGTTGGACCCAGGCCTGAGCCCGTTGAAACACAGCCACGTTCACGTATATATTATTTTTGTGATCATAGAATGGGACTTCGGTGGGTGGTACGCGTTAAATGTAATGTTTTAGTATTTTAGGTTTAATTTTCAGTGGGGGCAGAGAATTATTTTTATATATAATTTTTATAAAAATATCAATGGTTTCTCTAACAGAAATGTAAGTGAATAAATTTTCAACATCGTGTGATGCTATTGTTTCATTATTAGTTTGTTCCATTTTTAATATTTGTATAAGTTCAGGAGATGATTTAATGCTATATTTGTTAGGTATGTATGGTGTAATAAATTAGTTAAGCGTTTTAGTTAGTTGATAGTTAGGAGTGAGTATCTGTGATATAAAAGGGCGAAGTGGAAAGTTAGGTTTGTGTCGTTTGATAGTAAACGCTATTTGTCAACCGTTACATTTAAAGCAGAAAAATGTACAGTAATTTTTAGTAACACAGTTTTCCGGTTACTTTTGTTACCATAATTCACACCACAGAATATGACATTGCAAAGAGGCTGAAAGTACTTGGGTACCTTAAGAAATGAATGAAAATAATATATGTCAACGTTACAGCTCATTTTTAACATCTTTTTATTGTAATACGCGATTATTGGCTCACTAGTTATACTTTACTTATTCTGCTCTGCTTTAGTATTGAGCGCTTTTTTGTTAATTGATTACTCGTCTCGGGTATTTTCTTTGGGCTTCGTGCTGACTCAGTCCGAAACTCGTTGGCTGATGTTCATGTGCTTAACTTTTCTTTCTTTACAACCATGTATTTCCTTCAACGTAGATAAGCAGAGAGCTTTTTTTAAAAACGTGTATAGTTATAAGTTTGTGTTTATATATATATATATATATATATATATATATATATATATATATATATATATATTTATATAAGAAAGCTCAAGTCATCATGTAAGTTGTTATAAACGATAACCTACTTTAATTACTTAAATAGTTAATTTCATCAAACCTCATTTCATTCGGTATTAATTGCCCAGAATATCCCCACAAAAATCTTTAAACGAAATAAAAGTCAAGTAACAAGACCCAGAATAGAATTCTTTAGTATTATCTTGCAGGATCATCAACGCTAGGGGAGAAAAGGTTCAATGGGCTGACTGAGTGACTAATCATCCATTAAACGCCTACTCACCAGCAAACGGACACGTATACATATACATATTTACATATGATGTTATATACGCATACATACATATATATATATACACAATACACATGTACATGCTTACACAGATGTACGTACAAATGTGCCCATGCATACACACACATACGCACACATCCCTCCACATATAAATCCACATATATATATTATGATAATCAGAGAACGGATGGGGGAAAATAGGGACAGGAGGATACAGAGCGTGATATACTTGGCAGCTGAAATTTTAATACTGATATCAGACATGAAAATGACAATACAACTTTCCTACAGAATATTGCAAAGGAAAGGGAGAAGTAAAGACTAAACATAATCTGCATGCTCATCAGCAAAATGAGGAGCTCAAATCGCCAATTAAAAGTCGGAGGAAATACAATCAAGTAAGTACAGAAGTTGAAGTACCTGGGAAGTTGTTCTCACAGAGGACGGTAAGTGCGAAACTGAGATCCGAAACAAAAGAATGCCTTCTGCTTCTTCCATGTGCCCTGTCCTTTCAAGACGTAGGCGATCATGGCTTTTCACGTCTTCCCATCCCTGGTTGCTCCATCCACCTGCTCAGGCCCTTCAAATATGTTATTATATGTTTTCAGTTTTCTTGCTGTTTATTTGTAGTCTTTTTTATCACTCTCCTTAACTACCTTCTGTAGGAGAAAGAATGTCTACTAAACTGTTACGTGATATCTGTCGTCCTATATGGCAGTGAATGTTGGTCAATCACCTCAAAGCTTAAGAAGAGACATACAGAACAAAGACATCATTCTACAGCATCATGCGGAGGGTGCATGGATTGAATATGTTAGAAGCGATAAGGTTCTAGAGAAAATAAAAACAAAAAGGTACTTTTTTTTAATCATATCACTCCGAGCAAGGCGGTAACGCCACTGATATGCAGGGGGCTACATAAGAGTAAAAAGATTAGATAGGAAGAGAGTAAAGAGAACGACGGACCAGTTAAGGATGGGAACGCAGGTGTGATGACAGTTGCAAAGGTAGGCAGAAAGGAAAAGATATACAGGGTGGTGTAGAAAGAACTTGAGTCCAGTGGTTAACAGATGAGTATTGATCTTGCATTTAAATTCCTGGATGTTGTAGCCATCAGGAAAGCAAGGATATGGAAGAGAGTTCCACAGGGGCGAAGTGCGAGAAAAGAAGCTGTTGGAGTAGAATTGTCGTCTGCATTTGGTTGATCTAACTACTAATGGGTGGGACGCAGTTGCCAGTCTGGTTGCACGAGTAAGCACCTGTTGAGAGGGAAACAGTGACTTAAGTTCGTGGAGCAGAAGCAATACAAATATTTATAGAATAGACAGAGGGTAGCCACATCCCGTCGGTTAGAAAGTGGCTGGAGTCGAGCAGCTAAGTCGGTACCTATCACATTACTGATTATCCTTTGAAGTCTGGCAAGAACACTGAGATGAACAGTAGTGCACCTGACCATATATGACAGCAGTATTCCATGCACGGACGGATGGTCAATTTGTATATATGCAACTTAACATCAGGTACAGAATGTTGAGATTCTTCAGAGACGTAATGTGGAAAGAGGGCTTAGAAAATGTAATACTCACAGGTCTGGTTGAAGAGGAACGGAGAGAGATAACTTAATAAGTAAGCTTAAGTAAATAAATGGCGTAACTGACAGAAAGACAAAATTTATTAACAGCTAAGAAAAATCAGAAATTGTGGAGAGCCATGATCGCTTACATCCTGAAAGGATACGATACATAAAAACGAGAATCAAAAAAGCAGCTGCTTCGCCTACAAAAGGGGAAAATGTTTTTATTTTCCTAAATTGAATATCTAATACCTAATTAAAAAAACATTTTATGCAATAAAATGAACGAAAGAGATGACTAACTTGCTTTACATACGGAAAATATGTCTTAAAAAGATTTGAGTTCTTGGTACCAAAGTCCGTGACGCTTTCAATTATTAAACATTCGCTCTCTGGGGCTAAACGTGCTGGATGCATGCCCATGGTCTCCTAATCGAAACAACTGTAATTCTAATATCATACGGTATATTACAATCGTCTATTAGATTCGAATTGCAAACATTATAAATATTCAGATCTAATGTGTAGCTTTCAGCTTTCTCGGTTAACATTTTCAGTTTAAATTATACCAAAGTGTTCGGCTGTGTTATTAGCAACTCGTTTGGGCATATTAATTAAAAAAAACCTGTGACGTGCCGAATAATACAGTGCTTTTGCATATATATATATATATATATATATATAGAGTGCTCAATCAGAGCGTGAGAGTGTATATATATATATATATATACTCTCACGCTCTGATTGAGCACTCTGGAAGAATGATAGACTGAAAAACAGTAGCTACTCTGGCATGTACGCATCGCTCATTCCGTATGAATTAGAGCACTCTGGCTATTGGGCATTTATAATGATAATGTATACGCTAAAAAGTATGACTTATTCTACCGAGCGCCCATTGCCCAGAGGCAGAATCGCCGACTGACGCCAATTCGGTCGGGTTTCAATCCTGGGTTAAAAGCAATCGGAGTCTAAGCGTACTGATGAGCTGTGATACAGCGGAACAGATCTCTCTGTTTATGACTATATATATATATATATATATATATTGCTGTAGTACGATGATGTGTGCGTTTATACAGATGTTTGGATTGCTTTGTTTTGTTGTACGGCATATCAACCGCAATAGCTCATATATATATATATATATATATATATATATATATAAACATGTTACGGAAATTAACGAATTTTAACGAAACTTGGTTATACGCAACCGACAATTTGTAATGAATTATTTTGAACATTATTTTTACCGATACTCGTATTTAAGTAGATATTCTCTTTTTAATTAAACAGTATTTTATATTTATATCTACCGGCCTGATTATTTTACGATAAATTTTATTACGAAACCTGCGACCCCTATTTACATTTGATCTGGTACTGTCTTAACCACATATATATATTAACAACAATAATATATATATATATATATATATATTATTGTTAATATTTTTCTTAAAAATGCATTGCCGGTAATACTTTTTTCTAGAAAACAGTATCACTGGAAATTTTTCTATTAAAATCTATTTTGTTACGTTCATAGTGTTTTGACGCCGTTTATGGGTTAAATAACAGGTGTCACCACTGCGGGTCCGGAGTGACCTGAGAACAACAGCAATTAAGAGGTGATTCCACGCTCAACTAAACTCCCCACAGTGGCCTTGCTGCCAGACGAAGTTTATCGTCACATCCATGCATTTTTTCAGTTATAGGAAATATATATGTATCAATTTGCACATATCTATATATATTTGAATTTAATCTAAAGTTTCCTTCTCAGTCTCGAAGCTAGATAACGTTCTACTTGAAACTTTGTGTATGTGAGCATTTGTAAAATGTCGGCGTCATTTTACCTTTTCATTATTTTTTTGGTATTTTTAACTTTCTTCTCCCCCTCCCTGTCTCTTTCAATCTATCTATCTATCTATCTATCTATCTATCTATCTATCTACACACACACACACACACACACACACACACACACACACACACACACACACACACACATATATATATATATATATATATCAAATTATAAAAAAATGATAATAAAATTGCGCCATTGAAAGCATTAATTTAAAATGGCTCAATATGAAAATAAAGCAATAAATATTTATTACTTAACTTTTTCATTATAACATATATATAACTACTTCAAAATGTACAATTTTGTAGTAATTATTTACATGTTCTAATATAAAAGTTGAATTATATATATATACACACACACACACACATATATATATATACATATATATTATTAAATATAAGAGACAATGAATGTCTATTATGTTTAATCATAAGCCGTTCTAATCGTCGTATTTTGGCTTTAATTTCAGTTGAAAATAAAGACAAAACCCTCCAAAATTTGGATAATTTTTTATTAATTTTTTTCTAAGCTTTCGGCTCACATGAACCATCTTCAGAGAGATTATTTAGACGGTAATACAATAACATCCACCTCACCGACGATTTTATTTTGTGTTGACATAAACTCCCTCCAGATGAAATGGAATTCCTTAATCGCGGACCAAATTTTCATGTCGCACAGAAACCTAATTAAATGTTTAAACAAATGGAAATTGAAGCTCTATACCAACAAATGCTTCAACTCGAACAAGACAACCATATTACTACACAGGTAGACTTAAAAGATTTACTCAAAGCTGAATCAATCAAACACCGTTACCATAAAAATCCTAATGATATTATAAATACGCCCCTCATAATAGCAGCCACACATCTAAAAAATAACAAAAATATTGTTATCAGACGTGCCGATAAAACCAATAGATTTGTTATTTTAAACAGACAGGAATATCACTCCAAATTACAGGCCATTCTGGACGATCACAATAAATTTAAAAAGATTAACTACTAATACTACCACCCAACTTAAAATAATTATTAATAAACTCATTACTGCAAACAATGCTGAAATAGGATCCTATAAACTTCAAAAGATTATAGGTGATTATCAGCCCGGCTACGTTTATGGAAATGTAAAAATCCATAAAAAAGATCATCCCTTCCGACCTATCATTTCGCAAATACCCACACCAATATATAACCTTACCAAAACACTTAACAAACTAATTACTCCATATCTTCCCAGTAAATATAGTATTAATTCCACGGACGAATTTTTACAGATTCTCCATTCCGTATAACCTAAGAATCAAATAATTGCATCTTTGGATGTCCAAAACTTATTCCCCAATGTTCTCGTCCATGAGACGATTGACATCATTATCCGTGATGTATACAATCATGCTACTCTCCCATCAATCAATATTAAACCCACTACATTAAAAAAACTATTATTAGCATGCACCACACAAGTACCATTTCATGATCCCTTAGGCAATATTTATACGCAAATAGATGGTATTGCGATGGGATCTCATTTAGGTCCCCTCTTTTCTAATTATTATATGGCAAATTTAGAAAATAAAATAATTAATGACAACAATAAACCCTCTATATATGTAAGATACATAGATGACATCTTTGTTTTAGCTAAAAATATCGATCAAATTACATATCTTAAAAACAAATTTGAAAGTCACTCCGTCCTCAAATTTACATTAGAGCTTAATATTCATAACAAAATTCCCTTTCTTGATGTATTCATTGATTCTAGCACACATATATTTACTACTTCTCTATATAGGAAATCAACTAGCATAAATTCGTGTCTTCTTAATTATAATAATGAATGACCACAATTATATAAGTTAACTGTTATAAAAAAACTTACTTCAATGCACACAAATGATATCTTCTTCCAAATCTATATTTTATAAAGAATTACATACTCATACACACAGTAAGAGGAACCTTCAGATATTGTAGGCCATGTACATCAAATCTAAACAACCAACATTTAATAAAATCACCTTTAAATCCGGACATAACACGTTACATTGCATTTGAATACATGGTTTTGTTGTCATTTCGTGATATCACGTGGTGTGACGTCATAGAACCGCATTGCAAATTTGAGAACTGCGTTTGTATTTTTTGGTAATTATCGCCGTTACCTAGCGAAGTTTTATGTCAACACAAAATAAAATCGTCGGTGATGGTGAATGTTATTGTATTACCGTCTAAATAACCTCTCTGAAGATGACTCATGTGAGCCGAAAGCTTAGAAACAAATTAATAAAATATTATCCAAATGTTGGAGGATTTTTGTCTTTATTTTCAACTGAAATTAAAGCCAAAATACAACGTTTAGAACGGCTTATGATTAAACATAATAGACATTCATTGTCTCTTAAATTTAATAGTATATGTTTAGAAAATTATTTGCTGCCTCGATATATATATCACTAATAACGATCTCGGTAACGAGTAGGGCTCAGAACATTATTTTTAGATGAATATAAATTAGATTCTTTAAAACAGATTCAATAAAGTTTGATGATGTAATATATTGTTTTTCACTTATGTTGATAGTACAATTGTGTATATTGTAAAACTTGTTTTTATGGTCAAATTGTTATTAGTATGCCCTCGGAGAACTATTTCGTAAAGAATTTTACGCTTTTATACTTCGGCTGGCATCACTAAAGTGAAACTTAAAGCCAGTTTTGATCCCGTGCATTAGGAGAGAATATGAATGGTTGTTTAACATAAATATATTTTATGTTCATTGATACGGTCTTTATATCTGGCGAAGTCTCACTCACATAAACAATGTATGTGAAAACTACCGGCCTCTGAACTGGTGTTGGATTTATTTTGAAAACTACCATGTAGATAAAAATCCTTGCCAATTCATCAAGCTAAAAATCAACATATTTTTTAAACACATATGCATACATAAACACGCACACTAACAAATGTACATTATTAAATGAATTCCACATAAACAAACAAGAATGTCATATTTCATTCTAAATTGCTTATCTATCTATCTATCTATCTATCTATCTATCTATCTATCTATCTATCTATCTATTCTTTAGTTCTCCATTATCTATCTATCTATCTATCTATCTATCTATCTATCTATCTATCTATCTATCTATCTACACTACCGACCATAATTATTAGGCAACCCCAGTTTAAAAAAATTATGCATTGCATACTGATATATCCCGGAAAGAAATATCAGTGTAAAGATTAGTGGAAGAATGGTACTGGACACAGGAATACGATATAACGGATTTATTGTACGAAGGTACAATTAACAATAAGATACAGATAAACAATCAACGAGTAAGAGTGGAATAAACTATCCAATAGAGAATGCCTTCGCCTAAGACGTTTGGCTCTCTCGTACCGCTTGTCACCGTCCTTTAAATTCTAGAGCATTCCATTCTCAGATATGGCAGGATGTTCCACTATAACACATACTATTTTTAATATTTATTGCGGAGTTGATAATTCTAAATGAAAATAGAATGTTTCTTTTGTTAATACTGCACAATAACATTTGTATGAAATGAACTGTTCTGGTGTCCAGTTTTTCTGCTCTCTTCCCCATGCTAATCTCTTCTTATTTGTTAACTGAAGCAAAGGCTTCCTGGCTGCCTTGTAAAATGTTGTAAAGTAATAATAATAAAAGAACCATTCTATTTTCATTCAGAATTATACACTTGACAATAAATACTAAAAGTAGTATGAAATACATCATTTTTTTCTAAAACTAGCGTTACCTAATAATTATGGCCGTTAGAGTATCTATTGATGTAAGCAGTTCTGAAACACAATTTAACAAAGAGAGGTGAGAGTTCATCCACTCTATCCTTCTTACTTTCAATATGTCTTGTGAGTGTCAAATACACCCAACATGACTCCCTCATCAACGTTACAAAATATTCAGTTGTGCCGTTCGGATCCAATTCATAAGTATTCTTTTCGTTTACATTACACTTAAAACTTCCTTGTTGCGCACCTCTCTCGTTCATATAATTTTCAACATCCTTATATCACCTTGATATTTGTCGGGAAATCTTCCAACTCTAAATGCCATATAGAAAGATTTCATAACAATGTTGCATTCCATTCTTTGTTTCTTATGAAAAAATCTTCTTTCCTGTTAAATTAGTTTTCTTTGATGCTGCAATGATATTCCAAAATTTACAATGTCTACCTTGAATCCTTCTTGCTCAGTGCAATGAGTGTCATGCGTGATACTCGTTAGGGCGATCATGTCTCGAAAAACACTTGATGGCTGGGTAGAAAATTTTCTCAAAGTAGGTTGATATTAATTTCTGTAGTAGACTGGTTGCCAACCAGGGCTATAGAACCGAAAATGTCCTGTTATTTAACCGATAGCGGGAGGAGAAATGTAAGGATTAATACCTTTTCTAATTGCATTTGCGGGTAAGTAAATGCATCGAATTCAAGAAGAATTCGAACTCCGCTCACCGATTTCTCGTTCCGAGCCGATATCCGCTGCACCACAACGCACAAAAGCAATAAAATCACAAACATATACTAAAATAATCGTTTTTTTTATTTTTTGTTTTATTTGTTGTGTTTATTTATTTTGTTAAATCGAAATTCTAAATATTAATCGATTGGTGCTGTAAGTTTTGATAAAAATGGAAACAAAACGGCAACCTATACTTAGAATAATAATGAAAAAATTGAAAATTTTGGCAAACGTAATGAAGAAGGAGGGCTTGGAGAATGTGATATTCACAGTACGTATTAAAGGTAAGAGGGACAGCGGGAAAAAACAAGTAAACCACATAATAAATTTGTGTAAATGGATGGCAGAGTAGAGATTAGTGATTATAGCAAAACAACTCAGAGTTAGAAAATTGATGCAATTTCTGGAGAAAATTATCATCCACTTACTGACGAGTCAAAAAGAAAAAGAGTGAGTGAGTGAATAAGTTTTGTTTAACGGCATATCAACCACTGTGTGTTATTTAATGCCAAAAAGTAGGTTTTTAAGGTATTTTTTAAAATGCTCAGTTAGGGTGAGTAGGTTGATTTAGTCAGATTTTAACGAAAAACTTTATTATAATAATTATTATTATTATTATTATTATTATTTTATTTTATTTTATTTTATTTTAGAAAACTGAAGATATCATCCAGTTTTGTATTCAAAAATGTCTTGCTGGTAATAATTTATTTCCTTAAAAAATGTATTGTTGGCAATATCTTTTCCTTCAAAAATGTATATTTTTGTATAAAAGTCTATTCTTATGTATATATTTCTATAAAAGTCTATTTTTATGCTTTTGACCCGACTTTGGGGATAAACTATTTGCCCATTGTTGGGACCCTAACAGGTGCTACCACCCCGGGTCATGGTGGAACTGGGTACAGCAGCAATTAAGAGGTGGTTCCATGCTCCTAAAAACCTCTAATCTTCCAATCATAGGCCTTGCTCCCGGATGTAGTTTATTGTCAAACCCAGGACCAAAGAAAAAAAATAAGAAAAAGAAAAATTAGAAGAAGAACTATATGTTGATGATACTGTGAATGTTATTATGTTAACACTAAGAAAGAGACAGACATTCATTCACGGCCATATAATGAGGAAAGAAAGTTTGGAGAACTAAAGATTCAAAAGGAGGCAGAACGAAATAGCTAGTAACAGACAACGATCTTAAATGTAAAAATGTCAAAGAAAAGACAAAAAAATTGAAAAGAAGGAGACAAAACGTTGTATGGAACTATGATCGTCCACATTTTGAAAGGAGATGGAAAAAAAAGAAAGAAGTTCTAAATGGTTTAAAGTGTAAAAATAAGGTTTGCAAGTTTTCATAGAAGATTCAGCAATCAAAATAACACCAATTCTGGAAACTTCCGTATACTTACTTTCTTGAGAGCTACAACCTCCATGAATTTAAATGCAATGTCAATTCCCATCTCTTATTTACTTGACTCCAGTCCTTTCTACATCACCCCTTATATCTTGTTCTTTTTCTTTCTCTTTACTTTTGTAACTGTATTCACACATGTGTTCCATCCTTCTCTTGCCCTTTCTCTGACAACCCCTGTAACTCGCTCATCTTTCTCTCCCCTCTCCTCCTGCCTAAAACTTTGCTCCCTTATGTAACTGCGCATCAGTGGCGATTAAAAATATCTAAAACGAGTTTGATAAGTATTAAGTAAACCTTGCATGAGTCAATATTAAAATAATAAGATAATATTTGTAATTTCTTTGTGTCATAAGCTTTTATAAGGGATGAAACTGTATTAATTTATTAAAAAACCAGAGAACAAGCGTTTGTAGGCTTGGTTTAATCAATCAAGATTAACGTTTATTGTTATTATTGTTCCCCAAACAAAAGCTGATCATGTTAGAGGTTAAACGAATATCGTGAGGAAGTAAAAGGAAGGGCACAGAATGATATGTAGAGTAGATGATCCGAGACTTGAAAATATAATGCCATTGTGGGGAAAGATGCATTCCTAGAGGTCGTTCCAAATCGTGACAATTCTTGGAAAGAATAAAAACGTCCATTTTATTAGCGAAATACGAATGGGATAAGAATGAAGTCATGCCGTATAGTTAAAATGGCGTATCTTCTCTGTGATAGTCTGAACTGGTCTAAAGAATATAGCTTGTTTGAACATTTAACCTGGAAATAACGATAGGCCAGCGATATGATATGATTTCGTCTGTGAGAAATGTGGGGATTAATTAAGAATTAATCTCACAGCACCTGGCATTCCCAAGTGATCAATCATTACTGTACTGATCAGTTTCTACATTAATCAACTTGGATGGTTTACGGCCAATACACGGAGAAACACCGGTCTTCTAGGGATCAATGGGTGACGACTCAGAATTAAAATTTGGAGTGCCGAGTTCGACTTCCATAAGTTTTTTTCCAATTCAAAAATCGGTTATATATACTCACTGACAAAACCCAGTGGTAAAGATGTGATTCTACTATTTCTTCCCCCCGCTATAGATTAATTAGGAATATTTTATATTAGTGAATTACAACAAATGGCAAAAGAAGAATGCTGTCATTTCGTAGCAGACTCGAAAACAAATGAACACTATTTCTTTCTTTTCTAACAACTCTGTCGATATATATATATATATATATATATATATATATATATATATATAAGATATCTCTGGTTCAGGTTGCTGAAAGTTATCGGGGAAAAAACTAAAAAGAACATAAGACATTTGAAATTTTTTCCTTAAAATATATATTAATGTGTAAAAATACATTGCTGATACGGCGATAAAATGTGAAAAGTAAAAACAGAAAATCGAGAAAGAAAAAGGTATGTATATTATGACGCTTGTTAAGATTTGAATGAAAAACAAAAATAAACTTCAATTGTAAAAAAATATCTTTTAATTAGAATTTTACACTAGGAATAAAATTAGTACTAAAACAAATTACACGAATTATTGTCATCCGGGTATTTTTAAACATTAAAAACATACAATAAATAATATTTAACTTTTTATTTAGGTATATTATGTTACAGTTACTCCTTTTGTTTTCTTTTCTGGGTTTTGGCAAACGATCTCAAAAATAATATCTCGTAGGGTGTTTTTTGTTTCTTATCAATTCAGTTTGGTAAGAACCAGATTTACAAACTGATTAAAGAAGAACCGTGTTATACCACGAGGGAATTGGCTCAGAACATTGCAAGCTCTCGTGCTGCCGTCGCTAATTCTCTAGCTTAAAATAAACAAGACATTTCTTACCTCATTTACCAATTGAAAGCTGAAGATTTTAAATGAAAATCTTTTCTACGTCATATACATTCTGATCAGCTTCCCTATTTGATGATTTGATGAATTTAAACCTGGGACTAAGCCTGGTTTACTTTCAAATTACTTAATTTAAACTATATTCTATGCTAATGATTTATTATCAGGGATGATACTTCTGATTTTGTGCTCTACTGTCAGCTACGATTATCAACAATTTAAATACAATATTGAGTTAAGGGACATACGCGATACACGCTTTGGGCGATCATGTCTCGAAAGTGACATGACTGACTGGGTAGAAGATTATCCCGAAGTAGGTTGCCATATTGCTTTCTGCGATAAACCGGTTGCCAGCCAATGCTAGAGAACCCAATCTGTCCTACTATTTAACCCATAGCTGAATGGAAGAGACGGATTAATACCTTTGCCAAAGGTAGTTGTGCGCAAGTGAATACGTGGAATTCAACTTGAATTCGAAGTAGGCACCCGACTGAATGCAATATTAATATTCATATTTGTTCTGTTTTAATTATTGTCTTCTGTTGCCCTTTATGTTCAATAACGCTTTTTCGGTTTCAAAACTCTCCGTAAACCATTGCTTCTTAGTAAAATTATCACCTTGTTTGAGCTGAAATGACAATATATATATATATATATATATGTATATATATATATATATATATATATATATATATATATATATTCTACTTACTTACGTATAAAACCACAACTTGGCCATCAGAAACAAAAGTAACTCGATACGCAAAGCCACAAATTTATTTGCCTGAAGAGAGACAATTTTAGACTCGAAACACGTGTAGCGTTACAAATACCATTATGGACACTTAATGCATCATAACATGTATAATAATAAAAACAATAAATATACCATTTAAAGAAAACGTTCACGGCTTCTCACACTTTTTATTCTATACCAATTTCTCTCGTTGGAACAACCCTATTTCTTTATCTAATATATATATATATATATGGGGCGCAATTTTTAGAAGCCCTCTACATTTTGGTATCATTTAGAAAGCTAAAAGTTAAAAAAATAATATTTTTTGTAGACGGTTTGTTCTTTTTAAATCATCAGTTTTCTTTATTTGTTTTCGTATTTTCGTCATCACTTTTCGAGAATAACACTGAGTTTTGACAAGTTAATCAACGTGTAAATGTGATGCATATGTGGCGGATTTAAGAAGATGATATTTTTTATTGTCGATATTAGTGATTCATAGTTTGTAGCTCTACGGATGCTGTATATAGAGAGAGGGGAACACATAAAACATTTCTTTTTCTTTGATTTACTGAGCATATGACTGCGTTAAATAAATTACTGAAAGTCAGGAAAATGATTCTGTCAAATAGAAAAAAATTATTGCCGTCGGATGTACTAATCACCTATCATGGTTGCTTGATTTTTTCATATTGTAAGGAATTCTCGAGTATCAAAATAAATCCAATAAATATTCAGATTTTCATTAGCTGGGGTATCGCATGAAACATAACCAGTTGGATTGTGAACGTGGGCAGTTGATCTAAGTCGATTGAAGTACATTGAAAAGTTGATGATTCGTGTTGCGAAACTTCACCATAGAAAGGTCGGTTGATGAAAAAATTAACTCTTTAGTTTGAAATAAAATATATATTATTCCATCTCTCTCTTTTTCTCTCTCTCTCTCTCTCTCTCTATCTATCTCTCTCTCTCTCTCTCTCTATATATATATATATATATATATATATATATATAGTTATGTATCAATTTTACATTGCGACATGGAAATTTTTGTTTCGAAATAAGTTCTCGTCATCAGGCAATGTTGATGTAGTTGTGCAGATGATTTACATTTAAAAATATAATTATATTAACTATATAATTATATTAAGCTCTAAAATACTTATTATATTAAGCACTGTTTATAGTAAAATAAATAGTACTCAAAATAAAAAGAAACCTTGAGTCCTCTTCACTTGAAATGATATATATATATATATATATATATATATATATATATATATATATATATATATATCCCTCCCATCTGGCAAAAGAAGAAAAAAGACAAAAAGAATGGACATTAGAAACGTTAGATTAAGTTAAAAACTAGAATCTTAAATTTATTTAGCTAATGACTAGTGAAGCAAATATTTTGACCTTTAGTCCTTTGTAGTGAGTTCGATACTTGTTAGGTTCCTTGAAAAACTATAAAGTAAAAACTTAAAAATAAAATGTAATGTCAACTAAACCAAAACGAGCTTAATTCTGATTCTTTAACCATTTTATCCCTGGAGCAGATGTTATGAAGCTATTCTTTTTTTGTGTTTGTTGCATTCATGTACGCATAAATACCCTTGGGAAAGGTATTAATCGGTCTCTTCCCCCCACCTACTAATGGGTTAAATAACATTACAGATTGGGTTCTATAGCCTTGGCTGGCGACCAGCCTACCGCAGAAAGCAATGGCAACCTACTGGTGGATAATCTTCCGCCCAGTCCGTCATATCTCTTTCGAGAAATGATCGCCTAGGCGTGTTTCAAGTATGGCACTTAACTGATTGACTGACCCTTGGGAAAGGTATTAATCCGTCTCTTCATTTCGGCTATGTGTTAAATAAAGAGCCATATTGGATTCTACAGCCTTCGTTGACAATTGGTCTACCACAGAATGTAATGGCAACCTACTCCAGGAAAATATTCTATCCGGTCAGTCATGTCTCGAAAGGGATTTGATCTTCTAAGTGTGTATCACTTAACTGAATAAACTGAAAGCGATTAACTTCAGCATAAGCATTGACTGGTGAGTAAACATCTTTCTGTTTCGTGGGGAAACGATTTGGGTTCGACATCCAAAACAAAATGTAGAGAAGTGGCTTAAACTCCAGAAACACGCAACTAACTCATCGGATAGAAATATTTGAGGATTCTCTTCTTCATGTGTCTTCTCCCTTCAGGACGTAAGCAATCATGAACATCCATTTGGCTATGTCCCTCATCGCTCTTAATATTTTTCCTCTTGGAATCTCTGCCAAACCTCCACTCCAGCATCCATTGGCTGAAATTTATAGAATATGACTCGCGCTGCTTTGCCATGTTTCTCTTTTCTTCTATTCGTCCTGGGAGTATTAAATTCCCCAGAACCTCTTTTTTCATTACAGATGTTAAAATGAACAAATAGAAAGAAATTATTTACATTAGAGAGAAAAGGAAGTGGACACAGATGTTGATATCAGTCTTATTGTAAGTGAAAATGGATTTAAATCAAACTAAATTAAAAAAATAAGGGATAAGTAAGAAACGTTTCGGTTTTATTTAAGCTCTATCAGAAATTTTGGGAAATTATTTGTGAAATGTCCCGGTACATTTCGGTTCAGTTTTTTTTAATGTCTTGTGGCACTTGTGTTTGTTTGCTTGTGTGTGTACGTGTTAACCTCCGGATTCTCATGGACATTTTCAGGTCTTCCCAAGTACTATCAGTATTTTAATATAATAAATGTAATATAATAAATGTAATATTAAATATAACAAAATAAAATATAATATGTAATAATATATAGAATATAATTAATGTAATATGAAATGCAACATAATAATATATAATATCTAATATAATAAATGTATTATAGAAAATGTAATATTAAATGTAACATAAAATATAATATGCAATAAATATGTGATATAATAAATGTAATATAAAATGTAACATAATAATATATAATATCTAATATAATAAATGTAATATAATAATTGTAATATTAAATATAACAATAATATATAAATATGTAATATAAATAATGCAATAATAAATGTAACATAGTAATATATATTATGTAAAATAAATGAAATATAATAAATGTAATATTGAATGTAACATAATAATATATTATCTGTAATATAAATGTTTTTTTTTTCTTTTTTTTATAAGCGTTTCACTCCGAGCAAGGCATGTCACTGCCACTACTGCGCAGGGGGCTACATAGAGTGGAGAAAGGATGATTAAATATAGGAAATGTCAGAGGGTGGGTGATAGGCGGGTAGGAATACCGAGAATGTTTAAATATAGGAAATGTCAGAGGTTGGGTGATAGGCGGGTAAGGATACAGAGAATGAGGGTTGGGTAGATGAGAGTGTTCTGAGAATAATTGGGAGTTAGAGTGATAGGAGGTGTCTATTGACCCTACATATAAACACCTGGAGATTGTAGCTGTCGGGAAAGCAGAATTGTGGAAGGGAGTTCCACAGGCGGGAAGCGCGAGAAAAGAAGCTGTTGGAGTAGAATTTACGGTTACATCTTATCTGTTTAAATGTAAAAGGGCGGGACCTAGTTGCTAATCTAGTATTTCGTGTAAATTCCTGCTTAGGCGGCACCAGTGCTCTAAGTTCATCGGAGCAGTAGCCATGAAAGTACTTGTAGAAGAGGCACAGGGAAGCCACATCACGCCGGTGAGAGCCGGACTGCCAAGTCAGTATCAACTACGTTACAGATCCTCCTTTGTATTTTGTTAAGAAGCCCAAGGAGAGCAGCAGGGGCACCCGACCAGATATGGCAGCAATATTAAATGCAACATAATATATAATATAAATGTAATATAATGAATGTAATATTAAATGTAGCATAACAATATATAATATGTAATATATGTAATATACAAATGTAACAATAATATTTAATATGTAATATAATATGTAATATAAAAATGTAATATAATAATTGTAATATTAAATGTAACATAATAATATATAATATTATATGTAATGTAATAAATGTAAACAATGAACTTTACACGTTCTTGTACCTAAATTACTGATATTTCTAGAAATTAATGGGAATAGGTTGCCTAAGAGGAAGTCCTGAATAAAATCGTGAAAATATTCAACTACTTTCCATATAAGAGACAAAAACTTTGACATGAAAAACATAGAGTACAGAAACTTTTTGTGCGTGTGACCGTGGGGTCGGAACTTTTGCTTTCGGACCATGAAACTCGATTTCAAATCTCAGCACGTGGCTAGAAATAATACCGCGTGTTGACCCGATCGTTTTGAGGAACAATGTGTTAATAAAATGGCCAGAGGGCCAGGGCAATCGATCAGCTGTGCAAACACGAATTCGCAAGTCTTCTACACCGATTTTGAACGTACTTACCTTGATCATGACAGGCGATGCACTCTCTGATAAGTATAACCTGTGGATTAGAATCCACAATCGGATTCATGTATCTAAAACGTATTTTTCCACATAAATTTCGCAAACTTTTCGTACTGTAAGATAGAAAATCAGTTTTGGAGTAACGAGAAGTCAACCAAATAAATTTGGAAAAGCGACGGTTCGTCAATCCGACATATGTTTAGATCTTAAGAATACGTATACGCGAAGATTGCGCTATTTTTTTAGACTACTTATATCTGAACACTCTTGTTAACATCTCTTTCATAAACATTCGGTAAAATCACAGTTTCGACAAAAACAGGAGATTTGTTTCTTATTTGCTGGAAACTATTGTTGGAAAACTTAGAACGATCGGTTCCGGCCCACGCACAAAAAACGATTTCTGCAATATTGATGGTTAATGATCTATACTTATTTATAAATGGAATTTGTCTCTTTGTGTCTGTGTGTGTGTATCCGTTACTTATAGACTCCGAAATGGCTGAACCAATTTTCTTAAAAATTTACACAGTTATACTATAAGCGTCTGCGAGTGTTCATAGCTAGTTTTTGGATCGAGGTACCCCCGATAAATATCGAAAATCGATAATCGAAAAAATCGGGTTATAGAAGGAGTGGTCCTATTTTAATCAAATGTGACACTCTCATAGACAAAGACATAAGAAACGATATTCAGAAGTTTCAAGGTTGCAGTTCATACAATAGTGCAGAAAATCGATAATATATATATATACAAAAGGCAAGATGTTTGTGTGTCTGTTTATCTGTCTGTATGTCCTTTATACAAATCCACAATTTTTATCCGATTCTCACCAAACTTTACACAATATTCTTTAGGCTGAGTCTGAGCTCCAGGACCATGGATTAGTTTTAAAGGTTTCATTACACTCGAGCAACGCCGGCCTATCCTGCTAGTGATATGATAAAGCTAGGTACAGGCGATGATCGAATGGTTAAAACGTTCGTTATCAGATCATAAAGACAAACGTTTGAATCTGTTTGACAGGAAATTGACATCTTGATGTCATCGGTGTTTGAAACTATTGGAAGTACACTATTGGGGTATTTAAGTCTAGTGAGAGAAATTGGGCAAGAATGTGTTTGTAGACGGTTATGCTAGCACGAAGTCGAAAATCGTCGTGATGTAGTGTTTAAACTTATTGGACTCATCATAACAAATGCTACGCTTTCAGAAACTAACTAGGTTTAGCTCAGTATATTAACATATTAACAATGCGATTGTTTTGATACATTACACATGGCATGGATGCTTGTCTGTCAAGTTGAATTAAAGAATGTCGCTCGACAGGAACTTAGAGATAGTACTGACTAATAACTAAGTAGCAGAAATTATATTAATCTTCTTCTTCTTCTTCTTCTTCTTCTTCTTCTTCGTCTTCTTCATGTGCCGTGTCCCTTCAGGACGTAGGCGATCATGGTTCTGTCTCTTGTGACTCTCTGTAATTTTCCTCTTGCTCTCTCTTCCAACCCCCGCTCCGTCATCCATTTACTCAGACCTAAGAAGTACGTCGCGCGCTGCTTTCCCCTGTCTCTTCTTCCATTCATCCGACTTGTGAGTATCAAGTTCCCCAGACCCTTCATCCTCATTACGTGCCCCAGGAACATCATTGATATTTAGTATTTGTTTTCTTCTCGTTTGCATCCTTTTGAACACCTCATCGTTGCACCCGTGCTCTGTCCATGGTATCCTCAGCATCCTTCTGTAAAACTACGTTTCTGCTCCTTCAAGCATCTCCTTCAACTTTGATCCAGCATTCCTGTTTATACAGAAGGACAGATATCACGTAGCAATCCAGCACTGTCTTCTTTGTTTCTAATGAGATTTTCCTGTCTTTCAGTACTTTGGTTAGCTTCTGAAATACATATTTGGCCATGTCAATGCGTTTTTGTATCTCCATGGCGCATTTTTCATCCTTTGTCAAAACACTTTCCAAGTATTTAAGTTTTTTAGTTGTTTTGTTTTAGATTCTCCAACTTGCAGTTGGTATATTGGTCTCTTTTTTTTTTTTTTGTTTTTGGATGATGACCATACATTCAGTTTTCTTGAGATTTATGCTCAACCCTTTCTTTTCACTTTATTTTGTTAACTCTTGTAGAAGATCCTGCATTTTCCTTTCCGTGTCTGCTATCAGCATCGTATCATCCGCATATCGGATATTGTTGAGATTATGGCCGCCAGTGACGAATCGTGGAAAGGTTTTTATTTTTCTCATAATTGCTTCGCTGTTAATATCCGGTGAGAAAACACATCCATGTCTTACGCCCTTTTCTATTTTTCTATACTTGCTGAGTTCACCTCCTATCAGTACACTAACGGTTTGTTGCCAATATAAGTTCTTGATTAACCTAACGTATTTTCCGAAAATCTCGAGGTTGTCAAACATTTATGTCTAGTCCCTGTGTCGTACTTTATCAAACGCCTTTGCGTAGTCAACAAAGCACAGACAATTATATTAATAGTTCCTGGATAAGATTCGTTTTTAGAAAATCTAGGACATCCTTAAGGTATATACTAAATTAAAGTTAATCACTACAGAGAATATTCATGAAACGGGGGAGATCTTTGTCAGAATATTTATTTTCCCACGCGTATTTCCCCGTTATGGGCATTATTATATAGTTGATATAATAGCACCGTAACTTAAGGACGGAACAGAATGTGTGAAATAAAAAGATGACAAATGGTTGGTTCACAGAGAGATATTTATACTACTAAAACATACACAAAACTATATATATACTAACAGTATGGCCCGGCGTTGTTCGGGTGTAATGAAAGCTTTAAAACTAATCCATTGTCCTGAAGCTCACACTCAGCCTAAAGAATATTGTGTGAAGTTTGGTGAGAATCGGATAAAAATTGTGGATTTGTATAAAGGACATACAGACAGATAAACAGGCATACACACAAACATCGTGCCTTATATATATATATATATATATATATATATATATATATATATGTATATATATATATTATCGATTTTCTGCACTATTGTAAGAACTGCAACCTTGAAACTTCTGAATATCGTTTCTTACGTCTTTGTCTATGAGTGTATCTAATTTGATTAAAATCAGATCACTCCTTCTATAACCCGTTTTTTCGATTATCGATTTTCGATATTTATCGGGGGTACCTGGACACAAAACCTAGCTAAGAACACTCGCAGACGCTTATAGTGTAACTGTAAATTTTCAACAAAATCGGTTCAGCCGTTTCGGAGTCTATAGGTAACGGACACAAACACACACACACACAGACACACACACAGACAAAGTTCCATTTATAAATAAGTTTAGATATTTTTAGTTATTATGACTACTTTTATAATATAATACTCGAGAATGTGTCCCTATGAAACAATGGTGAGTTTTTAATTGTAACCTAAATATAGCACAAGGCGGAATGCAGGGTCAACCAGCGAGGATCGAACTCACTATTCAGTTCCAACTGATTTGGCGCAACAAATGTGTTAGCCATTACACCATGTTGAAGATCTCATTCGAGAAAACAATGGTACTTATAGTGATTATCAAATATTGCTATTAATATTAATATATATATCTGCAACATTCAATATTAAATCGGAGGTGTAATGGTTAGAATCTGTGCCTGGTTATTGATTTTTATTCTCACTGAGTATCATTTACTTTCGGCCTTGTGCAACATCTAAGCAGTGCTAAGAAAATTAACTATGAAACTGGACAAAACCTTCGATTTAAACTGTTAATGATAATGTTTGAAATAAAAAAAATGCGTTAATGAGCAGAAACTCACATATTTAGAAAAGTCTATTTGAAATTCTTTTTCAGAAATACATTCATTTAGGGTTTAGATAAAACTCTGTGAAAATGATTATATCAGACCGCTAATAAACATGCAAAAATAAATGTTTGGATATTGTAGCAGGAATATATTATTTTTTTTTTAGGAATTAAGTTATACTTTTTCCTTTCTTTTTTCCTTTACGATCAAATTATCCATTATTTATGAAGAGTAACGACGTTGTGTACGTTCGATCTAACCAAGGATATAAGAAAGAAAGCCAACAAAATGCCTGCTACAAAGAAGAAGCATAAAAGAAGGAAATGAAATTGTTCTCTTAGATCGTGTTTTTTAAAAGCAAGTTTTCTCTAGCAAAATTTCGATTAGGAACTTTATAATCAGTTCAATAATTTCTCAGAAATGATTTGTCTTTTATTTTCGCTTTATTCAATTTAAATTTTCAAGGTGACTCACTAACAAATTGTCCCTGTAGCAAATTCTATCATATTTTGTTTGTTAATTTAATTTCCCAAGAGGAAATTGAATTACATGGGAAAAAATTAGATGAACAAAATAAAACGAGGTTTGATTTGCTTACTGATAATCTGTTAACTGTTATCATTCATTTCAAATAGAATCTAAAGTGTTGTCCAGACAAAGATAAGCTAATACGACATATTTCATTAAAAACAACAGTAAAGAATATTATTTTTTCAATAATGAAGTTATCTAATTTTTCTTGTTTATGTAGAAAAAAGTTTACGGTTCGGTTTTGAACAAGATAAATGATTAGACGCTCTCAGCCATTCTTGTACATTTTTATACACATTGGTACTGCAAACTTCTCTACACGACTATGAAAAATCTTATCAGCACTCACAAGAAAATTTAGTCTGTTTTCAATGGAGAAAATCTGAAATTGTCTCCAAACAAAAAAAATTACATGCTACATCTCCTACAAGCGTTTTCTATAGACTTTTTCATTAGGTAAAAAAATGTTTGAGGAGAAATTTAAATTTTTTATGGACAATCAACAAAACAGACAACACGAGATGAGTTTTAAAAAATCATAAATTTATTGCTAATACACGCAAGCAAAATTTAATTAATTGAACAAAAAAGGTACATTGTGTCCCAAATTGTTATGTAACCTCTTACGAGGAATGGACTCTTCCGCTTGTTATATGCAAGTATCTGCTTGTCCTCGTTGACAACAGTTGAGAATAGTTGAGCTGTTACACCCAGTATCTGCCTTGCGCACTGTCAAACTCTCAGCCATCAGGCGGAGACTATTAACCCAGTCGAGGCTCCGTCGAAGGGTAGAGTCACGATTGGGGAAAATTAGACAGAAATTTTTGGGCGGACTATATGACCCACAGGACCCACATTAAAAAGGCTTTGTACCAAATTTTGCCTTGTTAGGAAGGCGACTGATTATTGCAGTTGAGAGTAGTTGAGCAGTTACGCCCCGTAACTGCCTTGCGCATTTGCAAACTCTCTGCCATCAGGCGGAGAGGATTAACCCACTCGAGACTCCGCCGAAAGATAGATTCTCGTCTGGGAAACATTAGACAGGAATTTTTGGCCGGCCTATATGTCCGGATTAGCCACATAATAAAGGCCTTTTGCCACATTTTGTCTTAAGTCGGAAACAGATAAATACCGCAGTTGAGAGTAGTTCAAAAACACTTAACGAGAGAGCAGTTAATCAGAAATTAACGACAGCTACCAGTCAGGCAATAAGCAGTATAATAACTTCGGACAGATTTCTATGTTACTTATTATTAACACTTCCTTTGAATATCTTGTTTCTTTTTTTTTTTTTTACTAATACTCTGTTTTAAACATACCTTCTTTCTCGGTGTCTTACTTCCAGCACAATCTGGTCACTACTATTTCTGTGAAGTTTCGTCACAACTCCACAACAAAATGGCGACGAATATCCACCACACAAATGATGACCAATAACATGTATGTAAATTATCAATAAAATTGAAATATACCTTTTTATAATAAAATATTAAAATGCCGGATAAGGTCTTCATAAAAGTGGAAAAAAACTTCTCTGGATAATTTTCAAAGAAATGCTACAATTTTAGAAGCTTCGTGGTAACAGCAACGAATTGAACTATAACACCAGGGGAAGGTTTTTTTTTTTGATCTGGTAGCGACTTAGGTATTTCATTCAATTCTCGTCTGGTGGTAGTTAAATTTCTTTGGTGTTGTCTTTTTCTTTCGTGGTCGGTGTGAGCTTTGTTTCTACAGGAGCTTGTTCATCGACTTCTCTTAAAACAACTTACATGTGGGCTCCAAATACACTTGTCGGAACTTGTAGTAAAAACTTTTTGTTTGTTTTGGATGAAAACAAACGCAGCTGTTTTCCCACAAATCGAAATGTACAAAAAATATTATCGAAATTCAAAAATTAAACAAAAACCTATCTAGTGTCTGCTTTCTCTCTTAAGAGCTGATCGTACAGGCTCATGAAGATTAAATTCTCATATTTCTTTCCGATATTCAAATGCATATTTATTTTATGACATGAATAGTTAAGGTGATTGCAATGAGCTAGAGTAAAAGAATGGTGAGCAGGGTTTTAGGACAAATAACAAAAAGAAAAAATTTATTTACATCTACAAAGAACAGAAAATTGTGAATATTCAAGATTGTTTACGTCGTGAGGAGACATAAAACACAAAGAAGTTAAAAGAACCTTATTTAAGAATATGAGGTTGTGTTTGAGTTTTGTTTAATGGCATATTAACCTCTGTTGGTTATTTAATGCCATAAAAGTGCGGTTTTAAGGTATTTTTTAATGTTCAATTATAGTGAGAATTTTGATTTAGTCATATTTTGATGAAACATTCTTTTTACTTTTTATTTAGAAAACTGAAAATGTATTCTAGTTTTGTAGTTTTAAAAATTATTGGTGGTAAAAACTTGTTTTCTTTCAAAAATATATTATGCCAATATATTTTCCTTCAAAAAATGTGTTATGGTAATAATTTTTCCTCAAAAATGTATTGTTAGTAATATTTTTCTATAAAAATCTATTTTTATATATATATTTCTAACAGGTGCTAAAACTCCGGGTCAGAGTGGACCTGGGAACAACAGCAATCAAGAGGTGGTTTCATGCTCCTCACAAACTTCAATTCAGAGGCTTGCTGCCTGATGCAATTTACCGTCATGCCCAGGATCTTTAAGAATATGAAAGTAGAGACTATCTTTGCCCACTAGAAAAGATTTGGTCTATACCATAATTTATGGAATTAAATAATTCATTTCCAAAATTATAACTGATGGGTTATGTAAACAATGAATGAAATAGTTGTTCACAAGCCACATATTTAAAAAGAAAAAATGCGCCACAAGGCCAATTAAAATAGGAAAACCAAACCCTTAAACGCTGCCAAAAATATCCCGTAGATCCTACACTTAAACTAAGGTCAGGCTTTTGTTTGTTCATCCAAGACGACACTCTGCTTCATCTGGGTTCCTCGCCACCTGGAGACAGAGAGCTAATCAAGAGAGAATTTTAATACACTGGTAATTGCTACCTCCCCACTAAGGCGTATGGTCGAGGTGAATGCGATACAACGTCAATAAAAGAGGGAATTCGAACCCTTGAGCTCGGCCAAAATATCTCGTAAACCCTGCTTAACGCAGAATCGGGTTCTTGTCTGTTCACACCAGACGAGACTCAGTCCTTCGGGTGGCCTCTTCTGGGTTTCTTTCCGCTCCGAGAGAGTTTATTAAGAGTGACTGACTCTTCACTGTTATTTAATTCCTTACCACTAGAGAAGATGCCTAAGGCGGATGCGGCGCAAAGCCAGTTAAAGTGAGAACCCGAACCCTTAAGGTCTGCAATAATTATCTGGTAGATTCTGCTTACAGCAGGATCGGATTCTTATCTGTTCACCCTAGAAGCAACATTTCCCTTCGGAGGAATCTTCTCTGGGTTACTCTCCGTCCAGAGTCAGAGAAATGATCAAGAGAGACTGGCAATTCATTCTGCATACAAGCATCGTTCTCTTGAATTCAGGTATTCAAAATTGATCTATTAATAGGTAAAATGGATCAACCCACGTTTTGTTGGTTCTACTGTTGTTAATGTGGCCAATGTTCTTAGCATACTGTATATGGCTACTGTTGTTTCTGTAGCTCGCTGTGTATTTCGCGGTTCGATCACCCTCTTCCCGGACCCACCTGTTTGATTTCAGTATAGCCCTTCCACCACACTTACTAATTAAGACTAAAGAATCGTACATTTTAACTGATATAGCCTTATAATTTAGCCTATAAAATGGGGACGAATGATATTTTTATTTCAATCACACTCTTTCCTACATATATTTGCATTAAAATGAGTGTAATGCAGATGACTAGGATTCGAAAACGGCTCGCCGATTTTTGCTTAGAGCTGCTAGACTTCATCATCAGCGCATCATAATATTCTTAACAGCAAGATTTCTCGCTGAGGAAAAAAAAACACGATTACTAAGCCTATATAAGACAGCGTCACCGTAAACTTTATGAGGATTTATTTCATACACAAAGTTATTATATTGCTTAAACTATACAAAGCTGCGGATTAATATTCTTTAAATCCAGTTCAAATATATTTCATTATGTCTAGTGTTCTAGAAGTAATGGACTCGTACGAGCTATAATATATTCCTTATTATAATAAAAACTGTTGTATATATATATATATACAATAATAATATTGGTCTACATTAGTATAGATAGTATTAGTATATTTAAAAAAATAAATGGTACTTATTGTGGATATTTACTCCATTTGTTCCTACTTTTACCAATATATATATATATATATAGTCATCCACAGACAGATCTGTTTCATCCGCAGACAGATCTGTTTCGCTGTATCACAGCTCCTCAGTACGCTTAGACTCCGATTGCTTTTAACCCAGGATTGAGACCCGACCGAATTGGCGTCGGTCGGGGATTCTACCTCTGGGCTATGGGAGCTCGGTAGAAGAAGGCAGACTTTTTAGCGTGTATATTATCATTATACACGCCCAATAGCCAGAGTGCTCTCATTCATTCATGAATGAGCAATGCGTACCTGCGACAGTACCTTAAGTTTTTCAAAGTCTACCATTCTTCCAGAGTGCTCAATCAGGATGTGAGAGCGTAAATAGTCATCCGCAGACAGATCTGTTTCGCAGCTCATCAGTACGGTTAGACTCCGATTGCTTTTAATCCAGGATTGATATATATATATATATATATATATATATATATATATATATATATATTCCTCTTATCACGTTCATGGAGATAGAGAAATTAGCGAGGCAGTGTTGACTCATTTCTTTAAGGAAACAATAGCGAGGCCGCTCAGGTCATTCTCTTTACTACCAGGTATTAAATTTAACTACCAGTTTTGAAAGCTTTTACCACCTGTTTGCTCTTTAACATCGTATTTTTTAATTTTTTCCAATAATTATGTCGTCGTCGAATAGTGATGAATATATAAGATTATATATATATAAGATTATATATATATATTGCTGTATATGTATGTGGGAAGATATATAATTTGCATGTGGGTTTCTTTCACTTAATCAGATCGAAGATCCATTTTGGAATTTAGCCACAAAGAATATATACTAACTTTTAATCTTTTTTCTCACTTTTCCTCTTCCCTTATCTTACTTTTTCCCTTTTTTCTCTCCTTAAATGTCAATATGTGAACCTGTCTTTAACCTAATCTTATCATTTTTCTTTTTTCCTTTTTTATACTTTCTCGCTTAGTTTTATTTTTTTGATGTTATGTGCCCATTTAGTGCCAAGGCTGTCTTATTTGCTTTCTTATCATTTTTGGTTTCCTCGTTGTAATTTTCTCGAAATCTTTGATTTATGAGTAATGTCTTTGTTCCCTTTTTCTGATTTACTTCCTGATTTCTTTATCCCATCTTTATAATATTTATTTATTTGTTTTAAAACATTTTTTTATAAAAAAAATTATATAAAAATTTTTGTGTTTCAATTTACCTTTTGATCATTAATTGTACATTGCGACACGGAATTTCATTAATTATTTTCCTTAAGCACTTGTTGGTTATATGCATGTTATTTCATTTTGATATTATTCATATTCTAATGTGAACATTTTGCGAGGTCTACATATGACATTTATCTCATTGCGTTTATAAAATAGATTTTTATTCTTAAGTGATTCAATACTATATAGTTTTTTGTATAAACATAATGAACTTGGTTCATTCAATGATTTACATGTTTTAGCTTTTATAATTTTCCACTTTATTGAGGGTGTTTTTTTTTGTTTCCTTTAGATACCAATGATATTCGAATGGGGATGTTATATTTTTGTATTTGCTATTAATAAATAAAGATGTGTGCTGGTAAATCCGCAATTTCAGAGTATTCTTAGTACTTCCTATATAATTTGTTATATTATTTGAGTTTTTCTTCGAAAATATTTTGCATTGATAGACGATTAATTCCGTTAGGCACCTGTCTTCTAACGGGCAATTTATAGGCTATCTGCAATTACATTTTTTCTTGTCTAAATTTTTATTTAGAGTTATCAGGTTGTTTTTATTAAGTTTGTTAAAGTTTTTAAAAATATTATTATTGTCATTTTTTATGATTTTTTTTCAAGATCATTCATACGGCTGTAACTTAATTTATTAGTCTTTTTATTTTTAAGATCATGCAATTTTTTCCGGAAAGTGTTTCCTAATTAACGGAACAAAGAGAAAAAGTTAGTATGTATTCTTTGGAGCCAAATTCCAAAATGACCTTCGTTCTCATTACTTAAAAGAAACACAAATGCAAATTTTATACTTCCCTATATACATATACAGCAAACCGAATGTGTTTGTATTGAAATGTAAATCATCTGTACCACCAACATCAAACATCGCAATGTGCAATTAATGCATAACTATATAATTATATTATTACTATATAATTATTATATATTATATTATTATATATTATATTATTATATATTATATATTATATATTATATATATTATATATTATATATTATATTATTATATATTATTATATATTATATTATTATATTATTATATTATAACTATATATTTATATTAAACTCTATAATATTAATTATATTGAGCACTGTTCATAATAAAATAAATGCAGGGGCACTCAAAATAGAAAAAACTTGAGTCATCTTCACCTGGAATTATATATATATATATGAAGAACGGTAAACTTTGCAAAAACAGTAGCTACTCTAGCCTCTACGCATCGCTCATTCAGTAATGAATTAGAGCCCTCTGGCTACTGGCGTACTGGCTAAATGTGTGTTTCCTTCTACCCAGCGACACTAGCTCAGCGCTACAACCGCCGACTGACGCCAATTCTGTCGGGTTTCCATCCTGGGTTAAAAGCAATCGGATGTCTAACCGTACTGATGAGCAGTGATATAGCGAAACAGATCTGTCCGTGGATGACTATATATATGATTCTTTCAAATATTTTGCCGTAATTTTTTTATGTCAGGGTGCACTCGTTCTGCAATAACAACAACCTAGTTCCGCCAGACAAGATACTCTGAAAAGGATATATTAATAGAAAGAGTTCTCAACTGGGTATCTATGATGATTACGCAACAATTTACTTCTGCTTTAATGGTAAGAGATGCATTTAGGTACGGTAGATAACAGCGAAAATTGCAGCGCTGATTTCGAATTCTCGGCGAATTCATTGCATTTACTTACGCGCAAATAACCTTGTGAAATGCATGAATTCATCTCTTCTTTCTCTAACTATGGGTTAAATAGCAGAACAGATTGATTTCTATATATTTGGTTAGCAACTACTCTACTGCAAAAAGTATGGGAAACCTCCCGCGGGAAAATATTCTACCTAATCAGTCATGTCTCTTTCGAGAGATGATTTCCCAAGCGTGTATCAGCTATGACACATAACTGACTGACTGGTTTGATATGGTGAAACTGTCAGCTGATCTAATTATGTGTTTTCTAATCTGTTGTGGCGCATTGGATATCGGCTCGGAACGAGAAATCGGGGAGCCGATTTCGAATTCCAGCCGAATTCATTGCATTCACTTACGCGCAAATACCCTTGGGAAAGGTATTAATCCGTCTATTCCCTCCAGTTATGGGTTAAATAACAGGACAGATTGCGTTCTATAGACTTGGCTGGTAACTAGACTACCGCAGAAAGCAATGGCAACCTACTGCGAGATAATCTTCTGCCCAGTCAGTCATGTCTCTTTCGAGACATGCTCGCCCAAACGTGTATCACGTATGGCACTTAACTGACTGACTGAATCTGTTGTTAACTAAACTATTAAATGCCTACTAAATTTAAAAACCTTTAAAAGGAATCTGTTTTTGCTTACCGATTTTAGAACATCTTATAAATCTTTCATATACGTGCATGATGCTAACCTCTAAGAGATTAATTCATAGCCCTTCTAGGATTAACGCTTTCCTCGGACATGAAAGTGAAATGGAAACATGAATTGAATCAATTTGTAGGTCTGCTTCTGAATTAGCGCTAGACAATTTTCTCGCCAGATTTTAGATTAGTCTTTTGCAGTTGAATAGAAAAATGAAAATAGAATTATCTGCCTTTGTTTATCACTAGGAGGAAGCGTTCATTTTAACGGCATATTGAAAAAAGCGTTGTAATTCGGTCACTCAAAAAAAGAAATAAAAAGAAAAGAAGATTGGCTTACCTGTTTCTTCTTCTTTTT
Organism: Ascarosepion bandense; assembly: GCA_037127315.1. Classification (NCBI taxonomy): domain Eukaryota; kingdom Metazoa; phylum Mollusca; class Cephalopoda; order Sepiida; family Sepiidae; genus Ascarosepion; species Ascarosepion bandense. The sequence continues at coordinate 1,894,281 of JBBBDQ010001762.1, read as the reverse complement.
CTCCTTCTTCTTCTTCTTCTTCTTCTTCTATATCCCTTCAGGACGTAAGCGATCCTAGCCCTCAACATCTCCTTATCACTTGTAACTCTGTCCATCTCAAGCCCATCAAGTATGTCACGCGTTGCTTTACTCTTGTACCTATTTTTTTCTCTCACTCATGTGAGTATCAGATTTTCTAAGACATCTTTCCTCACTAAATGTCCCACTAACTTCAGTCGTTTTTTCCTTATGTTAAGTATTAGTTTTCGTTTTGTAACCATTATCTCCAAAACCTTGTCAGTGCTCACAGGTTCCGTCCATGGCATCCTCAGAATCCTTCTGTAGAACCACATTTTGTTTGCTTCAAGTCTTTTCGTTCCCCTTTGATGAGATTGTTCAGAATTCGCTATCATATTAAAGGATAGACATCACATAATACATTACTCTCTTCTTTGTTTCCAGCAAAATTTTCCTGTCTCTCAATACTCTGGTTTACGGCTTATAACGTTGAATACATCGGTTCTCGCACGATCACCGAAGTTAAGCAACGTTGAGCCTGGTCAGTACTTAGATGGGTGACCGCTTGGGAATACCAGGTGTTGTAAGCGTTTAGTGACGGATGTGCGTTGTGGTGCAGTGGTTATCAACTCGGAAAGAGAAATCGGTGAGCCGAGTTCGAATTCCAGTTGAATACCCTGCATTCACTTAAGCTCTGGTACCCTTGGGAAAGGCATTAATCCGTCCCTTCCCTCCAGTTATGGGTTAAGCAACAGGGTAGGACTTGGGGACTCAGCCCTTAAAAACAAATCCCATTGAATCTTGATACTCGAATAAGAAAAAAGTATTACTAGAGACAAACACTTATATAAAAACAACAATAAATTGTTGAAAGAAAAAGGTATTACCAGCAATAAATAAATAAAATTAAGTTGGCAATAAATGACCCGCCGAGGTTGATAAGCCATAAAAACAAAACAATCAATCAATCTCAATACTTTATTTAGCATTAGGATTGCATATTTGGCTTTGGATTTCATTGTCACACTTTCTGTCGGAACATCTTTTTGTTCAGTATAAAACAAATAATCGGTGGATTGCTAATGGTGACAATTAAAAGAAAAAAAAATCTCAATTTAAATGTCTTTTTCTTTTATGTACCATGTAAATTCAGAACATAGGCGCTACAAGGCCCTCTATAACTTTTTGTGCAGTGTAATGTAAACTATACCATTTATAATATATTATTCGTCTTTGCACTGAATACCGATGTCATATTTAGTCTGGTTTGTTTTTCTTATTTCGAGATTTTTCTGAAATTCTGAAGAAAAATCTGCAAAGTTTTCTGTCCTGACCTGACATATGTACTTAAGCCACGTTTCCATCACTGTAATATAGATTCCCTTATTTTCTATAAATACCTTCATGGTAATTCTTCAGATAAACTTTCAACTTGAGTAGCTCGACGTTACGAATTTAAGCTCGGGATTTTAATAGCCGCTAGGTATCATTATTTGAAATTTAGATATAACAGTAAGTTTTATGCTAACTCTTCTTTCACTTAGAACTCTCGTTAGAATTCTCTTTCAGTCCCTTGATTTCCACTTTACTTTGAGATTCAAAAAATTAGCTGCTATGTTAATCATTAACTTTTGTCTTCTTAATTTCGTTTCGCTTTACTGCAGTCTCTCCTAAATAATCTTTTTTTTTTCGTTCGTACTTGCAAACCCTTTGCACCTTAGTGGACCTATTGCTTCTGGTGAAAAGATTAAGAAAATAGAGCCAAATAAAATACACATTTCGTCATTTCCGATTGGTATTCGCTATCGATTGATCATTACATTTGTTAACATTTTTTTCGCTCCCTATCAGAAATATGTTTATTAGAAAATCTATGAATACAACTCTTCACGCTACGTCCCCAATTATGGATTAAACAGCAGAACAGATACCGCTATCAAACTTTGAGTTTACGAGACTACGAGAATTCAATCCTCAATGAAAACCCGATGTGAGCGAATATTGATTTTTTTTGTTTGTTTAAGTTACTCTTAACAAAAGTTACTTTCAAGTTGCAAGTCAGTTAAGTGCCAAACACTCTTGTTCGATTATGTCTCAAAAGAGACATATCTGATTGAACAAAGATTTTACCGCTGAAGAATGATATTCCATTTTGACGTAGACTGGTTGCCAACCAAGGCTATAGACTCTAATATTCGTTGCTATTTATCTATAGCTGGAGGGAGAAATGGCGGATTTATAGATTTACCAAAGGTAATGCAACGAATTCAAAAAGAATTCGAACTCGCCCCTCCGATTTCTTGTTCCGAGAAGATACCTACTGCACCACGACGCCCATACAAGGCTTCGAAAGATTATCCTGTTCATTTTGCAATTCAATGTAGTATCAATCATCAGTTCGAATACATTTTTCACTTGAACTCTTTCAATCAATTTCATCTTGAAAAATAGCCAAAAATAAATGAAAAATAAACGCATACATTCTAGTCATGCGATCATTTTGTGATAGCCGACACGAAGTCCAAGAAATTTGAATTCCTTGATCAATAAACCCTGCCATGCAGAATGAGCATGGAAGAATGACTGTTGAATTGGTCCAACTCCTCAACAACTGATCTTTGTAATTAATATTCTCTTTGAAGACCTCGTGATTGAAGAATTGTCACGAATAGAAACAGATTTGTTTGCAAAAGAAAAAGTAGAACATACGACTTCTTATGAGATACATCTTTATTAAACTTTATAATTTCAAGGTATTTTAATCATCTCAGGTAAACCTCTCCCGTTGAGATCGACTTTTGATTATAGATGTTTGTGTTCAATTTCTGATTATTCGTTTGGGAAAGACCTGTCCCTCTAATACTAATAGTACACAATGGATCCATTGATCGGCGTTCACGTCCTTATATAAATAGACTGATGTAGCCTAATTCTTTTTGTATCTGTTGTATTCGTTCAGGACTACCCAAGTACATCTCTCCACAATTTCCTGACATTTGTAACACTAAGGTATAGTTTAATATGTTACTATCTTTCTTTATTACGCACAAAACGGCATTTGAGTTTTTGTTCAGTATTTATTTATCCAGGTTTTATTTCCTTATATATAAAACAACAATAAATTGTTGAAAGAAAAAAACTGTTACCAGCAATAAATAAATAAAATTTAGTTGGCAGTAAATGACCCGCCGAGATTGATATGCCATAAAAACACAACAATCAATCAATCTCATTACTCTATTTAGCTTTTGGATTGCATACTTGGCTTTGGATCTCATTGTCACACTTTTTGTCGGTAGATCTTTTTGCTCAGTATAAAACACATAATCGGTGGACTGCTAATGGTGACAATTAAAAGAAAGAAAATAGTCATGTTCCTTTCGAGACATGATCACCCAAAGCGTTTATGGCGTATGACACTTAACTGACTTAATTATAATACCTTTCCGAATTAAATATCTTCCGTCACAATTCATTTGTTCATCATTTCACTCAAAGCAAGACAATAAAGCAACTATGACAAAAAAGGTTGCTGAATATTAAAATATGAGAAAAATGTATTACTATATATAATATGATTATATATATATATAAAAACTTATTTATAAATGGAACTTTGTCTGTGTGTGTGTGTCTGTGTGTGTGTGTATCCGTTACCTATGTACACCGAAGCTTAATCGATTTTCTTGAAAATTTACACAGTTGTACTATAAGCGTCTGCGAGTGTTCTTAGCTAAATTTTGTGTCGAGGTACACCCAGTTAATATCGAAAATCAATAATCGAAAACATCGGGTTATAGAAGGAGTGGTCTGATTATAATGAAATTTAATACAATCATAGACAAAGACATAAGAAACGATATTCAGAAGTTTCAAGGTTGCAGTTCTTATAGTGCAGAAAATCGATAATATATATATATATATATATATAAGGCAAGATACCGGGTCTGATCGAAATCAGTGTTTCAGCCCTTTATTCTAGTTTTTGCCTCGGGTTTGGCTCTAAGTAGGTATAATTGTAGTTCTTAGTCTCAGCCATGATATCATTTAATCAGAGGACTTATTTAACCTTCAAAATTTAGTTTACGACGAAAAAAACTTATTTGATATCGATACCAGGAATTCAAAATTTGACTTACAGCCATGCATTTTTCTTTCAGTCTACGGTTTCGCTTTAACTGGAAACAACTATTGCTTTAAAGCTTTCATTACACCCGAGCAACGCCGTGCTATACTGCTAGTATATATATATGTATATCAGCATGCAGTGTGGGTATAGTATTTATTTATTCTTATTTTCTCATATCTTTTCTTTCTATTTTAAATTTATTCCTCGCTTCTTTCTTCGTCTTTTTCCCTTTTCGTTTACGCCTTATGATACTTACCCTTTCTTTTTTACGCTCTCTCTCTTACCTAACCCACTTTCTTTACGTTTCAAATCTACGGGTCTGCAATCCAACTGTCAGACTGAATATATCTTCGAACTTTTGTTGACATCCGCCGCTACGCGTGTCCTCTGAATATATGTTGCGTATATATATGCTTATGTGTGAATATGTGTGTGTGCTCGCCGAACTGATGTATTTTTTCTTAAATTTTCTCTTTTAAGGATGCGGCTGTTAGTTTTATTCGTTCTTTTTAGGTTTTTCTGAATATCATTCGTGTAAAATCCTTTGTAAATTAAAGACGGAAGGTGATGATGGTTCGCCTGAAATAGGCCTACACTTCCGATTTACCATGAAATAACGTGTCTGCCTTAATTCTTCTTATATATTATGAATCTTTCATTTAAACAATTTACAAAACTGTTTTCGGATGCCATAGATCCAGGTAATTGTATCAACATGTCTATTTTTGTCCACCATAATAAAATCTAATTATACACCTAGTAACAGCTTCTTACGGCCCGCAGCAAGTAATTGGGACGATGACTTTACAAACATACGCCTTCCGACAGAATTGATGATTTTTATTAGACTTTTCAATTTTCTGTTAGTAGATTTAGTCGTCACTTAACTTATTAGGCTAAACGCAACAAGGTTTTGTAGAATTCATTTTTTAAATTAAAACTTTATACATTCTTTTTCTTCTATGTGCTCTTTCCCTTCAGGACGTAGGCGATCATGGCCTTCCACGTTTCCCTATCCCTGGTGGCTCTGAGCACGTCTTCTCCTGTTACACCATGCAATCCTCGTTCTGTCTTCTACCTGTTAAGGTCCTTCAAATATGTTATCCGTTGCTTTATGCTGTCTCATCTTCCCTCTATCTGGCCTGTTAGTATTAGATTCTCCAAGCCCTCCTTCCTCATTGCGTGTCCCAGGAACTTCAGATGTCTCTTTCGGATGATCAGTATTAATTTCTTTTTTGTTTCCATCATTTCCAAGACCTCATCATTGCTCACGTGCTCGATCCATGATATTCGCAGCATCCTTCTGTAGAACCACATTTCAGTTGCTTCAAGTTTTTCCTTCATCTTTGATGGTATTGTCCAGCATTCAATGCCATATTGAAGGACGGACAGCACGTAGTAATCCAGTACTCTCTTCCTAGTTTTATAATTAAAAAGAAAAAGATAATTCTTTTAAAAATTCATTATCCATCAAATTTTTTCAGAGTATAATGTCCTTCATTATATATATATATATATATGTGTGTGTGTGTATCTGTGTGTATCTGTGTGTTTTGTAGTGACAGAGACAGAGACAGAGAGAGAGAGAGAGAGAGAGAGAGTGAGAGAGAGGGTGTGCGTGTGCGTGCGCGCGTGCGTGTGTGTGTGTGTGTGCGCATGCCTGTTTGTGTTTTAAAAGCAATTAAAAGCTTATCTAATTTAATGTCTTAATTTTACGGTATTTTTTATTTTAATATTTAGGGCAGATTTTCCGAATTTACACGGAGGTTTTACGTAAGTATTTTTATTAAGGTTTTCAAAAATGATCATTTCCTTTATTTGTGAATGTGAATATATTCTGAAAGGTTCCGAATGTTATTTGAGCTTTGCAAGTATTTCCAGTATTTTCATCAGAAAAAATGAGTTACATAATTTACATTAACTTTTGTAAACTCTGGTAACAATTTCATTACAAAAGATGTTTTACAAAAATTTCAGACGGGTTAGAAAGGATTAAAAAAAAAATGAAAAATACTTTGATCTTTCCTCTTAATAATAAAAAATATTTTGACTGAAAAACTTCATATTATTAGATTTGAGGCCCTTTGTTGTCTTTTTTTGATTTTTTTTCCATATGATACTGTTTTTTCAGCGAATCAGTAGGGGGTACCTCAGTAACATGTAGGAACGAAGAAGAAGCAAAGAGAGGACAAATAAAATGATGGGGAAGGGGAGAACACTAAAAAGAGAACAAGTAGAAATGATGAAGCAGAGGAGAAAGAAGAAGAGGAGGAGGAGAAAAATCAGAAAAGTGAAAGAGAAGAAGTAAAGAGTAGAAGAGGAGGAAGAAGAAAAATAAAGAGGAGGAGGAGAAAAAACACTGCAAAAAAAAAAAACAAGTAAAATGTAGGAACGAAGAAGAAGAAGAAAAAGAAGAAGAAGAAGAGGAGGAGGAGAATAACAAAAAAAAATATAATTAAGTAAAAACTAAGAAAAAAGAAAACTTGATAGAAAGGGGATAAGACTAAAAAGAAAATAAGATTGAATAAACAACACAAAAATATTGGAAAAGAAAAAATAATGTCGATAAAAGAAAAAATAAAGAAAAAAATTAAAAAATAAAAACAGGAAAAAATAATTAAAAAAATAACCCTAAAGAAACGGAAGTGGAGGCGAATGTAGTAAAAAATTGGTAAAAGCTTAAAATCATCCAATGAAAATAGGAACCGAATAAAAGTTAAAAAAAAACCCAAAAGAAAAGAAAAAAAAAAGAGTGTACTCAAGTGACACAAGTGATTAAGACGTCTTCATCATTGAATCACTGAGAATATAGCAATCTTTGGCCGATATTTTTACATAGACTTCATACGTCATTACATCACTGAATAGTAACGATAATGGTTGAAAAGGATGAATACGATCAGGAAAAGTACGGAACGAAAAGGTGAAAGCAATAAATTTATTAAGAATAAAAACATTCTATTGATTCAAATGTTCTCAGTGTCAACTTTCGCAAAACAGCTGGGGAAATCGTAGAAAGATCTATGAAGTGTGTTCGTCTTTTTTTATTGCTATCAATCAACTGGAGTCAGGCGTGTTCAAGTTTTCCGACAAATTCAGAAGCCAATAGAAATAAGTGTCACACGAAAAAAAAATACGCATCATTTTCTTCGTGATCGAGACAAAGAAGTCATTATTTGATAAGGATAAAATGATACCCATATTAATATAAATAGAGAAAAGTATGTGGTAATTGGATGTGCGTTATGGTGTATTGGATATCGGCTCAGAACGAGGTAATGGAGTTCAAATTCCAATTGAGTTCCTTGTATTGACTTATGCGAAATTACACTTGAGAAGTGAATTAATCCCTCTCTTCTCCCTCCAACTATGGGATAAATAGGAGGACATATGGGATTCTACAGTCTTATTTGGTAACCAGTCTACCGCAGAAAATGCTAACAACCTAATGCAAGAATTTTTTCATCTCAGTCAATAATGTCTCTTTCGAGACATGATCGCTCAAGCGTGTATAAGCTACGGCACTTAATTTACTATTGTCGTAACAAAAGTTGTCTTACCCTCGATAAAATTCTACGTAAAGGATGTTTACAGACAGATGTCTGTTTTCTAGTGTTCTTGTCTTTAGGTTAACTTAACTTGAATTTTAAAATCTTGTTTAGCTTCTGACCACAAGAGATTTATTTGAGTTAATTAACAGGAAATTCACCCTTATGGTATGCGAGTATCGTGTGGTGACCAACGTTTTTCGCTTCTCTGACAATAATATTCGATCAAGACTCTTCCTGTCCTTCGAGATGAGACGCGGATTATTGCCCGTCACCTGAGGTACACCCAATATATGGTTGCATTGCGCGTGACTTGATAATTTTTTTTCTGTTGGATTGCCTTTAAACTCACTTTAACCTAATCATGTGTCACATTCGGTAGGGACGTGGGTGAACTAAAAGTCTATCTCTCTGTATACGAGATAAATGACCCTTCATAATAGATGTTTTTAAATCTAGTTTTAATAATAGGTGTGACGGTAGAAAATTCAATCAGTTTAGTGCCATACATGGACGATCATGTCTCTAAAGCTGACTGTGCAGATGATTATTCCGCAGTAGTTTACCATTGTTTTCTGCGGTGCCGACCAAGGCTATAGAACCCAATTTGTTGTTATTTAACCCATAACTGGAAGGAAGAGACGGATTAATACCTTTCTTAAGGGTATTTGCGCGTAAGTGAATACAAGTAATTCAACTGTAATTCAAACTCGCATCTCCAATTTCTCGTCCCAAGCCGATATCCACTGCACAACAACGCACATCAGAAAATTAACGTTCGCAAAAGCATATAATTTCTATCATTTTCTTTTAGTTATCAAAGCCGTTATCAAAAGAATTAAACATGAAAAATAAAAATATAGTGAAATTATGTGTAATTAATTTGTTTTTTACTACTGAATTCAGATAGTAAATCATTTACATTGTGAATCCGTATAATACACACATTGTTACTATGTATAAATAGACCAATTCAGTAATGATTGTGTTGATTCTTGACCTGAGGCAATCAATTGTTTCCTGATTATCAATAATTCATTTTCGTTTTAAAAAAACCCTGAGACAGAAATTTGAGACGGTTGAATAATTGATTCAGCCTCTCCACGTTGTTAGGGTGTAATAAAATATCGATTTAATATGGAGGTGCCTTATAAACAAGTCAGGAACAAAAATATCCCACTCGTCACGCTCGCCTTGGTATCCACCAAACTTCGTCCTTTAAGACAAAGTGGTTGATTCTACCTCAGAGTTGTCATTTCTGGAAATTAAGCCTTTCTCAGCGGACCTGAAGAATCGGACCTTTAAGTTTGTTGTTTTTCTTTTTTTATTTTACTTTATTCGCCGCACTTTTATCGGTTATTACATATATTTTTCGATTATCAAAAAAAAAAAAAGAAAAAAGATTGGACAAAATTGAAAAAAAAAAAAAATTCAAAAACTTTCAATATTTAAACAATTTTTTTTGGTGGGGGGCTTCCTTTCTCATACAACGTTACAGTAAATCGATCCTCCATTTTGGAACCACTCGCGTTTGGATCGTTTTGTTTTGTTTTTTTTGGGCTGTTGCTCTTGTTTTCGTCTTTTTCAAGTTTTCTTTAGTTCTTACGATAGCATCTTCCTCAGAAACTCCAAGAATGGTTTTATTTAAACATTTCGCAAAGGATTCAGTAGTTGAATATGCGCAAGCAAAAAAGTTAATTAAACTGGATCGATTTACATTAAAATTGTGTAAAAAACTGCCCCCACCAGAAAAAATTGTTTAAATGTTAAAATTTTTACAATTTTTTTGTCAATCGGGAAGTTTAGTGTTTAATCGATAAGATTGCACTGAAAAAGTAAAAAAAATTGATAATCAATCAATTTTCAGGTGGTGGTAATGTCGTACCGGTGAGTGTTTCCAAAATGGAGGATCGATTTACTATAACGTAATATGAGAAACTGAGCACCCATCTGAAAATATTGAAATATTGATATTTTTTCAAATTTTTTATGTCAGTCAGAAAGTTTAGGGTATAATCGATAAGCTTGCATTGAAAAAAGTAAAAAAAATAAATAAATGAAAACAACAAATTTAAAGGTGGTGGTAATCTCTTTCAGGCCCGGTTCTTTCTCATAGCTTAATGGTGAGACAACAATACACACTGATCTAAAGGTTGGACTTGGTAAATCTAGTTATTTATCGTGGTTGGATGTATCACATATATAAATAATGTACAGTTTTGTAGTGGTGAGGTGATGTACATTCAAGGCCCAATTTACCACTTTCACGCTGACGTAAGTATCCAACAAGACACATTGTTTTGTGTAATGGGAAAGTTGCTTCCACAGAATTAGAATCAACAAACGTAGGCTTCAATCATGAGATGTATATGAAAAAAGAACAGATAGACAATTTCTACTCGACAGCATCATTATTTGACACGAGGTCGTTATAATAAGAGATACTGATTTACATATATAAGAACCAACAACTATAATTCTACACTTATCGCGATCTCTGTTACATAGACATTAGAGTAGACCTATGCTCTGTGTATAGAATAGTAGTGGGGGTACTATTGATGTGTTGGATTTCACGTAACTAGTCAGGCATCATTCAGTCAATAAAGTGTCATACTTAATACACACTTGGGCGATCATTTCTATAAAGAGACATGACTTACTAGGCAGAAGATTAAGCCCACAGTAGGTTGCTATTGCTTTCTGTGGCAGGCCGGTTGCCAACCAAGGATATAGAAATCAATTTTCACTATTTTTTAACCCATAGCTGGAGGAAGAAACGTAATGAATTCAAGCGGAATTTGTACTCGGCTCTCCGATATCCACTCCACTACACTACAGCGCACAGCCTATACCATTATTTTTATTCAATGTGCCGTGTCCATTTGGTACGTAGGTGACCATAGTGACTCTTAACAAGCTTTCTCTTGTTACCCCTCTTAAACCACGCTCTGCCATCTATTTGCTTAAGCCCATCAAGTATGTTACGCGTTGCAATCTTCTGTCTCTCTTTCCCTGAATATGACTTGTGAGTGTCAGATTCTCCAAGCTCTGCTTCCACATTACATGGCCCAAAACTTCAACTTTCTTTTTCTGATGTAAAGTATTAGTTTCCTTTTTTGTTTCCACACTCTAGCGAACTTCGTCTTTCCACACATATTCGATACACTGTATCCTCATCATGTTTCTGTAGAACCACATTTCTCAATACGCTACTCAGCTTCTGAAGCGCATACGTGATCATGCCATGTCAATATTACTTTTTTTCATAAATTGACTGAATGCAAAAAAAAAAAAAAAAAAATGAAGTTGATACACATGTAGCCCGAAGGCAGAAAAAAAAAACGACACATATAAACATCGTAATGACTGTATTGGTTATCGATTTTAAGACAATAGTAATATCTAATCTCGGAGATTATATCAGTTTGATATATAATGCATTCGTCCATGCAGTGAATATTGCTGTCACATCTAGCTGAGTGATGCTGCTATGTGTTTAGATATTATTAATAAAAACCAAATAAGAATATATATTGTTATCGGTCCTGGCTTGGTAACTCAGAATCCATAATATTCGCAATAACCTCACAAGGCCTTCTTTTTTTTTTACATATTTCCATGGAAAAAATTCTGGTGATATTTCTTCTTTAGTATTTCAACTCTAACAATTTAAGGGCAGTATTAGATTGACAAATTTGTCTTATTATTTCACAGTTGAAAGTGTTACTGATGCGGAGCAAAAATGAGTCCACGGAAATATAACACGGATCAAGAGGTGTTGGTTAAAGAAAGATGTATTTCCAGAAAAGGTTACAAATAAGAAGGTACAGTAAGCAGAACTTACGAATCTAGTATAGTCCTTGGTAGTCGACTGCGGTCATGCGCACAATGCTACGGTATTTAGTTGCCGTCCCACTTAAGGCAAAATGTGACACAAGGTCATTTAATGTGGGTCTTCCGAGCCATATAACCCGGCCAAAAATATCTGTCTATCTTTCCCCAGTCGTGATTCTACCCTTCGGTGGAACCACTACTGGGTTAGGGCTCTCTACCCAAAGGCAGAGAGCTGACAGTGTCAGTAGTAGCGCATGCGTACAGTGCTACTTTCTGTTTTATTATTTATTGTACAAAGTACAAATATGGCACAAGGCCTAAAACGGGGATGGGGAAGGCTGGTCTTCATCTGTCCTACTTTAATTCAGCCATTCACTTTCGTCGACCCTGACACACTTACAATAAACCTGACACCATAATACCACATTTTTACTTACCATTCTTACTACGTCCACCATAATACCTCAGCTGCTCTGTGTAGTCCTACTTAACTCCCATTTGTACAATTTTCAGTGGAGGGCATGGGCAGAAAATAACAACATTTAAAATTCCCCAAATGATTATATACAATGATAAACAATATATACACAAAAAACTAAACAAAATCGTATTAGTAATAAAAGCCCCCCACTACTCTAATCTTGTGACAGCAAAATCAGTTCCCCGGACGAAATATAATGCGTGGATTTAGGAATATAAAGAAAACCATTTATCCGATCAGCAATCACTCACACAATCACTAACTACATTTAAGCACCATAACAAAAATGAAAAGCACACTTAAAAAATAACGAAAGACGCCAGTCATCCACCGAAGAACTAACATTGCTGAACATCTAAAGCGGGAAGGGGTGGGATTAAACTAAAAGAAAACTGGCGACAAAAAGAAAAGTGTGCTAATGAGCAATCATAACCTAGCTAAGTTAACATTGAAGCAAAAACAGAAAAATCAAACGATCCCTACTCTAACCTAACAGGGAAGGTGTGCACATGTTCTGCCCAGCACACCCAATATCCTGATGCCTAACCAGCATCAAACAATCACTCCAGTTCAGCACCTTTCACTCGACAGAAACGAGCACAACTCACCCACCTTTTGCCAAATTCAGATGTAGTTAGTCGTTTCCTTTCCGTCCTGATCTTGACTTTAAGCTGATGCTTAAAGAACAAGATCAGTTGGAAAGAGGTAAACTTCTCATCACCATCGAATTCCTTCTGTCGCGTCGTCCAAATCACGACTCGCATAACACCTAGTAAGCAAAAGAGCACATAGTGCTCAGCCCTAGATAACGGAGGCACGACATTGCTACAAACAGAACTAGACTCAAATACAAAGAACTTTCCACGCAGTATACGAACCATGAGATCTTCAAGAAATTTACACAATGGAGCAACAACACTGCAGTGGAAGAAAGCATGATCGACGGTTTCCGGTGACAGCCCACAACGCACGCAGGTTGATTTCGGAGTTAGGCCCTCAGCATGAAGCTTCTTGCCTACCCAGAGAGCCTTTCGAATCATCAGCCGGGCACCCAAGGTCATATGGAGCGAGTCTCCTGCTTCGTAAGCCCGAGCTCGCCTATTAGTTCATCTTGAACGCCCCACTAACTAACACCCGATATAATTCCCTAAGAGACAACGCTTGGGCGTTGGAGAGGCCATCCGTAGCCCGCAAGAGAAACTGGAGAGCCAAACGACATTCTTTATAGAAGGAGCACTCGCCACGAGGAGTAAGGCCGGCCTCCTCCTCCGACAAGTGCACACTTCTCATTGATGGAAAGTTTTTATGGACGTCCTCTTTGACAAGGGCGCCGCTCTCATCCGCTAGCATACACATTCCATCCAGGAATCTAATTCGAAGCGTATGTTGACGAATCTCAACGCTAGGCATGCCCAGACCGCCCTCAGAAGGATGAAGGCAACAGATCTCGAGACGCACCTTGGGAGCCTTGCCTTCTCCCCAAAGGAAGGAGAACAAGAGCTGAATTAACCCCAAACGAATGGCACACGGGAGAGGAAGTATCCAGAGTCGGTAAAGGAGAATCGGGTAAATGTGCGAGGCACATACTTCCGCCCTCCCCTTTAAGGAAAGCTTCCTCCGAGTCCACAGACGAACTGCGCACTCGGCCTTCTCTCGAACCTTCGACCAATTCATTTCCAACTGGAGATCAGGACCGAACCAGACTCCGAGAATCTTGATCGGCCTGTCCGTCCAGAGGAAAAGTCCGGGAAGAGAAACTCCCTTCCACGCACCCAATCGCAAGCCGACAGACTTATCGCGATTGATCTGGGCCCCTGTCACAATCTCTTAACATCTGATTTCTTTGCTAACTTCGTCAATCTCGGCTTTGCTCGACACAAAGAATGAAACGTCGTCAGCATAGGCGGAGTACCTGGCCGAGGTGGTAGCACCAGGTACGGAAATTCCGCGAAGGACCGGATTCGCCTTTAACTTGCAAAGGAAAGGCTCCAACGCAAGAACGTAGAGCAAAGGCGAAAGTGAACAACTTTGACGAATGGAACGAGATAATGTGAAGGGCTTCGATCTTACCCCATTCACTTCCACCAACGCTCCGGGGGACTCATTCAGCAATCGGATTCAAGAGCGAACGGACGGCCCGAAACTGGCGGCGGAAAGGACAGACTCCAAAAACCGATGGTCAACCCTATCGAATGCCTTGGACTGATCCAAATTGATCAGCGCGGCTTCAGTGTCGGTTTTTTCGATGATCAGGCGTACCAAATGAAGGTTGTCCTGAATAGTCCTGCCCTTCACAGCACAAGTTTGCTCGGGGCCAATCAGACTAGGGGGGAAGACTGTAAACGGCGGGCCAAGACCTTGGCAAAAATCTTTAAGTCAGTATTTAACATCGTTAAAGGACGATAATTATCTATGCCACTCCCACCGCCCTTGCTCTTGCGAAGCAACTTGATTACACCCCTGGTGAAGCGTCGAGGTATAGACCCCTGCTCCATCTAGTTGTTATAAACGAGCGCCAGCAGAGGAACAAAAACGGACGACTGCCTCAAGTACAGTTCTAGGGAAGACCATCCAATCCTGGAGTTTTGTACCGGTCAACCAATTTCAGCGCATCCCAGATTTCCGACTCTGTTATGGGCCCCTCGCACCCAGCTGCTTCAGCTGCCTCGAGGCGGGAAAGTCAGCTAAATAGGCGTCGTACTGAGTCGTGTTCAAACCGGGCTCCCTAGTGAAGAGATTCTGGAAGTAATTCCGAAAAGCCCCACATATACCCACGTCTGTAGTCACGGTATGCCCGTCTGGCAATGTGATGTCCTTGACATGCTGATTGACTGCTTGCCTAGCTTCCTCTGCACGCAATTCTGCGGCCATATTCGTTGCCTCAGAAGACATTCTTTTTAACCTAGCCCTAACTACCAGAGCTCGATCATTCTTGATAAGCAAGGAGGCCAGCTCGGCCCTAGCTAAGGCTACGTCCCCACTATTACGGGATTTGACTGCCCAATCAACTTTTTTCTCTACTGCCGTTTGCGCCGCTAAATTGGCTAAGTTGAGCCGACGAGTATAGTCGGTAGCAAACGACCTAAGTTTGGATTTAAGTGAATCCCACCACTTATTCCCAACCACAGCCCCCGTCAATTCCCGCTTTAGTGTTAGTAATAGCTGTTCCTGGAAATCTTGGCTATCAAATAATGACGCGTTCCAATTTCCAGTATCCAGCCAACTTAACCTTAGGCTTAGGCTTATCTAAGTTTACACGAACCCGGACGAGCCTATGATCCGTGTAAACTATCGAATGGAAACTTGGACAACCTAAGAGCCCTACGTCGACTCTCCTAACTAGGACGCGGTCGAGGTAGCTAGCGCGTACCTTCGAAGCTGAGTTGTCCCTATTAGTCCAAGTCCACACTACCTCCCGGGGGTGTTCATTTCGGTATTTATCGACAAGATCATTCCTATCGATAAATTCCCGAAATGGTTTCACATCCGGGTTGTTAGTACCCGATCTTTCTCCTATACGATCCTTCTCAGGGTCAAGGACACCATTTCAATCTCCCGCTAAAACTACCCGCCTCGATGTTCCAAAGAACGACACGAGCCGGACGCTCCGCATGGTCATTGGGCGCATAAACCCCAATGAGCCGAAAAGACTTCTCCTTTATGGTAATATCCAGCACACAAATCCTGCCCGCTGGATCCGCGAAGACATAGCGCACACACCGCACCCAAAGACTTGCTCACTAACCAGGAAACACCTCTAGAACGACCATCAAAACATGCTGAATAGAGATCGTAATCCCTAGACAGTATGCCCTCATAGTTGCCAGCAAAAAACCGGGTCTCCTGCAAACAACAAACATCCACACCGAGGCGCTGTAGATCATGAGGGAGTCTCAACCCGCCCGCCAACATCCCAAGGAAAGGTTAGTTTTAGCGCCCTATAAAGCGTGGGGTGAACAAAATTGGGTCCCGTATAACGCAAAATTGTTTCAGATTTTCAATTTTTTCACCTTCTATGTTGGGGATTAGAGGGGACATTGAGAAAGTTTTTTGGTTTCTAAGACCATGTCCCACACCTTTTGAGCTCCGGCTCCTGTTCTGATGACTGTCAATAGGCTTTCAGCATTGGGAAATTTGTGGGGACTTCGATATTTTTGTCCCCACACTTCTTCATTGCCAAAAGGCATTTTAATTTTTTTTATTCGATTCCCAAAGCTTTGGGCCCTTTCCACTTGCTCTGTCGATATACAACAGACATCATTTCCTTTAAAAAAAAGGGGCTTTTGTAGCTTTCTTCCGGGATTCTCTGTCCTCAGAAGTCGTGCTTCTTTGCCGCTTTGATGGGGGCGGTATCTGCTTCTTGGGAGAAGGACTGGGGGTTGGCTGAGGAGGGAATCGAAACGGGCTGAGGTCTCTACTGAGTGAGGCAGGTTTTCTTGGAGTGGGCTGAGAGGAGTGGGACTTGTTGGGACTTTTCCTTTTTCCGGGAGAGGACGGGGCAGAGACAGAAGGGCGTATAGGGTTTTTTGCTAGTTCTTGTTTCAGTTTTTCTATCTTCATGCCCTCGTAACCAGGATCAAACGCTTTGTAAGATTTTCTATTGATGGTGCGGACCTTCTTGCTGGTAGAGGGAGTCGGGCTGTGCCTGCCTTTAGTCCTGGGAGCGTCAGGGTACTGAGGTCCCGCAGCTTGAGGCTTCCCTCTGGTCCTACCAACAACCATTCTCCCTTTGCCTTCTCCGTAACTACACTTGTAGTAGGCGAAGACTTTCTGGAGAATGGGGGCAGATGTTTTGACCCAACCGGGGGTACTATCACACCAGTCCTGGTTGCTGGCATGCCCACTACAGGCGGGACGGATTTAGTCAAAGAAGCGGCCAGAGGGGTATTTTGGTCTTCAGGGCCCAGGCTTCTAGAGGCCTTCTTCTCTGGGCAAGAGGAAGAGAGGTGACCAATCTCTCCGCACCTCCAGCATTTGGGTTTGCGTCCGGAAACAATTACCGGCAGGCTCAGGCCCCCAACGTCAAGACAGTTGGAGATGGTCAGGAAGGCTTGACGGTCGATCATGATATCGAAAGACCATCCCCCGTCAGGTCATCGCAGGAGGCATCTACAATTCACCAAATTTTGAAAAATGGGCTGCGTGATGCTCCCCGATGACCTGATGAGGGACCTCGTACACTGCTACTTGGTCCTACGCATGCCTTGGTATTCTGTTCTGATGATTATGTCTTTGGTGATCATATCTGTAGTGACCATTTTTGGCAGTCTTCTGGTGTGGGCAGCAGCACGTCCCACATGAAAAAGCCAGCACCTTTAACGATACGTAAGGGCTTAACCCCCATGGACTGCCGTGTTTTTAACACTGTCTTTTGTGGAGCGACAAATTTTGCGCGAACGCTTGTCCACCGCAAAGACTGACAATTCTTTTTTCAATCTTAATTCTTGGGGATCTTCCAAGAGCCCACCTTCTGTCACAAGGTGAACGTAACTCTTGGCTTTCTCCAAGAACTTCGTCAAATTGATTTTAACTTTAGGAGGGGACTTCCAGCCCAAGGGCGATTCCCCGGCCTCAGCATCTGAATTTGTCTGTCATTTTTCGACTCGTCAGTATTCTCGGCCACCATAGCTTTGGTCACATCTATCTTGTTCTTCTCTTGTTGATTATTCTTATTATTTTGAGCAGTAAGAGGGGGATAGGACTCCTCATTTTTGTCTGGAGGGCCCTCCCAGGGCGGGTCAAAAATAAGTTTTTTCCCTTTACCAGCCGACTTGGGTCGGTCATTTTTTAAATTTACACAAAGAAACCAATACAATAATTTTTTCCATAACTCCAATGCAAAAGGGGAAGGGTGGGAAAAAAAGGGAAGGGAAGGGTGGGAAAAAAAGGAGAAAAATGGAGGGATATATAAAAATACAAAATAAACTCGTAAGATAATAACAAAAAAAAAACCGATATGGACAAGAAAACGGTTTTAACAATAAACCAAAATGAAATTAGCCTATAAAGGCCAACAAATTTAAAAATAACAAAACGGTTGTAAAATTAAGAAAAACTTAAAATCTTAATATAATAACACTAAAAGAAGAAAATAGCCTTAAACGGCAAAAACTAGCCTCTTGCGAGGTTTTAAAACAAACACAAAAAGTCGCCTAAACGGCGAAAAAAAGAAATACGAGAGGGTTAAATTAACGTTAAGTGATTTAAATTAACAAAACAAACTTTACAAAGTTACAATAAAATGAATTACACAAACAATACGAAAATTTAAATAAAAACAAGGAGTCGCCTAAAGTCTACTTCCGTAAAAGAAATAGCGGGAGGGGCTAAAAAATAAAACCTGAAAAATAAACTTGTACAACAAATAAAATAAAATTTACTAACTACACGAAAAAAATAATTAAACCAAACAAAAACCGGAGAGTCACCTAAAACGCTACTTCCGTAAAAAAATATGGGGAGGGGCTGGGAAAAAAAAGGTTAAAGTAGAAAAAAAAAATCAGCTCATAATTCAGCTTCTGGTCAGCAAATAAAAGGACAGTTTTAAACAAAAATAAATATAGCAGTTAAGGCCAAACAGATACTAAAAAAGGAAAACAAAAAAAAAAAGAAATTCAAAACGGCCGACCTAAACAAAAACAAATATGGCCGCCAAAAATACGAAAATAAAAACAAACAGCTAGAAATTAAAAAGAAAGAACAAAGCAAAAAAAAAAAAAAAAAAAAAAAACGAAAAAATAAATAAAATAAACTTAGCTATCCAAAATAAAGGTCTTTTCTGTAAAAAAAAAAAGTTAGTCCAAAGATGTTCAAAAATTTTTTTGTTAAAAGTCCAATGCTCGACAAAAGCAAAGGTCGGAGAAGTCAGATAAATGTGCAAACAAGTCAAAAACGTCTGCTACTGTCGTTTTTTCTCCTAGTGCCATAACACACCTATCAATATAGCTGCGGGTGCGTCCATGTTGAGGTTGAGGTGAGTCTTGGTTCCACAACAGTTACATACAATCTTATCTCCTATGCTAACAATTTTTTTCTCGCTTTTCTCGCCCGTGGAAGTCTTCCGGTTTATTACATTTCAGTCACTATTTATTTTCAAAAATATATATGCAGTGCCAATTGTTATTTTATATTTCTCTAATTTTTCTTCGTTTAATGTTTCTTTCCCTGAATAATGTTTTTGTCTCATATTCTTTCACATTCAGTAATCGATTGAGCCTTAGATTTTTTTTTATTTCTTTTGAATGAATTTAAAACAAAGAAGCAAAATTAATACAATTCTAAAATATCATAATGTCTTGAACTGTTAATCGAAACCAGAATCTTGCACATTGATAAAAGAAATATAACATTGTGAACCCTTAAATGTATAGAAACCAATAGTAATATTATATGTTAGGATTAATTCTACAATATCGAAAACTGTTATGACATGTACATAACATCAGTCAGTTAAGTGCCATACGTGATATACGCTTGGGCGATCATGTCTCTTTCGAGACATGACTGATTAGGGCAGAAGACTTTCCCCGCAGTAGGTGGCCATTACATTCTAAGGTAGACTGGTTGACAACCAGGGCTATAGGACCAACTCTGTTTTGTTATT
Source organism: Ascarosepion bandense (assembly GCA_037127315.1). Taxonomy (NCBI): domain Eukaryota; kingdom Metazoa; phylum Mollusca; class Cephalopoda; order Sepiida; family Sepiidae; genus Ascarosepion; species Ascarosepion bandense. The sequence continues at coordinate 1,874,686 of JBBBDQ010001762.1, read as the reverse complement.
TGACCAATAGCTGGAGGGAAGAGACGGATTAATGTTCCCTTCCCTGAATAATGTTTTCCTCATATTCTTTCACTTCAGTAATCGCTTAAGCGTTAAATTATTGAATGCATTCCTTTGAGTGAAATTGAAACAAAAAAGCAAAATTTATATCCAATTGCCTTTGAATTGTTTATCGAAACCAGAATCTTGCATATTGATAAAAGAAAGATAACATTGTGAACCCTCAAATGTATAGAAACCAATAGTAATATTATATATTCGGATTAATTCTTATAAAGCTACAGGGTGCGTCAACAATGTCTGGTACAAGGCCACTTCTAAATATAGCCGACAATCCCCGTATTTAAAGATATCATCAGGTTGTTGAAAAAATAAGTGGAATTTTGTATGCTAAACATTAACATAAATGCATAAGAAAAAGAATGTTCGATGAGAAACAAGTAATGGGTTATGGGAGTTAACGTTCAATGACAAAGTTAAGGGTATCAAGATTTCATAGTAGTATTAATTTGTTGCAAAGAGTTTAAGCGTACGTATGTATATATGTATGAGCGTTTGTTTGATAGGAATGTCTTTGAGCGTTTACGAAGAATTAAAAGGAATCACCACACGAGAAAGAAAGAGAAAGAGAACAAATGCGACCGGGTCCGTGTCGTGGTTGAAGTTTTTCCTGTTACATTTTAGTGCGTCATCTTGCTGCTCCCATCCGACTGTCTGACTGAAGCTGACCGAAGCCTTTTGTAATAATTTAGATTTTTCGCACTGGATCGCTAAGTCTTCTCAAGTTTTGTAAACCACTTATATTGGTCAAAAATTAATTTAACACCTACACGCGAAGTCCGGTTTTGACTTTGTCTGTAAACACGAGGTCAATCTTTTTTTCTTTTTGGGAAAAATCAGGATTTCACACGTGATTTTTAGTTTTTATAAAAGTGAAGAAAAAGATTGTTTTTAATTCTTAATTTCTTATCCCACACTTAAAATATCGAAAATTGTGTCATTGACATCATAATTAATAATCTGTACATAACTTCAATCTAAACAAAATTTTTCGGATAAAGAAAATAGAATTAAATAACGGGCTAGTGTTAGTGAATTTCAAATTATTCAAAATCAAAGATTATATATAACAGCAGCAATTTACTATTCCTCGTTGAATGTACAGTAAGAAGTTCCGGAGACTGTTATGATAAGAAAGCCTATCAGCTCTTTCGGCGTATCGTGTTCAAACTGTCGAGAACTCAGTATATAGACGCCATCAATTTAAGTCTTTCCCATACTGATAAACTAGAAGACTTTTACAATGCAGAGATTGACGCAGCTGGTTTAATATCTGATGAGAGTTTCTCGTATCTTTCCCTGGTATCTGCCAAATGATTGACTTTAATTGATTTCATGTGAGAGAAAAAAAATCCGGCTTTATCGGATAGCGTATCGAAGGACATTTTCGGATGAAAACGATTCCACCATGCTGGGAAGCGAATTGCTGTGCGTTGTTTTTACAAGGCTAAAGAGTTGCGAGAAGAAGCAGTGGGGAACCTAAGACAATGATGGCGGAATTAAATTGCGCTGATGACGTAAACGAAAGCTCTGCAGGATAAATTGTGTTACGTTATATGACGGCTAGAATATTAAACTACGCCCACTTCTGCATTAAAATTGACAAAATAAATAGAATCAAACCCGTGATAGCTGGCTGAAGAAATGATAAGCAATAAAACATATAACGTTGTAAAACTTTACAAAAAACAAAAATGAGGCTTATGAGAAGTTAATTCTTCCGTGTGGGCTGATATTAAATGATTAAAATTTCGGCAAACACAGAACTTCGGGCTTTACACAAACGGAAAAGTAAAAATAAAGATGTTTCCCTTGACACCGTTGTCAATTTTACTGTCTTCACTTCTGAGAAATGTTTAGTAATTTATCAAGTAATGATTCTTCTTCTTCTATGTGCCTTGTCCTTTAAGTGCGTAGACGATCATTGTTCTCCACGTCTTTCTATCCCTGGTTGCTCTTAGCACACTTTCTCCTGTAACATCACGCCAACCCCGTTCTGTCGCCCACCTGCTCAGGCCCTTCAAATATGTTATCCGCTGCTATCCCTGTCTCTTTTTCCATCTATCTGGCCTGTTAGTATCATGTTCTCTAAGCTCTCCTTCCTCATTGCATGTCCCAGGAACATCAGTTTTCTCTACCTGATGCTAAATATTAATTTCCTTTTCGTCTCCATCCTTTCCAAAACATCATCATTGCTCACATGCTCAGTCCATGATATCCTCAGCATCCTTCAGTAGAACCATATTTCAGTTGCTTCAAGTTTTTCCCTCATCTTCGATGATATTGTCCAGCATTCAATACCAATTATTGATGCAACCTATTCCCGGGTCTGGTTCGATGTGACGCTTTTTCTCGTCGACGTGACACTGCCACCTGTCTGGTCGGTTGTTTCGGTCGTTCGCTGGTTCGGGAAAGGTGATGTCGAAACGGTACCCGCTGTTTCGACGCTTTCGGCCGCTGTTGCTGGGCGTGATGATCTCGTCACAAAAGATGGTTTTTCAAGACGACTATTGCAACAAGTACCACTGCCTACGTTGTGAATTGATCTCATAAGTCGCGTTGTGCAATTTTAGTAACCGTCTATCCATCCACAGCCAGTTCGGATACAGGGGTACACTTGTGGTTAAATATAAACACGGCACAAAAAAAAACAAACAAAAAAAAAACAAATTAATAATATAAATGAATAATGTCGAACACGCCTGGAGAGTTACGAAGAATGTCTTTATATAAAAAAAATAATGTTTTTTTTTTTCACAGGAGCAGACAAAGCAGGCAGTTGTCAGAATCATAATACAGTTGTTGGAATGCCGATAACCACGGAGTGAAAGAGAGAGAGAGAGAGAGAGAGAGGAGAGAGAGAGCTCGTTTTTAAAATCTCAGAGTTTCCAATCTTCAAAATAAGAATGTCTTTTATAAGTTTCTTTAAAGTAACAGAACTGTTCAATTCTCGTTAAGGTCTTTTCACGTATTCTCTAAAATTGGAGCTGTCCATTTTCTCGGTAATGTTAAAAAAAAAATAAAGTTCTTTCGGGTTCTTATCGGAAGTTGACGAAATTTGCCGAATAAGAAGCGGGTAAGTGACTTTTCTAGTCGAGTCTCTATTTTTATAACCCTCTTCAATCCCCTCGAGGGATCTAGCCGACTTGAAGCCTTCGACCAATGAGATCGTTTTCCACCCACTCGATTTGCTCGACGAATGAAATATCACCAGCTCACTTCCTTTTGATTACATCATATTTAGATTTTCCAATTCTCACAATTTCTGTTCTCAGGGAAACACCTGTTGGGGGATTTTAACCCCGCCTGACCCATCAACAAATCCTGACACTTTGTTTTGGCTACTCATAAAATTTTACCTTTGCCCAAAATATCTGCTTCGAACACGAAAGAAGAATAATTATATTTCTACCTTTATTTCCCAAAAATAGTTAATTGTTCTATTCCCCGGATTTTAGAAGTACATGATAGTATTATAATAGTTAATTTTTCTATTCCCCGAATTTTACAAGTACATGATAGTATTAAAATAGTTTTTTACATAAGCTCACATCAGTCAGTCAGTTAAGTGCCATACGTGAAACATGCTTGGGCGATCATGTCTCAAAAGAGACATGACTGACTGGGCAGAAGATTATCCCGCAGTAGGTTGCCATTGCTTTCCGCCGTAGATTGGTTGCCGACCAAGGTTACAGAACCCAATCTGTCCTGTTATTTAACCCATAACTGGAGGGAAGAGACGGATTAATACCTTTCCCAAGGGTATTTCTGCGTAAGTGAATGCAATGGATTCAACTGGAATTCGAACTGGGCTCCCCGGTTTCTCGTTCCGAGCCGATATCCACTGTACCACAACGCATATCACAAATTACAATAAAGCATAACGATTAATTTCTCTCCCTCCGCTGCATTAAATTATAATTCCCGAGAACTTACAAGAAAAATAGTAAAAGGGAGTTCAGTTCATTATCGTTTCTTTCTGTCTATTTTAGGTTTGTTATTTTTTCGTTTTTCATTTATTTATTCGTCGAACATAAACTTTCAAATTGTGAAAAAGACGGCTATGCCAAATCTTATAAAATGCTTTCGAGACTTCCATAGTAACATCCAGAGCTTCACCATTTTGATGATAGACTCTTTCGTAAATATATTTTAAAACACAACTAGATGACTAAGGGAAAGGAAACCTTATTGCTTATCTGAAATAAAACCGGCAGTGCGTGATGCCTGAACAATTCAGTCAGTCAGTTAAGTGCCATAGGTGATATACCCTTGTATCCTCATACCTCTTTCGAGATATGACTGACCGGGAAGAAGATTTTCCGCCATGGGTTGCCATAAATTTATGTGGTAGACTGGTTGCTAACCATCGCTGAAAAATTCTGCTATTTAATACAAAGCTGGAGGGAGAAGAGACGGATTAATACCATTCCCAATTCATACCTACATATCTTTATATGATAGGATAAGTCACAAATAAGAAACTTTTGGAAACTCAACTTCATATAATTTTATTTAAACTTCACCAGAATATGTTAAATTTATAAATATTTATTATTTGTCCCTTATCTTTTCATTCTGTCGTGTTTTAATGAAAATTTGCTCGGAATCCATGCATATATATATATATATATATATATATATGCATGGATACATGTTTGTGTATTTGTGTGCGTGTACTGTGTGTGTGTGTATTTAGGCAGCAAACTTTCGTTTAGACATGTCAGATGAAATAAATTGCAAACATTGTGTCTTATTTTTAATAAAATCCGTTCATACTGACAGATGATCTTTCGTGTATTATAATTGAAAGATATCAAAAATGAGCAGTAACGTTGACAGATGTAGTTTTCATTCATTTCTCATTTATTAGTCGGTTGTATTAGTCGGTTTTGTTAGTCGGGTTTATTAGTCGGTTTTGCCGGGTTTATTAGTCTAATAAACCTGGCAAAAAGCGAAATAGGAAAAATCAGAAAAAAAATATTAGAATCTATCAACACCAACTTAAGGAATAAATTACGTCTTAACCAATGGAAGAATACCAAAGCTGTCATAGTGTGGTTTACAACAATAAAGAACAAGGACAAAGCCACTTTCATCCAATTCGACATCATAGACTTCTACCCATCCATCACAGAAAATATATTAAATGAGGCTATACAACTGGCAGAACAACATATTAAAGTTACAGACGAAGACATTAAAATAATCATGCACTGCCGCAAATCCCTACTATTCTACAATAATGAACCATGGAAAAAAACAAAACAAAACCACGACTTATTCGATGTAACAATGGGCAGCTACGATGCAGCAGAGACATGCGAATTAGTAGGCATACTCATTCTGTCACACTTAGCCAGAATCCTGGATAAAAGGGACACGGGTCTATACAGAGATGACGGACTTATCCTGATAAGAGAAACCAATGGTCCCAAAATAGATAGATTTAGGAAAAATTAGTAAACGCTCTAAAATCCATTGGATTCAAAATAGAAATAAAAGCAGGTATAAAAACAGTAAACTTCTTAGATGTCACCCTCAACTTGGACAAAAACACATATGAACCATATAGAAAAGATAATGACGATCCAACTTACGTACACACATCCTCCAAACAAACACCTTCAATCATCAAACAAATACCCATATCAATCAGCCGCAGACTATCTGAAAATTCATCTAACATACAGATTTTCAATAACAAATGAGCACCATACGACGAAGCACTAAAGAAATGTGGATACAAACAACAACTACAATATACAACTCCGCAACAAAAAGCAAAAACAGAAAAAAAAAATCATCTGGTTCAATCAACCATAAAACAAAGCCGTCAAAACAAACATAGGTAAAATATTCCTGAATTTATTAGAGAAACACTTCCCGGTGATAAACCGATTAGCAAAAATATTCAACAAAAACAAAGTCAAAATTAGTTACAGCTGCACAAAAAAATATTACACAAATAATAAAAAGCCACGTCAAAAAATTAACAAACTACAATAATGCAATCGAAAAAGCTCAATGCAACTGCAGAAACGGAACTACATGCCCACTCCAGAGAAATTGCCAGCAAACAAATATAGTATATAAAGTCAAGGTAAGTGCAAACAACAGCACAATATACTACATCGGTGCCACTGAGGGACCACTTAAGAAAAGAAATAACAACCACAATCTTTCATTCTCCAACAGTAAATACTTGAACAGCACTACACTATCAATATACGTATGGCGTCTAAAAGACAAAAATATCTCACCAACAATAAGCTGGGAAATACTGAAAAAAGCACCTGCTTACAACAACATTACAAAAATGCCTACTTTGCCTACATGAGAAAGTAGCAATTATATCACATACACCACAAAAGAACTTACTAAACACGAGATCAGAACTAATTTCCAAATGCAGACATGAAAATAAATACCTATTAAACGGATAAAAAAATCACACGTCTCTGCCATAGTAAAATTAATAATACTAACAATTATTACAAATTAGAATTTTTATCATTTAAATATACGCAACTACAAAAAATAATAAAACAAGCCAATAACCGACTTTAAAACAAAAAATAACAATACAGCCTTAAATAAAATAATAGCAATTCTTACCTACCATAGTTTCACACATAACCCATCAAAAGTAAATATGTACGTACGAAAAATCGACAACTATTCCGCCGTTGACATCGGTACACACCATTCGAATATGCCAACCGAATGAGTGTGTATCTGTGCAACGGCACACATATAGTTATATATACCGAACCCCGCACGATTCGCATGTGTATGTTTATGCAAGCCTCAGTGACCGAACGCGCGTCCGTGTGTGTGTGTGTGTGTGTGTGTGTGTGTGTGTGTGTGTGTGTCCTTGCGCGCGTTGATGGGTGTACAAATGTATATATATATATATGTCTGCGTCTGTCATGACGACAGATTTTCCCCAACTTCCACAAAAATACACGAATATAACCAAGATTTTTAAAGAAATTAATCAGTTTGTCTGACGATCGCAAAAGCGTGAAACCCAGGGTTACAAACTCACACCTATATATATATATATATATATATATGGGCATGAGTTCGTGTTCGATTCGGAAACGATTTTTTTTCCTTGGTTCCCTGATCACATATATTTACTTGTGCTACTAGACTGGCATCTAGGCCCCACCATTTTACTGTTAGTTAACTGTGACCGCATCTTCTACTCTAATAGTTTCTTTTCTCGCACTTCCCGTTTGTGGAACTTCCGACTTTTTGCTTGCTTTCCTGATAGGTACAATCTACAAGAGTATAAATGCAATGTCAATCGCCATCTTTTAACCACTTGATTCTTATCCAACTTATATTTTTCGACATCCTCTGTACCTGCTTTTTTACACTTACTGTAACTCCTTGCGCACCAGTGCCGATCCTGCCTTACTGTGGAGAAATGTTTATATATATAATAGTTATAACCGCAAGCAAGACAGTAGACCTACTAAGAATCAATTGCTTACATTGTGTGGAAGAATTAGGGAGAGAAATATTAATTTTGAGCGTAAAGAAGAAAGCGTAATCAAGAGACCATTAGACAGAGACTGACGTTGCATTTGGACTTATGCAGATTAAAGTTAGTTTAAAATCATGGAGCCGGAAGGGAGTTCTACAAGAAATAAGTACGAGAAAAAGAAGCCGTTAGCATAGCACTTATGGCTAAATCTATCCAGCTCAACTGTTAATTGCACATAATTTCAATATGTCTAGGTACCACAAGGAAGAAATCAACCAAATAATTAAAATGAAAGTATTTATAGAAAAGACATGCAGAGGAAACTTAATCAGTAGTGATAATGTGATTGATGCCGAGCCACCAGATCAGAACCGATAATATTGCTGATTCTTCATTGGATATTATCAGAGAGAGCAAGGTAAATAGCAGAGGCATCCGACTAGTTATATCTATCTATCTATCTATCTATCTATCTATCTATCTATCTATCTATCTATCTATCTCATTCTGTTGCTAGCTGTTTAGCTATCATTTTGTACATTATCTATCTATCTATCTATCTATCTATCTATCTATCTATCTATCTATCTATGTAAATGGGTACATTGTCGCGATATTATTTTCTTTTGAATTTTATACTTTGTTTTTGATTGGGTTGACTGCACAGTTTAGATATGTTAGTTGTGTACTGTCTGTAAGAAAAAGGTCTCTTTGACACAATTCTCTTCGCCAGAAATTTAGAAACGGAGTTCTGTATTACCTGGCATTTGTACTACTAACACAGTGTTTGGGTACTAATATAAGGAGAGTGTAAATGGTTTGGAAAGAGTTGGATGAGTCTAATGTTGATTACGTAGGTGTATGAAGTGATCATCTTTGATGAAGACGTCATGCTAGCAATCATCTTCCCACATGGCTTCAGATTCAACCCGGAAGTTTACCCCATATGCTTTAAGAAAGTAGTACTGTCCAAGAGAGTAACTGCTGGATGATTCTATGTCTAGCAACAGGATTCTACACCATGCCACACAACAGGGGAATCCAGTAATGGCTGTCAGACGATTTCTTCGAGAACATCACCCTCTACACTTGATACCTAACACCGAGACTTCGACCCTATTGATTACTATATATGGGCCACAGTGGAGCGAGAGACCAACAAAGCTACTTGTAAAACAAAAGATGAACTGAAGGCAAATATTATGGAAGCTTTCACCAACTTAAGCAAAGGGACTGTCCAGAAGACAATTTATCCATCGCACCGACTATCTATCTATCTATCTATCTATCTATCTATCTATCTTTTTATTAGTAGTAGTAGTATCTATCTATTTTGTTTCTGAGCGGAAGAATAGTCCACTAAATAAACGCTATAACGAAGTAATCTAGAAATGCTTTTCAATATATTTACTTGGTAGAAACGCCCATGCAGAAAAAAACCGTATCAATTCGACCCCCTTGACTTCTATGTATGGGTCACAGTTGACCAAGTGATCAACAAAGCTCCTTGTAATACTAAAGATGAACTGAAGGCAAATATTATGGAAGTTTTCACCAACTAAAACAAAGAGGCTGTCTAGAAGAAATTTGCAGGAGTTTTTTAAGTCGTCTGGAAGCTGTGTTTGAAACCAACGGCGATTTTATTAAATAAATATTTAACCATTTTGTACATTTTTTCTAAATACAACTGTGAAAATGAGATATCTGTGTTACTTTTATTCTACGTCATTTAGACGACAATTTCTCCTTTGCACCATCCATCTATCTATCTATCTATCTATCTATCTATCTATCTATCTATCTATCTATCTATTAGTAGTAGTCGTATCTATCTATTTGGTTCCTGAGCGGAAGAATAGTCCACTAAATAAACACTATTAGAAAGTCTTCTAGAAATGCTTTTCAATATATTTACTTGGTAGAAACGCCCATGCATAAAAAACCGTATCAATTCAGCTGAGCAATTCTCGCGATTCTCTCTCGATCAATTCAGTTGTTTCTGGTTTCTTTGTTTAAGAGCCTACATTTTCCTTTGTCCTTCTCATGATTTAAATAAAAAGCGTTCAATTTCAAAGTTTTCGGGGAAGTAATACGATTTCTTGTAGCCGCGTAATTTTCTTTTTCTTTTTCTTTTTCTAGTCTTATCCGTCTTCTTTCCCTGCTTCGGTTTCAATATCTGGACGCCTGTAAGACTGCCGTCGCCTCCATTTGAAAACGCCTTATTATTTGTTATTGTTTTCAATTCTTTTCTGACTAGAATATTTGTTCTTTCATTCTACTTGGCGTCTGTATTAAGTGTCTGCAGATGAAGGCAAAAGAAAAAAAAATAAAAACGTTTCTGACAGATTTTGCCTGTCTTTTGTCTTAACTCTTCGATATTCACAAGTGCAAAGGTATATGGGTTTGTTCTAAATGAACTATTCGACTCAAATTTCATACTTAAAAAGAATATAAAGTCCGACATGTCCTTTACTATAGAAATTATAGCAAAATGAACATGAATGTAGCTTCTTCCTTTTCTTCGTCTTCTTTATCAACGGCAATCCTTTGTCTTTCTCTTCCTTACAGTCCTCTTATTAGCCTTCTTCTTGTACTTCTTTTTTCTCTTTTTCTCTCCCTTCCTATTCTTAGTCTTCTACTTCCTCCTCCTCTTCTTCAACTTCCTTCAATTCTTTTCTTCCTCCTACTTTTCTTCCCTGTTTTCTTCTTTGTCTTCTCATCCTCCTCCTGATATTCATGTTCTTCATCTTCTTAATCTTCTTGTAATTCTTCTTTCTTTTCTTTCCGTTTCTCTATGAAGCCTTCTTCTTCCTGGTTCTGGGCATGACAGTAAACTGCATTCGGCAGGAAGGCCTCTGATTGGGAGGCTGTGAGAAGCATGCAACTATCACTAAATGGCTGTTAGTACCAGTTCCACTCTGACCCGGAGTGGTAGCACCTGCTAGGGTTCAAGTTATGGGCAAATAGTTAATCCCAAAAATAGGTTGAAAACACTCTGAAAATAAAAAAAAACTTTTATAGAAATATATATATAAAAAATAAACTTTTACAGAAAAATGTATATTTTGGAAGGAACAATATTACCAATAATATATTTTGAAGTAAAAATCATTACCATAACATTTTTAAAGGAAAAATTATTCTAAGCAAAACATTCTTTAATACAAAATTAGAAGACATTTTTACTTTTCTAACATAAAAAAGAATAAAAACCAAAAATTCATTAAAATCTGACTAAATCAACTTTCTCACTCTAACCAAACATTAAACCCCCACCTTTTTGGTATTAAATAACCCACAGAGGTTGATATGCCTTTAAACAAAGCTCAAACTCACAACCAGTCTATACAACAAGGAGTCAGTTACTTTCTGAAGCGATACCTTAAAACCCCACCTTTTTGGCATTAAATAACCCACAGAGGTTGATATGCCGTTAAACAAAACTCAAACTCAAAACTCGACGATACAACAAGGAGTCAGATACATTCTGAAGCGATACCTTAAAACCCCACCTTTTTTGGCATTAAATAACCCACAGAGGTTGATATGCCGTTAAACAAAACTCAAACTCAAAACTCGACGATACAACAAGGAGTCAGTTACTTTCTGAAGCGATACCTTAAAACCCCACCTTTTTTGGCATTAAATAACCCACAGAGGTTGATATGCCGTTAAACAAAGCTCAAACTCACAACCCGTCTATACAACAAGGAGTCAGATACTTTCTGAAGCGATACCTTAAAACCCCACCTTTTTGGGATTAAATAACCCACAGAGGTTGATATGTCATTAAACAAAACTCAGACTCAAACTCCATCTCTACTTCTTACTCCGCCATTTTTTCATTTTAGTTTTCTTTTCTTCTTTCTCCTCTTCCTCGTTTTTTTCATATACTTAGATTTCTTTTTCATCCGTCTTCATCTTAGCCTTCTTCTTCATCCTACTCCCATTCCTCTTCTTAATCTTCTTCTTTCTCTTCTTCTTCATCTTACTTTACTATTATTCTTCGTCCTCCTCTTCTTCCTCTTCTTCTTTTTCTTCTTCCACTCTTCTTTTTCTTCTTCTTCCTGCTCTTCTTCTTCTTTCTCTTATAAAATATCTTGTAATTCCTTTTTCAAAGTCCTCTTCTTCCTCCTTCTCCTCTTTTTCTTTTTACTTTTCTTTTCGTCTTCTTTTCCCTCTTCCTCTTCTTCTTAGTTTTCTTTTTCATCCGTCTTCATCTTAGCCTTCTTCTTCATCCCGCCCCCATTCCTCTTCTTAATCTTCTTCTTTCTCCTCGTCTACTTCTTCTATGTGCCATGTTCCTTTAGGATGTCGGAATTATACTTCTCCACGTTTTCCTGCCAATTTCTAGCTCTTAATAAATGTTGTTTGTTTATTATCTCTCCTAAAATGCCTTTCAACATACATTTACACACGTCTTTTAAACAGCATCAATTACAAGATTTAAATTTTATGTTTTACAAGCTTTAAAGATGACATCAGTCAGATGGCGTCTATTCTGCTCAATACTCTGAAATTTTGGTCAACTCTTTCCATCATATCGGTGGGTATGTTGGCGACAACTTGACGAATGTTGTTCTTCAGGTGAATCAGGGTGTTAGGATGATCATTGTAAACAATTGACTTCAGGTAGCACAATAGAAAATAATCAAAAAGGGATAAATCAGTGGACTGTGCTGACAAATGCAGAACGCACTTCAAATAGATGAGATGTCCTGGAAAGTTCTGCTGCAAAACTGCTATTGAGATGCACGCTGTGTGTGCCGTGTAAAGTAAAGAGAAACAAACGTTAAATCCCGCACTTTCGAGTAAGCCATTCGCCAGTATCCTCGTAGCAACCATCGCTTCAACAATCTTCATCACGAAATTCAAATAAGCAAGTTGCTCTTCCACAGCCTGTGCGTTGATCTTCGCTGTCTCCGGTTTGAGATGTATCCCATGATTATAAAATTTTCAAAGACATCTTTTCATATTTCATCTGGCTTTTCTTCGGTGACGTGTAGGATGTGCGTTGTAGCGCAGTGGATATCGGCTCGGAACAACAAATCGGTGAGCCGAATCGAATTCCAGTTGGATTCGTTGCATTCACTTACGCACAAATACCCTTGGAAAATGTATTAATCCATCTCTTCCCTCGAGTTATGAGTTAAATAATAGAACAGAGTGGGTTCTATAGCATTGGTCGACAACCAGTCTACCAGAGAAAGCAATGGCAACCTACTGTTGGATAATCTTCTGCCCACTCAGTTATGTCTCTTTCGAGACATGATTGCCCAAGCGTGTATCACGTATGGTACTTAACTGACTGACTGAATATAATAGTTGGAAACAATTAACTTTTACTGGATATAAAGTAGGGGATCAGTTTTGTAGTGTTATGATGTAATAAAATGACTCCCCACTAATTATACATGATATAATAATGTAATATAATCTATCTGTTCTTCTTCAAGCTATGATTGAAATGACAAGAGAGAATCGGTTTTATGGCCTTGGCTGGCAACCAGTCTACCGCAGAGAATAATAACAACCTACTGCAGGATAATTTTTTGCCCAGTCAGTCATGTCTCTTTCGAGACATGATCGCCAAGCGTGTATCACGTATGGCATTTAACTGACTCACCTCCTAGGTCATTTTACTTCAGAGGTTGTTCTAAGCTAGAATGTTCTCTAACCGACATATAAGTTAAACTTGTCCATTTTACAAAGATGCTTATAAACTCAGAGAGACTATAATATCTTCACAGAATATGCACCCTCTTTTTTCATAACAAAAATAAGTATTATTGTTGTGATTAATTGATTTTTTAACTGCACATTAACACGTTATGAGTCATTTAATGCCAACATCTAATTTTCTCAGGAGCATTGAAGTAATAAAAATATGTTATACCGATTTCACAGTTGCATACATGGTAGACTAGCAGTATAGCCTGGCATTGCTCGGGTGTAATGAAAGCTTTGATTAAATTAATTAAAGCTTTTTTTATTTTTTTTTAATAAAAGCTTTCCATGGTCCTGGAGCTCAAACTCAGCCTAAAGAATATTTGTGTGAAGTTTGGTGAGAATCAGATAAAAAATGTGGATTTGTATAAAGGACATACAGACAGATAAACAGACACACACACAGAAGCATCTTGCCTTTTATATATGTATATATTATCGATTTTCTGCACTATTGTAAGAACTGCAACATTGAAACATTTGAATATCGTTTTTTATGTCTTTGTCTATGAGAGTATCAAATTTGATTAAAATCGGACCACTCCTTCTATAACCCGATTTTTTCGAAGATGGATTTTCGATATCTATGGGGGTGTCTCGACACAAAACCTAGCTAGAACACTCGCAGACGCTTATAGTACAACTGTGTACATTTTCAAGAAAATCGGTTCAGCCGTTTCGGTGTATACAAGTAACGGACACACACACACACAGACACATACACACACAGAGACAAAGTTCCATTTATAAATATGTTTATATTATACACAGCTTTTCGGGATATACATGTTTATATGGACATAGTTAATATTATTACAAGGATGCATTTCTATATATATAAAAATATTAATAATATCGAAAACGGAAAAGGGAATCATTTGAGTCCCACTTGTTATTACAAAAAAGTTTTAATTCATGTAGTAGTCGTAAAAATAAGAAAATTAAAAATAGAACGTTTGAAATATGCTAGAATGTCCGAGAAAATTCGAGTAAAATCTAGAGAATTCTAAAGGATTCTAGAGTATGCAAATTAGGATTTAGCCCTTATAAAAATAAAAGATGGCGTACTCATTGTTTCCCAGTCCAGATCGGCGGTAGTGGGGTCGCAAGAAAAGTCAATGATACAAGCCATTACTAGCCTAGGGATAGCTGGACAAAAAAGAAGGCGGGCGATTCAAATGATCTTAGAATCCATCCAGAAGGCCACCAGGTGGTTGTGGATAAATAGGGCTAATGAGTGGACCAAAACTACAAAAAATACGAACGTTCCCAGTGAACATACGCCGTAAATACCACCATTAAAACTTAAAAGTGTACATAGATTTGTGTATATGTATGTTAAAAACTGCAGAGAAACAATTTGTTTTTTACAAGCTTTCATTCACATATTCCATTTTTTCGTTTTTTATGTTTTACTGGTCTTTCGAGTAGATTTATTTTATTACAAAATATTCGTACACAATCTTTCCTTAGCATTACTGGCAATGTTATCTTATTTTTTTTCTTTTTCTTTTTTGAGGAGTAACTTATTTTAACTAATTTACAAGTTATATATTCACATTTAATTATAATATAAGATGTAAACATTTATCTTGAGTAATTTATTTTAAGCAAATTTTTAGGTATATATTATTTCTCTTAAGTTTTAAACGAATTTATTCTGTTAAGGAATTTCGTTTTTAATGATAAATTTTAACTAAGTTTACACGTTAGGTTTTTTAACTAGTATTTAACATGTAAATATTTTTCAATTAACTTATTTTTAAGCATTTCTGTAAAATATTTTGTGTTTTAGTTTTTAAACAGAATTTTATTAAAGTATTGGTCGGTATCTCGAATTATTTATGACGCATCTAAAATGCGTTATAAATGATTCGTGATGGAGATTTTCTTTTATAAATGGTCTGTCATAATAATCACGTTATTGTAAATATCTTGTAAGATATAGTTGGAAAATAAGAATAAAAAGGAAAGTTATAAAAGAGAAAGGGCAAACAAATAAGATATAATAAAGGAGTTTAAAAAATTGGAGGAAGAGAAAGGAAACTCGTAGGACGAGCCAATATGATAAAGCGGTTTTTATTTTTTAAATATATATATATATATATATATTGGTCTATTTTCTTCCCTTCAAAAAGACACCCCGTCTTGGCCGTATGTAGGAATACCAGTATAACCAAGCTTACCCGATCTATAACATCGAATAGCCCAAGTGAAGTTTGATTAATTACCTTGTCTGGGGAACTTTTATAATGCACGTCCTAAAGCTGGAAACAGATTTTTTTTTCTGAGTGCGAGCCGAATACTGATCATATTCGGTTAGGTCGCCTATCGAAGAAGTCTGATGTTTATTGAGACCCGAAATTCTAATGAGATGGGAGCAACAACACTGACAACGCACCTGGATTAGGCACTTTAAGGTGTATTTTAATAATAATAAAAAAGGTATTGGGAAGAAAGTAGTCAGTTTTTAACAGGATTTGCTGACATTATCAACTCCGGCTTTGATTCAAGCATTTATATCCAGCCGAATGGATCTCTAAGAAAGGTCAACGACCAACTTAAAACCTGAAAGAGAACCTCATGGAACTATATGGGTAAATAGATATTATTTTTACCTTTTCATTGACCATACTGGAAATTATTCTTTATACACACATTTAAGAATTTCCAAAAACTATAACTTTTAAACTACTTCGCAAGCTTTACTGGTTAAAGGTACTAAACCTTCCTTCCCCTTGGTAACACTTTGCCTGACAGTAGAAAGCTCTACGTTTCTGTTTTTAATGTAAAAAATTGTAAATTTTATATATATCATTCTGTGTTTATCGTAAATTAAATATTTGTATGTGATTTAACTCTGAGTTTTGGTCATTCATTTTTTTCTTTTGTTCCCCTTAACACGTAATAATGTTATATGTACATTTTGTAGTTTCTTGAATGTGATATGTACATTTTGTAGTTTCTTGAAGTCATATTTTAAAATAGTCTGATTTCTTTCAGCAATTGTAGGAAATTATATAGATTAATTTCATCAAAGAATTTTTTTCAAGTTGGTTGATTGATTGATTGATTGATTGATTGACTGACTGATTGATTTCGTATAGCTGTATACAAAACTATTCGGATTAATTAATGCCGAAATCTAAATTTATTGTTTTGTGGTGACACCGACCGAGCAAAAACGAGGGACCGGATGTTTGCACTCTCACGACCAAAAAGCAAATAGCCAAAACTAATCAGTGCGCAGCTGAATCGACACAGATCTTCCGGTTGAAAACTAAAAATTAATTAAATATTAAATTCCAGTTCGCGAGCCTACGCAAATTTTATTTATCGGTCAATCGGAAGACCAGAATCAGATACGGATGTGAATTCCCAAATAATCTGCTGCGATCCAAAAAGACTGTATAAAAAGCCGATACAGAAAGCATCGCCAGACAGACGCGGGCAGACGGACCCAGACAGGCTCGAGAGAGACGAGAGTAATTAGTATCCCCCTTGACCAAGTCAAGAGGCTTACTATGCTAGCTTCCCTTCCCTCTCATCTTATCTTTCGTTGTCTCAAAACTACTTACGGACCAAAGAAGCGGATACATCAAAGACATTCCTTACAACGCTCCCACATATCTGAGCATTAGTTCTCTTTTCAGCATTTTATTGCCATGAACATTCTAAACGTTCGTTGGGCCCATATTTAAAGGATTACTTGAATTGTAAAAACCTTAATTGATATGTGTATATATAAAATGTTATTACTCAATTCAATTTACTGTTCCTTATTTACAATCTTTTTATGACTTATAGTGGGCTATCTACAACGAGGCCAAATTTCGTTAATCTGCAACAATATACAACCACTTTCCACTAGAATGAACCACCACTGGAGTTTAACTACATATATTTTGAATGCTATTGTATGTTTTCAACTACAGATAAAATTCATTTTTGATAATTATGTTATGTATTGTTACTAATAAATTTCTTGTACTTATGATTTAAAAATGTATTTTAATAAGTTTATTGAGTTTAGAAGAGGGTTCACTACGTGTCCATCTTTGGGATCCTAATAAGTTCTATCACCCCGAGTCAGACATAAAACAGCAGTTAAGACTTGGTTCTACATTCCTCAAACAGTCAATCACCCGATTTGAAGCCTAGCTGCCGGATATACAAGATGAGCAGTAAAAAGAAAATTGTAAATTCCAAAACACGTCAGACAACCGTTGAAATCTCGTGAAGAATAATGTGACTGAAAATCCAGGAACAATTGAGAAGAAAAGGAGAGAGAGAGAGAGAGAGAGAGAGAGAATTGTGGCCAGCTAAACTAGAAGCAAGAAGCAAGAGATCTATTGATATTTATGACCTAGGTTAGGAGGACTGTGGGAAGCGTTAGCCACCTTATAAAAATTGTCCTCCGTACTCTTTGGGTTGCTGTCTTTCCGGCTGACGCATGACTGGTTAATTGTCGTGGTGAAACATATTACTTTTTTTATTTCTTCTGTTACTAGCCCTAGTTGGAGCTGGTCACAATAGGAGGATTCCTTTTGCAACCCATATCAGGCTCTTACTGCTCTTTTCTGGGTTCGAAGATTTTCTTTTTTTTTTACACAAATTTCTGCACACTTTCTCAATGCAAACCTCGGATGTTCATTGTAATGTACAATAAAGTAGACGCTACACAAATCAGAAGAAGAAGAGAAGGAAGAAGAAGAAGACGAAGAAGAGGAGTAAAGGAAAATGGAAAAGAGGAGAAAGAAGAAGATTAAGAAGAGGAATGGGAGTAGGATGAAGAAGAAGGCTTAAGATGAAGACGGATGAAACAAAAGTATAGGATAAGGCCTGAATGAAAAACAAATTTTTCTGCAAATACCCTTTTCAAATAACGATTCAAGAAGCAGCAATTAATCAATCATAGAAGAACCAACAAGAATTAAGTAATTACGTGAGAGTCAAATAATTATTCAAGAACTTTGACTATTCAAGAAATTTGTTTGAGGTTAATCGAGGTCAGCTATTCCTTAAAGTAAAAAGAGTAAAAATATTTTTTCTGCTTTTCTCTGGACAACTTCTAGTTTATTGTCATGCCAAGTACTAAATGTTATTTTTAACAGATGCTAATACCTTCAATCGTTGAGTTTCATATGTCTGTATAAAAGGTTTTGTATATTCTAGAGTCTTCAATTACATTCTGATTCCATGGATATCGTATTAATATTAAACTTCTGCAAGGTTTTGATTTTGGTTAGTCAATACTTGATTTCATTTGAATAAATTCATGTCAGCCATTGTTACTCGTTTGTTGATTTAAGATATCAGATTAATTCTACATAAGATGCTCATAATAATAATAATAATAATAATAATAATAATAATAATAATAATAATCCTGGAAAACTGTGACAATGCAAAAAAAAAATCTTAGTACTGCCTGGATAGATTTTCGTAAGGCATTCGATAGTGAACCACATTCCTGGATCTTGAAGTTTTTAAATATATACAATATATCACCCGTCATCAGCAATTTAATCAAACAATGCATGTCAATATGGAAAACAACCCTTTACCAAAATCATATAAATGGAACCTATAAGTCTGGTGAAATAAACATGAAAAGAGGTATATTTCAAGGTGACTCTTTGTCTCCCTTACTATTCTGCATATCAGGAATAGCACTAACCAGCAAACATAACAAAAGATAAGTTATAAAATATCCCAAAAGAAAATGAGCCATCTCTTTTACATGAATGATTTAAAGTTGTATGCTAAGAATGATAATGAGCTGGAAGGTCTTTTGCAAACTAAAATGCTTCAGCGAAGACATTGGAATGAAATTCAATTTGAATAAATGTGCTAATGCTACAGTTTTACATGGATCGCTACAACACACATCCTAAATTAACTTAGAACCTGTTGTAACAATAAAAGAATTAAAACCAGACGAAGCTTATAAATACCTAGGTGTAAATGAGAGTGAAACATTCATCATAAAAAATTAAAGAAATAGTGCGTAAAGAGTACTGTATAAGGCTACGACTAATATTAAAAACTGAATTGAATTCTCAGAACAGAATTATGGCCATTAACAGCCTTGCAATCCCAGTTGTCAAATATTGTTTCAACATCTTAAATTGGACTCTAAACGACATCAGGCGAATGGATTCTAAAACAAGAAAGCTTCTTTCTAAGCATAAGATGCATCATCCAAAGGCTGACGTAGACGTCTATACATACCCCGTAAAGAAGGTGGAAGAGGTTTTATTCAGTTAGAATTGTCATACAACACAACAACTATTGGCTTACTAGCATACATAGAAAAAACAAAGGACTGGATGATACAATTAGTCAAACAACATGAAAACAAAAATTAACAAATATTCTATAATAAAAGAAGGCAGTAAATACAAACAAGATTTACATTTAGTAGATTCTGTAGAAAAGCAAAAGAGAAGCCAAGAATCAACTACTGCGGCAAAAAATATGAAAATGAAAGCCAAAGATAAAGCTCTTGAACAGATGAAACAACGCTGGCAAGACAAACCTCTGCATGGCCAATATCGAGAAGGTGCCAATAAATCCAATGTTGATAAAGTTAATACTCATCGATGGTTACGTGCATCTGGATTAAAATCTTAGACTGAAGGCTTTATTCTTGGATGGCAAGACCAATGTCTTTTCACTAGGAACTTTCAGGCAAATATTATACATAATAATGTGGATCCGAAATGCAGGTTCTGTGATGAACACCAAGAAACAATAAACCATCTAATCTCAGGATGTTCTGTATTTGCCCCAAATGAATATAAAATCGTCACGATAGATTGGGGCAATATTTACATTGGACAATGTGCAAACACTATGGAAAATCTGTAAACAAACACTGATATTAACATCACCCAGCACCGGCTACAGAAATAGAAAATGTCACCATTATATGGGATTACACCATATACACAGACAGAAAAATTGAAGCAAATAGACCGGACATTATTGTTAAAAACCAAAAAAAAAATCTTGCCTATTAATTAATATGGCTTGTCCAACGGATTGTAACAAGGAATTTGTAAAACTGTCAAAATATAAAGACCTGGAAATTGAAATATAAAAAAATGTGGAAATTGAAAACAAGAATCGTACCAGTGATAGTCGGTGCACTCGGAGTGATAAAAAACGAACAAAACAACACATTGAAAGAATCCCTGTAAACCTCAGCTTAAGAGATATACAAATAAATTTTCTTGTTAAGTACAGCCCACACAATAAGGAGAAGTTTGTCTATGTAACGCTTGGGATGATAGGGGAGATATAAAAAGCATGAAATGGAGCCATAACAACACACCACGACCTGCCTCCGGTCTTTCCACAGACTTGGTAGTTACTGCGACCATAGCAGAAAGGGAAATATGATGAAAAATGGCAACATAATAATAATAATATATTAACTCTCCAATAGAGGAATAGATTACATTACTCTATTTTCTATAACAAGTTGTATTAAAATATCAAATATACCGTGAGTATTCTGAGACAGGCTAAACTGAAACCGACTATATACATGGAGTAAAATATTCGTGATTCTCGAATCGTACTGGGGATTCGGTAAAGGCCGATGCATCAAAGTAATTTAGTAAATATTTTGCTTTTTACATATTAATCGGCTGTTCAGAAATTAATACAGATTTTATGTATTAATTTTACATGTTTAATCCTTTCACCACAAGAAAGGAAATAAAACTACTAAGACGCGTTGAGTGTGAGAGAATACGAGAAAATACTACTAAGGAGAGAGAACAATAAAAGAAAAAAAGAGGTTTTTAATACGGATGCCATGTTTGGCATTGCATTAAAATTTGTGTAGAACAAAGTTAACGGTTTAATATATGTGAAAGGTATATGTTTAACATTTTTAATATTAATACCTAGCGCAACTTGTTTGAAATTATATATCATTTTATAACCTATTTCATCCGTTTTTTCCAATTTAATTTTTTATCCGTCAATTATAGATAAACACTTCGACGATCAATTTCTCAATAGATACATGCTTGACTGGACTGAAGATTTTCGTACAGGTTTTCATTACTCTCTGTGGTAGACTGATTACCACCCAAGGCAACAGAACCAAATTTGTCCTGCTATTTAACCCATAGGTGGATGAAGAATTGACGGATTAATACCGTCCCCAAAATTATTTGCGCGTATGCGAATGCCAGAAATATAACTGTAATTCGAATACCGCCCTTTACTTTCTCGTTTCGAGCTCATATCCACTGCACCACAACGCATATTCGAGCCGATATCCACGCACCAAAACGCATATCTGAACCAATATTCCTTGCACCTCAACGTATATACGACCCGATATCTACTACACCACAACGCATATCAGACCCGATATCCACTGAACAACAACGCATATCCGAGCCATTATCCACTACAGCAGAACGCATATCCGAGCCAATAACCGCTAATCCACAGTGCACAATTTAATATATTTTTGCATATATTGGCTTTTTGTAAATTGGCGGATCATTGAAATTATTATGTCAAGAAAGGATCTTTGTCAAATGTTTTATATAATTCGAAATACCACTCTCAGTGCAGTAAAAACATTTTTGAATGAATTTTGGAAGCAAGAAAATGTTAGAGAATGGACAGATCAAATTTGGGATATTAGAATCTCTAAGTTAATTTCATTCACAAAGATGAGTAATGTGTTGGACGTTGTTCTGTCGTCTACCACCTGACGATGTATTCTATAAGCCAAAATAAAACAACGCTTATCTCATACAAGATTCAAATGGGGTTACTTATTCCTTCTAAAATTAACTGTGAATACATTTTCTTACGTGTAAATGTATGAAGAATAAATCTCATATTTAAATAATGTCATACTCTACATTTTGTTAATTATTCGACACCGTAACAACCTCGAGTACAATTTTTCTTATTATAGACAGACCTCGGAATATAGACAAAGATTAGAATATAGACAGTTCTTGGAATGTAGACAGTTCGTGTAATATAGCCAGACCTTGGAATAGAGACAGTTCTTGGAATATAGACAGTTCTTGTAATATAGACAGACCTTGGAATAGAGACAGTTCTTGGAATATAGAGAGTTCTTGTAATATAGACAGACCTTGGAATAGAGACAGTTCTTGGAATACAGACAGTTCTTTTAATATAGACAGACCTTAGAAAATAGACAGTTCTTTGAGTATAGTTCTTGGATTATAGACAGTTCTTGGAATATAGACACTTCTTTGAATATAACCATTTCCTGGAATATACACAGACCATAAAAGTTAGACAGTTCTTGGAATATACAGTTCTTGAAATATAAACAAACCTTTGAATAAAAACAGTTCTTGGAATATAAACAGACCTTAGAATATAGACATTTTTTTAATATAGACAGTTTTGAGAATACAGACAGACCTAAGAATATAAACAGTTCTTAGAATATAGACAGAGCTTAGAATATAAACAGTTCTTAGAATAAAGACAGTTCTTGGAATATAGACAGACCTTAGGAAATAGACAGTTCTTTGAGTATAGTTCTTGGATTATAGACTGTTCTTGGAATATAGACACTTCTTTGAATATAGCCATTTCCTGGAATATACACAGACCATATAAGTTAGACAGTTCTTGGAATATAGTTCTTGAAATATAGACGGATCTTGAAATATAGGCAGTATTTGGAATATAGTTTTTGGCATATAGACAGCTTTTAGATTATAATTCTTGGAATATAGACACTTCTTGGATTATAGACAGTTCTTGGAATACAATCAGGCTTTCGTATATAGACATTACTTAGAATACAATTCTTCGAATGTTAACAGTTCTTGGAATATAGACAGTTCTTAGAATGTGGACAAACTTTAGAATATAAACAGTTAATGGAATATAGAGAGTTCCTGGATTATAAACAGACCTTAGAATATAGACATTTTTGGAATATAGACAGTTCTTGGTATTTAGACAGACATTAGAATATAAACAGTTCTTGAACTACAGACAGAGCTTGGAATATATATAGTTCTTTGTATATAGACAGTTCTTGTAAAATAGACAAACCATAGTAAACAGACCGTTCTTTGAGTATATTTCTTTGAATATAGACAGTTCTTGTAAAATAGACAAACCATAGTCAACAGACCGTTCTTTGAGTATATTTCTTTGAATATAGACAGTTCTCGGAATATAGGGAGACCTTAGAATATAGACAGGTCTTGGAAAATAGACACTTCTTGGAATAGAGACAGTTCATGGAATATACACAGACTATAGAATATAGACAGTTCTTTGAATATAATTCTTTGAATATAGACAGGCGTTGGAATATAGACACTTCTTGGAATATAGTTCTTGGAATATAGTTCTTGGAATATAGTTCTTGAAATATAGACAGATTTTGGAATATAGACAGACCTTAGTATATAGACAGGTTTTGGATTATAATTCTTTGAATATTGGCAATTCTTGGATTGGATTATAGACACTTATTGGAATACAATAGGACCCTATTATATAGACATTTCTTAGAATATATTTCTTCGAATTTAGACATTTCTTGGAATATAGATAGTTCTTGTAATATAGACAGTTCTTGGAATATAAACAATTCTTGGAATATAGGCAGTTTAAGGAATATACACTGACCATAGAATATAGACACTTCTTGGAATATAGTTATTTGAATATAGGCAGACCTTGGAATATTAACAGTTCTTTGAATATACATAGAATTTGGAGTAGAGACAGTTCTTCGACTGTAGTTCATGGAATATAGACAGTTCTTGGAATATAGACAGACCTTGGAATATAGACAGTTCTTGGAATATAGTTCTTAGAATATCGACTGTTCTTGGAATATAGACAAACCTTTGAATATAGACAGCTTTTAAATTATAGACAGTTCTTGGAATATAGACAGACCTTAGTATATAGACATTTCCTGGAATACAGACAAACTTTGAATATAGAAAGTTCTTGGAATATAGATCGTTCTTGGAATATAGACAGACTTTAGAATAAAGACAAGTCTTGGAATATAGTTCTTGGAATATAAAAAGTTCTTAGAATATAGACAGTTCTTAGAATATATACAGGCTTTATAATATAGACAGTTCCTATATATAGAGTGTTCTTCAATCTAGACAGTTCTTGAAATATAGAACCTGGAATAGTGATAGTTCTTGGAATATAGACAGACCTTGTAATATTGACAGACCTTGCAATATAGACACACCTTGGAATAGATACAGTTCTTGGAATATAGACAGTTTTTTGGAATATAGACAGAAACTTGTAATTTAGACAGACCTTGGAATATAGACAGACCTTGGAAAATAGACACTTCTTCGAATATAGACAGTTCTAGGAATATAGACAGTTCTAGAAATATAGACACTTCTAGAAATATAGACAGTTCTTGGATGGGAGTCATATGGATGCAGGTTATGGTTTACGGTGACGAAGCGATCATGTACTTTCACTTTCATTTTGATCTTTACTTGCAGCAAACTGCCTGCGTACAGATAAGAAACGAGTTTAACAGATACACAAGGATAGAATTTTTGTATGTCAAAAAAGTCTATTCTCGCCAGATCTATTCAACTTATTTAGCGAGACCATCCTGAGAGCTCTAGAAGTTTTGACAGGATTCGTCATTAGTGGACGCAATCTGAACACTATAAGATATGTAGATGATACGATGCTGATAAAATCCTAAAAAAAGGTACAGAAAAGAAACTCCAATATTTTATACTGGAAGTAATTTGTTGGGGAAAGAAAAGAATTAAAATTATCATCTCTTCTTCACTTTTACAAAATTCACAACGGAGTGTGAAATTTCCTGTTTAGGATGTGGTTTCCGGCTTTCTCTTTTCCATTCTTTTTACCCTTACGTAGCCCCCTGCGCATCAGTGGCGTTACCGCCTTGCTCGGGGTGATATGATTAAAAAAAAAAAAATCCTGGTTTTTACCAAATAGAAAAAGAATTGACCATCTGCTTAAAGAAAAAGTAGAAACCAGATTTCGCAAGTAGGTCTTAAATTGATTATTGAACAATGTTAGCGACTTGCAAGACCAAAAGGACTTCGCGAGTAAGTTCGAAAAAAATCAAGATAACAAAAAAGGGATTTCACCAACGTCAGTCAGAGAGAATAAAATGGAAACCGCGAGACGAAACAACTAAAAGGTAACTTTAACTTCAAATCGACCCGGAGATAAGGTCAGGTCGCACCTTGTTTTCTTTCTCCTTATTTCTTTCAACAATTACTACTACGAATATTTTCTACATTTCTTGATACCCATAACTTTATCATTGAACATGAACTCTGCCCTTAACTTCTTAATAATGTTTCTGATTGCACATTAACGTCTTCAACTTGTTTTATTCCTCTTTTTGATAAATTTATATTTTAAAATGAAAAATATATATTTTATTCTTACACTATTCCACACAATTCTACATATTCCAACCTGCCGACAAGCAACCTTCTGATAACGATAAAAACCTTTTGATAATTCTGATGATGATAATTCTGCATAAAACTCGTAAGCAGTAGGGAGTTCGGTTAAGTCTGACACAAGGCCGAATCAAAGAAACGTTAACCATCTCCTTACGCTACAAGTTAAAGAAAGGGGAAAAAAAGGACTACATATCAACTATAAAAAAAACAACTGAATGCATTGTAATAAGTAAAATGAGGAGCTTAAAATGCCAACTACAAATTTGGTGATATCAAAATCAAAATTAAGTACCTAGAATGTTTTCTAAGAGAGGACAGAATGTGCGATACGGAGATCCGATGGTGTACTCGCATGCCCAAGGATACATATCAAAAGCTGAGTAGAGTATTGAGAGACGAGGAAATTTTACTGAAGAGAGTACTGAATTTTTTGTGATGTCTCTCCTGCAATATTGCAGTGAATGCTAGAGAGTTTCATCAAAGATGAAGAAAATACTTGAAGCAAACGAAATATGGTTCTACAGAAGGATGCTGAGTTTATCATGGATTGACAACGCAACCAATGACGAGGTTTTGCGGAAGATAGACACAAAAGGGAAAGTGATACTTATCACCAGGAAAAGATAACTAAAGTTTTGGGGACATGAGGAAGAAAGATTCGGAAAAATTGAGACTCACGGGACGAATATAGAGGAGAAAGACAAGGGAAAGCAATGCATAACACACCTGATGGACGTGAGCGAATGGATGGTGGAGCGGAGATTGAGTGAGAAACCAGGAGAAGGATTACTAAGAGCGACAAAGGATAGGGAGATATGGAGGAGCATGGTCGCTTACGTCCTGAAGATCTGTCTGTATATCTTTCTTTCTATCTACTTTATATCTAATAGCACGTGGGTGTTTGGTGTCGCCCACAAGTAAACAGACCCCCGTACCGCAATGTAATTAGAAGCGGCAGTTAATTCAAAACTCAGTGTTAGACGCATTATCGCCATTATGTCAGATGAAACATTTGTTGTAAAGCGTCAATAGTATCACGCCGTTCTGCAAAGGTTATGAAGAATCATATTTCTTTTTATTTACATGTTTCTACTTTCACGCGTCAATATAAAATGGCTAGTTTATCGTTTCTAAGAATATTTACCTCCTAGGGTAATATCCGACATTTTGAGCCCTGTTGCATTTGACCAATACCGTGGACTTGTAGCTTATAGTGAAAATAAGCGGTGTGGTTTTTAATCACAGTTACTGAGGGAGGGTGTATTATCTGATACAATCGACAATTTGAAGAAGGCGAGTATCGCCTAAAGTCTCAGTCACCTTCACTTGCGACTTGGTGCTAGCAAAACCTTCGGCGAACAATTGTATCCACTTTCATTCATATAGTATGAGCTAACCAGGGTCATAATTTTCAGGCACTTTACATATGTGACGAAGGTTTGGATGGCTACCATGGGCCAATAAAATCAAGAAATCAATTTCCTATCAAATCGACTAAGGTAAGATTAAAGTAAGGTTTCATGCTCGGATAGCAAAGATTCTAGCACCTTGCCATCAAGCACGTATACACATATGTGATCACGCATATAACATAATATGTTTGTGTGTTTATACGTGCATATACACACACACACACACACACACACACACATATATATATATATATATATATATATATAGAGAGAGAGAGAGAGAGAGATTTTGTTTCACAGGTAGAACTCTAAGGTAAATGCACGAAAGATTCGTCACACAACCACACACTGAAAACTCCCTTGCATTATCATGTGGTACTTTATATATATATATATATATATATATATATATATATATATACTACGGCTATAATTATTAGGCTACCCCAATGTTTTAAAAAATTATGTATTTCATACTATTTTTAGTATTTAATGCTAAGTGAATAAATGTAAATGAAAATAGAATTGTTCTTTTGCTAATACTGCACAATAACATGTGCATCAAATGAATTTATAAATATTTAATCATTACCTATATTGCAGTTTCATCAATAAAAGAATGAAGAAAATTTAGGATGATTTGAACTAGTTCATCTTTTCTTCCTTCCTTGTAAAATTTTGCAAAGTAATAATAACAAAATAACCATTCTAACTTCATTTGGAATTATCCACGTAAAAATAGTATGAAATACATAATTTCTTTTAAAAAAACTGGGTTTGCCTAATAATTACGGCCGGTAGTGTATGTAAAAGCATTATATCACTACACAAAAATTTTCATATTTCATAATAATATTCTTCTTCAGGTGATATTTTAAATTAAATATTGAAGATGATTGACTTGAAAATATATTATAAATTCAGGATTATTTAGAAAGTTAAGGAATGTGATTTGGAGAATATGCTTGTAAGTAATTCAATATTGTTCAATCAAAAATTAGAATTAGGTTGAACTATGAAGATAAAGATTTTGGTCGCAAAAGGAAACAAAGTAGCCTGCTGACATACTCCTGGAGTGCCTTCGGACCACTCTTATTATTGCCCTGTAAGTCTCTTACCTCTTTTTGGTCAGATATTCAAATCTATTATCCATGCTTAAATAGTCTCACATCTTACAAAATTCTCTCTGACACACAATATGGCTTCCGTTGTATCATGTCCACAGATGATGTGCTAACGTTCAACACTATCGCTCATTCAGTAATAAATTAGAGCACTCTGGCTATTGGGCGTGTATAATGATAATATACACGCTAAAATGTCTGCCTTATTCTACCGAGCGCCCATATCCCAGAGGTAGAATTGCTGGCTAACGCCAATTCGGTCAGGTTTCAATGCTGGGTTCAAGGCAATCGGAGTCTAACCGTACTGATGAGCTGTGATACAGCGAAACAGATCCGTCTGTGGATGACTATATATATATATATATATATATATATATATATATATACCAGGCTGTTGAGAAGAACGGTAAAACTCAAGCTGTTGCTCGTGATATCTCGAGAACATTTAAGAGGGTTTAGCGTGATAGCCTTCTGTGAAAGATCCAGGGCTACGGTATTTCTGAACGAATGTTTGATTTAATATATTCGTTCCTATTAAATTGTGAAACGAAAGTTGTTTTGAAAGTGTAAGATTCTAGATCCCTTCTTACGAACACGGGCGTCTATCAAGGCTCTATCTTAGGTCTTGTGCGTTTTCGGATATTAACCAATGGGTGTTTTTTTTTTGTAATTAGCTCATAGATAAGCATCTATGTAGATGACACCATCTTTTACGTCTGTCTGAATGTAAAATTTGTCAAGGCTAGCAAACTAGGTATGGCTGCTGTAATTCAAATAAAACTTCAATCTGTGTTTGAGTTGGGCCATAAATTCCTCATAAATCTTAATGCTTCCAAAACAAAACTGCTCTCTTTCAACAATCATAGAGAAAACTTTCTACTTACCTTTAGAAAGGATGACACTGGTCTCCTAGAGAGCAACCCACTATCCCTCCTTGGTCTCCTTCTCTCAAACGGCCTCAAATGGTACGATCACATTGACTCCATAGCGGAATCAACTGCTAGTACTTGTCAGAATCTATTTTGCAAATTTATAAACATCCTATCTTTTTATCTTCGAGCTAGTTAAATATGATAACCCCTTCTACTCTAACAGCTTATTTTCTCTCTCTTCCCATATGTGAAACTCATTTCCATGTGCATGCTTCCGTGAGAGCTACAATCTCCAAAATGTTAAATATTACGTCGATTGCCTTCTTTTATCTACTTGATTCCCATTCCTCTCTTACCTTTTCTTCCACATTACCTGTACCTTTTTTATTCTCTCACTCTAGCTCCCTGCGCACCATGATTATTTGTTTTATCTCGGCTAGCAACCAAGGAATTATGTGCCACTTTTTGAGACTCAATTTGTAGATAGAGTTGACACATTGATAAGAAAGTCACTATCATATGTCCTAAACTCTGCTCATTTCCTGGAGCTAATCAAAGATGCTTCCATCTAATACAACCACATGGCGAATCTGGATGTGAACTGTTCACCAAGGTACCCACGGAGGAGGCACTATTGTTTCTAAGGGACAGACTGGCCTCGGATTCATCCTTAAGAGAGACTATAAATATACCACTGGATAATATGATGGCGCTGCTGAATTTCTGCTCACAAACAACACATTTCGGAATGAGAATAGACATACAGTAATGTGCAAAAGTATTAGGACAAGAACTATTTTACCTTTCATGAGGCATCAAAATAATTGCGACAATTTACCAATCGCACCTAGTATATATACAGTACTGTGCAAAAGTATTAGGACAAGAACTATTTTACCTTTTATGAGGCATCAAAATAAAGTTTAAAATCCACCACTTAAAAAAATCTCCTTATACTTATGCACATTACCGGTAGTGTGAAAAAGTATTAGAACAATGGTAATTTTCCTAAAGACTTAACCAAAATTTAAATAAAGGGTGAAAAGCCAAGTAAATTGCTAATACATATTGATTATTTAAAACTAGGTGTAAAAGAAATGTATTAAAAAGAAGTTATATTTAATTTTTCTTATTTTCTATTAAACAAGTTATTTTGAAACTTCTCTATTTAACATCTATGGGATATTTTGGATAACAAAATTAATAAATCTAATTTTACTTCGCAAGACACACTTTGGGAACAAATACAAGCTGCTTGGCAGGAGATACCATTAGATATATTGTAGAAGCTTGTGATGTCAATACCTGACAGAATGAAAGCTATAATTAAAGGAAAAGGCTATTACACTATAATATTAAATTTATTTTGTAACAAGTATTTTTTCTTGTTAAAGCATTTGTTGAGTATATCAAATAATATTACTTTAATTAAATTGTTCACTTTCTGTCAATATGTCTCATGAAAGATAAAATAGTTCTTGTCATAATACTTTTGCACACTACTGTACATTGGCAGAATGAAGTGATACGAAGTGCTAGAGAAAATCTTCAGCTTTAAAGATTGCAATATGAGCTTTTGTAAAAATGGTTACTGAGGTTTATAAGTCTCAGAAATTCATACTGATTTCCTCAAGGGCACATGACCCAGTGGATATAGGCGTTGGTTAGTTCTTTTGTCTTGACCCAGAATGTTTTGAGTTCAATACCAGGCTACATCAGTGGTGAACAAATAACTTTGAGAGTTGACAGTGTTTATAATTATTCGGAATATTGTCCTCTTTGTTGCCATTAGTTCGACGTTTCGGCCATTGTACGCTCCGGAATGAAGATCATATACCCCAGTGATTTTAATAAGGGGTTCAGTAGTCGTGGGTTATCTCGGTCTAGCCTTATAGGTTACTTGATCTCTACTGCTGTAGCTTGGTATTGAAGCCACAAATCTTTGAAACTACCCAACATCTATAACCACACCTTAAGAACAAGAAGAAACTGAATTTTGGGGACTTATAGACCTAATGTTCAGTAACCATTTTTTTACCAGAGTTTATACTACAATTTTTTTCTATTAATGGTTGTCACTAGTATTTTTTGATGTTCATGGTGTTCTCTAATGTTTATACCAGAGCTCATATTACGATTTTAACACTAATGATTCTCTAGAATTCTTTTTTTTTTTACCAGAGTTCATATTGCAATTTAGACACTAATACTTTTCTCTGCCACTCCGTATTACTGCCACTCCGTATTACTGATTTTGTAGCCTAGCACATGTGTTGATTCCTTATGTTTGCTTAGTTTCCAATGACGTTCTTTATCTATTATTTCAACTTCAGCCCACAAGGGGTGGTGATCCCTTTTCTGCTTCTATATGTGGTCAGCTACGCTTGATTTTTCTATCTCTCCTCGTGTTAGGGCTTTATAAAGTTCTCATAGCCTTACCTTAAGAGGGCGGCCTATCTATATTTCTTTCCACAGTCCAAATATTGTAAATACTGTAAATCTCATCTCAGAAATATAGAAAAATATTAGAGAGTTGAGTTAAAGGGAAACAACATGAAGGCTACCTTAAGCGGCACCGCACATTGAATGAATGTAATATATTCTAGGTATCCAAATCAATAGTTCAGTGCGAAATTCATAGGGCCTTAGGTAGGCCTCAGTGTAAAACGGCTAAAGCGTCCTAATAATTTCAATAAAGTTGATGACAATAGTCTAAAAAAGGTAATTAATGAAAATAATACTACATTTCAGAAGTATAGGCAAATACTCCAGAACAGAATTTCTGAGCTGGAATTGGAATGACAGTCTTGATTCTTATTACCCAGAATCCATCATAAAATTCAGGATGTGGAATTAGTAAACACTAAACACTTCATCTCTTTGGTTGTATGAATCAGTAATACCAATTTTAATATTGGAGAAAAAATTATAGATAGAATAGGCTGGGCTAGAGATAGTTTTGAGCAATATATATATATTCTAAGCATATACTGTTAAATATAAGAGACAATGAATGTCTATTATGTTTGATCATGAGCCGTTCTAAACATCGTATTTTGGTTTTAATTTCAGTTGAAAATAAAAACAAAAATTCTTCAACATTTGGATAATTTTTTATTAAGTTGGTTCTAAGCTTTCGGCTCACATGAGTCATCTTCAGAGGGGTTATTAAGACGGTAATACAATAACATCCACCATCACCGACGATTTTATTTTGTGTAGACATAAAACTCCGCTAAGCAACGGCAAAAGTTACCAAAAATAACAAACGCAGTTTGCAAATTTGCAATGGTGTTCTACAACGTCACACTGCGTGTTAGCGCGAAATGACAACAGAACCATGTATTCAAATGCAATATAATATGTTATGACTAGATTTAAACGTGATTTTATTAAGTGTGGGTTGTTTGGATTTAATTTACATGGCCTCCAATATCTGAAGGTTCTTTTTACTGTGTGTATGAGTAAGGATTATTGCATTGTTGACTAAAATCTATCTGATATTACCTACGTGGTTATGTTATATATATATATATGTGTGTGTGTGTGTGTGTGTGTGTGTGTGTGTGTGTGTGTGTGATTCTCTTTCCCTCTCTCTCTGTCTCTCTCTATAACTCTATATATCTTTACCAATCACTTCAGCGCTATGTAGAATAAAAAAATCAAATTCGGAAAAAAAAGAAAAAAATATCTACTAATGGATGGCAAAATAGCAGATAACAAAGGAAAAAAGGAAGTAATATAGCTGACTAATATCAATTCGGTCGGGTTTCAATCCTGGCTAGAAGCAGTCTGATGTCTGACCGTATTGATGAGTTGTGATACAGCGAAACAGATTTGGTTTGCGGATGACTATTTACGCTCTCACAACCCGATAGATCACTAGGGAGGAATGGTAGACTTTGAAAAAATAGTAGCTACTCTAGCAATTACGCATCCTTCAGTCAGTAAAGAATTTGAACACTTTTGTTGCTGGCGTCTGTATACATTGTATATAACACGCTAAAGTTTGCCTTCCTCTATCGAGTGTCCATAGCTC
Organism: Ascarosepion bandense; assembly: GCA_037127315.1. NCBI lineage: Eukaryota > Metazoa > Mollusca > Cephalopoda > Sepiida > Sepiidae > Ascarosepion > Ascarosepion bandense. The sequence continues at coordinate 1,841,469 of JBBBDQ010001762.1, read as the reverse complement.
AATTCGGTCGGGTTTCAATCCTGGCCAGAAGCAATCGGATGTCTAACCTTACTGATGAGCTGCTGTGATACAGCGAAACAGATCTGCTTGCTGATGACTATATATATAATGATAAAATTCCATAATTAATTTGATTAACTAATATATTATTATTTAAAAACATAACGTTGTAGTATTAGCAGTTGTAAAATTTGAAAGCCCTTATTGCTTAAACGAATCCTTCTCTCCGTTGTAAACTTTGAACTTCGGCGATTGTACATTCCGTTTTTGTTATTAATTATTTTTTTTATATATAAAGACCTTTTTTCGTAACTCATCCAGGCGTCTTCGCATTTATTCATTTATTTATTTGTTTTTTGTTGCCGTGTTTATTTTATGTAACACAAGTGTACACGTGTTTGTGGTCTGGTTTGAGGTGGTAGAGAGACGGCTACCGGGTTTTCAACGTGACTTTTCTGAAATCAAAGAACATAGCGTGGGCAGAAATGTTCACCATTGTACTAGATGTTTTGAAGACCAGCTACTGTGACGAGGCCATCGTCACGATTAGCGACCCGAGAGCATTGTGATAATTGGTGCCGTCTCTACAGCATCAACCAACTCAGGTTGTGATCATTATCATCACAACAGGTTCTGGACCAGGGGCAGCGAACCAGCTGGGGAGAGGTGTCACAGTAGTAGCAATAACAACAACAACGACAGAAATTTATGCAAAATGTGGATACTATTTTTTCCCCCAAATATTCAATAAATTGTTAAAAAGCCATTTCTGATATTATGTCTCTGGTTGGAATCGCGACAGAAACGTGTATATAACATCAAAAGAAATATTAAAACTACTACTACTAATAAATAAAACAACAACAACACAAACATACATACATAATAATGGTGGACCAAATGTATTCGAGGATATCCGTTTACTGGGGCAGCTAGCTTATCCCCATTTGCAGACGCCTGCACAGGCACACTTCTGCTTTATCAACACCCACAGAACCAACCTGTGGTTTATACTGCAACTATGCTGGGCTTACGTTAGTTACAGTTTCTTGGAAATATCGCGTTATCTACCGTTAACAACAATTTGAACAAGTCCAGGGCACTCAAAGCCTCGCTAACGATGACTTGTGACGTCAAGGTATCACAACCATCAATGACTTCACAAAGAAAGCCTTCTACCTAATTTTACGCACAACGATTGGTTCAACCCGTGGTATGGCTTTCAGGAACTTTTCACGCTGAGATCACCTTGTTCAGACCGATAACATAAAAAATTCGACAACGATGAGATTCGAACCCAGACTACATGGTCAGAAAGTGAACGTTCTAACCACTCTCTCCCATACATACATACATACATACATACATACATACATACATACATACTTGCCTGCCACTTTTTGTGGTGGGTGGGAATTCCAATCATCTTTCAGTTGCGTCTCTGCTTCGAAGACAGATGCGGTTCAGTTGTATCTCTGTCCGAGGACAGGCATGCAATTGCACCACTGGGGTGGACCAGATGCTCGTCATCGGGTTCAGCGCAACCAGCGGTTGCGGGGGCTAGACAATTTTTGTGTCTTACTCGCTCGTACGCATCCGGGCTCCTCACATTGAAGTTAGACCTTGTGTCGCATCCACTTCCTAGTGGGGGGGGGGGAAGACGTTAATATCATGCATACATTCATACATATTTTTATACAGTGTTGGCCAAATATTTAATTCATTTATTTTTTAGAGATTTTAATTCATAAATTAAACTTTTGGCCAACAAAATGTGCGTGCGTGCGTGCGTGCGTTGATCGTGTTTTTTTTTTTTTTCCTTTTTCTATTTTAAAATCGGTTGTGTCACGGTGGATAAAGACGTAGTATTCTGATAGATCAAATAATTGCAGTCGCTATACAGGGCTTATTATACTTCAAAGAGATATTGCGGCATTTGCTCATTGAGTAGAAAAAGAGAAGAAAAAAGAAGAAGGAGAAAGAGGAGGAGAAGAAGAAGAAGAAGAAAGGAAGAAGAAGAAAGGAAGAATAAGAAAGAAGAAGGAGAACAAGAAGAAGGAGAAGAAGAAGAAAAGAAGAGGAAGAAAAGAAGAAGAAGAGAAGAAGAAAAAGGAAAACGAAAAGGACGAGAAGAAGAAGGAACTGAAAAAGAAAAAGAAGAAGAAGAAGAAGAAGAAGAAGGAGAAAGAAGAAGAAGAAGAAGAAGAAGAAGAAGAAGAAGAAGAAGAAGAAGAAGAAGAAGAAGAAGAAGAAGAAGAAGAAGAAGAAGAAGCTGAAAAAAAGAAGAAGAAGCTGAAAAAGGAGAAGAAGAAGAAGAAGAAGGAGCTGAAAAAGAAGAAGAAAGAAGAAGAAGAAAAAGAGAAGAATAAAAAGTAAAAGAAGTAAACGAAGAAGAAGAAAAAGAGAAGAAGAAAAAGAAGAAGAAGAAGAAGAAGAAGAAAAAGAAGAAGGCGTTGTAAATATTTCATTAATCCCATAAAAATTTCTTTTTTATTTATTACAAAATATCTAGTATCTTTCAGATCTCTCCATTTCCGTCCTATGCGAACGAGAGTAACTTAATATCGTTCATTGAATTACATAAAACATCTGCTTCTCTTATAAAATCATCGTGGAAAGAGAAAGTAAGTATAAATAATAATAAGGACCCGGCGTAAGCAGACATTTATATAAGTGCTATCACTCATCACTTTAAAAAAATATGTTTCAAGGAGATTTGTCAAATATTTTGCTAATGGAAAATCGTGATTTTACTCACTATTTGTAGTAGCGAGTTCGTTTCCGTTGATACTCATAAAAAAAGTTTCAACCGTTCTACCTTCAAGCAATTCCCTCGTTCTGGTTTCTTTGGAATTCTGAAAACCATTTTCTTCTCAGCTATCATTAAAATATTTTAGTGCTTTTATGATCCGACCATCTTCAGTCTCCTCTTTCATTTTATGCTCTCCTTTTAAGACCGGTTGGATGTGTGGTAGGTGTGTTTATATGAATTTAAACTTGAAGAGCCGAGTTCGATTTCCAGTCACATTTGTTACACTCCCTTACGCGCAAATATACATCTATCTTCACCTCTGAATTGACGGTTACATATTATGAATAGTATGGAAAAACTATTTTATCTTTAAAAAAATTATAATGTGCCAAAAAATAATTATTCTTACAATCTACAATATGTTCCGATAATAAATGTAATGAACCTGAGAGAAATTCGACCGCTTTCAATTTTTTTCTTCAAATACACACTACAAATAATGATAACATATATTCAGAAAACTGTATTTGTGCATTTTTGTGAACGATCATAGAAAAAAAAAATTGAATTTCCTTTTAATTGATTTAAACCAAAGTAAGGCAGTAAAGCCACTGAGACACAGATAAGGAAGAGTTAGAAACAGGAACAATTGCTAATGAGCGGGAACTAAAGAAAAGTAATCCGGAAGACAGTTGATAGCGATTGACATTGCATTTACAATTTTTTTAGATTAAATTTGGCCGGAAAGCACGAGCGTTCTACAAGCGCGAATTGAGAGAAAAGAAGCTGTTAACATATAAGCTATGGTTACATCTCGTAATTTCGTCTGTTTTGGTGAAACCTCGGCGCTTTTCTCGTGTTGTATTTATATCTAAAGAGTCTAGACACCATATCGAAAACGACACGCAGTACTGCTTGGCATTCGAAATGTGTCTTTAAGTGCATCTTATAGACACATATTCAGAAGTAAATTTTGGAAATATAATTTTTCCTCTCCTTTTGTTTTAATTAGATATTTGTTTCATATGTATGTGTTTGCGCGCGTGCGTGTGTGTGTGTGTGTGCGTGTGTGTGTGTCATGTGAGTTGCCTGAAATCCACTGTCTTTCAGGGTTGCTTCAATGTACTCTTTTCTTTGACACTGAAATTTACGTATGTCGAGGCAGAGAAAGAATTAACCTCCACAACAAAAGGTTCCAGGTTACCCATTTCCGTCTCTGCAACAGTTCTCTACTAATTATGGAATTATCTTTCTACCAAATTTTAAATTAAAATTGAAACATATTCTAGACAGGAGGAAAAATGTTAACTAGAACAAACATTTTGTGGCAACGTTTAACATTCATGCATGCAAAAAAAATAAAATAAAATCTTTTTTGAAAATGCTGTGTCAAAAGGATAGTTATTCCCTTAACACCGCTATTGCCATATACACTTTTGACTCCCTCGGTAATATTTATTCATAAGATTCGTAATATATATTAACCAAGTACAATGCGATAATTATTATTTAACTTTTTAAATTAAAACTATTAAGAAAGGGATGCTTCATTGATCGTTTTTAATCATATCACCCCATGCAAGGCAGTCCCCTGCCACTATAGCGCAGGGGGTTACATAGAGCGATTGGGTATAGGATTTTCTTAATTAGTCTTAATTTAAAATGGTTTTATGGGAAGAACTGTAGAAAAGTCTGTGATTAATTGGTGGTGTTTGATTGACTAATGATGGTAGATGGTAGTATCCCATTGAATCATGATGGTAAATGATTGGAAGATATTTGTATATACAATGGTTTTTCATTGAGTTTTTTGTATGGTTTATATTGACCTCATTTTAGGTTGAGGGTGACATCTAGTAAATCTACTTCGTTCCGGTTATTTTTTTTTGTGTCTATGTCGAATCACATATTTATGAAAAATTAGTGAATGTTTTTCTCGTTTTACATCTGTTCCATTCTTTCTTGATTATAGATGGTGATTAAGATGTGTTTATATATTGTGGCTTATCATTTAGTTTTCTGTATCTTTATATGTAAATATAAATTTACTTTGATTCTGTTAGTTTTTATGTCTATGTCGAATCTCATATTTTTGAAAGAAATAATGAATGTGTTTCTAGTTTTGTATTTGTTTCATTCTATCTGATTTTTACTGTGTTTTTGTTAAATATCTTGTGCAGTGTGCTCGATCGGGGAAAGAGTTTGTGTATGATTTAAAGGATTTTTTTCATACGTTTGTTTTTAAGTTTCTGTTTAACAATGGGTTGAACCATATGATATTTCTCTTTTTGTCGTCTTGTTCGTGTTGTGTGCATATGAGAGTGTTGCCGGGTATCCACTTTGTTTTAGGAGTTTTTTGCAGTCTTTTGTAGTTTCGGTGAAGATGTTTACACTGATAGTATTGGGTTAGTTGATTATGGAATCTGACAGATTATCGATGGTAGTTAAAATGTGTGTATATACAATGGTTTATCATTGGGTTTTCTGTATGGTTTATGATGTGGAGCCAAAAGTGGGTCCACGGAAATATAACAGGGAACACGTGGTGTAGGTTAAAGAAAGATGTATTTACAGGAAAGGTTACAAAGAAGAAGATAAGTAAGCTGAACTTACGAATCCAGTATAGTCCTTGGTAGTCGACTGCGGTCTTGCGCACAGTGCTACTGTCTGTTTTCCCCACTAATGCTATCACACACCTATTAATATAGCAGTGGGTGAGTCCATGTTGAGGTGAGTCTGGGCTTCACAACAATTGTATGTACCTCTTCTTAAGTTAGAAATGATATCTATTAAATCTACTTTTATGTCTTTGTCGAATTTCACATTTTTTAAAGAATTAATGAACATTTTTCTAGTTTTATCTGTTTCCTTCTTTCTCAAGATTGCGAGACCTTCGTCCCTGTAAAGACCTGTATCTTTTTTATTGATAATTTTATTTAGTTTCTGTATCGAATGTATTCCTATAAGCTCACAAATTTTCGTTGTCGAATAGCAATGATTTTCATTTCCCATGTGTAATGTGATCGATCCCGTCTTGGCAGCTCGGATACAGTCATTTCTCCCCGGCGCAATGTGTCTTCCCTGTGTCTGTTCTACAAATACTTTCACCGATTCTGCTCCGAAGAACTTAGCTCACTGGTGACCCCTATATATAAATTTACTCGAGCAACATGATTAACAACTAGGCCCACCCTTTTACTGTGAAACCAATAAATTGTAAACGCAAATTCTACTCAGGCAACTTCTTTTCTCGCACTTCCCGCCTGTGAAATTCCCTTCCATTTATTTGCTTTCCCGACAGCTACAATCACCAAATATTTAAATGTAAAGTCAATAGTCATCTCCTATCTCACTAACCTGCATCTTCTCTCTCATGCTCCTTTCTCCGTTCACTCCACTCTCATCAGTCTTCTCATCCTTTTCTTAACCACTTCCTGACACCCCCTATAACCTGTCACTTTTTCTCCTAACTTTCCTCTTATGTAACCCCCTGCACAACAGAGACAATAAAATGTCTTGTTTGGGGCGATATAATTATAAAAAAATAAATTATTTATTCTTGGACTAAGATTCAATTTGTTTGGTTGGCCATACAACAAATTTAAACATCGGAATTTGTTTTTTTTTATTTTATATATATATATATATATATATATAAGTTTGGAATAATAATTATATATTCTTTAATTAATCCGACTCATTTCTTCACTTCAAACGTTATTTTCAGTTGATAGTCATTTTTGAATAGACGCTCCGTTTATTTTACACACTGTAAGAATGCAAAAGATGCTTATCTCTTTTTTGAAGCCATAATATCACATGTCATGTGGCAACCGCTTGTGACGTTACTGCTGATATGATCCTTACGCTAGTCAGATTATTTCAGTTAACAGCAACAGAAGAAGAACGCTGTTCCCTTCTGCCCGGGGAATTTGGGACAAGGCAGAATTTGACTACCGCCATGTTCCGCTGGAACTTAAAACTCTTGCCGTCCCGCAGGAATCATAGATGAAGCCTGCCATATCCCTTTGAGATACAGATGAATTCGACACTTCCAAATCTGGAGTCATGACAATGGCCGTAAAAAGGTATCTTCAAATTAAGACTTTTGATAATTTGCTTTGCGTTGGACATAAATTATATGCATTTCTCCGCATGTAGACACTTGATTATATGTATATATATATCCGAGTGAATAAAGAACGAAGAAAAAAAATTACAAGGTCGAAAACATTAATTTAAAACAGTGCTCGATATATGATATATAGAGCTGTGAATATTTATTATAAATTATATTTTAGAACATGCACAATTCTTTTATATATCCACTACAAATCGTACATTTGTTTCGACATTGAAACTACAATGCCTCATCAGGTGGTGTGGACAGGAATGGAATGAATGGAAAGAGGCTTTCCACTCCTGTTCACACCAACTGATGAGACATTGTAGCTTCAATGTCGAAACAAATGTACGATTTGTAGTGGATATATAAAAAGTTTGTACATGTTCTAATATATATATATATATATATATATGTATATATATATATATATATATATATATATATATTATTTGTGTATGTTATAAAAGTCTCTGTGATAACAACATTTATTTCATTTCTCCGTTTCGCCTTATATTCATATTCCAACAGAGTAAAGTAGCGTCCCTTGAACCAACATGTGTAAGTAAATGTATATACGTGTTCGTTCCCAGAACTCAAACCGTAACGGCCTTGTAGTGGGTTTTTTCAGTAACCATAATAAACCAGTAAAACATAATCCGCTTGTGGTGGGTTCTTTACAGACATATCTCTTTAATACTGTAAATCAGAATACTGCGGGGGGGGGAACCTATCTCGAATATTCAGTTCTTACGGCTCTATGCCTTGACATATTTTTTTAAAAATTGTTTCACTCCAAGCTAGGCGGTAACATCACTGATGCGCAGGGGGCTATATAAGAGTAAAAAATTAGATAGGAGGAGAGTAAGCAGAAAGACGCACCATTTACAGGGGCTGTCAGAGAAAAGAGCAAGAGAAGGATGGGAATACAGGTGTGATGACGGTTGCAAAGGTAGAGAGAAAGGAAAATATATAAAAGGTTATATAGAAAGAACTAGAGTCAAGTGATTAAGAGATGGGTATTGACATTGCATTTGAATTCCTGGAAGTTGTTGCCGTCAGTAAATCAAGAATATGGAAGCAGGTTCTGCAGTTGAGAAGTGCGAGAAAAAAAGCTGATGGATTTAATTAATCCATCTGTAAATGGGTGGGATCCATTTGCCTGTCTGGTTGCACTAGTGAACTCCTGTGGCAGGAGCACCAATGACATAAGTTCGTCGAAGCAGAAGCTATGAAAATATTTATAGAACAGAGCGTACCTATCACACTGCGGATTCTTCTTTGGGGCCCTTCAAGAAAACTGAGATAAATATATGACAGCAGTATCCCATGCACGGACGGATGGTTGATTTGTAGATGTGCAAGACAGATTCAGGCGGAAAAAACATACTAACCCGACACAGTGACTCAACAGTGGATTCAGCTATTGACTCGATGTAATGGTTCCACTTTAGATCGAAAGAGAGTGTAAGGTCGATGAGGCGTCCTATATTGCTCTCAGGGAAACTCGTTTGGTCCATGCAAATGAGAGGCAGGAAATGTTGCCTGTGATGATTGACAGATAGCGGCATTAAAATTTACAATTCACTTGTTCCCCATTCGACCACTGAATGAAGATTCCTCTCAAGATCAGCAGCGAGGTTATGTTTGTCCGCCTCGCCGGATTTCTTACTGATGCGGGAGTAAATTGTGGTGTCATTCACCTACATGCCTACTTGGGACTTGATCACGTCTTGGAGGTCACTTATGAAAAAAAAAGAAGAGCGTCCGGCCTAGGATATATACCTGAGGGATAACAGCGTTGGTACAGTAGGATGTGGAAGCATGCCAATTCAAAACGACCTTCATTATGCGGTTAAAGACTTAATCAGATCAAGTAAGCGTCTGATGATACCATAACCCTGTAAGCATATCGGCCCTAGACCTGGCAAAGCAGAAGCTGTACTGCCAGTCTGAGAATAGTTTATGGGTAGTAAGATGTTGAGCCATTTCAGCATTAATAATGAGATAAGATTGAAAGAAAATTAACAAAAAAAGATCCACATAGATAGAAAGCGACATGTTGAAAGATACTTAATAGTCATATTTTTACATCTGAAAAGGGTTAATTAGAAATAACCTTCCCAACTTGTTATGTAAATATATAGGCAGTCACTGATTTATGGTCGAGTGAAAGAATTGTTCAGTAATTTTCTTTAATGTACCCAAGACAATCGGCACCTAATTACCAGAGGCTTCTTGAGTTTGCCACCTCCTCCCCAGAAAAAAAACCTCGGTCTCTAAGTAGTACCCCCACACCCGCTTTCAGAGTTTCATAATCACCAGTAACGACAACTATAGATAGAATGTTTTGCTGGTCATGCTGCTTTGAAAATGCATGGTAATAATTTTACTATTAATTGGTAATTGTGTTCATTAAACATAAATATCTATTGCTAGTAAAGAATTTGTACATTTCAAATCCGTTAACATGGACCAACTAGCGGGCGTTGCGGTTAAATATCTCGTCGTCGGAACTCTGGTTCGTGGTCGCGTTCGAGGTTTCGAGTTGGAGAGGCCTTCGTCCGTCGATGACTTTGGTCGTCTGCGGTGCGCATTTCAGGTCCAGTTGAACTGCTAGTATCTTTACTGTCGATTGGGGCGTTCAGTGTAGTTTATCGTAATCCCAATAGCTGACTGTCACTTAAATAATAATAAAGTATATATTTTATGGAATAGTGTAGGCAAAGGTATCTCTTTTTAAAGTTAAACATTATTTTAGTCCACTCGGTACCCAGTTGAATTTTTCGCATTCACTTACGCACAAATACCCTTGAAAAAGGTATTAATCCGTCCAGTTATGGGTTAAATAATAGGATAGTGGGTTATATAGCCTTAGCTGCCAACCAGTCTACCACAGAAAGCAATGGCAATCTACTGCGGGATAATTTTCTGCCAAGTCAGTCATTGTTCTTTTGAGACATGATCGCATAAAGCGTGTATCACGTATGGCACTCAACTGACTGACTGAATATATTAGTTGTAAACAATTACAACTTCTACTGGGCATAAAATGGGGGGTTCGTTTTTTTATTGTTATACTAAATATAATAATGTAATATAATCGATGTCATCTCCGTCTAGCTATCAGTTAAATGACAGGAAAGACTGGGTTCTACAATCTTGGCTGGCAGCAAGTCTATTGCAGAAAGCCATGGCAACCTACTGCGGGTTAATCTTCTGCCCAGTCATTCATGTCTCTTTCGAGACACGATCGCTCAAAGCGTATATCAAGTATGGAACTTAACTGACTGACTGAAGTAAATACACACACACTCACACACACACACATGAGCGCGTCCGCGTACACACACACAGTCTCTCTCGTATAAAAATATTTTTTACAAAATTATGTAGTGTGTTCCTGTCACTAAAACTACGAAAATGTCTCTACGAACATACAGTACTGTGCAAATGTATGAGAAGAATTATATTATCTTTTATGAGGCATATTAACAGAAAATAAACAAATTAATAGAAGTTATATTATTTAATTTGCTCAAGAAATGTGTAGGAAATATTTTCTCGCAAATTACTCGGGCCAGAAAAAGAAAATGCTGACAATTCAACTCGCCGGTACAATATTGCGAACTGTACCCACCTAACCAGTTAGACCCAAAAACATTCTTCCCCGCTTCGAGAACAACGACTGCTTTTATCGGCCAATCAATTTTTTCCATTGTCCGAGAACTCAGAGAGGATGCCAAATATTGCATACACTCCCATAGCGACTCCTGCGACGAACTCTTTTTTTTTTTTTTTTTTTTTAATATTCCTTCTTCAGCATGTTATGCGGAATATGGGCCCCTTTTTTCTGTTTGGGTCTGTAATTTTCTTTTTCACCGCATTTTCCGTCGTAGTATTAACGCGACACGCTGTCGCTTGGTTTGACGAGGTAAGTCACCGGTTTCTTCACTATAAAATGCTGTAACAAAAGAAAATACTTGTTACAAAATAAATTTAATATTTAGTATACTAGTCTTTTGCTTTGATCACAGCCTTCATTCTGTCAGGCATTGACACCACAAGCTTCTTCAATGTATATAATGGTATCTCCTGCCAAGCAGCTTGTATTCGTTCCCAAAGTGTGTCTCGAGAAGTAGCATTAGATTTATTAATTTTCTTATCGAAAATATCCCGTAGATGTTCAATAGAGTTGTTTTAAAATAACTTGTTTAATGGAAAATATAAAAAATAAAATATAACTTCTTTTTAATACATTTCTTTTACACCTACTTTTAAATAATCAATACTTATTAACAATTTACTTGGTTTTCACCCTGTGTTTGAATTTAAGTGATGTTTTTAGGAAAATCACCCCTGTCTTAATACTTTTGCACACAACCTGTGGTGTGCAAAAGTGTTAGGACAGGGGTGATTTTAAACTTTATTTTGATGCCTCATAAAAAATTATATAGTTCTTCTAATACATTTGCACAATATTTTATGTCCAAAGAACCGTCGTTTTTTGGCTATTAATTTTTAAAAATTTACGATTCATCGCGCTGTGGTAATTGTAAATAAAGTTATATTTGTCATTCGTGTATTTTTGTGACAATTCAGTCTTAAATGTTCAACGTATGTAGTAGAGAGTTATCTGAAAATTGTTCAGTTAAAAAAATAGCAGAATGTCCATAGCGTTTGACAGTCTGGCATGCTGTCCTTTTTTACAAGCTGCGAAGCTATGGTTAAACTGGACAATTGTTTGACGTAATCCAGTCCTTCCTCTCAACTCGCACAATGATGGTGGTATTGACCGGACATGCCTCCCAATACTAACATAAGAACGAGGGTGACCCTCAAAGGCTCTATTCTAGGTCAGACGCTTTTCCTGATCTACATTAACGATCTCCCCGGTGTAATAAGATCCCAAGGAGGCATATACGCTCACGACACCGTTTACTCTCGCCTCGATCAAAAATCTGCCGAGTTTGACGAAGTGAACTTCGCTGCCGAGCTTGAGAAGGACCTCCATCTGTGGTGTACTGGGGTAATAAATAGTTCGCAAATTTTAATGCTTTCAAAACGAAGCTGCTATCAATTAACCGTCATAGATAATTGCTTTTACCTCCCATTAGCCTGGATCAGGCTCACCTCCCTAAGAGCTTAACACTATGTCTCCTTTTTCTAACACTCTCAGCAGGACTCAAGTGGAATGATTATATTGAATCCACAGCTAAATCCACTGCTAAGATGGCCGGTTCACTGTGCAAGGTCCGGAAGTTTTACCCGTCTGAATCCCTCCTGCGCATATATGTCTACCATCCACCCGTGTATTGAATACTGCTGCAACATCCACTGCTATCCACCTTGGGGTTCTTGACAAAATCCAACGGAGCATCTACAATGTAATCGATACCCACTTGGCAGCCCGGCTGCAGTCACAATCTCACAGGCGTGACGTGGCTTCCCTGTGTCTCTTCTACAAATACTTCTGTTCCAATGAACTTAGCTCACTGGTGCCTCCTCGGTATAAATTTACACGAGCTACTAGATTAGCAACTAGGCCCCACCCTTTTACAGTGGAACCGATAAAATGAAACTGCAATTTCTACTCTAACAGCTTCTTTTCTCACACTTCCCGTCTGTGGAATTCCCTTCCATATACTTGCTTCCCCGACACTACAATCTCCAAGAATTTAATTTTTTTTTTCAATCATATCACCCAGAGCAAGGCAGTAACGCCACCGATGTGCAGGGGGCTACATAAGATTGAAGAGATTGGAAAAGACAAAACCGAAAAACGCATCCTAAACAGAAAACAAGGGATGAGCCTCTTCACCTGTTCAATAGACGTGGGTGAAGTGTGAACCGGGCGATAGTTTAGTCCATCTACTCAAATTGAAAAAAAAAAAGAGTGAAAAGATTGGAAAAGAGAAAACCGGAAACCGCATCCTAAACAGAAAACAAGGGATGAGCCTCTTCACCTGTTCAATAGACGTGGGTGGAGTGTGAACTGGGCGATAGTTTAGTCCATCTGCTCCAATCGAAAAAAAAGTGAGAAGAATGGAAAAGAGAAAACCGGAAACCGCATCCTAAACAGAAAACAAGGGATGAGCCTCTTCACCTGTTCAATAGACGTGGGTGAAGTGTTAAACCGGGCGATAGTTTAGTCCATCTACTCCAATTGAAAAAAAAAAGAGTGAGAAGATTGGAAAAGAGAAAACCGGAAACCGCATCCTAAACAGAAAACAAGGGATGAGCCTGTTCACCTGTTCAATAGACGTAGGTGGAGTGTGAACAGGGCGATAGTTTAGTCGGTCTACTCCGATAATGACCAACAATAATTGTTTAAAGCAAAATAACCAGCTATTATTATCTCACCATTATTCTCACCAATTTTAGCAATTTTTCAAAGCTTCTTTTCAATAATAGAAAGCAAATATATGTAATACATTATAGTCCATGCCAATGTAATACATTTGTTTTATGACTTCTTTTTTATGTTCCATATCACTTCAGAATTTGGGTGATCATGTCTATTTTACAACTTCCTATTCTTTGTAGCACTAAGCAATCTTTATTGCCTTACTATTTTTCCCAGTCCCGGTTCTGCCAACATCGTCACTCAAGCTACAGTGTCAGTAGTCATCTCCCATCTCATTACCGTTCATCCTCTCTCTCATGCTCCTTTCTCCGTCCACTCCACTCTCATCAGTATTCTATTCCTTCTCTTACCCACTTCCTTACACCACCTATAACCTGACAATCTTTTTCATAACTTGCTTCCCCGACAGCTATAATCTCCAGGAATTTAAATGCAAAGTCAATAGACATCTCCTATCTCACTAACTCGCATCCATTCTCTCAAGCTCTTTCTCCGTCTACTCCACGCTCATTACACCGGTATTCTCATCCATCTATTACCCTCTTCCTGACACCCCCTATAACCTACTCCTCTTTCTCATCACTTTCCCCTATGTAACCTCCTGCGCAACAGTGGCAGTAAAATATCTTGCTAGAAGTGAAATAACTAAAAAACAAATTGCAGGATATTGAGGTTGTAAACAGGCAGATATGATTTTTACATACGTCCGCTCAAAAGGTAATGGACGCGAGGCTGTAGGGTTGTATCAGATTTCATTTCCACACTCATTTTTGTTGCGTTTATGAGACAGATCAATGGCACCACAAACTATGGATTGAGGAAGAGCAAGATCCGCCCGAAGCCTGACCACGAAGAAAACTTTCTTCAGGCTTATCTACTATCAAAGTAACTGCCAAAGTCATGTAGCACAAGCACATCTTACATATTATAGACGGTACTTCAAGATCAGCTCCTGTATACAAACCATTCGTATTTTGTGCATGCTCTCTTCCCCCTCTGATAAATCATCACGGAAGAACTTTTGCTGATGGCTTATTCTAAAAACTGCCAAGACGGTGTTTGTCAGCTCAGTCTTGTTTACGAATGAGGCAAAATTTGCAAGAGATGGAATAACAAATTAACACAGTCAACATTTGTGGATGTATCGAAATAGCCATTCACAATAGCATCAGTTTATTATTTATGTGCGTGCTGGAATTGTAGGTGACTTTTTTTACAGGAAGCTGTTTCTAAGAACTTTATTTATAACACACGTTCAGAAATTCTTCAGGGTGTACTCCTGTTAATACGAAGAGGCAGACGGTTTACACATGATGGGGTTCCAACACATTGAAATCATGCACTGGCTGACATCTACATAAAAATTGAATGGATGAGGAAGGAACGATTGCATAGCGTGCAGGAATCCCCGATGCCTGCAGGTGGACTCTAAAGAAAATATTTACCCCATATTATCGCTCTCTCTCTCTCTCTCTCTCTCTCTCTCTCTCTCTATATATATATATATATATATATATATATATATATATATATATATATATAATGTATACACTTAAGATAATAAAATGAGTTTTCCAAAGTTATCCAATTCCATTTGGCTGGAAAGAATACCCAAGACTTGATAAATCATTACCAAATGAAGCCACTCAGAGTAAATCTTATGTTGGTTTTTGCAGGGAATGGACTTTCATAGCATTGAGTGGATCTGTAACCGTGCAGGCAAGGGATTTAGGCAGTTTCTTGCATGAAGGCTTAATAATTCATCACGTTATTTATGTGTAAATCCTGTACCATCGTTATATCTTTTAATCACTAGATAAATAGATATGAATGTACTGAGATAGATAGATAGATAGATAGATAGATAGATAGATAGATAGATAGATAAAAGATTCTATTTATCTCAGTACGTTCATCTATCTATCTATATATCTATATAAAGTCAATTCTTACCTAGTTTTCTTTCTATCTTGTCAAGCTCTCTACCTGTATATATGACAATAAATTGGTCTCTTTGCCTCTCTGTCTATCTATCTATCTATCTATCTATCTATCTATCTATCTATCTATCTATCTCAGTCTATTTCTACCTCTCATCTATCTATCTATCTATCTATCTATCTATCTATCTATCTATGTGAATTGAGCGTTAATTTTTATACAGATCAGAACTTTCCGATTGAATTATCGTGGTAGTAGGACCAAATGTTTCAATCAGTTAAATGTCATACACGATACACGCTTTGGGCAATCATGTCTCGAAATATACATGACTGACTGGACAGAAGATTATCTCACTGTAGGTTGACATTGCTTTCTGCAGTAGACTGGTTGTCAGACAAGGCTATAGAACCAAATATGTCCTATTATTTAACCCATAGCTGGACTGATTAATCGGATTATTACCTCTCCCAAAGGTATTTGTGAGTAAGTGACTGCAAGAAATTGAACTGGAATTCGAACTCGGCTTTCCTTTTTTTCGTCCCGAGTCGATATCCACTGCACCACAACGCACATCCAACTGTTTAATACCATGTTCTTACATAATTTTAAAATCAGCAATAAACATTTATATATATTTGCTAAAAAATCGGAATCCGGGTTAATCTCACTTTATCTTGCGAAAAGATTTCCCAATTACTTATAGATTTCGTTTCCTACATTAATGGATTCGTAATTCTTTTCTTTCTCCGTTTGTTCGTCTGCTTTTCATCGTAGTTCAAAACTCCTTCATATAGTTCATGCCTACAGTGAATAAACTACGAAAAATAGCCATAGGCAGAAAAGAATTTGTTCTTTGCCAAAGTAGTCTTATAGTGGGTTATCCGTTTTAGTGAAGTGTATTTGTGCGTTGAAACAGATTAACTTGATTTGGCCTTGTTAGTTGATAGCCTACTATAAAGTGGGTATAAAACAAGAAAATCAAATTCTGTATAGTATAGAAACAACATATATATATATATATATATATATATATATATATATATATATATACGAAAAAAATCTAAAGCGAGCCAAAACCTACCGCGGTTTCACACTACGGATCGTCAGGGCAAAGCCTTTGCCCTGATGATCCGTAGTGTGAAACCGCGGTAGGTTTTGGCTCGCTTTAGATTTTTTTCGTGTGTCTTTGCTCTACTTTTGTATATCTTTTGTACTTTGTATCGAGCACTTTTTCTTGTGGTTGGTTCCGTTTGGGTTTTTTTTCTTTACTGCGGAGTATTGAATATTTTGTTCTTGTTCCGCGGATTTCTTTTTTTTCTCCCCCATTTATCCGACGCCTCAGTGCACCGGATTATAACGGAATTAGGTTCTGTTTGTTAGTGGTTTTTTTGAAGGTTTATCTTAGTATAAATTTACAGCCTACATACTTACAGAGTCTATTTAGTTATTATTTTGATTTATATATATATATATATATATATATATATATATATATATATCCAGTATCCGCCAAAGTTATGTAGCCCAAGCATATCTTACATCTTACAGAGGGTAATTCAAGAGCAGCTCCTGTATACAAACCATTTGCATTATGTGCAGGCTCTTTCTCCCCCTGATAGATCATCACTGAAGAACTTTTGCTGGCGACTTATATATATATATATATATATATATATATATATATATATATATATATATATATATATATATATCAATTAAGGTTTATTTTTGGTTGGTACAAAGGTCGTTAAAATGTTCATAGCAGTAATTGCCGAAAAGTATTTGTACGTGTGTATGTGTGTGCGTTAGTCTGTAAGGAATGTTTTTGAAGTCTCCGCTAAGTCCTTAAATAGTTAAGTGGCATAGTGAACAGTGAAGAAGATGAGAGAGAAAGGAGAGGCAGACATAATACGATCGCTTGACGCTTGTCAAATGACGCTTAAATTATACTCGTATTTACTCAACTGGCAATGCTTCCTGTGTGGTTCTTTTATTTCGTCTTCGGGTCTTCGAAAAATTCATTTGGAAGTTCAAACCCGGATTTAATTCTTGGACGATAAACAAAATTCCCGTCGGCTCGCGAAAAGTGGTCCGTAAAAAGAAATTTTACATTTATTTATTTTTGGTTTGCTACCGGAACATCTGCGTGGAGCCCAATGTGCAAAGACCAGTTTTGGTATATTCTATCTAGACCTCTGAGAGCAAACATCCGGTTGCTCGACATCACTACAGTCATTCTACAGAATTTTAAAGGGATTCAGCAGGAAAACATTGTCATATTTAGCAGAGTTTAAATGCGTTTTCTCTCTCTATTTTTTTACGAAAACTGAATTTTTGGAATCTTAGTAATGAATGTCTTTGTCTCGGTTTTCCAGTGTGTGTCAATATTTTTCAACATCACGAAAAGCTCACACTTGCAATTATTATAATCGTAGATATTCCATTTAATAGCAGATTTTAAATGCTTCCCTATTTCAGTATAGAGATGTCCGAAAGGAATAATATTACAACTGTTTATCAAGGCATTATCCAAATCGTTAATAGTGACGCTTAATGCCATAGCAGGAGGTGAATATTCAAGTGACAACGATTTGTTGACTGCGTATCCGATCTTCTACATATATGTGGTTCTCAAATTATTACCAACGTAACAATATATGATTATTAAGTAAGATAATTGTTATTGATAACTATAGAAACATTGTTATTATTCAGCAACTTATGAATTATGTATTAAAGACATGTTTCAACACAAAAAGGAAAATGTCGCTATTTCTCGCAGAAAGAGAATTTTTCGGCTAATTTTCAAATTCATAGAAAGAAGATATTTTTAGCAGGTTTGAGTACTGCCCGTGGAAATATCGTTAGAAATTAATTACACCGTGGTAAGTAATTAATGTAAGCATGATTGATAGAATAAGGCTATCACAACCACAGACATACACGATCACACACACACACACACACACACACACACGCGAATGCACACTTCTTCTTCTCTTGCATTGTCCTTTCAGGCCGTAGGCGATCATGGCCTTCCACGTTTCCCTATCCCCGGTAGCTCTTAGCACACTTTCTCCTGTAACATCTCGCAACCCCCGTTTTGTCGTCCGCCTGCTGCTTTCGTATGTGATCTGCTGCTTTCCTCTCTCTTTTTCCTTCTATCTGGCCTGTTAATATCAGGTTCTCCAAGCCCTCCTTCCTCATTGCTTGTCCAAGGAACTTTAGATGTCTCTTCCTGATGCTCAATATTAACTTCTTTTTCGTTTCCATTCTTTTCAACACCTCATCATGCTCAGTCCATGATATCCACACCATCCTTCTGTAGAACCACATTTCAGTTGCTTCAAGTTTTTCCTTCATCTTTGATGATATTATCCAGGATTCACTGCCATATTGAAGAAATGACATCACATAGAAATCTAGTACTCACTTCTTTGTTTCTAGTGAAAATTTCCTGTCTCTTAATACATTACTCAGCTTCTGGAACGCGTCTTTTTTCATGCCAATTCGCCTTCGGATCTCTGTATCGTACTTTCTGTCTTCTGTTAGAAGAATTCTCAGATATTTAAATTTTGTATCTGCTTGATTTTAGTATCTCCCAACTGTATTTGGGATTTGGGGCTGCACTTTTTGCTGATAGCCATGCATTTTTGTTTTTTGGCAATTTCTTCAGCTATGTTCTGTAGGTGGTCTTGTAGTTTGCTTTCCGTGTCTGCAATCAGCACTGTATCATCTGCGTATCTTATGTTGTTCAAATTGTGCCCTCCGATTACAAACCCTGGCATTACATCTAGGGTCCTCAAAATAGTCTCGCTATACAAGTTGAACAAATCCGGTGAAAAGACGCATTCTTGTCTTACGTCTCTTTCTACCTTTGTACATCTGCTGAATTCGTTAGCTCTCCGCATGCAGGCAATTTGCAGCCAGTAGAGATTTTTAATTATTCTAATATCGTCTCCAAATATGCACACACATGAATCTATTGCATACTTCAAGTTTCGCGGTGGTTACGTTCCTTTGTTAGAAGACTTGTTAAAAGTGTTAAAGTAGAAAGTTTAGTCTGTGAATTAGTTGATCAGTCAATGCATATCTCAAAGCAAGATAAATGAATATTGAATTTTAATACGTCTGTTAATGCTCTATTGCTTGATAATAATCGCTATAACTTATAACACCTTCTTTAAATAGGACAAGAACTATTTTATCTTTTATCAGGCTTATTGACAGAAATTAAAAAATTCAACGTAATTTTAATTTGTTTCTCTAATTCTCCATATATATATATATATATATATATACATATATATATTTGTCATCCGCAGACAGATCTGTTTCGCTGTATCACAGCTCATCAATACGGTTAGACACCGATTGCTACATAACCCAGGCTCGAAACCCAACCGAATTGGTGTCAGTCGGCGACTCCACGCCTGGGCTACGGGGCGTTCGGTGGAAGAAGCCAGTCATTTTTAGCGCATATCATATTACGCGCCCAATAGCTAGAGTGCTCAAATTCATTTTTACTGAATGAGCGATGCGTACACGCTAGAGTGGCTACTGTTTTTCAAAGTCTACCTTTCTTCTAGAGTGCTCAATCAGGGTGTGAGAGCGTAATTATATATATAGTGCACATTGCGACATGGAAATTTCTATGTTTAATCAGGCAACTATGTAGGATGTTGGTTGTGAAACCTACTTTTAACCTAATTTTATTTTATTTTTTTATTTTTATTTTCGTTGCTTCTCCCCATAACATATTAACTTTGATGTCTTAGGACAGGGGTGATTTTAAACTTTATTTTGATGCCTCATAAAAGATAAAATAGTTCTTGTCCTAATACTTTTGCACAGTATTGTCTATGCATTTCGATACGCTGTTTTGTTTCTTTTGACACTGCATCATTTAAGGAATATAAATTTTACCAAACTTCCACAAAGAAATAGCTAGACTGTAAGTATTGAAACCTTTTTTTTATATATGAGCAGGAGAAACAGACGACATAAAATTTTGTTTATTCCATCTCAGAATTATTCACGAATGTTTAATATTTCAGACATACGCACTTCTATTTGCCACTTTTTTCTTCGCTGTTGCCAAATCGTTCTGCTCCAAAGATCACGATTATTTTCTTTATGGCTTCGAGTCATTTATCAACGGAGCCTTTCAAAATCATTGTGAGCATCTCACTGACGTCCGAATCAAAAGTTTGCCAAGAGTTTGTATCAGCGGCTGCAGGCTATTTGCTCTTTTTTCCGAAAATTACTTGATGTTTTGTTGCTGGACATATTGACTCCTATTTGGAAGGACTGGTATTAATATTATTCAGTATTATTATATTATTTTATTATATTTTTGATTATGTATTAATTTCTAGCTTTTCAGTATGCGTCTGTCGGTAACAGAGTTCATTTATTAAATTCTACCGATGCCTTAAATGTTATTCACCTTAATCTTTTCAATGGAAAATTTACAAAGAACACTTTAAATAGAAATGTTACAAATATATGTCATCGGAAATGATAAAAAAGTAAATAATCCATAAAATTATCAGAAATCGATTTACTTGAATTTTCATTGCGCATCTGTTAGAGAAATATCAATTATTATTCAATAAATTATCTATAACATTCGAGATAACTTGTGAATTTTACTTTCAGGAATTGATTAGCTCTACGTTTTACAATATTTAAAGCGGTTGCATATCAGAAATAATGTACAATCGACTGAATGCCAAAATTGGATCAAAATCAATTTATGTCTTTATCGATACATATCTTATACCTCATGTAAAAAAAAGCGAGAGATACGTATTTAATGATAAATATACAAATCAATATTCGATCGTTTTGTTGTCTGTTTATATCATTTTTTACTGATATCTTCCCAAACGTAATCTGCCCGCGTGCTTATATATATGATATAAATCTTATATCATCAAACAGTTAACTAAAACACACAAAGTAAAATTGCACATTTTCTCTATGAACATTTTCTTTTTCTTTTTACAATGTTATTTTCTCAATAAAAATTTTACCTTAATGCACAGACGAAATACTTTATCCTTCTACATTTCAAAATCAAACCTACAACCTTCTGGTACTTTAACTTGTGGAGACTTCTGTTTTGTTTGACATAAACCCAATTTGACAAACGTAGCCGTGGCTCCTACATTATATATATATATATATATATATATATATTGTAAAACGTACCAATAAAACAGTACCACTAATCACGACCGAAATCAGAAAAACCTACTGATAACTAATCAGTAAAATAAGTCGTCAAACCCAAAAGGTACTACCAAATGGGTAAATGGGAATAAAAAAAAAGAAACAAACAAAGTATAAGCCGCTCAATACGAAAGTACGAAAGTAGAGCAAATATACAAACTAAATCTAAAAGTGAGCCAAAAGTCGACGGCGGTTTCATTCGTCGGATCGTCCTGACGATCCGGCAAGTGAAACCGCGGTCGACTTTTGGCTCACTTTTAGATTTAGTTTATATATATATATATATATATATATATATATATATATATATATATATATATATATATATAAACAAATGAGTTCGAAAGAAAAAAACAACGCCAAGAAACGACATATATTTGATCCAGGAATGTGTGAATGTGCAGTGTTCTTTCAGGACGTAGGCGATCATAGACTTCCACTTGGCTCTTTTTCTTGTCGCGCTGCTTTTCCTTGTCTCTCCTTCCCTCTATCCGATACGTGAGTATTAAATTCTTTAGGCTCTTCATCCTCATTACGTGTCCCACAAACCTCATTAGTCTCTTCCTGATGTTAACTATGGCTTTTCTTCTCGATTGCAACATTTTCAACACCTCATCTTTGCAAACGTACTCCATCCATGGTATCCTCAGTATCCTTCTGTAAAACCACATTTCTGCTG
Organism: Ascarosepion bandense; assembly: GCA_037127315.1. Lineage (NCBI taxonomy): Eukaryota > Metazoa > Mollusca > Cephalopoda > Sepiida > Sepiidae > Ascarosepion > Ascarosepion bandense. The sequence continues at coordinate 1,819,367 of JBBBDQ010001762.1, read as the reverse complement.
CATCAAGCATCTCCTTCATCTTCGATGAGATCGTCAAACATTGACTTCCATACAGAAGAACAGTTTTCACATAGCAATACGGCACTCTTTTTGTTTCTAATAAAATTTTCCTGTCTCCCAATACGCTGGTTAGCATCGGAAATGCGTCTTTGGCCATGCCAATGCGTTTTTAGATATCCATGTCGCACTTTCTATTCTCTGTCAAACCACTTCCTAGATCTTTGATATTTTTTTACTTGTTTTAGTTTAGTTTTTATGAGATTTAGTTGTCATATTGGGACCCTCTTTTTGTTGATGACCATGCATTCAGTTTAATTGAAGTTTATGCTCAGACTTTTCTTTTCACTTTCTTTTTGTCCTACTTTAGAAGGTCCTGCATTTTCCTTTCCGTGTCTGCTATCAGCGCCTGTCACCCGCGTATCTTATATTGATGAGATTGTGGAAGCTAATGACGAAGCCCGGCAAGGTTTTTATTTCTCTAATTTTTCTTTTTGATATTTCAAGATATTTTTGTGTAATTCTGCTAAATATATATTTTCAAATGAAATGCCAATATTACTTTTATATTTTACGTACTTCAAACATTAATTCATCCATCGTACCGTGTATATATGACACTTATTGACAGGCAGCATAGTAAGTTGCATATTTTTAAGAATCTAATGGGAAATTATACCAAAGCTGTTTAGAATATAATGGCTTCTTTACTCTAAACATTGCCAACTGGTTTTGATTGCATCCGAATAAATACATCTGCTTTTATTCGCATGGAAATGGTTTCTCCTTAATTCCAGACTAGGTTAATCAAGAGAATCAGATTTATGAATTGATCCTGAATTGATTAACTGCTGTCTATCTCTATATATCTTTTTACACATATATACAGTACTGTGCAAATATATGAGGACAAGAACTATTTTATATTTTATGAAGCATAGTGATAGAAAGTAAACAATTTATTTGAAGTAGTTTTATTTGATTTACTCAACAAATGTTTGAACAAGAATAAATACTTGTTACAAAATGAATTTAATATTTAGTATAATATCCTTTTGCTTTGATCACAGCCTTCATTCTTCATCACAAACTTCTTCAATGTATTTAATGATATCTCCCGCCAAGAAGCTTGTATTTGTTCCCAAAGTGTGTATTACAAAGTAATATTAGATTTATCAATTTTTTTATCCAAAATATCTCACAGATGTTCAATAAATTAGTTTCAAAATAACTGGTGTAATAGAAAATAGGAAAAATTATATATAATTTCTTTTTAATACATTTCTTTTACACCTAGTTTTAAATAATCAATATTTATTAGCAATTTACTTGTTTTTCACCCTGTATTTGAATTTCAGTCAGGTTTTGAGGAAAATCATCTCTGTCCTAATACTTTTGAAAACTACCAGTAGTGCGCAAAAGTGTTAGGACAGGGGTTATTTTAAACTTTATTTTGATGCCTCATAAAATATAAAATAGTTATTGTCCTAATACTGTTGCAGAGTATTGTATATATATATATATATTGAATAGTATAGAAATTCTATGTCTATTACACTTCACCATCACTTTTATGAATTATAAATTATCTTCTATAAATGTCTGCAAGCAGATGCAAAACTTTTATATAATAATTAACTGCCTCAGAATGACAAAATTTTAATATATCATTTAAGTGCCATACTTAATACATGTTTGGGCCATAATGTCCCATAAAACATACATGAGGCACTAAGCAGAAGATTTTCCCGAACTAGGTTGCCATTACTTTTTGTGGTAGACTTATTGCTAACCAGTGATATAGAACCTAATATATCCTGCTATTTAACACATAGCTCGAGGAAGAAGTGATGTATTAATACCTTTCCAAAGGGTATTAGTGGGTAGGTTAATGCAAAGAATGCAGTTGAAATTCGAACTTGGCTCTCCGATTACCTCTTTTCGAGCCGCTATCTACTGCACCACAACGCATATGCCACTATACTATTCTACAATAATGAAATGCCCTAGAATTAGAAAATTAACAAAACAGTAATATATAGACATTTTTAAGCCTGTAAATATCACGGACTTGTAAAATCAGTAAGCTAAATACCAATACTAATGTTTCTCACTGGCTATCATTCAACATAAGTCTAATGATATTTATGAAATCAATTTTTCTATTTGCGATGATTATTCTCGATGCTGGGTAGAATTAATATTCACATAGTATCTATGGTTTTTAATTAAATTTGATATAAAAGTAGGCCTAATTAAACACACACACACACACACATATATATATATATATATATATATATATAGTAAAATTTTTATCATAAGTTTATTTTCGAATTCCAGTTGAATTTATTGCATTCACTTACGCTCAAATACCCGTGGGAAAGTTATTAATCCGTCTCTTCCCTCCAGTCATTGGTTAAATAGGAGGACAGAATGGGTTCTTTAGCGTTGGCTGGCAATCAGTCTATCGCAGAAAGCAATGGGAACTTACTGCAGGATAATCTTCTGCCCAGTCAGTTATGTCTCGAAAGAGACATGATCGCCCAAAGCGTGTATCACGTATGACACCTAACTGACTGACTGAATATAATAGTTGGAAACAATTAAAACTTCTACTGGACATAAAATAGGGGGTCAGTTTTCTATTGTTCTAAAGTAATAAACTGACCCCCTAATAACCACTACTTAATAATATAATAAATCTTTTTCCCCTCTAGCTGTGAGTAAAATAACAGGACAGATTGGGTTCTATAGCTTTGGCCGGCAACCAATCTACCGCAGAGAGTAATGGCAACACACTGCGGGATAATCTTTTTCCAAGTATGTCATGTCACTTTCGAGACATGATCGCCTGAGCGTGTATCATGTATGGCACCTAACTGACTGACTGATAAAAAAACATAGTTTACTGGTTTTTCAGTTCTCTACACCCCTTACCGTTACAATCAAATTCATCCTACCCATCATTACCTGGGGTTCTATTGATTTATTGAGACAACCCATTGAAAATTATACCCTTATTTGTCTGGACATGATAACAATTGTGTTGATTTTAAGTTTCTATATATAATGATTTCTAACAATAACCTATTAACAAAACACCATGCCTTTTGTTTCGCAGTAAACCCAGATTTTTCAGTGTCAGTGATTAAACAATTTAGTGTATACATATATGTATAATTGACGTGTTTGAAAAGTTATCACGTGTACTCGTGAAACGGTTAAAGTATTGTCTTAAAGTTATTCTTCAATTAAAGTAGCGAAAAGTGACAAAGTAAGGAAAGTTATTAATAAATACAATGCATATCAAACATTTCTATATGACTTAGTGAGTGATCTCCCCGTAAACCGAAACAAATTAATATTATGGCAGAATAAAAAAAAATTATGCTGGGAGGATGATTATAGATTAAGGGATCTAGTTATATCATATTATAAAAATTAACTTTACTTTGACAATAATGACAGATGGAGGTTACTTCGCTGAGTTTGTTTAGCAGGTTTAATTTGGAAATTAAATAAATTTGAAATATTTCATGTAAACATAGAGAAGTTGGCTCATGTAAAGATTTACAAGTTCTTTTTATTTTCAATATTTTCGTTTTTACGGTAAGGGTTTTATTGACTTCCTTTATTTGTCAAGTATAAATTGCTATGCTATTGCAGAAAGTCGTATTATTGAAAGATGAGATGTGAAAAACGTCTTGGTACAAAAATAGAGCATACAAAATGAGCATAGATAAACTACAGATTCAGTTAGACATTATATCGTATTTTTCTATATTTCTCATATTAGGTAGTATTTACACTATTTATGTTAAACATAAAAAGTACTTTTGAAAACATCAACAATAACAATATGAATGCTGTTAAAAATTGTGATGAATATTAGGATTTAAGTTCCAGAAATCCAGTTGGTCATGACCTTAAAGACACATGGCCCAGTGGATATAGACGTTCGTCGGTTAGTTCCATTGGTTCAGCTAAACATTTATGAGTTCAATACAAGGCTACAGCAGGAGTAAACAAGTAACTTAGAAAGTAGGGTTAGAGGGAAATAACTCATGACTACCAAAAAGAGGCTTCGCACAACGAATGAGAATGATATACCTCAGTAAATGTAACAGAGTGTTCGGTTTGAAATTTTTGCACCTAAAGAAGGGGCGTAGAACTGCCTAAACCTCGTACAAATGGCAACTAAGATAAGTAAAATATTCTGACAATTGTAAATAGTGTTGTTATATCGGTATAAAATTATATTACTATGTTTTTTAACTCTATAGTAGAATTAGAAATTACACTAAAAAATTATATCGGTTGGACCAAGATCCTTTTATAACACGCGATTATTTGCACCTCTCACCTTTCAATAATAAAACTTAAGGTTAACGGATACATCACTCACTACGTCATCTACATATGGTGGATGTGCATTGTATTTTCTAAAAACTTTCCTTTTTTTGTCACTTTTTCACTACTTTAAGTGATAAATGACTTAAAGAAAATTCTGTAACCGTTTGACGAGTACACGCGATAAATTTACATACATGCTGAATACATATGTATACACATTCAATTATTTATTCATTAGCAATGAAAACCTCTGGATTTTAAAGTAATTTCGGGTCCCTACCCACCTATCCTTACAATCAGATTCCTTCCATCCATCATGACCTGGTTTTGTATTGCTTCATTGAAGCAAACCCTTCGAAAAATACCTCCTTAATTCTTTGGATATGGTAACAACTGTGCTTATTTAAGTTTCAAGTATAATGATTCCTAACAGAAAAAAATCTTTCACTGGCTGACGAGGTGCTAATAAGATACTACCGAAGCACAAGAGCTCTTGTGTTGCAGTAAACTATGTTTCTGTTATAAAATTATAATAAAAATATTAAAATATATAACGGTCTAGTAAGTACCGAGAAGTTTACAAAAAAGTAAATTACTACAAGCAGTGGACCTATAACCCATTAGTTTGTACTACTTGTAATATATATATATTGATTTTCGCCGCTCAGATGTGGCACAAGGCCGAAAGCATGGACACCCAATGAGGGTCTAGCAATACAAACATTACACCACGTAGGGGTATATATATATATATATATATATATATATATATATATATGGACCCCCCCCAGAATTCCCTTCCACATGATTGCTTCCCCGACGGCAACAATCTACAGCAGTTTAAATGTAAGGTCAATAGACACCTCCTAACACACTAACCATATTTCAAACACTCTTCCCATCCATCTACCCAACCCCCAGCCTCGCTATCTTTACCCATCTATCACCCTCCTTCTGACATTTCCTATATCTAACAACTCTTTCTCTTCACCTTCCTCTATGTAACCCCATGCGCAATAGTGGCAGTAGAATGCCTTGCTTGGGGTGAAATGATTAAAAAAGAAAAGATAAATACATAAATAAATAAAATAAAAGTGTATCTAATATTTTTCTATTTCTAAACTTGAATGTAAACTCTGAATTTACAGTCATTCGCCTCAATTTGCAAAGTTTGAAGATATTGATCGAAGTTTTCTCCACTTTGTTGAGTTTCAGTCGCAATTAAATTTTGGCGTGTACATTATTTTTTAACAAATTTCCTCTTTAGAATGTTAAAGACTCTACCTTTGCCTGACAGTATAAATCAGCGGATATGTTATGGATTCACCTACTGGCCAACATCTGCTGGATAATCAAGCATGTGCCTCCTCGTATGAGGACAATTGGTTTTCCCTTTTGCACAGTGCTCGATCGGCATATCATCTTCGTGTTTTGGAGGCTATTTGCCTAAAGATCCAGCAGCCGAGCCTGTGCAGGCAGAAAGAGCATTTCCTTCCCTCCTTAAAATTACTGGAGAGTTTGTGAGTGTAACATTTTTCTCTTTTATTTCACTCTTGTGGATTTATATGTATACCCCCACCTTTACATTTTAATATTCTTTTTCATTAACGTTTACTTTTAAACGAGTTCCATCTTCTCCCAGTATTATGAGTAATCCTTTTGGTTTTGTCCTTTTACTTGACCCTTTATAATTAAGCCAACGGAGCCCTTGATAAGTGTTGGCCGAAAGGTTCCTCGGCTTTGGGTTAATTATGACGTCTATTCTTTTTATATATATATATATATATATATATATATATATATATATATGGTTCCCCCAAAACTGACATCATTTAGTAATTATCTGAATAACTACATGTCTCAGGCAAAACAAATAAAATAAAGGCGTATCTAACATTTTTCTATTTCTAAACTTGAATGTAAGCTTTGAATTTACAGTCATTCGTCGAATTTGCAAAGTTTGAAGATATTGATTTAAGTTTTCTCCACTTTGTTGAGTTTTAGTCGCAATTAAATTTTGGCGTATTCATTATTTTTAAACAAATTTCCTCTATAGAATCTTAAACACTGTACATCTGCCTGACGGTATAAATTAGCGGACATGTAATTTAAAAGAACTTCCAGTTCATCACCTTCAATATGCTTTAGGGTGTTTTAATATATTCGGTTGTAATAATTCGATATTTTTCCTGTTCCGGAGTTCATACTATATAGATCCAGAATTTTAGATTTTAGTAACATATGATCATAGCCGAAGTACATAAAAGATCGTAAACAATGATTAGTTAAAACTATTCTTAACTATTTATATAGCATTTCTGTCATCAAGGTTATGGTTAGTTTAGCCTCCAACTGCATCAGCTCCCATTTATAACTTGGATATCAACACAATAGGCTCTATGTTGAATAAAAAAATAATCAAAATGAAGATTTTATAACAAATTTCACTAGCATGTATGATGTGCACCAACTGTGACATAACACGCTGTAGCATATCCTGCGAAACATTCATCAGTCTCTCGGTGATTCTCTGCTTATGCTCCTTTATGCTTGTAGACCGATGTGGATATAGACATGCCCTTACATATAGCTTTAGAGAAAATATCACAAGGTGTCATGTCATGAAAACGTAGTGGCCATTTCAAAAGCACTATATTATAACAGGCACACCCCCTCCATGTGCTTGGTAGATTCTCATTAAATATAAGTCTACACAGTGAAGGAAACTTGTGCATATATATATATATATATATATATATATATATATATATATATATTCATTTTTAAACAAGTTATTTCGCTACCATGGTTTCTACCACGAGTGGTGTCTTCAGGCGATTTTTAATAACCAAGAAAACAAGGTAGCAAAATAACTCGTTTAAAAATGAGAGATATTCAAACGTTCTACAATATAATTGGAGAGAACACTTTTTAATACAAATGTGTACTGGTCTGACCCTATTAGGACCAAAAACTAAGTATTAAACAATCAATATATATACATATAATCATCCGTATACAGATCTGTTTCGCTTTATCACAGCTTATCAGTACAGTTAGATATGCGATTAATTTTAACCCAGGGTTGAATCCCGACCGAATTGGTGTCAGTTAATATATATATATATATATATATATATATATATATATATATGAAGGAGTGTCGGCATGACTAAACTTCAAAGTTGGTTCAGTTCAGTGACAAACCTCAACACATTTTCAATCAGTCTTTTTTGTAAACGTTAAAATTAATAAGATGTTCCTTGACTCAGTTCACTGTAGATTTTAGCTCACTTCTGGGATCTGCTGATTTGAACTTATTGAATTGATCAGAATTACTATTCAGACAGGCGTAAATATTTTTCTCTTTACGTGAAGCTATCAGGAGACTCAGTGATGTAATTTAGGAATAACGGAGGTCTATCAATAGAACCCTCTGGTATACTTACATGAATTTAAGATCTAGAATAATGGCTAATCAGGACAACTTTCATTTGGCGATTTAAAACAAATGATTGAATCAGTTCAGAAATTTGCGCATAACTGCCTTAACTTTTTAACTTAAAACCGATATTTGTAAAAAAACCGATATTTGTAACCCTGCCAAAGTCTTTCGAGATGCAACAGATTCAATTTCGCTACACTTGATCCAAATAATCATTAATAAATCAGCAGACTTAGAGATGCGAAAGCCATACTGTTTTATCTGAATAAAAACCCTTAAATTCACGTCGACTGGCGAAAAGGGTCCGTAAAAGGAATTTGGTATTTATTTATTTTTGGTTTTCCACCAGAACTTCTGCGTGGAGCCCAGATGCGCAAAGACCAGTTTTGGTCATTTGCTAACTGGAATTCCGAGGGCAAACTTCCGGTCCCTCGCTTGCTCGGTATCACCACAACATACAACGACTTAGAATATTTTTCCTCTACTGGAACTTGAAGATATTGAGATTGATTTGTTTTTAGCAGAGATTTCTTTGATTGGACTTTAAATAAGTTAAAACTTAGCAAGTCGCCAACATTCTTTTTTTTTAATTGGAGTAGACAGACTAAACTATCGCCCGGTTAACACTCCACTCACATCTATTGAACAGGTGAAGAGGCTCATCACTTGTTCCCTGTTTAGGATCTATTTAGCTATCTATAAGTCAACTTGTTCTAATTTATCAAGTAATATATCTATCTATCTATCTATCTATCTATATATATATATATATATATATATATATATATATATATGTTCTTATCTATTCAATTCGGTTTCTCATAGTGAATATCTAGTTAATATCTATCTATATCGGTCCTTATCTATATAGGTCTGTTCTATATCTATCTATCTATCTATCTATCTATCTATCTATGCACGTATCTATATATGTATGTTATTCTAGAGTTGAGTGGTTAATAGGTGAGTATTGACGTTGCATTTAAATTCCTGGAGGTTGTAGGCGTCAGGAAAGCAGAAATATGGGAGCGAGTTCCACAGGTGAGAAGAGCGAAAGAAGAAGCTGCATGAGTAGAATTGTCGTCTGCATTTGACTAACCTAACTGTGAATGGGTGGGACCCAGTTGCCAATCTGGTTGCACGAGTAAACACCTGTTGAGAAGGTACCAGTGACTTATGTTCGTCCGAGTAGAAGCCATGAAAGTATCTATAGAACAGATCAAGGGAGGCCATATTTCGTCGGCGGGGAAATGGCTGTAGTCGCGCTGCCAAGTCAGTACCTATCACATTACTGATTCTCATTTGGAGCCTGTCGAGAACACTGAGATCAACAGCAGGGGTGCCTGCCCATATATGGCATTCAGTACTCCATGCATGGACGAATGGTTGACGTATATATGCAGGATATATTCAGGCGGATAAAAACATCCTGACCCGACACAGTGACTCAACCTTCTTAGCAGTGGATTTAGCTATGGACTCGATGTAGTGGTTCCATTTGAGATCAGAAGAAAGGGTAAGGCCGAAGAAGTGCAGTGTATTGCTCTCAGGCAGAATCGCTTGGTCCATGGGAGGCAGGATAGGTTGCCTGTGATGATTGACAGACAACAACTTGGTCTTAGACGCATTGAAATTGACAAACCACTTCTTGCCCCAATTCACCAGAGTGTAGATCCCGTTCAAGTTCAGCAGCGAGATTATGTTTGTCCGCCACGACGGGTTTCTTACTGATGAGGGAGTAAACTGTGGTGTCATCTGCGTAAATGACCACTTGGTACTTGATCTCATCTGGGAGGTCGTTGATGAAAATAAGGAAGAGCGTCGGGCCCAGGATAGAGCCCTGTGGGACACCAGCATTTGTGCTGTAGGATGAAGAGGCACGCCCATTCAAAACGACCTTCATTTTGCGGTTATTTAAAAAAGACTGGAAATCACGCAAGCGTCCGGTAATGCCGTAACTCAGTAATTTGCATAGAAGGCCAGAGTGCCAAACCCTGTCAAAAACCTTGAAGAGGTCCAGAGCAACAGTACGAGCCTCGCCTGACTCATCAAGGGTCTGGAGCATGTACTCCGTAACGGTTGTTAGCATGTCGGCTGTGGACTTGGCAGAGAGGAAGCCATACTGCCTGTCAGAGTAGCGTTTTTGGGCAGTAAGGTGTTGAACTATTTCAGCAGTAATTATGGCCTCGAACACTTTCCCGAAAATTGGTAGAAGACTGATAGGGCGATAGTTGGATGAGGCCGAGGGTTCACTACATTTCTTAAATACAGGAACGACTGAAGAGAACTTCCAACATGTAGGAAAACAGGAAGCAGAAAGGCAGTAGTTATGCATTTTAGAGAGGACAGGGGAAAGTTCAGGAGCTCACCTCTTAAGAACTATCACCGGGATTCCATCGCCACCGCTTGCCTTATGGGGGTCAAGTTTTGAAATTACACGGGATATTACTGTCTGGGTAATATATACGTCGTGCAGTTTGGCCTCACTTCTAATAGGGAAGTCGGGTGTGTGTAATCCAGATGAGTCAAATGTGGAGTTGGATGAGAATCTGCGAGCAAAGCACTCATCTTTGTCCGCAGATGACGTGAGAACCTCAAATTCATTGATTAAAGGAGGTATTGAGGATTTGCTATTGTTCAGCACCCGTTTGCATAACCGCCAATAGTCCTTGGAGCCGAACTTGCGGTCAGCTATGCGCTGTCGCATTCTCTCAGCAAACAACCGTTTGGCCTCATTCAGAGCAGACGTAAATAGGCACCTATTGTGTTCAGATGACTGTATTGTTAAAACAAATATATGAGGAGCTTGATTGATTCAAAAAAGCGGGTGTTTGTCCAAAGTCAACTATAGTGACAGTGCTTCACCTACAATATAGATTAAAAAAATTAGAAAGAGATATGTTTCTGTATAGATTTTTCCATGCCCTCAAAAATTATTATTACTCACTTCTAAGGCTGGAAGGTTTTTGCACAACATAGCAGAGGTTAGATATTTTCTAAAATCAACTGAAGCAATGCATATCTTAAGATTCAAGTAAATGACGAATGTTCAAGATTATTGACCATAAATACACATCAAAGATTGTATAAATTCAATCATTTGCTGGTCAGCATTAAGGTTGCTCCAGCTATTTTTCAGCAAGTCGTGGATATGATGCTGAGTGGACTTACTTTGCAGTTGCACATTTTAACAATATTTTGCTGAAAAGTGAAAACATAAAAGGACATGAGAAAAATGTTTTCGAAGTTTTCAAAAGAATTAAGGACTATGGATTCAAGCTGAGAGACAAAAAGTGGGAATTCTTTATGGACAAAATCAAATATTTGGGTAAAATAACTGATGAGAATGGCAGGAGACCAGAGACAGTGCTATAAAAGACGTGCCTGTTCCTGAAAACATCAGTTTTCTACAAAGTTTCCTGGGACTAGCAAGCTATTACAATGCTTTTGTCCCAGACATGCATTGTTTGTGAGCTCCTTTAAATGAACTTTTGAAGAAAGTCTCTAAATGGGTTTGGACAACGGAGTGCCAGGAAGCATTTAAAAAAATTAAAGAAATACTCGATCCAAAGAAACAGAGCCCTCAAGAACGTGCAGTTTGGCTCACATCTGAACAAGAACAAGCAAAAGATGTGATTGATGCAAAGAAAAAAATAAAATAAAATACTGAAATTCATGAAGTTCATATGTGTGTGTTTGTGTTGCTCCTTTATAAAATTGGAGAGATGGAACAATAAATCAATTTTAATGTAATTTTGCGAGTATTTCGATATATACTCATACATCATTTCAAACATAAATGCCGGGAATAACTTTTGTTTTTTATTTATAATTTACTTATCTTTTTTTTCCATGGATTTCTACACTATATTCCATTTGTTTAAATCTGTTATTATCTTTGAATTTATTTACTTATGATAAACAAACACTGCAAAAGATTCCAATCTCGGTTCAGAAGATGAAAATAAACTTCGAAACATTTAATTTCTTTTTTTCTCAGTTCTTTCCAAATTGTTTTTCAGTCTTTAGTCTAAATGACAGATACTCATATACATTCGAATTTTTTCGAATGACTATGTTTTTTATTCCGCAGGATGAATTACCATTTTGTCGTCGTTATTTGTGAGTAGGACCAATCTCTGTCTCGTTTAATTCTAATGATTGTGGCCAATATTGCGTTAAAAAGATTAACTCTCAACCTGGAAGTCCGCTCGTAGTCAAAGGCTTCACGCTATTAAAGAAAGTAATGTTTGTCCGGAAAAGGCAAGGCACGCACAGACCGACTAGTATTTTCCCATCAATTGATGCGTGATGAATTCGTGATGGAGAGCATGATCACATTTTTCTTCCAAAGAAAGGAATTTGAATGCAAGGAAAACGGCGGAGAATTACCGGTGGACGCAGCTTCTTTTAAGAACGTTTTCCGTTTAGAATTGCATTTTCCCCTGTTACTGATGAGAGAGCGGCGTCATCGGACAACATTACGAGTTAAATGAATACACTTTGGAATCGATATGATCCACATTTCGCCGAAGGATTTGGGTGGAACATCTCCAGCCACAAACAAAAGAAACAGAAAAAAAAATTAATGAAAGAAAGATCACAATCAGGACTGATTTTTTAGTTCAGAGTCCGTTTGAAAATAAAGTTTCTCCGACTCGTTCTGACAGGAATAGATCTGTGACAACAAAATCTAAAGTAGTTGAGTTAAAGAAAGTGAACTGCATAACTTTCTTTAAGTTAGAAAATTAACAAGAATATGACGTGCGTCGTGGTACAATGGATATCTGCTCAGTTGAATTTGTTTTATTTACTTACACGCAAATACCTTTTAGAAAAAGTATTAATGAATTTATTCTCCCACCAGCTATGGGTTAAACAGCGGAAAGGATTATGTCCTATAGCTTTGTTTAGCAACCAGTATATTGTAGAAAGAAATGGCAACCAGCTCTGGAAAGATCATCTGCTTAGTCAGTATGTATCTAAAGAGACATGATCGCCCAAGCGTGTATTTATGGCATTTAACTTACTGAAAATTCTATTAATAGAATCTGTTTCAAAAATTGGTTATCGTTTTTGAACAAAAGATAAGATACGTATCGGTCAGACAGTTAAGTGCCATACGGGATACACGCTTGGGCGATCGTCTTTCGAACGAGATATGACTTACTGTGCAGAAGGTTTTCCCGCAGTAGGTTGTCATTACTTTCTACGATAGAGTGGTTGCCAAGCAAGGCAATAAAATCCAATCTCTCTTGTTATTTCACCTATACCTGCAGTGTCATCGGCTAGCTGTGAACGCAAACTTAAGAACCTAATGTTTCCGTAATCATTTTTTATCAGAGCTCATATAATTCTTAGCACCTGAAGAAGGCCGGAGCATACAACGGCAGAAATGTCGGAAACATGGAAATGAAGATTAGTACAACAGTCCTAACAATGTAAATAATGTAAATACTATTTTTAAACAAATATTCTAAGTTCTTTTTAAAGTATTGTTTTGAAGATCATTATCGAAACACATCTCACACCACTAACGATAAAGTTGTAAACGTCTTCCATATATTTTAAAAAATTTAATTTAGTCAGTTTTTGATGAAACTGAAAATGTTTTCTGATTTCGTATTTTTAAAAAATTCCTTCAAATCGCTTGTCTGATAGTGTTTTAACCGAGTTTGTCTGAAACAGTTACTGTTTAGGAGAATATGCTTAACTGTAAGAGGTACATTGCATACTGGGCGTTTTGGGGTGTCTTCCATTTTAAAGAGATGTGAGTGGGAGATGCGGTGTGACCAATGTGAAATCTTGTATCACTTCTTCCTTTGTTTCTTCTGTAACCTGCAGTTCACTCACCGATGGCGTCTTATATATGGTGGAGATTGTTATGTGTTTGATCGTCCAACGTAATTTATGTCTTTCAGAAAACAACTTGTCATCTTATGTCATTTAAATAACCCTAATCTACTTAATAAAAACTGAAATTATGAAAACACATTGCCACAATATATATATATATATATATATATATATATATATATATATATATATAAAGCATAAGAGACTTAGTTAATTTGGGCCTATATATATATATATATATATATATATATATATAGGCCCAGATTAACTGAGTCTCCTATGCTTTCACTCCCTTGATTTCTCGTTTTCTTTTTTTCTTTCTTTTTCCCCGGCAAAAACTATGAAATTATCCCCTTCTACTTTATACCCCTGAATTTTAATAACATTTTAAAATTCAGTTTTAATCTAATTTTTTTTTTAAATTTTCATTATGCTCCTGTTAAATTAAAATATGGTAACCTAACATTATAAGATTTAACATTTACGAATATCGCATGAACTTAAATTTATATCTGAGAAACACACACACGCGTGTGTTTGTGTGTGTGTGTGTGTGTGTGTGTGTCTGTGTGTGTCTGTGTGTGTGTGTAAATAATATAAAAATTGTCTTGTCATTTAACTGATTTATATCCCCTTTATCCCGACTGCAAATGTCTTAGGTGGATTTTATCCGTACACTCTACTGGGGTTTGTAGAGATTTAATGATACTATATTTGGTATCCGATTTTTATATGGTTGGTGTAATTAATTTTGTATGCGTCTCTTTGGATGGACGCCCGTGTGCGCATTTGCTGTTTTTTCTTTGTAAAAGAAAAGAATTATTAAAAAGGAAGCTTCTATCTGTATTAGAAGTGCTTATACCGAAAAATTCACCTCATTTATTGAATGACCCTCGTACGTACGCACGCACACCCAGGTATATACGCAGACACACGTTTATACGCAGACACACAGAGGCACAGACACACACATTTTACATTTATTCGTTTTCTCATTTGGATTAACGGTGTAAAAATCACAATAACACTTATAATGTTAATTGTAAAAAGTTGGATTTAAAATTAAATTTATTATTGATTGTTGTTTAGATTTATACGTGTATGTTTATAATTTTAATTATGTTTATTTTCTTCGTTTATTCATTTGAAGTTTTTATTATATTTTCTACATTGATATGGTTATCCTAATTAAAACATAGGTGGCCTTGTAAATATTTATTGGTGTACCTATATTTACGCATTATTTCATTTTACTTATTTAAGAATCTATTTTGTTTTTAAAACTTAACATTTCTATTTTTTCTTCAGGCAAAATTTACAGTTATTACTATTAACACTGCGTGGAGTTGCTTTTCTATGATTGTCCGTTTTAGGATGTGTGTTGTGGTGCAGTGGATATCGAATCGAAAGACAAATCAGGGAGCCGAGTTCGAATTCTAGTTGAATTCCTTGTATTCAATTACGCACAAATACCCTTGAGAAAGGTACTAATCCATCTCTTCCCTCCAATTATGGGTTAAAAAATAGGACAGGTTCTGTAGCCTTGGCTGGCAACTAATCTACCGCAGAAAGCAATGGCAATCTACTACGGGATAATCTTATGCCCAGTCAGTCATGTCTCGAAAGAGACATGATCGCCCAACGCGTGTATGGCACTTAACTGACTGACTATTTTATTTTGCTTTAGATAACGTTTTAGTGCTGAGAATTAGTTTTATAATTCCAGATATTCACTGGTTCGTTGGTTAGTTCCTGTGACTTGACACAAAGAATTCAATATCAGATTGCAGCAGGGGTGAACAAGTAATTTACAGTGTTAGAGTAAAATAACTCCTGACTACCAGAAGAGGTTCTACGCAAGAAATGGAGAGGATACATCCCAATGATTGTAATAAAATGTTCGGTTCGAATTTCCTAGAACCTGAAGGAGGCCGTAGTGCAGAACGGCCGAAACGTCGTACAAATAGCAACAAAATTAAGAACAATTGTTCGAATAGTGTAAATAATGTAAAAACATGTAGATAACGTTTTAACTGTAGAAAGTTGAATTTATTAACGTTATTGTTGTTGGTTTTTTTCCGTGTATATTTAAAATGTATATACTGTTTATTTCGTTTGTTTATTTAAAGTTCGTGTTATATTTATTTTGTTTATTTTATTTATATACTCAATTTATTTCGTCATTAGATGATAAAGGAAGCTATTAACATAAAAAGAGTATATATATATATATATATATATATATATATATATATTCAGTAATAAATTGAAACACTCTTAACTACTGGCATAGGTATACATGATATATCAAGCGCTAAAAGTCTTCCTTCTTCTACCAAGCGCCCATAGAATGTAGAACCGCCGACTGATGTCAATTTGGTCGGGTTTCTAAAAAGCAATCGGATGTCTAACTGCACTGATGAGCTGTGATACAGCGAAACATATGTCTCTGCGGATAACTATTTACGCTCTCACATCCTGATTGAGCACTGAGGAAGAATGGTAGTCTTTCAAAAAACAGTAGCTAATCTAGCATCTACGCATCGTTCGTTCAGTAATAAATTTGAACACTCTTAGCTACTAGTGTATGTGTACATAGTATATCGTATGCTTTCTTCTACCATGTCAATTCGGTTGGGTTTCAATCCTGGCTAAACGTAAACGGATGTCTAACCGTATTGATGAGCTGTGATACACAGTTCATATATATATATATATGATGAATTATTTTGGACATTATTTTTACCGATACTCGTATTTTATGTAGATATTCTGTTTTTAATTAAACAGTATTTTATATTTATATCTACCGGCCTGATTATTTCACGATAAATTTTTATTACGAAAATGAGTGCTATCCAGCAGGATTCGAACCTGCGACCCCTATTTACATAGGGGAAGCATACCATTTGATCTGGTATTGTCTTAACCACTCGACCATGAATAGCCTCGTGATCAGACGAGGTTTTTATCATGCTTATATAACACAATTTTCAATCTATCGTAAACAAACCATATCTGCTCTGTAATGTATCGTAATGTCAAACAAATGTAAACATGTTACGGAAATTAACGAAATTTAACGAAACTTGGTTATAAGCAACCGACAATTTGTAATGAATTATTTTGGACATTATTTTTACGGATACTCGTATTTTAAGTAGATATTCTGATTTTAATTAAACAGTATTTTATATTTATATCTACCGGTCAAAATATCGATGTCCAAAATAATTCATTACAAATTGTCGGTTGCTTATAACCAAGTTTCGTTAAATTTCGTTAATTTCCGTAACATGTTTACATATATATATATATATATATATATCATACTATCTATATACTATACAAATATAAATAATCTGAGAAAAGTTGTATCCAGTTTTCATCGATGATTTCAATTCTTATATATTAACTAGATCAATATTGATTTTGTTTGTGGTTATAGTAATGTCTGTGACACTATGTATTATGTTAACGATAAATATTTTTAACTGTGATTGTCGTGCTGAACGGTAAGTTACCAATATTCCTTATCAGGATGGATAGGCGAGAAAGTGATTATTTGCCACAACCAGATGCTCGTACAGATGTAACATACGTAGAGAATAAAACCTTGCTGAACACAATGTCGGCATTGTTGTCATAATTTTGAGGATGCCATTATAGATGAAAAGGAAATGTCTGAAATGGTGTGTGTCAAGATATAATTCTCTTTTTATCTCTTTTGCCAATGAAAGTCAAAATCGGTTAACTATTTCTAGTTCCTTATTTTGTGTGCCATAGAATCGCCGTTTTCTTTATTCAACAGAAACTATTTTTAAAATGAGATTTTTTGTGCATGAGGAACAAGTCTGAAACCTTATGATCGTAGTAATCATGTGTATGAATATGGTGTTCCTTCTTCTAGTGTCTTTGTCGAAACCGCACTGTTCCTGTCCTATCTCTGGCCTGAAGAGAGTGACAAGATAGGATTACAAATAAACAGCAAGAAAACCGAATGCATGGACATGAGTAAAAAGGGCAGCCCAATATGCCAAATACAGGTGGGGGATACTAAAATCAAGCAGGTACAAACATTTAAATACCTGGGAAGTGTTATAATAGAAGACGGAAAGTGCGACACCGAGATCCGAAGGTGAATTGGCATGGCGAAGGAAGCATTCCAGAAGTTGAGTAAAGTATTAAGAAACAGGACAATTTCGCTAAAAACAAAGATGAGAGTACTTGATTGCTATGTAATGTCAGCTCTTCAATATGGCAGTGAATGCTGGACAATATCATCGAAGAAGCATGGAAAACTGGAAGCAACTGAAATGTTGTTCTGCAGAAGGATGCTGTGAATATCATGGATCGAGCAAGTGAGAAATGATGAGGTTGTAGAAATGATGGAAACGAAAGGGAAATTAATACTAAGAATCGGGAAACGATAGCTGAAATTCCGGTGACATGCAACAAGGAAAGAAGACTTGGAGAACCTGATACTAACAGGCTAGATAGAGGGAAAAATAGAGAAGGAAAAGCAACGGATAATATATTTGAAGGACCTAATCAGGTGGATGACGGAACGAGGGTTGCATGGTGTAACAGGAGAAGGCGTGCTCAGAGGCACCAGGGATAGGGAGACGTTGGAAGCTACGATCGTTTACGTGCTGAAGGAACAGCGCACATAGAAGAAGAAGAACCATGTGTATATCTAGAATTTACTATTATATTTACGCGATGGCGTGAGTAGATTTTTTCCACTGATTATTGTTCCATGTCTGGAACGAACCGTTTCTACTTTAGAATAATTTAAAGCTACTGATATTAAATTACTTGAAGTTAATCTTGTAAATAATTGATATTTCTATGTTTCAAGATCGGTTTACAAAACTTATCTAATGTAGGAAACAAAGATGTAGAGGACACGATAAGCCAACCAGAAAGTTACCATAATCCAGAACATAATTCATTGATTCTTTTTCTTTTTATGCTGGGTTGAGCTCTTGTCGATTCACTCCAAACGTGTCTCCACTCCTCGACAGAGCCGCGTCTGTGTTCGTCTTACAAATGATACAAAGCTATTTTTTTTTAATCATATCACCCCCGAGCAAGGCGGTAACGCCACTGACGTGCAGGGGTCTACGTAAAAATCGAGAAATCCGGAAACCGCATCCTAAACAGGGAACAAGGGATGAGCCTCTTCACCTGTTCAATAGTTGTGGGTGGAGTGTGAACCGGGCGATAGTTTAGTCTATCTACTCCAATTGAAAAAAAAATACAAATAAAAAAGACAAGAATGAAATGATTTGGAAAAGAGAAGTCCGGAAACCACATCCTAAATAGGGAAGAAGGGATGAGCCTCTTCACCTGTTCAATAAGATTTGGAAAAGAGAAATCCGGATACCACATACTAAACAGGGAACAAGGGATGAGCCTCTTCACCTGTTCAATAGTTGTGGGTGGAGTGTGAACCGGGCAATAGTTTAATCTAGCTACTCCAATTGAAAAATAAATAAAAATAAAAAAGACAAGATTTGGAAAAGAGAAGTCCGGAAACCACATCCTAAATAGGGAACAAGGGATGAGCCTCTTCACCTGTTCAATAGTTGTTGGTGGAGTGTGAACCGGGCGATAGTTCGGTCTATCTACTCCAATTGAAAAACAAAATAAGAAAAGATTGAAAAGATTTGAAAAAGAGAAAGCCGGAAACTCCTATTATCTAAAAGTAAATACAATTTTGTTGTATATCTACCTGTATACAGGAATAGGCTGTTTCTATTCACTCGCATACGTTGACACAATTGGATGGTTGATGCGAGTGCGCACACTGATCAAAACTCTCTCTTTCTCGTTGCCATCTCTCTGATTACGAGTAGAGAGTGGCCCAGACGGTAGTCCGCCGAAGGGCAGAGTTTGATCTAGGCTGAAAAGACAAGAGTCCGACCCAGCTTTAAGATGGGTCTACGAGATATAGTTGGCTGAGCTTAAAGGTGAGGTCCCGGACTCCCCACTTTAATTGACCTTGTGTTGCATACGCCTTTGTAGAAAGGTGATAAATCCGTAGTGTGATCATCCAAGTTCTCTTTTAATGAACGTTCTGCTTCCGTGCTCAGAAAATTTTAAAATAGTTGCTAAACTTATAAGTTTATTGCGTGAGTAATCATCAAAACGGAGGTTGAGAATAATAGTATATCAACAAGTACAAGACTCGTATGCTGCGTGACGTAGATACCTTGAGATTAAACTGCTTGGCAGTACAATCACTCTAGGTATTTAGCACTTTCACACTAAGGCGAATCCCATAAGCGAATACGGCAGAAGGTCAATTAAAGTGAGGATTCCGAGCCTTTAAGCTCAACCAAATAATATTGCTTTAACCATGCTCAAGGCCAGGTCATGGCTACTAACGATTTTTGCTAGACAAAAATCTACGGGGCACATTTTAGTTCCTGCTGCCCGTACGCAGTGACTAAGATAGACAGAAACGACGGCTAGTCAATATAACTACTATCACTACCTCACCACGAGGGTGGATTCGGTACAAGGTCAATTATAGTAAGAATTTACAGCTTTTAAGCTCAGCGAAAAATATCTCGTCCACCCAGCACAAGGCCGGGTCAGGGCTACTGTCTCCAAATGAGACTATAACTTTCGAGGGAGTCCAATCTGGTGTACATCAACGACTGCGAGTATAATAACTCTACTTATTTACCCCCACCACATCAGCACCACTACTAGGGTGGATGTCCAAGGCGGATGCAACACAAGTTCAATTAAAACTCAGCAAAAAATATGCTGTTGACCCTCCTCATGCTCGTAGGCAGTGAGGAAGTCACAGAGCAACGCCTGCTAGCAAGTATAATTACTCTATAATTATCTGCTTCCCTACATAAACGAAGCGAAACACAATGCCATTTTAAAAGAAGGTCTCCAAGCCTTTAAACTCGGCTAAAAATATCCCGTTGACCCTGCACAAATCCGGGTAATAGATACTGTCGATTTTGACCAGACGAAGCTCTACCCTATGGCGGAGCTCTGTCTATTTCTCCTGTCCGTAAGTGAGACAGAGCGATGGCTACTAGTCAGTAGAATCACTCTAGGTATTTATCACCTCTCCCCTAAGGCAGATGCGACACAAGTCCAATTAAAGTGGTGATTCTGAGCCCTCCCCTTAAACTTAGAGAAAAATATCCCGTAGACTTAGGTCTGTTCACTCCAAACGATTCTCCACTCCTCGGCAGAGCTGCGTCTGTGTCCCTCTGCTCTCAGAAGCGGAGCGTTCACTAGGAGAGAGCTTGGATCACTAGGATCTCTCTAGGGATTTACCACCTTCCTACAACAGCGGATGAAACACAAGGTCAATTAGTGGTGAGTTTGTGCCCTCCCCTTTCAATTCAGCCAAGAATATCTCTTAGACCCGGCATAAAGCTAGGTCGGTCACTTGTCTTTTCACCCTTGACGAAACTCTGCCCTTTGGTGCAGCACAGTCTGGGCCAATCTCGACTCGTAAACAGAGAGATGACAGCGAAAAAGAGAGAAGTTTGATCAGTATGCTCACTCGCCTCAATCCTACAATTGTGTCCACATATATCAAAAAATAGGAAAGCTCCATTACTGTATACAGGTAGGTATACAACAAAATATCTTTGACTTTTAGATAATAATAGTTTAGTGATACAAATCTTACTAATTACCCCATATCTGGGAGAGCATAGGTGGATTCATACATGTCCCACATGTATTCGAACAGACATGAATATAACGAAACCAATGGAAATTAGAACTCGTTTCTACAGTTAAAAATTCTGAGACACACATCAATCCCCTCGCACACCTAATATTAATATTAATATATTAATTAATATTAATGACATAACTATAACCTCATATAAAAATCAATATAGAGTTAATATATAAGAATTCAAATTGTTGATGAAAACGGAATATAACTTTTATCAGCCTATTTATATATATTTTATATAGTAAACACAGTATGTTATATATATATATATATATATATATATATATATAGTCTTCCGAAGAGATATCTTTTTCGCTGTATCACAGCTCATCAGTACAGTTAGACATGCCATGTCTTTTAGCTAGGATTGAAACCTAACCGAACTGACATCAATCGGTGATTCTACCACTGAGCTATGGGCGCTCGATAGTAGAAGTCAGACTTTTAGCGTGAGATATACCTTGTACACATACGCTAGTAGCTAAGAATGTTCTAATTCATTACTGAGTATACTCAGCAATGAATTGGAACAGTTTCAGCTATTGGGCATATATAATGATGATATACACGCAAAAAAGTCTGCCTCCTTCTACCAAGCACCCATAGCTCCGAGGTAGAATCGCCGACTGATGCCAATTCGATCTGGTTTTTAATTCTGTGTTAAAAAGCAGTCGGAGTCTAACCGTACTGATGAGCTGTAATACAGCGAAACATATCAGTCTGCGGTTGACTATATATATATATATATATATATATATTTAACGTAGAATACTTGGTATATAAATCCGGTAAATTCCGATAGCGAAGAAATCAAAAGAACTCAATGTTAAATGTATTTATTTAATTTAACAGATTAATATAATTGAGAAAAAAATTGAGGTAGTCTACAATTTCATGGGTAATACGTATTTCACAGCTTAAAGAAAGTTACACCAACTGTAATTTTTTGGGTCTGATGAGCAGCTTTCTTTAAGCTGTGAAATACGTATTACCCATGAAATTGTAGACTACCTCAATTTTTTTCTAAAAATATATATAACCTTCTCTCCACTATTCTCTTACCTAATTTCCCTTTTCAAGGTATACACTATTCTCACATATCATTCGATACCTTCTTTATCGCCATTTAACTCCAACTTTTACTGTATTTACCCACTCCTTACTTTCCTTTAATTTCTTCTTAGACTTTTCTTCCATTCTTTGCTTCCATTCTTTGTCTCTATTCTTTGTTTCATTTCTTTGTCTCCATTCTTTTCGATCTTCTTGTTTTCATTATTTTCTATTCCATCAAACTTCCTTTCCTTTGCTTATTGAACTCATTTTTCTCTAAGTTGAATTTGATTAAAACACAAAAATAAATTTTATATGCCCAAAACAGGATATTACTTTAGATGATGAAGAATCAAAGAAAGATAATATGCAAGAATATGCCAAGGCTAAAAATGACAAGGAGTTCTATATTTTAAATCGTAGAAATTCTTTATATCCAAGCCATAAAGAATAATGGTTTAGCGATACAAGTCTTATTAATTAACCTATATCTGGAGGTTAAAAGTGGATTCATACATTCCCTAGTGATATTTGGGCGTGAATGTAACGAATCCAGGGGGGATTTCAACTCGGCTTTCCGATTAACAAGACCGAGACATTATATATTGCGCCACACACATCCAAGCTTACATCCCCTGGAGCTGACCGGGTAAAAATAGTTTAACTTCAGTGATCATTCGGGAATCTATGTTTCGAAGGGATGTTGCCGTTAGCTTAAAATGCTCAAAACAAAAAAGGCTTACGGCCATATCATGTTGAATACACCTGTTCTCGCTCGATCACCGAAGTTAAGCAACGTTGAGCTTGGTCAGTACTTAGATGGATGACCGCTTGAGAATACCAGGTGCTGTAAGCTTTTATTGACGAATGTGCGTGTTTATGGCCATATCATGTTGAATACATCGGTTCTCGCTCGATCACCGAAGTTAAGCAACGTTGAGCTTGGTCAGTACTTAGATGGATGACCGCTTGGGAATACCAGGTGCTGTAAGCTTTTATTGACGGATGTGCGTGTTTACGGCCATATCATGTTGAATACATCGGTTCTCGCTCGATCACCGAAGTTAAGCAACGTTGAGCTTGGTCAGTACTTAGATGGATGACCGCTTGGGAATACCAGATGCTGTAAGCTTTTATTGACGAATGTGCGTGCTTACGGCCATATCACGTTGGTTACACCGGTTCCTCGCTCGATCGCCGAAGTTAAGCAACGTTGAGCCTGGTCAGTACTTAGATGGATGACCGCTTGGGAATACCAGGGCTGTAAGCTTTTATTACGAATGTGCTTACGGCCATATCATGTTGAATACATCGGTTCTCGCTCGATCACCGAAGTTAAGCAACGTTGAGCTTGGTCAGTACTTAGATGGATGACCGCTTGGGAATACCAGGTGCCGTGTTTATTGACGAATGTGTGAAGTATACCATATCATGTTGAATACATCGGTTCTCGCTCGATCACCGAAGTTACAATGCTGAGCTTGGTCAGTACTTTAGATGGATGACCGCTTGGGAATACCAGGTGCTGTGTTTATTGACGAATGTGCGTGTTTACGGCCTTACGTTGAATACATCGGTTCTCGCCTGATCACCGAAGTTAAGCAACGTTGAGCTTACCGCAATGATGGATGACTGCCTGGGAACAACAGGTGCTGTAAGCTTTATTGATGAATGTGCGTGTTTACACATATCATGTTGAATGTATACCGGTTCTCGCTCGATCAATGAAGTGAAGTAACGTTGAGCCTGGTCAGTACTTAGATGGATGACCGCTTGGGAATACCAGGTGCTGTAAGCTTTGGTTGACGAATGTGCGCAGCTTACGGCCATATCATGTTGAATACATCGGTTCTCGCTCGATCACCGAAGTTGTCAACGTTGAGCCTGGTCAGTACTTAGATGGATGACCGCTTGGGAATACCAGGTGCTGCAAGCTTTATTGACGAATGTGTTTACGGCCATATCATGTTGAATACATCGGTTCTCGCTCGATCACCGAAGCATAACGTTGAGCCTGGTCAGTACTTAGATGGATGACCGCTTGGGAATACCAGGTGCTGTAAGCTTTTATTGACGAATGTGCGTGCTTACGGCCATATCATGTTGAATGATAATCGGTTCTCGCTCGATCACCGAAGTTACAACGTTGAGCCTGGTCAGTACTTTAGATGGATGACCGCTTGGGAATACCAGGTGCTGTAAGCTTTTATTGACGAATGTGCGTGTTTACGGCCATATCATGTTGAATACATCGGTTCTCGCTCGATCACCGAAGTTAAGCAACGTTGAGCCTGGTCAGTACTGATGGATGACCGCTTGGGAATACCAGGTGCTGTAAGCTTTTATTGGCCTTCCATCGTGCGTGCTACGGGCCATATCATGTTGAATACACCGGTTCTCGCTCGATCACCGAAGTTGCTAACGTTGAGCTTGGTCAGTACTTAGATGGATGACCGCTTGGGAATACCAGGTGCTGTAAGCTTTATTGGACGGATGCGCTACGGCCATATCACGCTGGTTACACCGGTTCCCGCTCGATCGCCGAAGTTAAGCAACGTTGAGCCTGGTCAGTACTTAGAGGGGTGACCGTTTCGGCATACCAGGTGCTGTAAGCGTAGAGTGAAGTATGTGTGTTGTGGTGCAGTGGATATCGGCTCGGAAAGAGAAATCGGTAAGCCTAGTTCGAATTTCAATTGAATAACCTGCATTCACTTAAGCACTGGTACCCTTGGGAAAGGTATTAATCCGCCCTTTCACTCCAGCTATGAGTTAAATAACAGGGTAGGACTTGGGGACACTATTCTTAAAAACAAATCCCAATGAATCTTGATACTCGAAAAGAAAAACGTATTACTAGACACAAAACTTATATAAAAAAACCAGCAATAAATTGTTGAAAGAAAAAGATATAACCAGCAATAAATAAATAAAATTTAGTTGGCAATAATGACCCACCCAGGTTGATATGCCATAAAAACAAAACAAAATAAACAATCAACCAACAACAAAATGAAAATTGAGTAGGACAAGGTTTCTTTTTCAATGTATGCAGTGAAAAGGGAATTTGACATTTCACACTTTGACATCAATACGGTGTCATGTACATATCTTCTTTTGAAGCGATAGCTAGTTTTTGAAACATATTCTCAGGTTGAGATAGTCATCAGTTAAGTACCATACGTGATACACGCTTCGGCGATCATGTCTCGAATGAAACATGATTGAATGGGCAAAAGATTTTCTCGCAGTACGTTGCCATTAATTTGTACCATAGAATGGTTACCAACTAGAGCAAAATAATCCAATCTGTCTTGCTGTTTAACTTATAGCTGGAAAGAGAATAGACGGATTAATACCTTACCAAAGCGTAAGTAAATGATGAAAATTAAACTGGAATTCGAACTTGGCTCTCCGATTTCTCTTTTCGAGACAATATCTACTGCACCACAAACGCACATCCGCATCGATATTAGCAATTGATTATCAGCCAGATATGGGGCATATATGATACAGGCAGGGGTGAGCATGTCTCTATAGATCTATGGCTAACTAGGCGAAATATTATATGGTGTATGATTCTGTTTCTTTCTGCGGTAGACTAATTGCCAAACAAAACAATATAACCTAATCTGTCCTGCTATGAAATCCAAATATTAGAAGAAGAGATGAAGTCATATCTTTTACAGGGGTATTGTCGCACAGAAGACTGCAACGATCCCGAAAGAAATTGAAACTGTGCTTCCGATTTCTCGTTCCAAGCTGATATTCATTTCCTCCCACTGCAAAATCAATATTTCATGTCTAGAAGAAAAAAACTTTTATTTTCTACTAGCAGAATAGCCCGGCGTTGCTCGGTGTAATGAAAGCTTTAGAACTAATCCTTGGTCCTGGAGCTCAGACTCAGCCTAAAGAATATTTGTGTGAAGTTTGGTGAGAATCGGATAAAAATTGTGGATTTGTATAAAGGACATACAGACAGATAAACAGACACACACACAAACATCTTGCCTTATATATATATATATATATATATATATATATATATATATATATATATATTATCGATTTTCCGCATTATTATAAGAACTGCAACCTTGAAATTTCTGAATATCGTTTCTTATATCTTTGTCTATGAGTGTATCAAATTTGATTAAAATAAGACCATTCCTTCTATAACCCGATTTTTTTGATTATCGATATTTATCGGGGGTACCTCGACACAAAACCTAGCTAAGAACACTTGCAGACGCTTATAGTGCAACTGTGTAAATTTTCAAGAAAATCGGTTCAGCCGTTTCGGAATCTATAGGTAATGTACACACACACACACACACACACACACATACACACACAGAGAAACACACACAGACAAAGTTCCATTTATAAATAAGTTTAGATTAGGACCTTGAATAAGAGTTTACAGATTTTTTCAAAATAAATCTTTTTTTTTATTTAAAAAAAAATGAGTACGAAATTATTGTATATTGCTAGCCATTTTTTTATCAATCTTTCTTGGAGCATTTGAATTTCAAATTGGAAAAAATATTTTTTCTTTTGAGGCTAACGACGAGTCGCTCTAACTTTTAGAAATTTCCTAAGTGAAAAAGTGCTGCCTAGTCCGGCCATGTTCCAGCGATCGGAACAAGTCGTAATCGGACTAGGCAATGTCTGGTCAATACGGCAGGTGAGGTAGGACTTCTCATTTAAGAATTTCCAACTAGGTTTTTACCCGTTTTGTAAAAAGTATCCCAGCGTTGTCAGTTTCAAAAACACTTTGCCGTGTCTCTGATCGTATAGCTGATGTTTTTTTATTTAATGTTCGGCTCAAACGCATCAATTTTAGTCGATGGCGATATCCCGTGATGGCTTTGGTTGGTTTATCTCTAATTCTTTATCTTCAAAGTTATTCGGTGCTCCTGAATGTTTTACATTCAACATCAAAATAATTATTTTTGAAACTATCGCCCGGTTCACACTCCACCCACGTCTATTGAACAGATGAAAAGGCTCATCCCTTGTTCCTTGTTTAGGATGTGGTTTCTGGCTTTCTCTTTTCCAATCTTTTCTTTCCTACGTATCCCCCTGCGCTTCAGTGCCGTTACCGCCTTGCTCGGGGTGATATGATTAAAAAAAAAAATGTCTAAACCAATCTCTGCATGTTGTTTTTTGACAGAGTAGATTCGACCATCAAAGATAAAGGAAAAACTTGAAGCATCTGAAATGTGGTTCTATAGAAGGATGCTGTGAATATCATGGATCGAGCAAGTGAGTAATGATGAGGTCTTGGAAAGGATGGAAACAAAAAGGAAATTAATACTGAGCATCGGGAAGAGACAGCAAAAGTTCCTGGCACACGCAATGACGAAGGAGGGCTTGTCGAATCTGATACTAACAGGCCAGATAGAGGGAAAAAGAGACAGGAGAAAGCAACAGATAACATATTTGAAGGACCTAATCAGATGGATGAAGGAACGAGGATTGCATAGTGTAACAGGAGAAGGCGTGCTCAGAGCCCACCAAGCATAGATATACGTGGAAGGTCATGATCGCCTACGTTCTGAAGGGAAAAGGCACATAGAAGAAGAAGGGTCGCCGTAAATCTCAGCAAGAAGTTCGTGTGCTTCTGCTGGAGATTTCCTTTGAATAAAGTAGTCCAGTAAAATCTTCTGCCTACTTAGCCATAGATCTATAGAGACACTAGCAGTATAGCCCAGCGTTGCTCGGGTGTAATGAAAGCTTTAAAAATAATCCATGGTCCTGGAGCTCAGACACTTTGGACGTTGGCATGAAAAACTAAAATGTAATAGTTGTTTCCAGTTAAATCAAAACCGTAGACTGAAAGAAAAAGGAATGGATGTAAGTCAAATTTTGATTTCCTGCTATCAATATCAAATAAGTATTTTTCGTCGTAAACTGAATTTTGAAGGCTAAATAAGTCCTCTGTGTAAATGGTATCATGGCTGAGACTAAGAACTATAATTATACCTATTTAAAGCTAAGCCCGAAGCAAAAACTAAAATAAAAGGGATGGAAAAATACAGACATACAGGCAGATAAACAGACACATACACAAACATCTTACCTTTTATATATATGTATATCATCGATTTTCTGCACTATTGTAAGAACTACAACCTTGAAACTTCTGGATATCGTTGCTTATGTCTCTGTCTATGAGTGTATCAAATTTGATTAAAATCAGTCCACTCCTTCTATCACCCAATTTTTTCGATTATCGATTTTCGATTTTTATCGGGCGTACCTCGATAGAAAACCTAGCTGAGAACACTCGCAGACGATTATAGTACAATTGTGTAAATTTTCAAGAAAATCGGTTCAGCCGTTTCGGAGTCTCTAGGTAACGGATACACACACAGAGACACACACACCCACACAGACAAAGTTCCATTTATAAATAAGTTTAGAGAGATGCTTACCCAAGTGTGTATCATATATGCCCCATATCTGGCTGATAATCAACTAATAATATCGAAGGGGATGCGCGTTTGTAGTGTAGTGGATATTGGCTCGAAAAGAGAAATCGGAGAACCAAGTTCGAATTCCAGTTTAATTGCTAGCATTTATTTCCGTTTGGTAAGGTATTAATCAGTCCCTTCTCTTTCCACCTATAGGTAAATCTCAACAAGAAGTCCTTGTGCTTCTGCTGCAGATTTCCTTTGAATAAATTAGTCCAGTAAAATTCACGCAAATACAATTTCTTTGGCACGAAATTTGAGATGTTTAAAACTATGAAAAGTTGCTTACAATTCGGCGAAATGATATGTACTGAATTTCAAGCTTGCTTACAGTACTTTCCTATAGATTCGTTAATATCTGAAACAACACGCACACAGTCCTGCAAACGCCATCTGTTGGAAAACTGTTATGGTGAAACTTCCTCAGATAATGGTCTCTCCCACCTATATTAGAAAGAGTTAACAGGAAGTTAACTCGAGAAGTTCTTGGAAAGTTCATAGGAGTTCTTAGATATTCTGTAGAGTTTTTCAGAGCTTTATTGGAGTTCAGTAGAACTACTAGGCAGTTGATATTAGTCGGCAGTTAAACGAATACTAAGGAGTCAGTTTTAAGTGGAAGATTACTCAGTTCCGATTATCAACCGGCATAGCAAGATTATAACTTTCAGTACGAAAACTACTCCACAAAAAAAAAAAAAAAAAAAACAGTGAGAACTTATTCCATGTCTTAATATAACACCATATAATTTTGTCATAAATAATGATAATTCTACACAAATTCCTGGAATTTATTGTATATTTGTTAGAAAATAAAGAATATTGGTTTCCATTTGCTTTATTGTTGTGGACTAGTTTTCGTACTGAAAGTTATAATCGTGTTATGTTGGTTGCTAATCGAATTAAGGCACCCAAAATATTAGGAATTTCGTAATCTTCCACTGTAAACTGACTCCTTAGTATTAGACTAACTGCCGGCTACCATCAACTACCTTAGTCCAACTATGTCAAAACTGGAACTAAATAATAGTTCTACTGAACACCAATAAAACTCTAAAGAACACTCTATAATTTCTAAGACCTCCTAAGAACTCCTCGAGTTAACTTCCCGTTAACGCTTATTAATCTAGTAGGAAGAGTCTATTATCTGAGGAATAGGTGTGTTACACCATAACAGTGAGATAAGAGATGACTATTGACTCTGCATTTAAATTCTTGGAGATTGTAACTGTCAGGGAAGTAAGTAAACGGAAAGGAATTCCAGAGGCTGGAAGTGCGGGAAAAAGAAGCTGCTGGAGTAGAATTTGCGTTTACATCTTATTGGCTTCACGGTAAAAGGGTGTGACCTAATTGCTAATATTGTGGCTCGAGTAAATTTATAAATAGGGGGCAAATATGAGCTAGGTTCATCAGAGCAGAAGCCGTCAATGTATTTGTAGAAGAGACACAGGGAAGCAATATTGCCCCGGTGAGAAAGTGACTGTATCCGAGCTCCCAAGTCGGGATCGATCACATTACAGATTCTCCGTTGGATTCTGTCAAGGACCCCTAGGAGAATAGCAGGAACATCGGACCAGATATAGCAGCAGTATTCAATGCACGGGTGGATGGTAGATTTGTATATATGAAGAACTGTTTCAGCCGGGAAAAAACTTCATGGTCCTGCACAGAGAACCGACCTTCTTAGCAACGGATTAAGCTATGGATTCTATTTACATATTCCACTTGAGGTCAGTGGTGAGATTTAACCCAAGAAGGCGAAGTGTTTTATCTTCAGGGAGACTAGCCTGATCCATGCTAATGGGCGGCAGACCCTGTTATTTCTCACCTGCATAGTAATCAGCAAAAGGAGTAACCCAAAATGTAGGGGAGACTAAAATCATCCAGGTTTTTAAATACCTGGTAATTGTCCTAACAGAGGACAGAAGGTGAGACACTGAGATCCTAAGATGTGTTGGCATGGCCAAGGATGCATTCCAGAAGCTGAATAGAGTATTGGGTTCTATAGCATTGGCTGGCAACCAGTATACCTCAGAAAGCAATGGCAAACTACTGCGGGATAATTTTCTGTCCAGTCAGTCACCCAAAGCGTGTTTCACGTATGGCACCTAACTGAACACAATTATTGAATTTAATTTTCCAAACAAATATCTAACACGTGACTCGCACAAGCTAAACATGTTTCAGCAATAAAAAGCTGCTATTGAAAAAAGTGTCGCTTTTTGTGTCTCCAAACTTATTAAGAAAGATTATTGAAGCTATTTGCTTCTATTTAAAGAAACCATATGTTACTGAAAATGGATATAATAAGTATTATTCTATGTACACAGAAAACACACGTCGCATGCGTTTGGTCCAATTAGATAGTTCGGCATAAAACAATTATATTTATTAAGTTCAATTTTAAACAAATACTCTATTAAAAGAAACAACATATAGAAAATATTTGATTTTATTCTCTTTCTTTTACTTTGTCTCGTCCTGGTATGAGGATAAATTACATCTGGCAGCAAGGCTTCGGATCAGGCGGTTTTCTGTATTGCTTCAGTTTTTAGGTTCACTATAACTTGGAGTAATTAGGGTCATAGATACAGGCATATAGTTGATTCCCAAATTGGAGTTAACACCCTATGAAAGTAATATCTATATTTTTTCTAAACATATACTGTTAAATATAAGAGGCAATGAATGTCTATTATGTTTAATCATGAGCCGTTCTAAACGTCGTATTTTGGCTTTATTTTCAGTTGAAAATAAAGACAAAGATTCTCCAACATTTGGATAATTTTTTATTAATTCGGTTCTAAGCTTTCGGCTTGCATAAGCCATCTTCAGAGAGGTTATTAAGACGGTAATACAATAACATCCACCATCACCGACGATTTTACTTTGTAAATTGTAAAATTATCTGCAATGATTTTTCTAAATATTACAAACACTACATTTAACTCTCGTTAAAATCGATCTTTACAAAAATGAGTCAATGAATTTAGATCCACTACAAAGGGATTTATTACAAATTATATATATTCTCTTCATAAGTATGTATTAAAAAATCGTGTCGGCATCAATTAATCTATTTGGGTTCATATACCTTAAAACAAACAAACAAAAAAAAAACTAAACTACTTTTTCACATCTTTGAAGTAATGAAAGCTCTTATGGCAATACAGAGTCCCTGGTGGTGAATTGTTTAATGTTTTTGAAAGTAGAATTTTCTACAGAAAGCAGACATTCAAGCTTTAATCGTATAATGAATCTGTATATTTTCATTAAGGAATTTTATCCTTTTGGTTCCAATATAGAAATAAGAAAACGGTTAAGTCGTTCCCCTTCCTGAAGATTTCTTTAGGAATGGATTCCGGATATTATTTGCATCTGCAGCATTCTGTTTTGTAATCCACACTGATATAATTTTGTCGTTAGTCATTCTTCATTTGCAGCGAAGAGGTCGACCCTGTTTTATTCAGGTTAATTGGGATGCCGAAATGTCCCGGTCCAAGGTTGGCATCTAACACACCACACTTGACTCTAAGAAGTTGAATGAACACTATGACAACCACATCTCTGTCAACATCATCTATCTGCCCGGCTGAACTCGGTGAAGTTACTTAGAAAGGCTCTCATCTGAAGAAAACGGTTATCAGCCATAAGGAGGCACTTCTAAGACAAGAGACAGGGTAACATGAATATCCTCGGTCCAAAAGGAACCTGCAAGTCATTACCTTATTCTGACTTGAATGTCAACATGAACTAAAATTAAAACAAAAATAATGGTGAATGTCCAGTGGATATCGACTCGGAACGAAAAAGCAAAGTGTTGAGTTTCTAGTTGGATTCATTAAATTCACTTTCGCGCAAATACCCTTGGGAAATGTATTAATCTGTCCTTTCTCCTGCTAACTAAACTGCGTCTAGAGATTATATGATACAGAGGTATCTGTCTAATATTTTATGTAAAATTCATAGATAGGTGTTATCCAATGAAATAATTTGTACTATTATTTATATCGAGTAAGCACGAGAGCAATTAAGTTCAAATTTTCAATTTCAGATTGATGTTTAGTAGTTTTTCAGTAATTATAGCAATCTGCAGTGTCAAGAGATTATTTGCAAGAACTATAATTTATTATTATAGCTCGTAAAAAAACTAAAAATGAATCAAAAGAACTTTATAATCAAGGAAATTAACAACGGAGAGTTTTCGATTCAAATTTCTAATGATTTGAAAAGGGATCATCGAACAATCAAGAAAATATGCCAAATTGGAATTCAACCAAGGAAAAAAGTCTCAGGCTTAAATCAGAAATTTACCAAAGCAAGATCTATCACATATCCGAAGAGAATTTATAAGAATCCCAAATGCGTCAAGTACGTTCTTATTTGAGGCCGCTGAAGTACCTATGATGTCAAGGGAATCAAGGTGTAAAGCATTAAGAAAGTTTGCTGATGTGAAAATTCAAATTATGAAACACATTTTAACAAAAAAAAACATAAGGAAAGAAGATTGCAGTGGGCAAAAGATACATAAAAACTGTTTTAAGTAAAGTGCTTTTTAAAGACGAGTCGAGGATTACCCTCGATGAGCCCGATGGATTGGCTCGAGGATAGGTTTGCAAGCAACAGGACTCAAGAAAAATTTTTAAATGCCAACAAGGCGGTGGTGGGATCATGATATGGGCTAGAATTATTGGTAATGAGCTAATGGGTTCATTTAAATTGAAAGACGGGATTAAAATTAATTCCAAACTTTACTGTGATTTTCTAGAGCAATATTTCTTTGAATGGCTTGATAACCAGTCTTTAGCCAAGTGTAGATCTATGATGTTTATGCAATACAACGCACCAAGTCATGCATCAAAGTTTACTAAATCCTTGTTGAAAGAAAAGGGATTCGTTGAAGATTCTCTTATGGACTTTTACCAATTCATTAATTGCATATAATCTCTAGACGCAATTTATATATATGTGTGTGTGTTCAAAGTGACAGGAAAGTTGCTGTGGGTACGTTTTTTTATATGAATTTTCGTGTGATCTTTCGTATTTTTTATTATATAAACTATGTAAAAACTATCTCACTATTTTATTTATTCAAGCACTTTGACTCTACTTTATTATCAAGTCTAAAATTATTTCTAACTGAATATGCGGATTGTTTTATTTAATGTAGAGTCATAGGAATGTTTTATTCTCCAGACGCGGTCAAGATATTGTGGCCGTGATGATAACTGATAATGTTGAGTTGTTTTTTTCTTTTTTATTAATGATGCCTTGGATATATCCAAAGCGTTCGACAGAGTCTGGCATGCTGGCCTTCTAAGCAAACTGCGGAGCTATCGTATAACTGGACATTTGTTTGATCTAATCCAGTCATTCCTCTCCAATCGCACATTGAAGGTAGTATTAAACGGACATACCTCCCAAAATTACCGTACGAATAAGCTGCTAAGTGTTATTGAAAAGAAAGGAGAATTTGTGCAATAAATTTTAAGAGATTCTTATTATTTTTTGTTAATATATCTTTTATTTTTTAAATAAAATGTTTTTGTATGTTTCTGCTTTAAGAATTTGACGAATTTGTTCCAAAATCTTTTCATATTATTTTTTTTACATTAGTTTTACAGGGTATAATAATGTAAAATTATCAAAATAAATATTTGCGAATAAACGACTGACAGTCAAATTAGTCTGTTTTGTTAATTTCGTAACATTTTTTCTCATAAAAAACAACAGCTTCTCTATCACTATATATCTAAGTTAATAATATTGTGTACAATCGAAATAACATCATAATGAGTCTTTTAACATTAAAGATGCAACTCTTTATACCAATTCATAACTTTCATATAATCTCTAGACACAATTTATAGAACACAATCTGTCTTGTTATTTATTAAGACAAATTGAATCAGCCATCTATCTTTCGAGACATGATCACCCAAACGCGTATCACATATGGTACTTAACTGACTGACTGATAAAAAGATATTTTGGTAAGCAGTTGTCTTCGTTTTCTTTTATTACTAAAAAAACACTGAGAAGCGGACATCATAGTGGTGCATACATCGAAACCAGCATGTCCCTGCTCAGTTAACGGAAAATCTTCCCACCCTAATATTAATAATTAGATATTTTCATGCATTAATTTCTATACTTTGATATAGCAAGTGTACAGAAACTGACTCTCTTCATTTATAGTTCTTGTTAACGATCTTATTTTCCGATTGGTTTCAGTGCTTACCAGGAATAATAGAAATTAAATAACATTCAAAAATTGTTTTTGCTTTTAAGTTCCGCAGGAGAAAAAAGAAACATTATCTGGTTCAACCCACCATTTAATTTAGAAATAAAGACCAAAATAGGACATATTTTTTAAACTAATATATAAGCACTTTCCAAAAGAATCAGAATTAAACAAAGTTTTCAACAGAAACACCAGCAAAGTAAGCTAATAATTTAGATAGTTTCATAAAAAATAAAAAAAAGTTATAGTTGCCCTAATAATTTACATTTTACAATATAATTCTCAGACAAATCAAAAACAACAATAGTAAAAGAAACATTATCTGGTTCAACCCACCATTTAATTTAGAAATAAAGACCAAAATAGGACATATATTTTTTAAACTAATAGATAAACACTTTCCAAAAGAATCAGAATTAAACAAAGTTTTCAACAGAAACACAAGCAAAGTAAGCTAATAAATTAGATAGTTTCATAAAAAACAAAAGTAAGTTATAGTTGCTCTAATAATTTACATTTTACAATATAATTCTCAGACAAATCCAAAACAACAATAGTAAAAGAAACATTATCTGGTTCAATTCACCATTTAATTTAGAAGTAAAGACCAAAATAGGACAAATAATTTTAAACTAATAGATAGACACATTCCAAAAGGATCAGTACTAAACAGAATTTTCAACAGAAACACAATCAAACTAAGCTAATAATTTAGAAAGTTTCATAAAAAACAAAATGCCAGAAACTTAAATAGCATCGTACAAAACAAAACCAACAACAAAGAATGCAACTGCAGGGACAAAAATGAATGTTCACTTCAACGTCTCTGCAACACAAAAGAAATAAATTATAATGCAGAGGTACATGACCCAGATGACCCAAACAAAATATATTTGGGCTCAACCAAAGACACTTTTATGACCAGGTGGTTCAACCACAGATCTACATTTAAAATAGAAAAATTAAAAACAATAAAAAAATTGGCTAACCATGCTTGGAAATTAAATCACAATATGAAAAAGATCCACGCATAACGTGGAGCATTGTTAAAACAGCCAAGCCTTACAATGGTGGACAAATTTGTAGACTGTGACAAGAAGAAAAACTAGAAGTTATGACATAACCAAATAAAGACGAACTGTTAAATGAAAGAACTGAAATTATGACAAAATGCATCCACACTAAGAAATACCTATTAGGTTCATACAACCATGGATGAAAGCGTCATAATTCGTTTGAATTTAAACAATGCGCATTCATAAATCCTCTGCCACGTGAACGTTCAAATAAAACACCATTAAAAGATCGTTCTTAAAAAGAAAAACAGTAAAAGGTAAAATCAGTTATTAAAAATCGCCTGAAGAAACTACTCATGGTGGAAACCAAGGTAGCGAAATAACTCGTTTAAAAATTATATATATATATATATATATATATATATATATATATATATATATATATATCAGTTGTTTAAATTAATGGGTATATATTCCAATATATAATATTTACTTTTTAGAAAGTGCTCAAAATAGATATAAAGCATATATAGATATATAGATATATAGATATATAGTTATTATTGTTGTTCTAATAATAGCATATGTAACCGCAATTCAACGCATTCATATTTCGGTGTTCTTGCATCATCATCTGCCTGATGATGGTGTATGAGGGCTTATAATAATAATAATAATAATAATAATAATAATAATAATAATAATACATTGGACAATGTGCAAACACTATTGAAAATATGTAAACAAACACTGGTATGAACATCAACCAGCACCGGTTGCAGTGACAGAAAATGTTACCATTCTATGGGATTACACCATCTACACAGACAGAAAAATTGAAGGAAATAGGCTGTATAATTTGTTAAAGACCAGAAAGAAAAAAACTTGCCTATTAATTGATATGGCTCGTCCAGTGGATTGTATCATAGCAGTCAAGGAATTCGAAAAACTGTCAAAATATAAAAACCTGGAAATTGAAATAGAAAAAGTGTGGAAATTAAAAACAAGAATCGTTCCAGTGATTGTAGGTGCACTTCGAATGATGAAAAATGGAACAAAAAACACACTAAAAGAATCCCTGGAAACCCCAGCTTAAGAGATATACAAAAAATTGTCTTATTAAGTACAACCCACACATTAATGAGAACTTTGTCGATGTAACGCTAAGGATGTTTTGGAGATATGAAAAAACATAAAATGGAGTCATAAC
Source organism: Ascarosepion bandense (assembly GCA_037127315.1). Taxonomy (NCBI): domain Eukaryota; kingdom Metazoa; phylum Mollusca; class Cephalopoda; order Sepiida; family Sepiidae; genus Ascarosepion; species Ascarosepion bandense. Next base: position 1,781,994 of record JBBBDQ010001762.1, on the reverse strand, counting down.
AACACACAACTACCTGCCTTATGTCTTTTCGCACACTTGTTAGGTAGTGCGACCATAGCAGAAATCGAATTATAATGAAAAATGACAAGGTAATAATATCTATCTATCTATCTATCTATCTATCTATCTTTAATTAATAGAATCAGCTAGGATTATTGTAGTAATGTTCTAAAATGTTTGTAAAATTAATATTTTTTTCATGATTTAACACGTTCATGACCATGATATTACAACATTATAAAAACATTCTATTTTGGATAATTTTCACGTTCTAATGAACGCTACAAATTTGTCAGCCGTTATAAATGAAGCAGAAAAAATGTGCAGTCATTTTTAGCAACCCAGTTTTGCGGTTATTTTTTGTTTCCATAACTCACACCCCTGAAGATGATCTCGGAAAGAGGCTGAAAGTACTTGGATACCTTGAGAAATGAATGATAATAGTATCTGTCAACGTTTCAGTTCATTTCTGACATCTTCCAATTATAATACGTGACAGATTATCCGTGAGTACGCACGGACTTTATTAAAATATTTTTTGAAGATTATTTATTCTGACATGTCTAAAAAAACATTTGCTACATAAATACCCAAATTTTATATATATATATAGTCTTCCGCAGACAGATCTGTTTTGCTGTATCAAAGCTCATCAGTAGGGTTAGACATTCAGTTTTCTTTGGGCAGGATTGAAAGCGGACCGAATTGACATCAGTTGACGATTCTAACTCTGAGATATGGGCTCGATAGAAGGTGGCAGACTTTTAGCGTGTAATATACCATGTAAGCATACGCCAGTAGCTAAGAGTGTTCTTATACTTTACTGAATGAACGGTGCTTAGATGCTAGAGTAGATACTGTTTTTCAAAGTCTACCATTCTTCCAGAGTGCTCAATCAGGGTGTGAGAGCGTAAATAGTCATCCGCAGACAGATCTGTTTCGCTGTATTACAGCTCATCAGAACGGTTGTATATAGATAGTCAGTATATATTCACTAATTATTTATATGACCCTTTTGATATCGTACATAATTTGATTCAGAACGTTGTTTTTTAAATGTGTACGTGTAGATATTAATGGATGTATCAGGTTGTAGTCTTTCATTTGTGTCTTGATAGATCTTCGTTTTTCAGATTCGTTATTGCCTGATCTTTATGCTGGATACTGCATATGCACATATATACTATATGTGCATATATAGTAGCCAGCATAAAGATCAGAACGATGTTAAGAAAAGGTTTAAATGTGAAATAACATTTTATTCTGAAGCTTCGTAGAACATTTTATCAAGGAACAATAAGGATATAAAGGCAAATTATATAATTCAAAATTATAAAGCTCAATAATCTTACTTTGATAATGTTATAAGAATAATTATATAACATTCGAAAAAAATAGATGATCAAAAACATCAGAACGTATAACAAAATCATACTATTATAATGGATATATCATATCCAAATAAAAATAGCGTTCATAATTCATTAGTACTTGATGTATAAACCTTTACTTTCAATAACATCTTGACATCTTTTGCTACATGAGAGAATTAATGTCTTGCATTCATTAACGGATATTTTCTTCCATTCTTCTTTCAAATTAGTCCATAGTTCCTCGCCGTTTGTTAGATTTTCTTCCATTCTTCTTTCAAATTAGTCCATAGTTCCTCGCCGTTTGTTAGATTTTCTTCCATTCTTCTTTCAAATTAGTCCATAGTTCCTCGCCGTTTGTTAGATTTTCTTCCATTCTTCTTTCAAATTAGTCCATAGTTCCTCGCCGTTTGTTAGATTTTCTTCCATTCTTCTTTCAAATTAGTCCATAGTTCCTCGCCGTTTGTTAGATTTTCTTCCATTCTTCTTTCAAATTAGTCCATAGTTCCTCGCCGTTTGTTAGATTTTCTTCTATTCTTCTTTCAAATTAGTCCATAGTTCCTTTCCTTAGCTGTTTCATTTAGTAACTTCCAGATATTCTCAACAGGATTCCTGTCGGGGCTTTGAGCAGGCTCCTCCATAACAGTAAGATCCTCCTCAGAAAAAAGTGTCTTAACAGACTTGCTGTGTGACATGTTTCTTCAATATCTCTTTGTATACAGTTGCGTTAATTTTACCGTGTAGCCTTACAAGAGGTCCCGTATCAGCGACTGAAATTATGCCAAACACCATCACACTTCCTCTTCCAAAATTCGCGCTACTTTTAGTGCACTGAAGCAAATAATGTTCCTTAAGACTGCGTGAAACGAACCTTCATTCGTCACAACCGAACAGGTTAAACTTTGACACATCACTCAAATAAACACAATCACACTGTTCTTCTGTCCATATGAGTTGTTCAGTAGCAAATTTCAATCGGCTCATTTGGATCTTTTTAGAAATGTAAGGTTTCGTAGAGGCTTTTCGACTGTTCAGATTTATTTCATTAACTTTTCTGGAAATAGTGTACCTTGATATTTTAATGCCAAGGTTAGCATTAGATCATTTTTTATTCTTTACCAATCCATCTTTCTTCCCTTGAAGTAGTTTACTAAGGCATGCCACGTGGTTTCTTGGTTCACATGACCTAGTTTCCTCAAGTTTTCTAAACATACTATGAATAACATTTTTATACACTCTTTGGAATATCCCAAATCGAGGTTTTATCTTCATTACGTAACTTGACTATCAGTTTTCTAAGATCCAATAAAATCACAAATGTTTTCGCCATGTTTACAATGCAAGAGCAAGTAAAGAGCCGGTGTAATTTAGTGAAATACCCGATTTTATATTCTTACCCTAAAACAATTTCAATAATGCAAAATAATTATGAAATTTTATGGTTTTATTTAATCGTTCTGATGTTTTTGATCATCTATTTTTTCGAATGTTATATAATTAATCTTATAACCTTATCAAATAAGTTTATTGAACTTTATATTTGGGAATTATATAATTTATTTTGATATCTTTTTTTTTCCTTGGTAAAATGTTCTTTGAATCTTTAAAATAAAAAGTTATTTCATATTTAGACTTTTTCTTGACCTGGTTCTGATCTTTATGCTCGCTACTATACATATTTGTTTGTGTGTTAAAATTATTTTTATTAAACGCTGTAGAGAAACAATATATTCGTGCAAACCGAAATCGCTGAATTAGAAAAGAAAAACGTATTGCTCAAAATACAAATATATTAACTCCTTTTTAATGGTTAAGCCTAAAAAAAGATCTCTTCAGGAAGGGGAAAGACTTAATCATTTTCTTATTTCGAAATTGAAGCCAAAAAGCTAAAATTTTTACTTTTCCAATTCGGATGTTTAATCGAAAATACAAATGATGTTTTTGTTGATTACTCTTCTTCTCTAGTTTTATCCAAGTTCATTAGCCAGAAGTACCATTTTTTTTCATACGCGGATCTAAAGGTAGGAGCTGCTTTTCTAATACAAAGTACCTACCCTCAAAGGAAAATTTTCTTTCGTTTTTTTTTTTATTTTTTGATAGGAATTACAAAAAGATAAGGTTTGCTCTTCAGAGGAGACAGAGTTGCACGCAATAGATACACCATCTATTTAATGAAAACATTATTTCTTGTCCTTGTCTTTCGAAATCTATGAGAAAAATATTAAAAACATAAAGAGAAATAAACAACAAAATCTATCAAAATGTCATTGAGATGGAGGAATTCTCAAAGAGAATCTAGGCAAATGTTTGAATGACGGAATACTTTTTTTATACTAAAAAGTGCAATTTTAAAATTAAACCGGAAACAATTCTCACGGTGGCATAAGTTTTAATACTAATTTTATTTGTATAATTTTATTAAGAAAATTCTGTTTAATACCGAACAAAATAGTTGTTTTCGTTTCCATTTTCAGATTAGTTTTTGCCTAGGATTTATTATGACTATTCAATTGTCTAATATTCGCTTTTTTATGTATTTTTTCGAAAATGAATTCATCTTTCTCTTTTTGTTTCAATATTTAACTTATTTTTCACTAAGGCTTCTCTCTAATATATTCTTTAACGTTATTGTCTTTTTTCCACGATTATTATTCAATTTTTAAATTTCTCTTTATTTTCGTTTGAGTTTGAGTTTGAATTTCTTTAACAGCATATCAACATCTCAGTAGGTTATTTAATGCCAAAAAGGTTGGGTTTTAAGGTACTTTTTTAATGTTCAGTTATTGTGAGGAAGGGAAAACTTGAAGCGGCTGAAATATGGTTCTACAGAAGGATGCTGCGGATATCGTGGACCGAGTATGTGAGCAATGACGAGGCTTTGGAAATGATGGAAACAGAACGGAAATTAATATTGAGCATCAGAAAGAGACAACTAAAGTTCCTGGGACATGTAATGAGGAAGGAGAGCTTAGAGAACCTGATACTAACAGGCCAGATAAAGGAAAAAATAGACAGAGGAAAGCAGCGGGTAACATACTTAAAAGGCCTGAACAAGTGGATGACAGAACGGGGGCTGAGAGACGTTACAGAAGAAAGCGTGCTAAGAGACACCAGGGATAGGGAGATGTGGAAGCACATGATCGGCTATGTCCTGAAGGAACCACATACATAAAAGAAGATGAATAGTGAGAGTTGATTTTAATGGGTTTTTTTTTGTTTTTTATTCTTTTAGAAACCTGAAGGTGTCTTCTAGTTTTGTAATCAAAAATGTTTTGCTGAGTATATATTTTTCCTTAAAAAATGCGTTAAGGCAATAACTTTTTTTTAAAATCATATCACCCCAAGCAAGGCGAAAACGCCACTGATGCGCAGAGAGCTACGTAAGAGTGAAAAGATTGGAAAAGAGAAAAACCGGAAACCTCAACCTAAACAGGAAACAAGGGATGAGCCTCTTCACCTGTTCAATAGACGTGGGTGGAGAGTGAACCGGGCGATAGTTTAGACTATCTGCTCCAATTGAAAAAAAAATAAAAATAAAAAAAGAGTGAAAAGATTGGAAAAGAGAAAAACCGGAAACCACAACCTAAACAGGAAACAAGGGATGAGCCTCTTCACCTGTTCAATAGACTTGAGTGGTGTGTGAACCGGGCTGTTCTTCCAAAATGTATTGCTGATAATATTTTCCTTCAAAAATATATATTTTTCTATAAAAGTCAAATTTTTATGTATATATTACTGTAAAAGTGTATTTTTAGACTTTCATAGTGCTTTGACCCCAGTTTGGGGATTAACTATTTGCCCATAGCAGGGACCCTAACAGGTGCTACCACTCCGTGTCAGAGTGGACCTGGGAACAACAGCAATTAAGAGGTGGTTCTATGCTCCTCACAACCTTCCAGTCAGAGGCCTTGCTGCTGGATGCGGTTTACTGTCATGCCCAGGACCCTCTAATTTTTCATTTGTTTTTATCTATTTATTAAAAATATAAGTTCAAAATAAAATATTAAAAAAAAAGAATTTCATCATATATTTAAACGAATAAAATTTGCTTTTTATCTTTTTTATGTATTTATCTCTTTTCTACTTTCTAAAATATATTATCTTTTTTTACGAGTATTATTATCTTCTGTTTTTATATTTCTTTATTAATAACATTATTCTGTCTTGTTATATTCTTATACTTTTTCTCTATTTTTTTTCTTCATAACCTCTTCCTTCTTCTAGGGTTCATATATAATTTACTAGCAGTATAGCCCGGCGTTGCTCGAGTGTAATGAAAGCTTTTATATATAATCCATGGTCCTGGAGCTCAGACTCTTTGGACGTTGGCACGAAAGACTAAAAAGCAATAGTTGTTTCCAGTTAAAGTGAAACCGTAGACTGAAAGAAAAATGAATGGATGTAAGTCAAATTTTGATTTCCTGATATTGATATTAAATAAGTCCTCTGAGTAAATAGCATCATGACTGAGACTACGAACTACAATTATACCTACTTAGAGCCAAACCCGAAGCAAAAACTAAAATAAAAGGGCTGAAAAAAATATAGACAGATAAACACACACACACACACACACACACACACACACACACACAAACATCTTGCCTTATATATATATATATATATATATATATATATATATTATCGATCTTCTGCACTATTGTAAGAACTGCAACCTTGAAACTTCTGAATATCGTTTCTTATATTTTTGTCTATTAGTGTATCAAATTTGATTAAAATCGGACCACTCCTTCTATAACCCGATTTTTTCGATTATCGGTTTTCGATATTTCTCGGTGGTACCTCGACACAAAACCTACCTAAGAACACTCGCAAACGTTTATAGTACAACTGTGTAAATTTTCAAGAAAATCGGTTCAGCTGTTTCGGTGTCTATAGGTAACAGACACCCCCCCACACACACAAAGTTCCATTTATAAATAAGTTTAGATATTCGTATTTACATATTTTATATTCATATTTATATATTAATATTATTAATTAATAATATTAATATTAATAATATTGATTTATACTTTCGTCCCCATCAACTATACGTCTCGATCAAAAATCTGCCGAGGCTGACAAAGCAAACCTCGCTGCCCTGGTGGACTGGGGTAAGAAATGGCTCGTAAATTTTAATGCTTCCTAAACGAAGCAGCTATCTACTAACTATCGAAGAGAAACGTTCCTACCGCCCATTAACATACACCAGGCTTGAAAGTAAATCACTGCACCTCCTCGGATTAACTCTCACATCAGACCTTAAGTGGAATAACTATATAGAATCCATAGCTAAATTCGCTGCTAAGAAAGTCGGTTCTCTGTGTAGGGCCAGGAGGTTTTTCACGTCCTATCTAGCATCTCCCCGTGCATTTAGTATTGTTGCCATATCTGGTCCGGTGCTCCTGCTATCCACTTAGGTATCCTTGACCTAATTCAACGGAGAATCTGCAATGTGATCGATCCCGACTTTGCTTTCTCACCGACGCAGTGTGGCTTCCCTGTGTCTCTTCTACAAATACTTTCACGGCTTCTGCTCCGATGAACTTAGCTCACTGGTTCCCTCTGTATATAAATTTCCTCGGGCCACAAGATTAGCAACTAGGTCCCACCCCTTTACTGTTAAACCAATAAATTGTAAATGCAAATTCTACTCCATCAGCTTCTTTTCTCGCAATTCCCGCATGTGGAATTCCCATCCGCTTACTTGCTTTCCCGACGTCTACAATCTTCAAGAATTCAAATGTAAATTCAGTAGTCACCTCCTGTCTCACTAACTTACATCGTATCTCTCATGCTTTTTCTCCGTCCACCCTACTCATCAGTATTCTCTTCCTTCTCATACTCTCTTCCTGACACCCTCTGTAACCTGTTTCTCTTTCTCATAACATTCCTCCTGTGTAAACCCCTGTACAGTAGTGGCAGTAAAATGTTTGCTTGGAGCCAGACGATTATAAAAAAACAAATAAATAATCTATATTAATATGGTAATATATATTAATGTTATATAGTTCTTTTTTTTTATTATAATCTTTGGCGTTTTATTCTAAATCTAGACTTTTATATTGTTTGTTATAAATAAAACGTTTTGACGACCAACCACTTTTGTCATCGTTAGGTGTTTATCTCATTCATTAACTCTGTGGGTATTTCGATCAATTTTTCATATAAAAAGCGATATAAGATATTATGTTTAATTTAGCTTCATTGTTTTATGATATGCAATAGCGATGCGGACAAGGTTCTTTTTATGGTAGGTTCAATCGAACAAAATATATATTATTCATAAGAATTCATATTTTTAGATAAGTTTTTTTAGGTAGCGGTATAAGAAATTAAGAATTAAAATCAACCTTCTTTTTCACTTTCACAGAAATTCACAATGACATGTTAAATCCTGATTTTTCCCAAATAGAAAAAGGATTGACCATGTGCTTAAAGAAAACGTTGAAACCAGATTTTCGCAAATTGATTTTTAACCAATAGGAGCGACATGCAAGATTTGAGGACTTAGCGATCAAGTGCGAAAATCTGAATACTATAAAAGGCCCCGGTCAGCGTCAAAAAGAGTTAGTCAGTCAGATGGTGATATATATATATATATATATATATATATATATATATATATATATATATATATATATATATAAAATGTAACTTCAACTTCAAGTGACCCGGACATTGTCCTCTTTCCTTTTCTCCTCCTCGTGTGCTGATTTCTTTTAACTCTTCTTCTCCATTCAAAAACATTCCTACTGAATACATACATACATACATACATACGCACGTACGCATATACTCTTTCAATAATTACTACTACGAACAAGTTCTTCAACTCTTGAAACATTGAACGTTCTCACTGAACATAAACTTTACCCTTAACATCTGAATAATATCCTCCTACAAGTTATGTTATTCTTTCCTTTTAATAAATTTCTAATTTTACAAGTAAGTGTACATTTTATTCTTATATTATTCCACAAAATTCCGCATATTCCAACTTGCCGACAACCAACCTTCTGATGAAAGCCTTCTCCATAAAACTTGTAAGATGTAGGGAGTTCGGTTATGTATGACACAAGGCGGAATCAAATAAACGTTAACCAGCTCCCTACGGCTTCACATTGACGTAATCTTGTAAAGAGGGATTTTTAAGTCTTACTGGTAATTTTGTTTTTTTCAAAAATGTATTCCTGGTATTTTTTTACTATAGAAATCTGTTCTATGTTATAACCCTGTTTGAAGGTTAATTATTTGACCATAGCTTGGAACCTAATAGGTATTACGATACTGAGCCAGGGTGGACATGGGAAGTACAGAAATTATAACACTTCCTTGCTAGCAGATGTAGCGTATACCTTGGACGTAAAAGTATTAAGGTTTAATGACCCAGTGAATAAAGTTGTTGGTTGATTTAATCCAATGACGTGAACCAATAAGTTGTTAGTCCACAGCAGCGATGAACAAAACTTGGACAATTGTGTTACTAAAGAGAAATAACTGCACGAATATATCCAACACGGGTATGACACGTGGAACTAGAACAATCGACACCGGGTAGGTAAAATAAAGTGCTCGGTTCAATATTGCAACATAACCTGAAAAAGGCCGGAGCGTACAACGGCCGATTCGTCGTGGGTATAACAATAATGATAATTAGCGGAACCCGTGGAATTTCCACGCATGTATAATTATGATTTCCTGGATAAAATTTACTTTGTCATACTAAAAATGATGGTAACGTTTTAATAAATAAAATAAATTAATAAAATTTTAAAAGAATTGTTTTAATTTTTTAATTATTATTATTATTATTATTATTATTATTATTATTATTATTAAATAATTTAATAATATATAAAGTTTTAAAAATATTTTTTAAATCTTCAAAGAATTGATTGCTAGTAGACTTTTTAAAGAATTAAGGATTATATTGCCGATCTAAAATAGAAAAAGTTAATAAAAATTGTTTTAATATTAATCGAATTTCTTTTTCTTCAAGGTATAGTGTCCTTACTAGTTATTATTTATACCAGCAATTAAAAGCTTACAAACTAAATTATATCAGAGTGTTATTGAATTTTTTATTTTACTGTTCGGAGAAGATTTTCGGATAATGTTTGCAAACTTAAAATAAAAAAGTAGATATTTTATATTCCTCAATGAGTCCTGCGTTGAACAAATAAAACAAAAGTTAGCCATCAATATAAAATTTATTAAGATTTCATAGATTTACGTGGAGGTGGGTAACAGAGGTAAAAAAAAAGTTTATCAAGAATTTTAAGAAATAATAATTTCAAAAATAATTTCATTCATTTGTGAATGAGTATTGATAGCTTCATTAAAATCCGACAATTATTTGATTTGGGGGAGAATTTCTAAATTAATGTATTTGTCACCGAAAAAAAGTAGGTGATCATTGCTTTTCCATTTTAAAACAGTGGTAACGTTTCATTAGCCGCTAACACAAATCAAAACAAAACTTTCTGACAAAATTTCGAAAATGTTAGAACGGATTAAAAAATGTTAAGAACTATTTAAAGTGACTTTAAAGGCTCCTGTGTCCATTATAAACAGAAAAGACCAAATGAATAATGGCCAAGATTGTAAAAGATGCCAGAGATTTCGTTATTAGGTCGAAGGATACGACAACAAACCTATCTATTTTTAGTATGTTGTACAGTATACAAACATATACACACCGCTTAAGCTGCTGCTGCTACAGTAATGCATTAGACTTTCTCCTTGCACTCACTCACTCTTTACGACCCTTCTGGTTGGCAAAGATGAGAGAAAAGCTGAGGAGGGTAGCGTTTAAAAAGATAGAGGGGAAGGAAAAGCTCGTATAGAAAGTAAGTGGTGTAACAGACGGACGAACTAATTAACTAAGGAAGGAACAAGCAGAATTGTTATATGATGACAACAGTTTGAATAATGTAAATACTGTACAATGCCTAATCTCAGAATTATAGACTGATGATTATTAATTAATTCTAATTTATGTTAAGTATACAATCAAATTAATTTTATTGTCATTTTTAAGGAAGCTGGAGAAGATCACGCTCCGAAACCTTGCAGTATTATCAACAAGGATGAGGACGTTAGTTCTTCTCTTAATGCTGACAACTAAGTCACATTTCTTCTTCTTTTATGTGCCATGTCCCTTCAGAACGTAGGCGATCATCGCTTTCCACATCTCCCTGTCCTTGGTGGCTCTTAGCAAACGTTCTCCTGCTGCACCATGCAACTCTCGTTCCGTCATCCACCAGATCAGGTCCTTTATATATGTCATCCGGTGTTTTCCTCCGTCTATTTTTTTCTGTACCTGGCCTGTTAGTAACAGATTCCCCAAGCCCTCCTTCCTCATTGCATGTCCCAGGAACTTTAGCTTTCTCTTCCTGATGCATAGTATTAATTTCATTTTCGTCTCTATCTTTTCTAAATCCTCGTCATGCTCAGTCCACGATATCTGCAGCATCCTTCTGTAGAACCACATTTCATTTGCTTCAAGTTTTTCCCTCATCTTCGAAGATATTGTTCAACATTCACTGCCATATTGAAGAACCGCCATCACATAGCAATCCAGATTCTCTTCTTTGTTTCTAGCGAAATTGCCCTGTTTCTTAATACTTTACTCAACTTCTGGAATGCTTCCTTTGCCATGCCAATTCGCCTTCGGATCTCTGTGTCGCACTTTGGATCTCAGGGATATAAATGTATAGAAACTGCTGTGACCACAAAGTGAGGGGTCAGTTTATATAATGATTGTAATATGGAATTGATCCCCCACTTTATATACATTATGCTTCAGTAGAACCACATTTCAGTTACTTCATGTTTTTCCTTCCTCTTTGATGATATTGTCCAGCATTCACTGCCATATTGAAGAACTGACAACACATAGCAATCCAGTATTCTCTTCTTTGTTTCTAGTGAAATTACGGTTGGTTGTTTTTCCACATCCTGACACAGACAAAATACAGAGACTCAACCAAAGTTTATCGCTATCTTAGATGTTTTTAACAACAGATGTAAGACTTGTTTTTTGTCTTTTTCAAAGATTTCTTTAACATGTGCGATACATCTACACTGGGTAGTTATTCATGACCAGTAAATTACTAAATCTAATCACTTTATTAGCCAATTTTGATCTATAAATATTATTATGATGAATTCATGGGTTTTAGGACACGTCCTCTTTACTATATTATCAGCTACACATGACTTCCTAGTTTTTCTGAAAATCAGCCTTATTTTTTAATACTCAAACAATATACCTTATATACATTTTTTATTGCTGCACAGAAATAAGACATATTTTTTATTGGCAATGGTCTCATCGATTTGCTTATATTGATCAAGTCTGCCCGCAAGAAGAGACTGGTTTTTATCGCCCAAGGCAATATTTGACATTTTTTATTTTAGAGATATTTCGTGTTAACGTGCCAATACTACAATGAAAAACATAATGGAGAGTGTTTTATTTTTTTAACTTCTCTGTACAAACAGCAAGAATCAAAATATGGTTATAATATATATTGACAAAAATAAAGAATGGCTACTATTTTCTTAAAATCGATATAAAAATGTCATTGGATAGCCTCTCTTGACGAATAGGCATACGACCCATTAAAACGTAAATTTACTAAGAGCTTGTCCTCGAATGTACCAAATAGCCAACTTGGGACAGAGTCTGAAAAAGTTTTTAGAGATTCTTATATTTCCTGTTCTTTTTTTCCTATTTTTATCTTTCACTAGCAGTATAACCCGGCGTTGCTCGGATGTAATGAAAGCTTTAAAACTAATACATGGTCCTGGTGTTCAGACTCTTTGGACTTTGGCACGAAAGACTAAAAAGCAATAGTTGTTTCCAGTTAAAGCCAAAACGTAGACTGAAAGAAAAATGAATGGATGTAAGTCAAATTTTGATTTCCTTCTATCAATATCAAATAAGTTTTTTCGTCGTAAACTGAAATTTGAAAGCTAAATAATATGGGTAAATGGTATCATGGGTGAGACTAAGAACTACAATTATACCTACCTAGAGCCAAATCCGAAAAAAAAAAAACTGAAATAAAAAGGCTGAAAAAATACAGACATATAGGCAAATAAACAAACACACACACAAATATCTTGCATTATATATATATATATATATATATATATATATATATATATATATATATATTATCGATTTTATGCACTATTGTAAGAACTGCAACCCTGAAACTTCTGAATATGGTTTCTTATGTCTTTGTCTATGAGTGTATCAAATTTTATTAAAATCGAACCACTCCTATAACTCGATTTTTTCGATTATCGATTTAACTTGTTTCACTTTTGTTGAAACTTCTCCTGAGACTGAGATATGGCAAAAAAGATGAAGAAAGAAATTTTCGTATTTTTACGTTGTGTTGTCCGATTTTCATTCGTCAGTAATGTATCACGTGCATTAGCTTTTTTAAAACCATCTTTAGCCAATGGAAATCAAACACATCACCCTGTATATCTTTTCCTTTTTCTCTACCGTTGCAACTGTCATCACACCTGTATTCCCATCCTTCTCTGACTCCCTTCTCTGACACAGCCTGTAACTGGTTCGTCTTTCTCTTTACTCTCATCCTACCTAATATTTTTTCTTTTATGTAGCCCCATGCGCATCAGTAGCGTTACCGCCTTGCTTGGGGTGAAACGATTAAAAAAATAACAGACAAAAGTAAAGACACTAGACTTTCTTCATTATTGTTTTTCGCTGTCTTGAGTTTGAGCTTGAGTTTCAGTTTAAGTTGGAGTTTAAGTTTAAGTTTGAGTTTGAGTTTAAGCTTGAGTTTGAGTTTAACTTTGAGTTTGAGTTCGAGTTTAAGTTTTAGTTTGAGTTTAAGTTTAAGTTTAAGTTTGAGTTTGAGTTTGAGTTTAAGTTTATGTTTGAGCTTGAGTTTGAGTTTGAGTTTGAGTTTGAGTTTGAGTTTTAATTTGAGTTTTGTTTAACGGCATATCAACCACTGTAGGTTATTTAATGCCACAATAAAAGGTTTTAAGATATTTTTTTAATGTTCAGTAATTGTGAGTAGGTTGAATTAGTCTGATTTTGATGAATTTATTATTATTATTATTATTATTATAGAAAACTGAAGACGTCTTCCAGGTTTGTATTAAAAAATGTATTGCTGGTAATAATTTTTTTTCCTTTAAAAATATGTTATGGTAATAATTTTTTTCCTTGCCTTTATTGTTCGTAATAATCTTCCTTCAAAAATGTATGTTTTTCTATAAAAGTCTATTATGTATTTATTTCCAATAAAGTCTATTTTTATATTTTCATAGTGCTTTTACCCCAGTTTGGGGATAAACTATTTAGCCATAGTTGGGACCTCAACAGGTGCTACCACCCCGAGTCAAAGCGGACCCAGTAACAACAACAATTAAATGGAGGTTCAATGCTCCTCATAACATTCCAATCAAAGGCCTTGCTGCCGGATGAAGTTTATTGTCATATCCAGGAACGCGCCATGTCATAGTCTCTGACAAAGTTTCAATAAAAGTGAAACAAGTTACAAAGGTTTACCGTTTGTTCATTATATTGTCAAACTGATTGCAGGAGAAACAGTAGGTCAACTCAGGGAGTTAGAGCTAAAAGGTTCCGGGAGGTGTATTGGGATTGGATATCTAATAATAATTAACATAGCCATACCCCCTCTCTCTCTCTCTTTCTCTCTCTCTGTCTCTGTCTCTCTCTCTCTCTCTCTCTATATATATATATATATATATATATATTGATTGTTTAATACTTAGTTTTTGGTCCTAATAGGTTTAGACCAGTACACATTTGTATTAAAAAGTGCTCTATACAAATATATTTTAGAACTTTTGAAAAAAAAAAGAAAAAAAGGTAAAATCAGTTATTAAAAATTGCCTGAAGAAACCACTCATGGTGGAAACCAAGGTAGCGAAATAACTCGTTTATAAATGAAATAAAAGAATATATATATATATATATATATATATATATATATATATATATATATATATATATGAGGTATCTGAGGTATCTGAGATAATGGACAGAGGTTGATAACTCGTGAGATTAAGTTCGAATGAGCACTTCTTCTTCTATGTGCCCTGTCCCTTCAGGACGTATGCGATCATGTCTTTCCACGTTTCCCTTTCTCTGGTGGCACTGAGCACGCCTTCTCCTGTTACACCGCGCAATCCTCGTTCCGTCATCCACCTGATTACTTCCTTCAAATATGTTATTCGTTGCTTTCCCCTGTTTCTTTTCCCTTTTATCTGGCCTGTTAGTATCAGATTCGCGAAGCCCTCCTTCCTCATTGCGTGTCCCAGGAATGTCAGCTGTCTCCTCCTGATGTTCAGTATTAATTTTCTTTTTGTTACATCATAACACTGATATTTGTAAACTTTTCAACGTTGTATTTCTTTTTTCAACTTTGAACAGATTGGTGTGGATTTACTGTGCGTAGAAATTGTAATTGTTCGATCCATGTGCTTTCTGTCAATCTCTTAGCCATTTTCAAGGGTTTGGGTTGTACTTTTGTTAATGGCATTTAAGCTACTGAAGGATAAATATATATGTTTTTAGTGTTTATGCAGACGGTTACCTTATTGTGGTCGCGTAAATAGACGATTCTCTTACGGTCCACGCAGTAGTGCACGTGTTGAAGTACGCATTCTGGAATTTACCCACAATTTAAATGAGTTTAATCGAAATGTTTTGGAAATACCTAAGCGAATAAAAAAAGCGCGAGGAATAGACAATATCCTGGATAAATTCTACACAATAAATGCTCATCCGCAAAAAAAGAAAACTCTTCTTCATATTCAAACAAAATGTTCTAAAGATTAACTAGGATGTATTAGAAAAAATATTGTAGCTCCGAATTTTTAAATTATATTTTATATTGTATATAAATGCATTTTTATTGTCATAGGTTCCCCCACTTTTTAGGTGCCCCTTGTACATTTGTGGTATTGTGGTATATGAAGGATTGGGAGCTAATGGATGGGTTCTTTTAATGAATGTGTAAATAGTAATGTGTGATTGGATCGTGACAGTGTTTAGCTAGGTATAGGATAGTTCAATGAGTACCAACCTCTACTCCGCCCCTTTTCGGCCTTGTGCCATAATTTTGTATTTTTTACAAAATAAATATTGTGAATGTAAAATTATAGTGAAGGGAATTGATGTCTAGGTTACAGGTTTATGCTTACATGAAAATATTCAAAGAATACAAGCTACAAACAAATGTCAGGGGATAGGGTTACGTGAAACGGCTACATCGAATTTATAGCTGAGTCAACTGCTAGGAAGATTAGATCACTATATATATATATATATATATATATATATTTTTTTTTTAATCATTTCACCCCGAGCAAGGCAGGAACGCCACTGAGGTGCAGGGGGTTACATAAATGTAAAAAGATTAATTAGAAAAGAGTGAGGAGTACCAACTAGTTAGAAAGGAACAATAGAAAGCTGAGAAAGCAGGTGCGATGACAGATACATAGGTGGAGAGAAAGGGAAGGTTATACAGGGGAGGGGAGAGAGCTAGAGTCCAGTGGTTAGTAGATGAGTATTGACTTTGCATTTAAATTTCTGGAGGTTGTAGCCGTCAGGAATGCAAGAATACGGGAGTGAGTTCCACAGGCGGGAAGTGTGAGAGAGGAAGCTGTCGTCTGCGTTTGGCTAACCTGACTGTGAATGGGTGGGACCCAGTTGCCAGTCTGGTTGCACGAGTAAACACTTGTTGAGGAGGCATCAGTGACTTAAGCTCATCCGAGCAGAAGCCATTAAAGTATTTATAGAAGAGACAAAGGGAGGGAGGCCACATTTCGACGATGGGGAAGTGGCTGCAGTCGAGTCGCCAGATCAGTACTTAAATCGGGCCAGAATTTTTTATCATCGTCAGAATAAATTTAGGCACGTATATAAGTCAACCATTCGTACCTGTATTGTATAATGATTGTATATCTGCTCTAGAGTTTCAGTTATTCAATTCGAGGTTCTTGAAAAAATCCAAAGAAGAATCTGCAATTTAATCGACCCTGACATGGCATATCGACTTCAGTTACTTTCTTACCGACATGAATTGGATTCTCTCTGTCTTTTTTACAGATATTCTCATACAAACCACACTAACGAGCTTTTTTTTCCTGGTGCTTCGACCTCATGAATTTAAGCGTATTACGAGATTTTTAGCGAGGTCACACCCATTTACCGTTGAAACAGTTGAATGTTACAGCCAGATCTAGTCCATCAGTTTATTTTCTGTAGAACTCTCTTCCGTTTAATTTCTTTATATATATATATATATATATATATATATATATATATATATATATATATATATATATCTTCTATGTGCCTTGTCCCTTAAGGACGTAGGAGATCATGGCCTTCCACGTTTCCCTTTCCCTGGTGGCTCTGAGCACGCCTTCTCCCGTTACACCATGCAACACTCGTTCCGTCATCCACCTGATTAGGTCCTTCAAATATGTTATCCGTTGCTTTCCCCTGTTTCTTTTTCCCTCTATCTGGCCTGTCAGTATCAGATTCTCCAAGCTCTTCTTCCTCATTGCGTATCCCAGGAACTTCAGCTGTGCTTTCCTGATGCTCAGTATTAATTTCCTTTTTGTTTCCATCATTTCCAAGACCTCATCATTGCTCACATACTCGATCCATGATATTCGCAGCATCCTTCTGTAGAACTACATTTCAGTTGCTTGAAGTTTTTCCTTCATCTTCGATGGTATTGTCCAGCATTCACTGCCATATTGAAGGACGGACAGCACCTAGCAATCCAGTGCTCTCTTCCTAGTTTCTAGCGAAATTGTCCTGTTTCTTAATAATTTACTCAACTTCTGGAATGCTTCCTTCGCCATGCCGATTCGCCTTCAGGTCTCTGTGCACTTTCCGTCTTCTGTTATAACGCTTTCCAGGTATTTAAATGTTTGTACCTGCTTGATTCTGGTATCCCCAACCTATATTTGGTATTTCGGGCAGCCTTTTTTACTGATGACCATGCATTCGGTTTTCGTGCAGTTTATTTTTAGTCCTTTCTTTCAATCTCTAAAATTTTAAATGCAACGTCAGTTGCCATCTTCTATATTTTTTAATCATTTGAATCTTACCCTTTCTTCAATGACTTCTGTACTCATTGTTTTCTTTCGCTGTAAAACCCTGCATATTGGTGGTATTTTTGTTATGCTTGGGGTAAAATTATGTATATATATATATATGAAATGATTTTTTTGATCTTTCTACCGTCCTGATTATTTACGGTAAATCCACATAGGGAAAGCCACCATGTGATCTGGCGTGTCTTAGACCTCTCTAAACACGTGTATCGATCAAAAATAATGTTCAAACAAATCATTAAAATTGTCGGTTGTTTATAACCAAGTTTCGTTAATGTTCGTTAATTTCCGTAAGATGTTTACATTTGTTGACATTACGATTCATTTCAGAGCAGAAATGGTTATTATGATTAATTCGAAAATTGTGTTATAGGCTTAATATGACTTCGTTTAGACTGATCGTCATTCGTGGTCGGGAGGTCTAAGACGCGCCAGATCACATGATGTCATCCCCTATGTGTGGGGATAGGGATCGCAGGTTCGAATCCTGTCGAATGACAGACATTTTCGTAATAAAGAATTATCCTAAATAATCAGAAATAAATATATAATACTGTTTGATTATGACCAGAATATCTACTTAAATACGAGTGTCGATCAAAAATAATGTTCAAATAAATCATTTCAAATTATCGGTTGTTTATATCCAAGTTTCGTTAATTTCCTTTATATATATATATATATATATAAAGTAGTAAAATTATGTTCCTCTTTTATTGTATGATTTCATTAAGATATAATTAAAGACTTGATATACACTAGTGAAGAGTTCAACTTCCCTTTTTTATCTCCTTAAGTATCATAGTATACATTAAATAATTTCTTTGCGAGTTCCACAACTTGAAAATACACGCGATAGATTGACTATTGTATCGTCCAATATCTTTGATCTTGATAAAATATTGCAATAAGAATAAATATGATTGCGTCTCATAATTTAAAGAACTGGATAAAAATAAAAATAAATTATAATTAACCATTTTTTCCTTCAATTCGCAGCTTCTACCATTCCTTTCTCTTTTCTGTACTTTTCTTTTTATCACGCTGTATCTGTAATGACCTTTCACTCACGATCAAGACTGAACAATCTATTATTCATGAGCTGTTAGCAATCGTTACATACGTCCTAACATACTAAGGAATGATAAAAAGATTGTATGAAATTTAAGTAAGAATTTATCTTTAGGCTAATATGTATGTTTTCCATACTTTTTAATACAATTTTGTTTCATTTACTTTTCTTTATTTCCTAGATTAGTCTTCGGTGAGATGATAAACCACATCCGCCAACATTGTCTCTGATCGATGGATTTGAGAAGCATCACGGAAAGGAAACTGCAAGATATCATACAGAAAGTAGCAGTGGAGAGTGACAAGAAGGGACTACAAATAAACTTTAAGAAAACTGAGTGCATGGTCATCAGCAAAAGATACAACCCAAAATGCCAAATACAGGTGGGGGATAACAGAATCAAACAAGTCCAAGAATTTAAGTACCTAGGAAGTGTTCTAACAGGAGATGGAAAGTGCGACACGGAGATCCGAAGGCGAATTGGCATGGCAAAGGACGCGTTCCAGAAGATGAGCAAGATACTAACACACAGGAAGATCTCAATAGAAACGAAGAAAAGAGTGCTAGACTGCTACGTGATGTCAGTTCTTCAGTACGGCTGTGAATGCTGGACAATATCATTGAAAATGAGGAAAAAACTGGAAGCGGCCGAAATGTGGTTCTACAGAAGGATGCTACGGATATCGTGGACTGAGCATACAAGCAACGACGAAGTGTTAGAAAGAATGGCAACAAAAAGGAAATTGATGCTGAGCATCAGGAAGAGACAACTGAAGTTCCTGGGACATGCAATGAGAAAGGAGAGCCTGGAGAACCTGATACTGACTGGTCAGATAGAAGGAAGGAGAGACAGAGGAAGGCAGCGGATAACATATCTGCAAAGTCTGATCAGGTGGATGACGGAACGGGGGTTGCCAGGAGCAACAGGAGCAAACATACTAAGAGCCACAAGGGATAGGGAGACGTGGAGATCCATGATCGCCTACGTCCTGAAGGGACAGGGCACATAGAAGAAGAAGAAGAACCTTTCGGTTAATTGCTGCTGTTTCCAGGTCCATACTAATCAGGGTGGTATCATAGTTTAGGGTCTCTGGTATGGGCAAAACTTAAACACCCCTAAACATAAAAAAACATAAAAAAGTATAAAAAATAAACTTTCATAGTGAAAGATAGTAATCAGTGTATTTTTAGGTAAAAAAACAACAACAATACATATTTATAGTAAAAAAATCCCTACAATCATCACATACTAACAACTTGAAGAAACTTCACCTAAATCCGTTTACAATATAACCAAAAAACGAACATAAAACAATATTAATGACATTGAACTCCTACAATTTATTTAATTAAACTATATTCTAGAATATAATTGCAACAAAATCACAACATAAAACAAATAACACCGCCTTTAGTGATTATGTTTACACAATATTTGTATTTGCGCAAAAGCTGAGTCTCATCAACCATGTATTCACTTTGGGAACCTCAACATGGTGCAATGTTTAGCAGGCTTGTCTTGCTAAAACCTATCACAACTGAGTAGTGAGTTTAATTTTCACTGGGTACACCATAGTTTCGGCCTTGTGCCACATCTAAGTGGCGATTGGAAAATCAACTACCATAAAATCAATTTTAAAAGCAGAATAACACCCATTATATTTTTATTCTTCCAAGCTCCCAATAAAATTAGGTTTCTGAATGAAATGACCTATTAGGAGTTGACGTGCCTTTAAATAATCAAATGAATCAATTTTGTGAATCTTTCTTAATCTCATTATTCTTGTTTCTTATTTCTTCAAGTTTTACTGTTAATAAATATCGAGTTTCTCTTTCTTTGCATACTAAGTTCTATTGAGTCGATATACATATATTTTTTTCTTTTTATCTTTAACACTTTGGTCATCAATTTATTTTCTTTTGCTTTATTTCATTCTTAATGTTTTTCGTTAATATTCGCTTGTATATTATTTTTTCGTTTTATTTATTTTCATTTTTCTTTTTTCTCTTTCTTTCTGTTTCTCTTTGTTAAATTTTCTTTGCTTTTACTTCCTGTTCCTTCTTCATTTTTATCCGATCTTCTTTCTTTTTTTCCTTGTATTCTTTCACACTCCCGTTTTTTCTTTCGTTAAATTATTTAAATCCTGTCTCTTCCTTCCAGTTATGGGTTAAATAACAGAACAGATTGAGTTCTATATCCTTGGCTGGCAACCAGTCTACCGCATAGAGCAATGGCAACCTATTGCGGGATAATTTTCTGCCCAGTCAGTCATTTACTATAGTTTAAAATATAATTAAAACTTCTACTAAGCATAAAGTGGGGGTCGGTATTTTATTGTTATGAAGTAATAAACTGATCCCCTTCTAATTATACTTAATATAATAATGAAATATAATTTTCTCTTCTCCCTCCAGTTATGTGTTAAATGGCAGGAGAGATCGGGTTTTATAGCCTTGGCTAACATTCTACCGCAGAAAGAAATGACAACCTACTGCGGGATAATCTTCTGCCCAGTCAGTGATGTAACTTTCGAGACATGATCACCCAAACGTGTTTCACGTATAGCAACTGAATTTATTTCTTATTTTCTTTTTACTTTTTCATTCTATTCTTTATTCTCGCTTATTTTTCATTTATCTTGCAATTCTCCTTCATTCCTTTAATACTCATTCACTTTGATTTCTTTTTCGTTATTTTTTTTCGTTATCATCATATGTTTACTCATTCCTTATTTCTGTTTCTTCCTCTGTCTTTTTTCGCCGTCGTTTCTTTGGTTTGTCAATTAGTTTCTCTTTATTTCCTTTACTACAATATTTACTTTTCTTTCCATGGTTTTTCTTCAATTTTACATCTAAACTTATTTATGAATAGGACTTTGCCTCTGTTTGTGTGTGTCTCTGTGTGTTGTGTTTGTTACCTATAGACTCCGAAACGTCTAAACCGATTTTCTTGAAAATTTACACTGTTGTACTATAAGCGTCTGCTTGTGTTCTTAGCTAAGTTTTGTGTCGAGGTACCCCCAATAAATATCGAAAATCGATAATCGAAAAAATCGGGTTATAGAAGGAGTGGTCCGATTTTAATCAACTCATAGACAAAGCCATAAGAAACGATATTCAGAAGTTTCACAGTTGCAGTTCTTACAATAGTGCAGAAAATCGATAATATATATATATATATATATCCGAGAGGGTACAGAACGAAGAAAGAATTTTTTCCGTCCAAAACATTAATTTAAAACAGTGCTCGATATATGATGTATAGAGCTGTAAATATTTATTATAAATTATGTTTTAGAACATGTACATTATTTTTTAATATATGTCCTCGACAATCATATGTTTGTTTAACTTGGGTACGTTTCTTCGGGATGTAAAAGCAAAAAAAAAAAAAAAGTTTTGCTTTTACATCCCGAAGAAACGTACCCACGTTGAAACAAACATATGAATTTTCGAGGACATATATTGAAAAATAATGTACATGTTCTAAAACATAATTTATAATAAATAAATATATATATATATATATATATATATCAGGCAAGATGTTTGTGTGTGTGTCTGTTTATCTGCCTGTATGTCTGTATTTTTTCAGCCTTTTTATTTTAGTTTTTGCTTCGGGTTTGGCTCTAAGTAGGTATAATTGTAGTTCTTAGTCTCAGCCTAAATACCATTTACTCAGAGGACTTATTTTGCCTTCAAAATTCATTTTAAGACGAAAAAAATTATCTGATATCAATACCAGGAAATCAAAATTTTACTTACATCCATTCATTTTGCTTTCAGTCTACAGTTTTGCTTTAACTGGAAACAACTGTTGCTTTTTCGTCTTTCGTGCCAACGTCCAAAGAGTCTGATCTCCAGGACCATGGATTAGTTTTAAAGCTTTCATTACACCCGAGCAAGCCGGGTTATACTGCTACTCTTATTAAACTCCATATTCTTTCAATTCATTATTTTTTTTCTATTTCTGTATTTCTATTTTATGTTGTTCTCTTCTCTTTTCCCTTTATATGTATATTTTTTGTGCTTTCTTTTTTTAAGTTTCGCCTTCCTCATTGTTCTTTCTCGCACATTGCTTTCCCTTGTCGTTTCCACACCAGATTCTAAACAATTATAAACATCTGATAATCTAGTAACATTCTCCAACAAGCGTGTCACCTTAGGCCAACTAGCATGGCAATCAACCGATTCCGGTTTAGATTCTCTTGTTTCAAAAGAAAAAAAAAACAGAAAACAAAAAATCTTGTTAACTCCAGGGAACAGTGTTTTAGTGGATATTTCAATATGGCTGAACATTGCAAATAAGGATTTTTTTTTTTGCATTATCCATTCCCTCAATGTTTTCAAACGAAGAATGTCTTTCGTTTCTCAATATTTTAAGCGAGAAACAAGGTTTTGTATTGATTTAAGATTATAATATTTATTTATATTATTCTCTTAGTTTAAAATTCCAAATTTAACCAATTAAAAAAATACTTGTTTACATTGGCATGACAAAATGTGGATTTTATTTGTTTAAGTTTACAATAAATATGCGATAATTGCGTCAATTACGATAAAAATAGAGATTATAATTATGATTACGTAAACACAAATACACACGCACGCACATATATATATATATATATATATAAACATGTTACGGAAATTAACGAATTTTAACGAAACTTGGTTATAAGCGACCGACAATTTGTAATGAATTATTTTGAACATTATTTTTACCGATACTCGTATTTAAGTAGATATTCTATTTTTAATTAAACAGTATCTTTATATTTATATCTACCGGCCTGATTATTTACGATAAATTTTTATTACGAAAATGTGTGCTATCCAGCAGGATTTGAACCTGCGACCCCTATTACATAGGGGAAGCATACCATTTGATCTGGTACCGTCTTGACCACTTGACCACTCGATCATGGATAGCCTCTTGATCAGTTGTTATATAAGCATGATTGTATTATATAAGCATGATAAAAACCTCGTCTGATCAAGAGGCTATCCATGGTCGAGTGTTTCTCGTGTTTCTGTTTAATATCCAAAATGTTGCTGTTGTGGGAGAGTGGTCTTTTTATGATTTTTCTTTTAATTTTGGTGTTGATATTATGTCCTTTTTTGGTTCAATATTTATTTTGATAATTTTAAGTTGTTTTTCTATTTTTCTGTTTTGAATAGTGTATTGCTAGTGTTGAATTTTTTTTTTTGAAAGTTGATTCTGTGGCTCCTATGTAAATTTTTTGTTTGTGTAAAAGTTATTATTTACGATGGCATTATATATTATGTTGTCGGTTAGGCATTTATTGTTGACTGGAGTGTTGTCTTTAATTAGGTATATATAGTATTGTTTTGTTGGTTAATAATGTTGTTATTGGTTTTGTTGAGTATTTTCTTATTGTGTTTAGTTATTATTTTCTCCATGTTGTCCATGCATATGTAATTCATTTGAGTGTGTTTTTGTTAATGACCTTTTATAGTTTGTTGCCGTAAAGAAAGCTTTTTCTATCATATTGAAAATATTTGTCTATTTTTTTTTTATTATGTTGCTGTAGGTTAGGTTAAACTAGATTGTATTTGTTATGTTTTTGTTTTGTTTGTTTGTTTTGCTTTTTGTTTTTTTGTTGCTGATTCGTTTATATATTTTTTCATTTAATATTTGTACATATAAACAGAAAAATAATAAATAAATATAAAATATATAAAACAACATGTAGAAAAATATGTATGTTGTGGATCCCGGGAATACTTTCTAAAAAAATAATTACATAAGCAAAAAATACAATTGTTGAATATCAAGTTTACCACAGAGAGAGGATTCCTTAAAAATATCCGAGCTTTCAATCTTGAAATAAAAATAAGTCCTTTCTATGTTTCATTAAACATATCAGAGCCTTCAATTTTGAAAAATAATCAGACTGTCAATTTTCCACATAAAAACACCTCTTTTTGGCCTTTATCAGACTTTGCAAAGACATCCAAATAACAGGTTCGTTGAACCTATGATTCAAAGGTTTTCTGACTTAAGCCCATTTTTAGACAATTTTTTTATGAGAGGTTTAACAACATTCAACGGATTAAAATGAAAAAAGTTCTAATCCTTACAGTTGCTTACGACACTACAGAGACACTCAATAATAATGGAATCGTAGCGATGAGTTCTGTAACCAAGATCTATATTCATATTAAAAATAATAAAATATTAAAAATATTTCTATGGAAAATATGATTAATCTAAGAATATATATGAATATAGATCTTGGTTACAGAATTCATCGCTACGATTCCATTTAAAAATGTTAGCTTAATAATAAAGCGGTAAAAAAAGGACAAAACCAACGGATTACTCACAATACTGCGAGAAGATGGAACTCATTTAAAAGTAAACTTTAATGAAAAAAATAATAAAATGTAAGGGGGTGTATACATATAATTCCACAAGAGTGAAATAAAAAGTAAAAATGTTACACTCACAAACTCTCCAGTAATTGCAAGAAGCGAAGGAAATGCTCTTTCTGCCTGCACAGGCTCGGCTGCTGGATCTTTAGGCAAATGGCCTCCAAAACGCGAAGATGGTATGCCGATCGAGCATTTTCGAAAGGTTTGGGATAATTATGACGTCTACTTTGTTTAAGGCTATTAGTGTTTTTGTGGTTACAAATCATCATATATATATATATATATATATATATATATATATATATATATATATATGGTTCATTCAGCAATGAATTAGAACATTCTCAGGTATTGGGCGTGTATAATGATAATATAAACGCTAAAAAGTCTACCTCTTTCTACCGAGCGCCCATATGCATTTCAACATCCAACCTTCAACCTTCTGACATTTTAACTTGTGGGGACTTCAGTTTTGTTTGACACAAACCTAATTTGACAAGCATAGCCGAGGCTCCTACAATATATATTGGTGTATGATACATCATACGCTAAAAAGTCTGCCTCCTTCTAACCGAGCGCCCATAACTCAGAGGTAGTATCTCCAATTCGGTCGAGTTTAAATGCTGGGTAAAATGCAATCGGCTGTCTAACCGTAATGATGAGCTGTGATACAGCGAAACAGATCTGTCTGCGGATGACTATATATATATATATATATAAGCACGTGGTGTAGATATAGAAGAATACAAAGGAGTATCCTCTACATAAAGTGGTAGGATAAATTTGAAGAGACCTCCTCTCTCTATATATATATGTTTATAAATATATAGAGAGCAAAAATAAGAAAAAATTAAATTTTCATGGTCAATAGGAAGTATAGGTCTATATCAAGCGAACCATCGCTAGCTTCCGTCTTTATTGTACAGTAAATGTTACACGAATCTAGACAGATTCTTTTATATATATATATATATATTCCCCTATTATTATTATATATATATATATATTTATATATATATATATATATATATATATATATATATATATATATATATATATATATATATATATATATATATATATATATATATATATATATATATATATATATCCCCTATTATTAAACTTTGTCTTTTTTTCTATTTCTTTAATGTTAGATTCTTATTAGTTGGTACATCAATATTATTCGGCCAAAATGTTAGACTTCATATCGATATGAACATTTTGCCCAATCATATTTCTATAGTTCTAAGACATTGCGTTGTGGTGCAATGAGAAATCTGGGAGCTGAATTCGAATTCCAGTAGAATTCCTTTCATTCACTTACACAGACATGTCCTTGGGAAAGGTACTAATCCGTCTCTTTGGCCTCCAGCTATGAGTTGACAAGCAAAATCGACTGGATTCTATAGCCTTGGTTGAAAACCAGTCTAACGCAGAAGGTAATTCCGAGATAAAATGTTCTGCATGGTCAGCCATGTCTCAAAACGTATATCATTTAAAGAACTAATACATTACTTAAGCTTCAAAAGTCACTTTTCCCTATTCCATATTGCCATTGTGTGTCTCATTTTTCATACTCTGTTAACACATTTTTAGATATCTAAATTGTTTCGCCTATTTGTTTTGTGTGTACACAATATGTTGGTTGGTTGGTTGGTTGGTTGGTTGGTTATTTTATGGCATATCAACCTCGGCGGGTCATTTATTGCCAACGAAATTTTATTCTTTTATTAATGGTAATACCTTTTTTCTTTCAACAATTTATTGTTGTTTTTTTATATATAAATTTTGTGTCTAGTAATAGTAATTTTTTTTATTTTGGAGTATCAAGATTCATTATGATTTTGTTTTCTTTAAGGGCAGGGTCCCCAAGACTTACCCTGTTATTTAACCCATAAGTGGAAGAAAGGGACGGATTAATACCTTTCCCAAGGGTACCAGTGCTTAAGTGAATGCAGGGTATTTAACTGGAATTCGAACTCGGCCCACAGATTTCTCTTTCCGAGCCGACATCCATTGCAACACACCGCTCATCCGTCACTAAACGCTTACAGTAACTGGTATTCCCAAGCCCTTACCCATCTATGTACTGACCAGGCTCAACGTTGCTTAACTTCGGTGATCGAGCAAGAACCGGTGTTTTCAACGTGATATGGCCGTAAGGACGCACATCCGTTACTAAACTCTTACAGCACTTGCTATTCCCAAGCGGTCACCCATCTAAGTACTGGCCACTCTCAACGTTGCTTAACTTCGGTGCTCGAGCGAGAACCGGTGTTTTCAACGTGATATGGGCGTAAGCCTACTCAGTATGTAATTTGCATGTTGGGTTGCATCTCTTTCTAACAATCATGCAGTTTGCATTTAATGTTTAGCTTTATGTTTTCGCTTCCCTTCACTGCAGTAAGAGATTCTTGTTTCCTTTCTGTGTCAATTATCAACACTGTGTAATCTGCTGTTAAGATTGTAGCTGCCAGTAATTAATCCTGGTAGGATTTCTAATTCTCTCAGAATGTTATCGCTGTATATTTTGACAAGATCTGGTAGAAGGACATATCATTGTCTTGCTCCCATTGTTATTTTTGCATTAATCATCCTCACGTTCACCAGCTGAAGCCTAATTCGAAAGCACTTCGTTTCGATACCCAACCTAAAAGTAATATAGACTTTTCCCTGAAAAACATTGAAATAAGGTTTTAACGTCTCTATTTATGAATGTTTTGACACTTATGATATATTGTATAATAGCTAAATGTGCCACGAGGCAGGTCGGGTCATTCTGTCGGGCTAGGAAGTTTTCCTCATCTATATCTATCTTCCACATATACATAGCTACCATTCGTCCGTACATTGAATAGTGTTGTCTTATCTGGTCGGGCGTCTTTACAATTCATCTCGACGTTCTCAACAAAATTCAAAGGAGAATCTACAAAGTAATCGATCTCGATCTGACAGATCGACTCCAATCACCGACATGATGTGGTTTCTCGCGATCTATTTTTTTGTTTTTTATAATCGTGTGGCCCCAAACAAGGCATTTTACTGCCACTGATCTGCGGGGGGTTTCATAAGAGGAATGTTATGCGAAAGAGTGACAGGCTACAAGGGGTGTCAGGAAGAGAGTATGAGAAGAAAGGGAATACTAATCAGAGTGGTGTGGACTTAGAAAAACATGAGAGAGAGGATGTAAGTTAGTGAGACATGAGAAAAATAGTGATTTACATCTAAATTCCTGGAGATTACAGTTGTCGAAAAAGCAAGTGTGCGAAAAGGAATTCCACAGGCGGGAAAAAGAAGCTTATGGAGTAGAATTTGCGTTTTCAATTTATCGGTTTCACAGTAAAATTGTGGAACGTAGTTGCTAATCTTGTGGCTAGAGGAAATTCATATATAGGAGGTACCACTGAGCTAACTTCATCGGGCAGAAACCCTGAAAGTGTTTGTAGAAGTGACAGAGGGAAAGCGCCTGTATCCTAGCTGGCAAGTTGGGATCGATCACATTACAGATTTTCCGTTGAATTTGGTCAAGGACCACTAGGTGTATAGCAATGGCACCCGATCAGATACGGCAGCAATATTCAATGCTCCGTCAGATGGTAGAGTTGAATAGGTGCAAGATTAATTCGGACGGGAAAAAACTTCCTGGCGCTACACAGAGAACCGATTTTCTTATTAGCGGATTTAGATTTTTTTTTTTAAATTTCACCCCGAGCAAGGCGGAAACGCCACTGATGTGCAGGGGGTTACATAAATTTAAAAAGATTAATTAGAAAAGAGTGAGGAGTACAAACTAGTTAGAAAGGAACAATAGAAAGCAGGTGCGATGACAGATACATAGGTGGAGAGAAAGGGAAGGTTATACGGGGGTGCGGCGAGAGCTAGAGTCCAGTGGTTAGTAGATGAGTATTGACTTTGCATTTAAATTTCTAGAGGTTGTAGCCGTCAGGAAAGCAAGAATACGGGAGCGAGTTCCACAGGCGGCGAGTACAAATATTTTCACGGCTTCTGCTCCGACAAGCTTAGCTTACTGGTCACCACTCTACACGAAAATACTTGAGCTACTAGACTTGCAAGTAGGTAAAAACAGTCAAATGTGGCCACGACTTATATTGTGACAGCTTCTTTTCTCGAGTTTCTTACCTGTTGAACACTCTTCCGTATACTTGCTTCCTTAATAGCTACAATCTTCATAAATTTAATTGCAACGTCAATTGCCGTCGCTTATCTACGCGTTTCCCGACACGCCCTGTGTTTTCGGCTTCCTTTCCGCAACACTCTTACGTAACTCTTTTCCCACAAATATATCCACCCTTCTTTTATCCATTCCCGACACCCCTTGAAACTTGTTCCATTTTCTTTTCGCTCTCTTCTCCAGTAGGCATCTGCACATCAGAAGTACTTCCTTGCTTGAAGGTGAAACGATTTTAATATATATATATATATATATATATATATATATATATATATATATAAAAAATAGGGGAATATCATATATATATATGCCTCATAAAAGATAAAATAGTTCTTGCCTTAATACTTTTGCACAGTATTAGGTATTGTGTCACATGCATCAGCATGTGGCACGATGCCTAATGGTGACACAACAAAAACCTCCACACAAACACATCACTTCTAATCTCAGGTTCTGAATGGTGAAGCCCCAAGTGTATCTTCAATAGAAACACGACTGTTAATATTTAGTATAATAACTATTCTCTTTGAAATAATAAAATAATTGCGACAAATTACCAATCACACCTACTATATATATATATATATATATATATATATATATATATATAAGCAATCGGAGTCTAACCGTACTAATGAGCTGTGATAAAGCGAAACAGATCTGTCTGCAGATGACAACATGACAATATATATATATATATATATATATATATATATATATAGTACTGTGCAAAAGTATTGGACAAGAACTATTTTATCTTCTGTGAGGCATATTGACAGAAAAAAATATATATATGCTAGGGATTTCTCCAAAACTGGCTTGAAACGTATCTATGAAAACGATGACAGTGATGATAAGGAGTCAGATGATGAGACGGATGATGATTTAGATGACAGTACTGATGCAAGTGACTTATTGCCTAATGATGACACAAAAAAAAACACTACACAAACCCATCTCTTCTAATCTCAGGTTCTGAATGGTGAAGCTCCAAGTGTATCTTCAATAAAAACACTACTGTTGAATATCCAAGGACTTTTGAAAGTTGCCGCTGAGATTACTAAACACCATCAGAGACAGATCAATTTTCGGAAAGTTGAACTAAAGATGGATTTATTAAGAGAACGTGAATTAAGGGAAAATATGGAAAAAACAGTTAATGGATGAACAGCGGACACGAGTAATGCTATAGTAGCGATTGAAAAAAAGAGAAGAAAGCTTGAAGGAAAATCCAAGACCAAATGAAAATAATTGAACAAAGAGGCGCCAGCAGTATAATGGCAAGGGAGAAAATGTCAACTCCTACAAATGAAAATATGATCAATACAAATGACTGCCATAATCAGGAACTGGAACGAGAAAAATAATAAGCAGAAACTTCTAAAAAAATTTTCAAGATTCCCAAGACAAAACTTCTCATTTATACGAAACACTTTATATATGTAAATTTATTTGATTTACTCAACAAAAGCTTTAACAAGAAAAAATCTTTGTTACAACAAAAATTTAATATTTAGTATAATAACTATTCGCTTTCAAATAATAAAATAATTACGACAATTTACCAATCGCACATACTATCTCTCTCTCTCTCTCTCTCTCTCTCTATATATATATATATATATATATATATATATATACACACTCACTATACTGTGCAAAAGTATTAGGACAAGGACTATTTTATCTTCTATGAGGCATATTGACAGAAAATAAACAATTTAATTAAAGTAATTTTATTTGATTTACTCAACAAATGCTTGAAAAAAATACTTGCGACAAAATAAATTTAATATTTAGTATAATAGCCTTTTGCTTTGATCACAACCTTCATTCTGTCAGGCATTGACATCACAAGCTTCTACAATGTATCTAATGGTATCTCCTGCCAAGCAGCTTGCATTTGTTCACAAAGTGTGTGGTGCAAAGTAACATTAGATTTATCAATTTTTTCATCCAAAATATCCCATATCCCATAGATGTTCATTAATGTAAATTCAAAATAACATGTTTAATAGAAAATAGGAAAAATTAAATGTAATTTTTTTAATACATTTTTTACACCTAGTTTTAAATAATATTTATTAGTAATTTATTTGGTTTCTCACCCTGTATTTGAATTTCAGTGAGGTTTTTAGGAAAATCACCCCTGTCTTAATATTGTTGCACACTACCAGTAGTGTGCAAAAGTGTTAGGACAGGGGTGATTTTAAAATTTATTTTGATGTCTCATAAATGATAATATAGTTCTTGTCCTAATACTTTTGCACAGTACTGTATGATAAAAGAATGAAAATCTGTATGTGTTTCGAGCCTGTTGTCTTGGCTTCAGACATTTCCCGCCGTCGTAATATAAGTTAACTGTGCTTTCAATACACATTTCTTTATCGTAATTGTTTGATATGGTACCTATTTTTTTTTAATTAAGCGCAGTACTATATTGCCGGCAAGACAATTAGGTTTTATTTTTTTATATTGCTGACAACCATATTTTCTATCTTTTACAATTATTGATTAGTTCTTTCTTTCGCCTCTTTTTAATATTTTCTGTAAGTGTATCAATAGTTTCATTTCAGTATCTTTTAACATCACTGTGATATCTACAGATCGAATGTTATTAGGATTTTAGCCGCCAAATTGAATCTTGACAGAATTTAAAATTCTCTATCGATATGCCCAATGTAACGATTAAAAAAAGTCACAAAGAAAACACATCCATGTCTTAAGCTCCTTTTTTATTTTGAGTGTGTTTTTAATAACTACATATGATTGTTTTTTTTTTGTTTTTTTTTGTGGCATATCAACCAAGGCGGGTCATTTATTGCCAGGTAAATTTTATTTATTTATTGCTGGTAATACCTTTTTTATTTCAACAATTTATTGTTGTTTTTATATAAGGTTTTGTGTCTAGTAATTTTTTTTTTTTTTGAGTATCAAGATTCATTGGGATTTGTTTTTAAGGGCAGTGTCCTCAAGTCCTACCCTGTTATTATAAGTCCTACCCTGTTTATATAACTGGAGGGAAGGGACGGATTAATACCTTTTCCAAGGGTGCCAGTGCTTAAGTGAATGCAGGGTATTCAACTAGAATTCGAACTCGGCTCACCGACGTCTCTTTCCGAGCCGATATTCACTGCAATACAACGCACATCCATCACTAAACTCTTACATTAAACTACATATGAAGAAATTTTGCAAACACTATAAATTTTGGATTATTCTAATAAATTTCAGGAATAAATGAAACTTACCAAAAAGTTCAACAGTTCAAACCTAAAATATTGTCCTGTAAGCTAGAGTCACATACTTCAATAAACTCATCATACTGTGAATTTCATAGTCATTTCATGCATGGCATATACCTCATTCAGTCTAACCTGTCAACTACATACAACCGTTTTCTCGAAACAATGATTAAAATTTCTTCAAGCAAATAATTTCTATATATCTTAAAGAAGACACTTCTAGTTTATTCTCTGTAGTCTGTTGCTACACGATATCTAAACTTGTTTAAAAATGGAACTTTGTCTGTGTCTGTTACCTATAGACTCCAAAATAGCTGAATCGATTTTCTTGAAAATTTACTAAATTGTACTATAAGCGTCTGCGAGTGTTCTTAAGTAGGTTTTGTGTCGAGGTACTCCCGATAAATATTGAAAATCGATAATCGAAGAAATCGGGTTATAGAAGGAGTGCTCCGATTTTAATCAAATTTGATACACTCATAGACAAAGACATAAGAAACAATAATCAGAAGTTTCAAGGTTACAGTTCTTAGAATATTGCAGAAAATCGATAATATATATATATATATATATATATATATATATATATAAGGCAAGATGTTTGTGTGTGTGCCTGTTTATCTGCCTGTATGTCTGTACTTTTTCAACCCTTTTATTTTAGTTTTTGCTTCGGGTTTGGCTCTAAGTAGGTATAATTGTAGTTCTTCGTCTCAGCCATGATACCATTTACTCAGAGGACTGATTTAGCCTTCAAAATTCAGTTTATGACGAAAAAAACTTATTTGATATCGATACCAGGAAATCAAAATTGGACTTACATCCATTCATTTTTCTTTCTGTCTTCGGTTTCGCTTTAACTGGAAACAACTATTGCTTTTTAGTCTTTCGTGCCAACGTCCATAGAGTCTGAGCTCCAGGACCATGGATTAGTTTTAAAACTAACATTACACCCGAGTAACGCTGGGCTATACTGCTAGTACAAATATAACAAAAAGTATATCTCTTGAGCGCCTTCAACAGCAGAAAATACTTTCTACGTAGCCCATGTAATTAAATTGTAAATAACGATATATTTAAACAAGTAAATTCCAATACCACAAAAGATATTCAGAAATAAACTACCGTTAAATAGTAGAATCAGTCTTTGTTGATCATTTGACTTGAAACGTGTCACTAGGATGAGAGGATTGCTTACTGTTAGAGAACATGAGAAAACAACTACTGAACAGAGAGGAAAATAAAAGAACATGTATTAAGGAGACCGACGATAAATATTAACATTGCATTTAAATTGTTGAAGAACAAAGTTGAGTTGAAAAAACACAGAAGAAGACAGCTTCACAATGTTATGGAGTAGTTTTCACATTGAAGGTTATAATCATGCTATGTCGGATGCTAATCGAGTTAACGTACACAGAATGTTAGGAACTTCGTAATCTGCCACTGAAAACTGAATCCTTAGTATTCAGCTAACTGCCGATTAATATCAATTGCCTTTGTCCAACTATGTCCAAACTGGAACTAACTAGTAGTTCTACTGAACTCCCATAGAACTCTAAAGAACTCTCTATAGAACTTCTGAGAACTCCTAAGAACTTCAATATTTATTTTTGATAATACAAAAAATGCGGCAAAGGCCAAAGGGAGATAGGGAATGGCTGGTCTTATTCTGTCTTACATTAACTTAGTAGCCTCACTCACTGACGCAAGCAGACAATACAATATCCCTTGCACCAAAACATCACATTCTTACGTACCATTCTTGCTACAAAACTCCTAAGAATTTCTCCCGTTAACTTCCTGTTAACTCTTATTAATATAGGAGGGAGTGTCCATTATCTGAAGAATAGGTGTGGTTCCACATAACACACAAGCAATTGAAGATACTGTTAATATAGAACGTACGGATACGGATAGCCACTTTGCTTATATAATGATGAGATCTTACTGCTAATCTAATACTGCGCTTACAGTCATGATACCATAGTAGAGAGCTCATCAGAACAATCAGCATGAAAGTATTTACAGAAAAGACAGAGGGAAGCTATATTACGTCGATAGGAAAGAGACTGAAGCCGAGTTCCAGTTTAAGACTATTAACGTTGCAGATTCATTTTTGGATTTCATCAAGAATCTATAATTATTTTTGCCCTAGTACCAGTCCAAGTGTAGCAGCAATATTCAAAGCAAGGGTGGATGATAAACTTATACATATGTAAAATAGTTTCTGGCGGAAATCTTACTTATATATTTACAAGTCAGTTTAACTATAAAATGAGGAAGTTTTGGTACCAATCTAGTAATGCTCTTAAATTCATAAAATCTAGATACCAGAGAGAAAGGTTCATCAGAACAATTACCATGAAATTATTTAGAGAAAATAACTGTGGTGCGGTAAATGTCTGCTCCGAACGGGAAATCGGGGAGCCGAGTTCGAATTCCATTTGAATTTCTTGCATTCACTTACACGCAAATACCTTTGGGATACGTGTTAATCAGTCTCTTCTCTCCAGTTATGGGTTAAATAACAGGACAGATTGCGTTCTATAGACTTGGTTGGCAACCAGTCTACCACAGAAAGCAATGGCAACCTACTGCGGAATAATCTTCTGCACAATCAATCATGTATCTTTTGATCGTCCAAGCGTGTATCACGCATTGCACTTAACTGACTGACTGAGTGACTGACAAAGAAGCTATATTAGATCGATGGTAAAAGGGACTAAAATCGAGTGCCAGGTCAGAGCCTTTAACGTTGCAGATTCTAATTTAGATTTTAGATTCAGATTTAGATTTTAGAATATCAGTCTAAGTGTGACAGCAATATTCAAAGCAGGGGTGAATGATAAACTTATAAATATTCAAAATATTTTCTGACGGGAATCTTCCTTATTTTAAACATACGCACTGTAGTGGGGGCGCTAGAGCGTGTCGTCAGTGATGTCTTTACGTCGGTCACTAGGGGGTTTCGGGTCTCTCAACATAATACCCACTTCACCACGCCGACCTGACCAGGAAATGATCAATTTCTGGTCCACCCTCGATGAGCGCTTTCAGACATTAGAAACAAATTCATAAAGTTTGGGCCCCGTACAAAGTCATGCACACGCTTCTGATTGGCGACAGTCAAAGCCAGTTTGCATGAAGAGGCGAACGTTACATGAACTCGTCCTAATTTTAAAAAAAATAAAAGAAATAAAATAAAAGTATGAAGCTCTTTACTTGTGAAAAAAAAAACTCGACTAAGAATTAATCACGGTTTGTTTAAAATAAACACAAATCTACAATTGTATATAATTTGTCGTTTCTAAAAAAAAATCCGTCTAAGAATTTATCACAATTCGTTAAAAAGAAATACAAATATCTACAACTATGTATAATTTAAAAATTGTTTCCAAAAGGAATAATGAAAATATAAATATCTATATATAATAGTAATTTAAAATGTTTTATATATTTATACTTAAACTTGGGAAGTTCTATTTCCTGAAAACCATTTTAGGAGAAGAATTTTAATATTTTCTACAGAGGACAATGAATTCTGTATGTACCAATATGGATACGGTTCATTTCGTTTTATCATTTCAAGCATAGGAATTTCTCATTTGTCTGTACTTCTGTGATGACGTACTATTTACATTATTTACACTGTTCGGACTGATGAACTCATCTTTATTACCATGTTTACGATGTTTCGACCATTGTACGCTTTGGCTTTCTTCAGGTGCTAATAATTTTAAACTGATCCCTTTATTTCAATCACTGAATTATATGCTTCCATGTACGGTGCTCCTTCCGGATGCTATATAGTTATCTCTATTTAACTCAACTCTATTTGTTCACCACTACTTTTGCCAGTTCTCGAGGAAAGCAGGCGCAGTGGATGGAAGTGTTTTTTAGTTCCAGTGACTTGACCCAAAGGGTTGTGAGTTTGAGTTTTGTTTAATGGCATATCAACCTCTGTGGGTAATATAATCCTAAAAACAGGTGGAGTTTAAGGTATTATTTTAATATTTGTCCATATTAAGCAAGAAATGAGGATGATATACCCCAGTGATTGTAATAAAGGGTTCCGTTCGAAGTTCTTAGCACCTGAAGAAGGCCGGAGCGTACAATGTTCAAAACGTTGTACAAATGACAACAAAGATGAGGACAATAGTCCGAATAGTGTAAATATTATCTTTTAATGTTCAGTTATAGTGAGAAGATTAATTTAGTCAGATTTTAATGAAAATTTTAAATTTTTAAATTTTTATTTTAGAACACTAACAATGTCTTTTAGTTTTGTATTAAAATGTTTTGCTAAGAAAAAATTTTTGTTTCAAAAATGTGTTAGTGTAATAAGTTTTTCTTTAAAAATGTATATGTGTTAATAAAAGTCTATTTTTATGTATATATATCTATAAAAGTGTATTTTGATGTTTTCATAATGTTTCGACCCAAGTTGAACTATTTTTCTATAACTGAAACCCTAACAGGTGCTACCACTCCGATGATAAGAGGTGGTTCCATGCTCCTCACAGCCTCTCAATCAGAGGCCCTGCTGCCAGATGCACTTTATCGTCATGCTCTGGTTGTGAGTTTAATACCTGGCTACAGCAGTGGTTGGCAAATAACTGAAATAGTCCAGTGTAAATAATCTGAATTTAACACTGTAAATAAATCTAAATATATACTTCCAAAAGTTTATGTCAAGTGTAATGGAAATAAGACGGTTTTTGCTTTGGAAAACATGTTTGTAACGCCAAAATCAACTATTCTCAATAGCCCTAACTCTACTAACATATATGCCATTCGATGATTGTATATATTTACTCGGTGTCTGTCAAAGATCATTTTGATTATCGATCTGTATTTGATTCATGAATAACAGCTTTACACATTTTTATACGGATAGTATAAAGTTATTTTATTTCAAATGAACATTTCATTTGATCTACTGTTGTATTCTATACTTTGAATTTTAAAACACCGGATCCTTCGAATATAAGTATATATTCTCTCTATCATTTACTTACCTGATAAAATTCGGAAATGCAAAAAAGTTTAAAAACAAATAGAAACTGATTTTAAGAAGGATGTATTAAACAAAACTAGTTTTCCATCATACAGAAATTTTAAGATTTATTCAATATGGTTAAAGAAGCAGTAGCAGTCACGATTTTCTTGAAAATAATTACATCTTGAGACAATTTCAGCACAGTATGTGCGTTGTGGTGCAATGGATATCGGCTCGGAACGAGAAATCGGGGAGCCGAGTTCGAATTCCAGCTGAATTCATTGCATTCACTTACGCGCAAATACCCTTGGGAAAGGTATTAATCCGCCTCTTCCCTCCAGTTATGGGTTAAATAATAGGACAGATTGAGTTCTATAGCCTTGGTCGGCAACCAGTCTACCGCAGAAAGCAATGGCAACCTACTGCGGGATAATCTTCTGCCCAGTCAGTCATATCTCTGTCGAGGCATGATCGCCCAAGCGTGTATCACGTATGGCACTCAACTGACTGACTGATTTTATATCTTGAATGCTTAGTGCAAGACGAAATTACACCAATGACTGGCTTTTAAAATTTCTCTAATTATTATGTTTTTACAAAAACAATGGCCAATCTAAGTGTTGTATTTTAAAAAACACATTTTACCCGAGTATTTACCGCATATACTAATTGTATCTTGGTATTCATAATAATTGATGTGTGGGCTTTGATAATGTTTAAATTATATTCAGACAGAAACATACTTGAAGGATAGAAGCTCTTAATTATTAACATGACAAAACATGATCTTTTTTTGCTTTTCTAGCATGAGTTCAAACTGGGGCACAGCGCCTCTTAAACTTCTGAAAATATCAACAGACCATGGAGAAATGGGCCCACAAGTGATCAGACTGCAGGAAATTGGTTTCATAAATACCGATGTGAGTTTTAAGGAAGTGTTAAATATTTGTTAGACGATGTTTTTGAGAGGTGAGGGACTCTAAAATCAAGCAGGTACAGAAATTTAAATAACCTAGGAAGTGTTCTAACAGAAGACGGAAAATACGACACAGATATCCAAAGGCAAATTGGCATGGCGAAGAAAGCATTCCAGAAATTGAGTAAAGTAATAAGAAACAGGACAATTACCCTAGAAACAAAGAAAAGAGTACTGGATTGCTATGTGATGTCAGTTCTTCAATATGGCAGTGAATGCTGGACAATATCTTCGAAGATGAATAAAAAACTTGAAGCAACGGAAATGTGGTTATACAGAAGCATACTGGATATAAAGTGGGGGATCAATTCTATATTACAATCACTATATAAACTGTCCCCTCACTTTGTGGTCACAGCAGTTTCTATATATTTATATCACTGAGATCCAAAAGCACAAGGAAGCATTCCAGAAGTTGAGTAAAGTATTAAGAAACAGGACAATTTTCCTAGAAACAAAGAAAAGAGTACTGGATTGCTATGTGATGTCAGTTCTTCAATATGGCAGTGAATGCTGGACAATATTATCAAAGATGAAGTAGGGACTTGAAGCAACTGAAATATGGTTCAACAGGAGGTGGGTGCGGATATCATAGACCGAGCATGTGAGCAATGACGAGGTTTTGGGAAGGATACAGACGAAAAGGAAATGAATACTGAACATCAGGAAGAGACAACTAAAGTTCCTGGAACATGCAATGAGGAAGGAAGGATTGGAGAACCTCTTACTAACAAGCTAGATAGAAGGAAAAAGAGACAGGGGAAAGCAGCGGGTAACATATTTGAAGGATTTGATCAGGTGGATGACGGAAAGAGGGTTGCATGGTGCAACAGGAGAAAGCGTGGTAAGAGCCACCATGGACAAGGAGATGTGGAAAGCCATGATCACCTACGTCCTTTCAGGCACATAAAAAAGAAGAAGAATTATATTTTATCAACGAGGTGTATTTAGAGGACGGTCATGCACTTTTGCCATTGAACATTCTGATTCGACTTTTTTCAAAGTACAATATTTTCTTTCATTCATTTATATTTATGTTATAAAAATCGAGAAAAATACACATAAGACAATATTAGAATATTACGACCTAAAATAGTAATTATAATATTTTACCTGTGATCTTTGAAACCGTCATAGTATTAATGCCGTGAAAATAGCCCATAATATATATTTATGTTACAAAAATCGAGAAAAATACACTTAAGACAATCTAGGAATATTACGACCTAAAATAGTAATTATAATATTTTACCTGTGATCTTTGAAACCGTCATAGAATTAATGCCGTGAAAATAGCCTATAATATATATTTATGTTAAAAAATCAAGAAAAATACACTTAAGAATATATAGAAATATTATGACCTAAAATAGTAATTATAATATTTTACCTGTGATCTTTTCAACGTCATAGTATTAATGCCGTGAAAATAGCCCATAATATATATTTATGTTAAAAAATCAAGAAAAATATACTTAAGAATATATAGGAATATTATGACCTAAAATAGTAATTATAATATTTTAACTGCGATCTTTGAAACCGTCATAGTATTAATGCCGTGAAAATAGCCCATAATATTGACGGAAGGCGCAAAACAAATATCAATTTCATGTCAGTCAATGATATTGTGTACCAATTACAAATGCCATTCACTTAATAGAGTTCTTGCAAACTTCCTACGGTACAGTAAATATTTGATAGGCACGTTTATTATTTTTGCAAATAATTCCATCCGCAACAAGAATTATCTGTTCTATGTATAGTAAATAAGATATAAAATTTCCAGTTTAAAAATTTAATGTCGTTTAAAAAAAAACTCCTCCTCAAGCCTCTAAGACGTATTCGATTACTGAGTGGGAGTGAATATGAGAATGAATAAGCCTTTTTAAAGATAGCGAACAATAAAAGAACGTAAATTCAGAACGCGACAGATAACGAGTGACATTACAATGAATGCAATTAAAGATAAAAGTTGAATGTAAACTAAGTAACCGGAAGAAACTTTCTCAAGAGAGAGAATAATCTAGAGACAAGAAATATCATACGATAAGAGAAACCGTTATCATAGAGCTTACGGTTATATTTATCAATTTAAACTGTAAAATAACGAGTTATTGAAACTAATCTCGTACTATGCTTAATTTTATGAAACCTAGTTACAAAACAGGACGTGTCATCAGTAAAAACTAATCAAGAAATTTGTTATAGAAAAAAACAAAGGAAACTTATGCTTCGATAGTGGAAATGCGTCTGAAGTAGAGATGTTAACTCAGGACCAATGACATTTCAGCTGGTCATATTTTTTTATATATTCGTGTCGCCCCAAGCAAGGCATTTTACGGCAATGTTGAACAGGGGGTTACATAGGTGGTAAGTTTTGAGAAACAGTGAAAGGTTAAGAAAGAGGGTAGGAGAAGGATGAGAATACTGATGAGAGAGAGAGAGAGAGAGAGAGAGAGAGAGAGAGAGAGAGAGATGCAAGTTAGTGTGATATGAGATGACTATTGACTTTAAATTCGAATTCTTGAAAATTGTAGCCGTCGGGATATCATTCTATCTATCCACTGTTGAGCAGGGGGTTACATAGGAAGTAAGGTATGAGAAAGAGTTACAGGTTACAGAGGGTATCAGGAGGAGGGTAGGAGAAGGATGAGAATACTGATGAGAGAGAGAGAGAAAGAAAGAAAGAAAGAAAGAGGATGCCGGTTAGTAAGATAGAAGATGGCTATTAACTATACATTTGAATTCTTTGAGATTGTAGCCCTCAGGAAATCAAGTAAACGGAAGTGAATTCTACAGGCGGGAAGTGCGAGAGAAGAAGCTACAGGAGTAGAATTTGCGTTTACAATTTATTGGTTTCACAGTAAACGTGTAGGACCTATTTGTGGCTCGAGCATATTCATGTATGGAGGGGTACCAGTGAGCTAAGTTCATCTGAGCTGAAGCCATGAAAGTATTTGAAAAGAGACACAGGGAAGCGACACTGCGCCGGTGGGACAGTGACAGTATCCTAGCTGCCAAGTCGGGATCGATAATATTAAAGATTCTCCGTTGGATTCTGTCAAGGACTCCTAGGTGGATAGCAGGGGCACTCAGTCAGATATGGCAGCAGTATTCAATGCACAGGCGGATGGTAGATTTGTATATGTGCAGAATTGTTTCAGACGGGAAAAACTTCCGGGTCCTGCACAGAGAACAGACCTTCTTAGCAGCGGATTTAGGTATGGATTCTACATAGTCATTCCACTTGAGGTCTGTTGTGAGAGTTAACCCAACGAGGCGCAGTTTTTTACTTTCAGGGAGACTAGACTGATACATGCTAATGGGGGGCATGAGCGATTGTCTATGATGTTTAATAGATAGAAGCTTCGATTTGGAAGCAATGAAATTCACGAGCTATTTCTTACCCCAGTCCTCCACGGATTGGAGTTCTTTTTCAAGCTCAGCTGTGAGGTTTGCTTTGTCAACCTCGGCAGATTTTTCATCACGGAGAGAGTAAAGCGTAGTGTATATTATATTGAGATACCGTATCAAGCAAGATTACCGCAATGAAGTTACGTCTAAACTGGACAGTAGCTAGGTGAGTGGCCGCTTGGGAATACCAGGGTATGTAAGATTGAATGCGTGAGTAGAATAATGGATGGTGGCTCGAAATCTTTAATCGGATATCCGATTTGCAGTTCCCTTTGGTTAGGTTATATTCCCTTACGCGTGAATAGCATCGAGAAAGGTATGAATTCATTGTGTTCCTCCAGCTATAGGTTAATTTAGTAAAACATATACACTGAACGACTTTTCTCTTTCAGCTTTGTTTTACCGAATTTGTGCGATTTCAAATGTAGAACAAGTCATTTTTAACCGGAGCATATTTTTGCATATTATCTTTTATTGAATCTTCATCATCTAAATTAATATCCTGTTTTGTGCATATGAAGTTTATTTTTGTATTTTAATCAAATTCAACTTAGGGAAATATAGATTGGATAAAAGAAAAGAAAGGAAGATGGATGGGACGGAAAAGAATGGAAACTGGAAGTAGGGGAAAAGAGAATGGAGGTAAAAATTGAAAACAAAGAGACTGAAGGAGAGTAAGGCGTGAGGAAATCAAGTAAAACAGTAATGAGAAGGAGGAGTTCGCTGATTAGAAATAAAAAAATAATAATAAGGGAGAATAGAGTGTACCTTCAAAAATGGAAATTTAGTAGAGAATAGTCAAGAGAAAAATAGTGATGATAGGATTTTTCTTTTTTATGTGTTATGTCCTCTCGGGTTTTTTAAGTGATACAGCTGTTATATAGCAAGAAACAGACAAACACGCATATATATAAAAATATATCATAATATTTTTTATTAACGACGATAGACCGTGTCGCCTAGGAACAGAGAGTGAGAGAGCGCTCTTCCAAGGTTGACAGGGGTGACGACGGGAGTGTAACCTCTCTGCTTAGCTCGTCTAGCTTCTTCTTCGACTTCTCGAGACTTCTGCCGAGACTGACTTCTGTCGAGGCTGACTGGGACTCTGACTCTGTGGTTTCTTCGACTTCT
Organism: Ascarosepion bandense; assembly: GCA_037127315.1. NCBI lineage: Eukaryota > Metazoa > Mollusca > Cephalopoda > Sepiida > Sepiidae > Ascarosepion > Ascarosepion bandense. The sequence continues at coordinate 1,739,032 of JBBBDQ010001762.1, read as the reverse complement.
CTCTTCTGCCGAGACTCTGTCTGTCAAGACTGACTGGCGAATCCGTGTTTTTCGCAGTCTTTATATATCTTCCAAAACCGGGAATCGTTTCTTCCGGCTTTGCCTTGATCACGCGACGCCTACACGACGCCTACGTAAATTCTCAGAGACCCTGTCTGTTTGCTCTGAGCTATTTCCGCTCTGCCGGAAATAGGGTCAAAATGACATCCGCTGCTTTCAATGACCGAAAACACCCACGCTTCATCAGCCTTCTTCGGTGGGGCCAGATTATTATATTACACAGCTCTCCACAACTGCTTGTCTCCTGCAGATCTTAATAAACATTATATATCTGCTAATACGTATAAACCCTGTTACACTATTCATTTACTAAATCTCATTAAGTAGGTTATGCATTGTTTTTCTTTGTGCCCTCTCTCCTACTTATATGCCCTACAATCCGCAGCTGTCTCTACCTGATGTTAAGTATAAATTTTTTTTTATTTTTTTATTTGAACTAAAACATCGTCTTATATGTTCAGGCCAAGATATTCTCAACACCCTTCTGTAGAGTCTTACGGCCATACCACGTTGAATACATTGGTTCTCGCTCGATCACCGGAGTTAAGCAACGTTCAGCCTAGTCAGTACTTAGATGGGTGACCGCTTGGGAATACCAGATGCTGTAAGCGTATAGTGGCGGATGTGCGTTGTGGTGCAGTGGATATCGGCTCGGAAGGAGAAATCTGTGAGCCGCGTTCGAATTCCAGTTGAATACCCTGAATTCACTTAAGCACTGTTACTCTTCCCTCCAGTTATGGATTAAATAACAGGGTAGAACTTAGGGACCCTGCCCTTAAAAACAAATCCCAATGATTCTTGATTCTCGAAAAGAAAAAAATTATTACTACACACAAAACTTATATAAAACAACAATACTTTGTTGAAAGAAATGTTATTACCAGCAATAAATAAATAACAATTTAGTTGACAATAAATGACCCTCCGAGGTGTTGATATGCCATAAAAATAACCTTTCTGTAGAACCACATTTCTGTTGTTTCACGTCTCCTTTTCATCTCTGAGAAGACCGTCTAGCATTTGTAGAAGTAGGGAAATTGTAATTTTTTTTAATTGGCCATGTGTCAAATGTAACCAAACTTCACACAACTTACAGATTTCATCCAGGATTATCGGAATTATCAGAAGGTGGATTTGTGGAAAAATAAAAGAATATCTTTTGTATGCTTCAACAGAAATTTATTAATAGAAAAGAATAACATGAATTGGTAGAGTTAGATATTCAATGAGAATCAGTATTAAGAGTTTAAGGGTATCAAGAGTTCGTAGTAGTAACTTGTGTATATGTATCTATGAGAGTTATCGTTGGGTAGGAGTAGTCGCTCAGTATTAAATGATCCTGTTCGGTTATCAAGCATGAGAAAAGGTAATAGGGTGAACAAGGAAGAGGAAGGTGGTGAGAGAGAAAGAGAGAGGAAATAATAAGGATCGCTTAACGTTTGTCAAAGTTATGTGTTAATCGCGCTTGTCTACATCTCACTGCCGACAGTCGAATTTACTCCGTCATGTATTTCGTTTGTGGGGTTCGAAAAGCTTAAGTGGGAATTCACTCCCGGATGTGATTCTGGCCTTTCCATTGAACGATGACAAACTTTCGCGTTGGCTCGCGAAAAGGGTCCGTAAAATAGTTTGTTTCTGATAATTGAAAATTATTTGAATTGTGTTTTTAGATGTTTCTTAGCTTTGTATTAATCGAAAAATATTTAACTCCAAGATGTGAAATATCAGAGGTTTTGTTTTGGGATTCGCTTTTGCTTGTGGGTTAAGCAAAGTTTTCTAACAAAATCAATGAGTCAGTGCTTAGCATTTGAATTTTTAAATCTGGATCTTGCAGCATCACTAATTTAATTCTGAAGTAGAAGAGTAAACAAAAGTATTTTTATTTGTTGCTAAACGCTCTCTATAGCTATGCTTAGTTGTTTCTAACTGCTTTCTATCCATTTTACTCTGTAACTATAAGTTTATGAGTATATTTGTACATTTGAAAAATAAAATTAATAAAATGTCTCATTGAGTTTTAACTGCTCTTTCTCTCATACACATGAGGGGGGAAATCTGGATGGTTGAACTTGGTGTAGAGGGAAATGACTAAAAAAGTTTGGGAACCACTGGTCTAGATTATTAAAGACAACGCATTCATTTATTTAATAAAGATTTTTTTTCATAATGTTGAGATTTGCGCTTTAATTTCTACATACTCTTGTCAGAATCTATAGAAGATTACCTTTTTGATCAGTGAATATTTCACAAGTGCTTGGATCCCAGCATTACATACCAAGACATATATGCCTAATATGCTTCACTTGTTATCAGCTCATTCTCACAATTTTGTAAGTGCCAAAATAGAGTAATTCGATTTCCTTGTCATAAGTGTAATTATTCGTGCGAACTGACATTGCATTAAGACATTTGAAATCAGATTTAGTCACTCTAATGAGGACAGGGACACCTCGAAAAGTATTGTCTTTTGTTCGTGGGTGTGCTGTTTTTTTTTTGTTTTTTTTTTCATAAAAAATGTTTAGTAAACTTTGGTGTCGGTTGTCGACAAAATCTTACTTCTGATATGATTGAGATCAGTGCCCTCGCTTCAAAAAATATGATGGGTGACGAATTTTATATTTCTTTAATCATTTTCTCGCAATCAAGGCAATGAAATCACTAAGATTAAGGCGGTTACTGAGTGTGAAATCATATTAATATATGAAAAATCATTATTACGGACAGAGAGGAAAAAAGAACAGGAATTAAGAAGAGAGATAAAAAATATGAGGAAATCATGAAGTCAGTCGAGAATTTCACAAGCAAAAAAAGAAACTTATATTACGTTGATTGCTTTTTCGTTTTGTTTTGTTTTTTTTCTGTCTTTCTGTTTCAATTATATTTTTCTTTGCACGAATTGCACTCAGTCCAATGAATAAAAAGTCAGTATAGAATATATTGATGCGTGAGTTCGAATTCCAGTTGAATCAGTGGCATTCACTTACGCTAATATACCCTTGGAAAAATTAGTAATCATTCTCCTTCGTTCAGCTACAGGTTAAATAACAGGACAGGTTGTGCTCTAAAGCCTTGGTTGGCAACCAGTCTAGCGCAGTAAGTAATGGCAACCTACTAGGGGAAAACCTTCTACACAGTTAAATATGTCTCTAAGCGTAGATCACTTACGGCACTTAACAGAGTGAATGAATTTAATAGTTAGAAAATTAAATAATTATTCTTCTTCTTCTATGTGCCTTGTTCTTTTAGGGCGTAAGCGATCATACTTTTCCTCGTTTCCCTATCCCTGGTCGCTCTTAGCACGCTTTCTCTTTTTACACCACGCAACCCCTATACTGTCATTCAGCTGCTCAGGCTCTTCAAAAATGTTATCCGTTATTTTCCACTGTCTCTTTTTTTCCCTCTATCTGGCTTGTTAGTATCAGGTTCTCCAAGCCCTCCTTCCTCATTGTATGTCCTAGGAACTGTAGTTGTCTGTTCCTGATGATCAATATTAATTTCCTTTTTGTTTTCATCACTTCATCATTGCCCACATGCTCGGTCCATTGAAGAACTGACATCACATAGTAATCTAGTACTCACTTCTTTGTTTCTCGTGAAAGTTTTCTCTCTCTTAATACTTTACTCAACTTCTGGAATGCAATCTTTGCCATGCAAATTCGCCTTTGGATCTCTGTATCGCATTTTCCGTATTTAGTACTGAGCATAAATTTGGGGATTGCGTTTCTATTGTTAAGAAGTCATAAAGTGATCATCCACTAATTACTAATGAATATAATAACATAATCCATCTCATCTTCCTCAACTTTTTGGTTAAATAGCGGGGCAGATTGGGTTCTATAGCCTTGGTTGGCAACCAGTCTGTTGCAATAAGTAATGACAACTTACAACGGGAAAATCTTCAGCCCAGTTCGTTATGTCTATTTCGAGAGATGTTCTCCCGAGCGTGTGTCACTGATGACACTTAACTGACTAATACGACAGAGAGTGTTCTGAATGTGACTAACGTCAGAATTTAATGCTGATTTTTCTTTCTTCACATTGTTGAAGCAATTTTCTAGAAAACAGAAACAACCTTTTTTTTTTTTACTTAGGGTAAGATTTTTAAGATCCTAAGTTTTTATGAATAATGAAATACTGAGTCCTTTAAAGTAAGTCCTGTGGATTATGAGTAAGGAACCGCAAAAAATAATGGGCAACAAAACAGATATTTGAGATAGAAAAATAAGTTATATTTAACGTCAAGATACAATCTTGAACGAAGGTTAGTAATCCAGGAATACAATTAGTTAGGAAAAAAAAAAAATATATTTTAATTAAGATACTTTAATCCAAGCGGAAAAAACAGGAAGGTAAATTCCAAAAACCCGATCCTAATTAATATTAAAAATTTTATTTTAATATTAAAAATGATACAGGAAGAGAGCTCCATGTAATAAAATATTACAGAGCAAATATAAATTAAAAAAGGATTAATTCAATGATGTTGGATGATCATTTCGATATGAAAATCCCCACGGGGGATAACACATCACCTCAGCAACAGAAAAATCCTTTCAGAAAGAATTTCTCTGTTGCTGAGGTGATGTGTTATCCCCCGTGTGGATTTTCATATCGAAATGATCATCCAACATCATTGAATTAATCCTTTTTTAATTTTATATATATATATATATATATATATATATATATATATATAAGTCTCTTAAGTAAAGCCGTGCTGGATTAGTATGTCCGTGTAATATTATTTTGGCTGAGTGAAGCTCAGAGCTACTATGACTACTGACGCGGTACTCTCTGTGAAACTTCGGTATCGTTCGGTAACTTACGGATCTCATACAATGTCTCTCTATCTCACTATGGCTGGAATATATGTATATTCAAGTCGAGTCCATTATCATAGAAAAGAATGATACCCAACAACAGTCATAAATCTAATGTGTTTCTTTGTTTTAAATGGCATATTGTGGTGATTTATATAGATCGCATTAATTTACATTTGAATTATTGGCTAACAGCTTCTTCTTTCACACTTCTCGCTTGTAGAAAAACTTTTCTGTACTATGGTTTCCAACTAACTTTAGTCTCCAAAAATTTAAGTGCAATGTCAATCGTTATCCCCTGTTTTCCTTATTACTATTTCTCTTTATGTAGTTATTTTCGCAGTGGAAGCTAGTATTTGTGCTAAAGTTGGTCCTAATAGGTTCGACGTATAAAACGTTAGGAACTTGATATAATATATATTAAGTAGTGTAATCTTGCCAGGTCGGTGACTACTTTCGTATTCGAATAATTGTCGACTATTATCGTCGAACATTGAGTGACCCTAGTTCCTCTTACTACTCCTACTTAAAATAAGTGGGAGTGTCTATTCACTATACAAGAGGTGTGTTTCACAATAACAGTTTATCAACGGCCGTTAACCCCTTGTGTCTTAGTTGATTTAATGACTTGTTTGGGGTGAAACTGTTCATAATATTTTGTATTTTATCGTTTTTGATTTAAGTGCATGCTTAGTAGTTTTTTTAATTATTTTCCCTCAAGCTATACGATAAAGTCAGCATGACGAGGTAGGTTAAAATGACTTAACACATCTGATAAACATCATTATTAAAGTGAGTTAGCAATTAAAGAAAACCACTCAAGAAGACAAAAGGTGACATTTTATATGCGTTGTGGGATCTCCTTTTTGTATATGATAATGGATTCTACTGACTATACATATATTCCTGCCATAGTTGGCACTCTTGTCTCCTATGCAAGCTACTGGGTTACGGTATTGCCGTCGCCTGCTTCACCTCATCCAACCTTTTTTTAAATAACCGCAAAATGAAGGACGTTTTGAATGGGCATGCCTCTTCATCCTATAGCACGAATGCTGGTGTCCCACAGGGTTCTATCCTCGGCCCGACGCTCTTCCTTATTTTCATCAACGACCTCCCAGATGAGATAAGTTCCCAAGTAGGCATCTACGCAGACGACACTGGCGGATAGACATAATCTCCCTGCTGACCTTGAACGAGATCTACACTCTGTGGTGAACTTTTCTAATTAATATTTTTACAGTTATGTGGCCCCCAGCTCATCAGTGGCATTTCTGCCTTGCTCGGGGTGAAATGATTAAAAAAATAATAGAGAGAACAGAAGTTGAGCGTGGAGAGTTGAGTTTTAAGATCAATCGTAGATATCGGTGCGAATTATCGGAGAGTACCGAAACTGATACGTAAGTTACCGAGAGATACTGATGTTACCCAGAGACTACCGCATCGGAAGTCAGTCTAGCTCTGAGCTCTACTTAGCTAAAATAATATACACGGATATACTATTTCCAACGACTTCACTTTAAGACTCTAATATATTTATTTTTTACTAATAGTATTCCTGGATTTACAAACCTGCGTTCAAGTTTGTATATTATGTTCAATATAACGTACTTTTCTTTCTCCAAATCTGTTTCGATGTTCCTTATTTTGTGCAGTTCCTCACCCGGAATCCACAACAATATGTATTTTCTTTCGAAGACCAGTATTGATTCAAGTAAAAGAGAAGGAAGAGAGTTCCACAAACGGAAAATACCAGGAAAGAAATTGTTAGCATAAAACCTACGGTTGTATAAAGCAATTTCTACTGTAATATAATGGGACCTAACTGACAATCTACACTGTGTAAGATTTATGTTTTTATCGTATCACCCAGAACAAGGCGGTAACGCCACTGGTATGCAGGGGGCTACATAAGAGTAAAAAGATTAGATAGGAAGAGAGTAAACAGAACGAGTTAAGGATGAGAATACAGGTGTGATGTCCGTCGCAAAGGTGGGGAGAAAGGAAAAAATAAACAGGGTGGTGTAGAAAGAACTAGAGTCAAGGAGTTAAGAGATGGGTATTGACATTGCATTTAAATTCCTGGAGGTTGTAGCCGTCAGAAAAGCAAAAATATGGAATCGAGTTCCACAGGCGGGAAGTGCGAGTAAAGAAGCTGAGGGAGTAGAATTGTTGTCTGCATTTGGTTGATCTAACTGTGAATGGGTGGGACCCAGCTGCCAGTCTGTTTGCACGAGTAAACGCCTGTTGCAGGAGCACCAGTGACTTACGTTGTTCGGATCAGAAGCCATAAAAATGTTCATAGAACAGACAGAAGGAAGCCACACCCAGTCGGCGAGAAAGTGGCTGGAGTCGAGCCGCCAAGTCGGTACCTATCACATTACTGATTCTCCTTTAGAGCCTTTATTACGAAAGAATAAAAACAATTTAATATTTTCATAAAATATCATGAAACCCTAAACCTATATGAGTATCAAATTTTCTCTTGAACTGCAAAAGGATAGCAAATATTTAACAGTAAAAAAATGTTCACTGATAAGCTTTATCCATCACGCATCTAAGTTTTTTACCCTGAGAAGGAAATTAGTTAAACGACTCTCTACTGCAGAAATATCATTTAAATTTTGAACTTGAATGCCAACCTTTCATGCCTGAGGCGTCTTAGAAGAAAGAAAATGCAACCAGAATTGGACAATTTCTGTGAAGAACATTATTTGATCACTCACAGCTAAAATTAATGAGCCTGTGTCAACCGTGCAGTCATCGGTAATCATCTTTGATGGAATTAAATGCAGCTTTTAAACTTAAAATAACGGAATTTTATAGATTCTATGATATTTCTTATTATTTCCACCAATGTTAAGCGTTCATAATTCTGAAACTTTTATTTTACGTCTCATGTTATTATTATTATAGTGAAACAAAGAGTTCGTTTAAATTACTTTTTTGGTACTTGACTTGGTAAAACAACAAGGCAAGTTAGACAAGACATCCAGCAAAATAATGGGACTAAAAGAACACAGATTTGCACATTTTGTTACATGACGAAAAGCAAGCTTAAAATTAAATATAGTGTTTCAAACGTTTTCAAATTTAGATACAATAAAAATATCTTTAACATTTTGTTGGGTGCACAATAAAAGTTATATATAGAATTACTAAGCGTATTTTAAATGTTTGTGGTAGTGAAGTAGATTTCAGCTCAGAACAAGAAATCGGAGAGCCGATTTCAAATTCTAGTTGAATTCGTTGCATTCACTTACGCACAAATACACTTTGGAAATGAATTAATCCGTTTCTTCTCCCTCCAGCTATCGCTTAAATTGTAGGACATTAATTTCTATAGCCTTGGTTGGCAACCAGTGTACCGCAGAAATCAATAGCAACCTAATGAGAGGAAATCCTCTGTCCACTCATTCATGTTTCTTCCGAGATATGATCGCTTAACTGTGTATCACGTATGGCACATTACTGATTGATTCACCTTTTCAGGAAAAGTCATAGATATAAAACAAGAATGTTAATTTTATCTTTTAAATTCAATTCTTTTTTTTTTTTTTTGGTCAATCGCACGTTTATTTTCATTCTATTTTTTAATCAAAATCACGCCACGCAAGCAGTCAGTTAGTTAAGTGCCATACGTGATACATGCTTGGGCGATCATGCCTCGAAAGAAGATTATCCCGCAATAGGTTGCCATTGCTTTCTGCGGTAGACTGGTTGCCGATCAAGGCTATATAACCCAATCTGTCCTGTTATTTAACCCATAACTGGAAGGAAGTGACGGATTAATAACTTTTCCAAGGGTATTTGCGAGTAAGTGAATACAATGGATTCAACTGGAATTCGAACTCGGCAACCCGGTTTCTCGTTCCCAGCCGATATCCACTGTACCACAACGCAGTAAAGCCACTAAAAGACAAGAGGATTATTGCACGTGGAAGAGATAGAAATAGTAACAATTATTAGCGAGAGAGAAAAGAGGAAGACTAATCAAAAAGACAGTAGATAAGGATCACAATTAGATTAAATGTTTAGCGAATTAAGATTGGTTCGAAGTGATGGAGCTGGAAGGAATTTTTACAAGTGAAATGTGTGAGAAGAGAAACCATTAACAATGTATTTTCAGTTACATCGAGGTAGATTGACTGTAAATTGGTGAGCCATGGTCGCCAGTCTTGTACTGCGCTTAAATTCTAAAAGTCTTTGCTCTCTGAAAGGGCATTACAAAAGAAGAAAGACTTGTACCTGTGCTTCATTGATTACGCGAAGGCATTCAACAAAATTCGACACAAAGAATTGATGGAGATGCTGGGCAACCTCGACATTTTCGGCAAAGACATAAGAATAATCCAGAATCACTACTGGCAGCAAACGGCCTGCATACGGACAGGTAACGACCTCAGTAGATACACAAAGATAGAAAAAGGCGTAAGACAAGGATGTGTCTTTTCACCGGATTTGTTCAACCTATACAGCGAGAATATTTTGAGGACCCTAGATGACACGCCAGGATTTGTTATTGGAGGCCACAACCTGAGCAACATAAGATATGCGGACGATACAGTGCTGATTGCGGACACGGAAAGGAAACTACAACACCTCATACAGAAAGTAGCAGTGGAGAGTGACAAGAAGGGACTACAAATAAACTTTAAGAAAACTGAGTGCATGGTCATCAGCAAAAGATACAACCCAAAATGCCAAATACATGTGGAGGATAACAGAATCAAACAAGTACAAGAATTTAAGTACCTAGGAAGTGTTCTAACAGGAGATGGAAAGTGCGACACGGAGATCCGAAGGCGAATTGGCATGGCAAAGGACGCGTTCCAGAAGATGAGCAAAATACTAACACACAGGAAAATCTCAATAGAAACGAAGAAAAGAGTTCTAGACTGCTACGTGATGTCAGTTCTTCAATACGGCTGTGAATGCTAGACAATATCATCGAAAATGAGGACAAAACTGGAAGCGGCTGAAATGTGGTTCTACAGAAGGATGCTACGGATATCGTGGACTGAGCATACAAGCAACGACGAGGTGTTAGAAAGAATGGCAACAAAAAGGAAATTGATGCTGAGCATCAGGATGAGACAACTGAAGTTCCTGGGACATGCAATGAGGAAAGAGAACCTGGAGAACCTGATACTGACTGGACAGATAGAAGGAAGGAGAGACAGAGGAAGGCAGCGGATAACATATTTGCAGGGCCTGATCAGGTGGATGACGGAACGGGGGTTGCCAGGAGCAACAGGAGCAAACATACTAAGAGCCACAAGGGATAGGGAGACGTGGAGAGCCATGATCGCCTACGTCCTGAAGGGACAGTGCACATAGAAGAAGGAGAAGTACCATAGCGAAGATCTCATCCTAATAATTACTATGAAAGTATTCATATAAAATGTGAAAGAATACAACTTTACGATGGGGGGAAAGTGGTTAAAGCCGAGATGCCATGTCTGGGCTTATAATTTTACTGATATTTTTTGGATTATTTTCAGAGACTCTAGATAAATAGCAGGGCCATATGCGATAGCAAAATTCTAAGCATGAGCGAATGGTTGACTAATAGACTTGAAATCGTCTACAACGTCATAATGAATAAACTTTGCTAGCAGCTGATTCAGTAAGAAGCTCAATATTTGTTGGGGCGTTCTCCACCTTTTTCTACAGTAATGGACTGTTCTAAGCACTACATAAAGTAGTAGTGATGATACCTCGAGTAGTACTTCGGAAGTCAGTCGAGGAAGTAAGCCTAGTGAACAAGTCAGTCGGGTATTTCCGGTATTGGACCGGAAGTGTTCTATTTGTCAATCTTTTACGTCTCACGACAATACGTTCGACTAAACCCTTGTTCTGTATTCTACTGAACCACATCTTTTGTAAATATTTCTCTTCCTGGTAATACACCTACTTTATACTATCACGTTGTTTGCATTTATTTCAGAATATTTCTGTACATGCAACGTAACAATATTCATATATTTTTAGGTGCTGCTATTCATATATATAGTATTTTAATTATTACTTGAATATATCTATTTCATTTTCCGTTTTTGTTTTTTCACTTCTACTGACGCGGTTTCTACTCCGATGAACTTAGCTCACTAGTGCCCCCTATATAAGAAAATCCTCGAGCCACAAGATTAGCAACTAGGTCCCACCCATTTACTGTAAAACCAATAAAATATTAAACGCAAATTCTACTTCATCAGCTTCTTTTCTCGCAATTCCCGTCTGTGGAATTCCCTTCCGTTTACTTGCTTCCCTGAGAGATACAATCTCTAAGAATTTAAATGTAAAGTCAATAGTCATCTCCTATCTCACTAACCTGGATCCTCTCTCTCTCTCTCTCTCATGCTCCTTTCTCCGTCCACTTCACTCTCATCAATATTCTCATCCTTCTCTTACCCACTTCCTGACACCCACTATAAACTGTCACTTTCTCTCATAACTTCCCTCTTATGTAACCCCTGCGCACCAGTGGCAATAAACTACCTTGCTTGGGGCGATACATTTATAAAAAAATATATATAGATAGATTGATAGATAGACAGATACATAGCCCGAGAGCTACAATCTCCAATAATTTAAATGTAAAGTCAATAGTCATCTCCTATCTCACTAACCTGCATCCTCTCTTTCATGCTCCTTTCTCCGTTCACTCCACTCTCATTATTATTCCTGTACTTCTCTTACCCACTTCCTGACACCCCCTATAACCTGTCACTCTTTCTCATAACTTTCCTCCTATGTAACCGCCTGCTAAACGGTGGCAGTAAAATGCCTTGCTTGAGGCGATGTCATTATGAAAACTTGGGCAAAGCATTGTCTTTTATGGCCATTTTCAAAAGGTTGACTGCGGTCAGATGATTCGATACACTTTCATTCAACGTTCTGTTTTAAGATGTTTTTAATTTTAATCTGCACGCACGACAGAGCTTAAGGTCAGACTTGTATGGAACTCGGTGATGCTTAGTAAATTAGCTTTGTGCCAGACGCGCCCGAAGTCTATACAATTTAAATTTCAGAAGGTTGAAATGTGAAAGAATAAGATATTTCGTGTGTACACCAAAGCAAAGATTTATTTAGATGACAAAAGTGTAAGAAGAAAAATACAAGTGAAATTTTGTTATCTGAACACTATAATATAGTTGCGGAAAGAAACATGTTAATTGAGAAAATGCCTGCTGTTTTGTAGTTAAAATTGTTTGTAGTAGTAATGTAGGTATTTAAAATGTCCGTAGAAGTTTAGAGTTCATGGTTGTGTAGTAGCGGAATGTAAAGTCTTTGTTCCTTCTTCTTTTTAGTAGGTCTCGACAGGTTAAGAGAGAGAGAGAGAGAGAGAGAGAGAGAGAGAGAGAGAAAAAGAAGCTGTACTTAACATGTCTCCATTTTGACGCTGTGTTGTCCTCTTTAGTGGGGTAGAATGAAAAAGAGAAAAAAATGAGAGCCGAGGTCGAATGAAACTGTGACGTGCCCTGCGTCCAGGTCGGTGTCTTGAATTTCTTTCGTTACATTGCCACGAGATCGTCAGCTAAACGCTCCCATGTCGACAGACTTTTGATGTGGAGTGAGGTGGTTTTAATAGTGAAGCTTCACATGATGCCGGCTGCAGCGAAGCATTTTACATCTAGGCGTGAAAATACGACAGTTATAATTTTGATATTTTTAATCCAATCAGCATTCAGAATTTGTTTTTCGCACTGACTTCTGACTTCTGACTTTTTCTTCGTTGGGTTTTTCCAAAGTCGTTTGAATCCATTTTTAGGGTGTGTAATTTTACTTGTTTTTTTTTCCAAATGTTGTAGTCGTTTGAATCCGATTTTGCGGGTGTGCAAGTTATTTTGTGTGTTTTAGTTGGTTGATGGTTTATATAAAATTTGTATCCTATAGAATGTTGGAAACCGCGTACTTCATCCTCATTAATATACAGTCAGCAAACTTGTTGTACAAGCCTCGCATGTGTAGAGATATAGTAATAATCCAAATTTTTATGCAGGAAGAAAACTTATTTACACAAGAATAATGCGGATTAGAGGAATTCTGTAAATACATAAAAACAGAATGTGACGTAAAACAAGGACGTGTCTTTTTGGTAGACATAATCAACTTTCACAGCGTCATGATCCTGAAAAAAGAAAAAGTACTATCAATAGTTATTATTGACATATATAATCTTAGTATCATCACATATAAAGATGACACAATCTGAAAAAATAGTAAGAAAAAATGTAATAAATGACACATAAAAAGTCTAATATATATAATATATATTTTGTTGCGCAAATGTATAAGTATACATACATACATACATATATATATATATATATATATATATATATATATATATATAAGTGAAATGATTTGTTTGCACATTATGTTTTATCAATATTCGTATTTAAGTAGACATTCTCTTTCTAATCAAAATCAAACAGTATTATATATTTACTTCTACCGGTCTTATGACCGAAATAAATATATAATACTGTTTGATTATAAACAGAATATCTACTTAAATACGAGTATCGATCAAAGATAATGTTTAAACAAATCATTTCAAATTGTCGTTTGTTTATAACCAGTTTCGTTAATCTTCGTTAAATTCCGTAATATATATATATATATATATATATATATATATATATATATATATATATTTACACAAATATATATATATATATATATATATATATATATATAGTCTTACATCGCTAGTACGTCTCGGAGTTTTATGCGTTGTGCTATCAACAGGTGTATTTCGCAAACTGAGCATTTAATAGATTTGAATTAAATTTCACTCAATGTTCTTATAAAGTTAGGTTTGGGCTTTTTAATAATATGAGTAAAATTTTAATAGACAAAATAGTGTCTTAAACAGAGTTAGATTGATTCTTTATTTAAAAAAAACAAGAATACACCCTCCTGCATAGCACCAATTTTTTGATTTTACCTCCTAGCATTTAAATATTTTTTTTTTAATTTTATAATTTTAATTTAAAAATTTTCCTTTGTAATTATAATGTTTATCATTATTAGGCCACCCCAGACTTTTAGAAGAAAATGCAGATAGGTAATTATTAAATATTCATAAATTTTATTTGATGCACATGTTATAGTGCAGTCTTAACAAAATAACTATTCTATTTTCATTTACATTCATTCACTTGGCAATAAATACTAAAAAATAGTATGAAATACATCATTTTTTTAAATAATGGGGTGGCCTAATAATTATGGCTGGTAGTGGATATCGGCCTTTACAAATACACTTAAATATACTCGCTGTAGACCTTTATTTGCAAACTCAATTATAAAACGCGACTAATGATATCTTACATGCCCAAGTATGAACACAGCCAATATTTGCCTGAAATTAGGAAAGATTATGACTAATGATTTTCTATAAACTTACGTGCAAACACAAGCAATATTTACCTAATATCTACGTACGGATTCAACCAATATGTGACTATAGATTTACTTACGAATTGAATACCTATAATCATTCAACACTGCACAAATTTACTCATAGAAACAAGTATAATCATTAACAGTGTTTAACATTTGATTAATACAAAATATTTAAAAAAAAAGAAAAAAACAGATTTCGATATAATATCATCCAACAATATACTGCAGAATTCACCAGCCAAACCTCAAAGGCGTAAAATTGGAACGTAAATTCTATTTAAAATATGTTTACACGTAGTATTTGTCTATATTTCTGAGATGAGGTACAGTATTTACATTATTCGAACTATTGTCCTCATGTAATATAACAATCTGGCCCCACCCGAGGAAGGCTGATGCAAGCGAGGGTGTTTCCGGTCGTTGAAAGGAACGGATGTCGTTTGACCTTATTTCCGGCAGCAGCGGAAATAACTACAGAGGCAAACAGAACAGGTGTCTCTGAGAATTACGTGGGCGTGCGTGGGCGAGGCAAAACCGGAAGAAAAAGTCCCGGTTCTGGAAGATTATAAAAAGACCTCGGCACACGGATTCGCCAGTAGAGGAGCAACGGAGATCGGCCGGTGAAGAGAGACACAACAGATAAGACTACACTCCCGTCAACCCATTAGAAGCGCGCTCTCTCAATTCTCTGTTCGCTATTCTAACCGGCTCAGTCATTAAGACACATAATTGGTGCCTAGTGACTTGCTGTTTTGAGACAACAAAACAGTTAGATGCGAGCTGGTTGCCACGGCGACGATTGAAATTCAACGGACTTAAAACTACCAGATAGAAAGAAAAAATGCCGGTAGAATTGCGCGATATGGAGGAGATTCCTATCCGCAAACTAGTAAATACCTTGGAACAGATAGATATGGAAAGATTTAGTGAAGGATATGAAGAACTCCTGAAGAAGTTGACGATAGGAGTCATTGCTGGCATAGTCGGCGTTATGATAATCCTTGGAATAATAGCTAGGAAGCGGATTTTTAAGTGTGAAAGAAGCAACAGTGCTTCGGGAAAGGAAAGGGAGTTATCCGTTGTGAATAGTACTCCGGAGTCAACGGGTGTTCAACACTCAAATGTCTCTGCGTTAAACAGAGAGATGTCAACAAATCAGATATGCTTGGATTCGAATCCAGAGGAAGTAGTTCAAGGAATAGAAGACATTATACAAACTAAGGAACTACGAGTCACGGGTCCATTTTTTTAGACTAAATTAATATAGATGAAACCTCTAATCCTCCACAAGTAAATTGCATGCGGATTAACGTTGGAATCAGGGTAATTTTCTTCATTTTCTATTGAACATTTCTCGGTCAGACTATGAATGATATGTACTGCAGATAATGGCCATTTTTCTGTGTTCAAACATAGTATGTTTGAAATTAAATTAAATTAAATGAAGTTACATGTGTAACAATAAACTCGAGCAGAAACACGCATGGTGTTGGTCAAAGGTCATTTACTCGATGTCAGTTTAGAAACTGGGGCGCGGTTACCGCCTATGATCATGTTGTCGTGCATCGAGGCGTCTACGCTTATGGACAGAGTCGAGAAAGAAAATGAACATTTTTAAGAACTTTGCCCAATTCTGTGAAAATGGATATTAAAAAAAAAAAAAAAAGAAAAGAACAATGAAACATCGAGCTGGTAGAACAATTTTCACGATGGACACGAACATTGTTGGGTTGCCGATGTAGGCTCCCCTATATATTTTTTTTGTTGTTTTTTTTTGTTTCGGCATGCACATGTTTTGTTGTTTTGGCGTGCACATGTTTTATACAATTGTTGGGCTTGTGTGGCATGGGGAGGAGTGTGAGGGTGTTGCGCTTAAAATGTTCTTAGGTGAACATTTTGGAAAATGGGAGGGCGAGGAATGTAATATAACAATCTGGCCCCACCCGAGGAAGGCTGATGCAAGCGAGGGTGTTTCCGGTCGTTGAAAGGAACGGATGTCGTTTGACCTTATTTCCGGCAGCAGCGGAAATAACTACAGAGGCAAACAGAACAGGTGTCTCTGAGAATTAGGTGGGCGTGCGTGGGCGAGGCAAAACCGGAAGAAAAAGTCCCGGTTCTGGAAGATTATAAAAAGACCTCGGCACACGGATTCGCCAGTAGAGGAGCAACAGAGATCGGCCGGTGAAGAGAGACACAACAGATAAGACTACACTCCCGTCAACCCATTAGAAGCGCGCTCTCTCAATTCTCTGTTCCCTATTCTACACGGTTCATCGTCATTAATAAAAATATAACTTCATATTTTTATATATATGCGTGTTTGTTGTTGTCGATATATAACACTCATCTTTGTTGCCATTTGTACGACGCTTCGGCCGGTGTACACTCCGACCTTCTTCAGCTATGAATTTTGAGGCGAATTTTTTATTTCGATCACTGGGGTATATGAACTCCATTGTTGATTGGAAGTCATGATTTATCTCTTTTAACCCTGCAAATTATTTCTTCACCACTGCTGTAGCCTGGTATTGAACTCACAACTCTAAGAGTCAAGTCCAGAACTAACCAACATTTATATCCACTGAGCCAGGTGCACAAATGAACAACTGAATTTTTGGGACTTATAAGCCTAATGTTCAGTAACCCTCTGTTTTACCAGAGTTTATTTTTTTTAATTTTTTTTATGTAAATAGTTTTCTCTAGTATATTTTATGTTAATGGCTTTCTCTAGTATATTTCATGTTCATGGTTTTTTCTAGTATATTTTATGTTAATGGTTTTCTCTAGTATATTTTATGTTAATGGTTTTCTCTAGTATATTTTATGTTAATGGTTTTCTCTAGTATATTTTATGTTAATGGTTTTCTCTAGTATATTTTTTGCTAATGGTTTTCTCTAGTATATTTTATGTTAATGATTTTCTATAGTATATTTTATGTTAAGGGTTTTCTCTAGTATATTTTTTGCTAATGGTTTTCTCTAGTATATTTTATGTTAATGATTTTCTATAGTATATTTTATGTTAAGGGTTTTCTCTAGTATATTTTTTGCTAATGGTTTTCTCTAGTATATCTTATGCTAATGGTTTTCTCTAGTATATTTCATGTTAATGGTTTTTTCTAGTATATTTTATGTTAATGATTTTCTATAGTATATTTTATGTTAATGGTTTTCTCTAGTATATTTTATGCTAATGGTTTTCTCTAGTATATTTTATGTTAATGATTTACTATAGATATTTTATGTTAAGGGTTTTCTCTAGTATAATTTTTGCTAATGGTTTTCTCTAGTATATCTTATGCTAATGGTTTTCTCTAGTATATTTTATGTTAATGGTTTTCTCTAGTATATTTTATGTTAATGGTTTTCTCATGTATTTTCCCCAGAGCTCATATTGCAATTTTTGATACGAATTATTGACAACAAAGATGAGGACAATAGTCTGAATAATATAAATATTGTTTATACGTAGATTTAATGAAATATCATGAGGAAATAATGGTGGAAATTATTTCCTGAAAATTTATAAAACTAGTTGCAAATTGCAAAAAATCATATATCTATTATGTTTATTCTCGAATATATGAAGGTATTTGGGTAATGCAGAAAAGGTACCACACGGAAAGAAATTAAAAATGAATGTTAAATTTGTGCATCAGAAAAAGAAAATTCTGAAATAGCAACTACACAATTCTGTCGATGAATTCTAAAATACGACTGCGTCCATTGCAAAAAAGAAGAATCCATAAACTTGTGAGCCTGGTTTTAGATAAGCGACAAATATTTATAAATTCAGGTATGAATACGAAAATATGTTTACTTATAAGCACAAGCACGAACGCCACCAAATACATACATATTGTCTCAGATATGTGCATGTCTAATGTCTATGTGTACACAGTTGCTGGTTGTATAGAAACTCAAGTATAACTTGACCAGTATGCCTTTAGAACTAACACTGTACACAGCCATTATGTGCTAAGCGGGCACATTTTAAACTGAGCTTCTAGACTTGGAAGGAGCTAAAAGTGAACAATCGCTCGGAGATATCTCCAAAAGAGTGAAACGACTTCGTTGGATCCAAACATGATTTAGCCACGAGTTTTGGTTGGATTATCTTTGATAATGCTAAGCATAGCTCATTATTACAAGGTTGTTGATGAACAATACATTTCTATCGCCTGTGACGATTCTGTCCAAGAAATGGTCGGTTTTGGGTCGTAGCAACAAAATGAATTACCGCATAATAACACGATCGACCTTGTTCTGTTCCGCAAGAACATTTGATGCCACTTATCGAGTTTGGAAATGAACTCAACTCTATGTAACTGGCAAAAGACACTTGAGATACCGACTTTTTAACGTTTACAGTCGACGGTTTATTCTCCACGATGGAGCGTTTTCAGCCTGAGCGTGGTTGATCGTTTAGATTGGAATCGTCTTGATGAAATATGCCAAACGACTTTCTGTCCTCCAAATAATTGGAACACGATCTAAATAAACTTTCTAAATGTTTTCAATCGCGATTCCGACTCTTACTCTTCTCAGAAATTCATAGAACTTAATATCATCAACATTTATCCGTCGCACCCAGATAGTGCATAGGGCAGCAACTGTTTGTTGCTGTTTCTGTAACAAATCTAACAAATAGACCGGTGGACTATTCTTGGTCATTACGTTTGCAGCACCTGGTATTCCAAAATGGTCACCCATTTAAGTACTGATCAGGCTTGATGTTGCTTAACTTCGGTGATCGGACGGGAACCGGTGTATTGAACACGATATAGCCGTAGACAGAACTTAATATGGCGACAGTACAAAATTGCATTCTTCATTATCAAAGCATTCGTTTGTAGCCAAAACGTCGACATTCAACAAAGTATGATTCGTAACTAAACAATGAAGTGTTTCAATCTAGAACACAAACGAAAGCGGCAGCAAAATAAATACCAAAGTTAACTTGATGTTATTTTATGTTAATGATAGTGCTCGCTCGGCAAAGCGAAGTACGCGTTCCAGAAACTGAGTAAAGTACTAAGACACAGAAAAAATTCACTAGAAACAAAGAAGAGAGTATTAGATTGCTATGTGATGTCAGTTCTTCAATATACCAGCAACATGGAACACACCTCAAATTAATGAACTATCTGAACTGAACAGCTCCGTATTGACTAATCAAATGTGAGTCACTTCTACCATGTTGTGTTAATTTTGGAAGCAGTTCAGAGACATTATTCCAATCTTAACACTTCGAAAGAAATTAAACGTTTCTATTCTGATTTTAATATTCAAAATGATGCGCCTAAAAAGGTTCAAGTAAGATTCTGAAAGAGACTGATATGAAATTAACAAAAGGATATTTTACTCATTTTGTTATATATCGCCGTACGACGACAAACAACGAGAACACGCATATATAAAAATATAAGGTTATATTTTTATTCCTGACGACGAACCCGTGTGGAACAGAGAATGGAAGAGTGAGAGCGCACATAGAATGGGTCGACGGGAGTGTAGTCTTGCCTGTGGTGTCTCTCTGCTTCCACTGGCCGTTCTCTGCTGGCGAATCCGTGTGTCGAGGTCTTTTTATAGTCTTCTAGAACCGGGACTTTTCCTTCCGGTTTTGCCTCGCCCACGCAACGCCTACGTAATTCCAAGAGACACCTGTTCTGTTTGCCTCCGTAGTCATTTCCGCCGCTGTCGGAAATAAGGTCAAACGAGCCCGACTCATAACCCTGCGACATCCGCTCCAGGCCCCGACAGGATGTATTTCTCAGGATGTCTTGTCGTTCGCCGACCCCTTCACCGACGGGAAACACCATCGATTGCATCAACCTTCCTCGGGTGGGGCCAGATTGCTATATTACAATTTGTAATGGGGATTGCTATGTGATGCCAGTTCTTCTATACGGCAGTGAATGTTGGGCAATATCATTAAAGATGAAGGACAAATTTGAAGCAGTTAGAAATGTTGTTCTACAGAAAGATGCTGCGGATATCATGGACCGAGAATGTGAGCAAGGATGAGGTTTTGGAAATGATAGAAACGAAAAAGAAATTAATAGTGAACATCAGAAAGAGACAAGTGAAGTTCTTGGGACAAGCAATGATGAAGGATGGCTTGAAGAACCTGATGCTGATAGGCCAGATAAAGGGAAAAAGCGACATAGGAAGGCCGCGGATAACAAATTTGAAGGGACTGAGGATTTGGATGACAGAACGGGGATTTCGTGGTGTAACAGGAGAAAAAGTACCAAGAGTTACCAGGGATAGGGAGACGTGGGCGGCTATGATCGCCTATGCCGTAAAGAACAGGGCACATAGAAGAAGAAAAAGAGTGCTCGCCTACAGTGCAGGAGGTTGCAGGTTCGATCAGCCGGGTCAAACTAAAAGCTTTAAAAATGGTATTTGTCGCCCCACTGCTAAGCACTCGGACAACAAAGAGAAGGATCGTGGGTAAGTTAGGAAATCCAGTAATAGGTGTGGCGTCAACCCATACTGCAATGTAGCAATGAAAGAAACAGGAACAATCGACCAACTTCTTGTTCTATGTTTCATCTCCCTTCAGGACCTTCCACATCTTCGTATGTTTTAGCACATTTTCTCCTGTGCTTATACTTGCTTAAGTATATTACGCGTCGTTCTTCCTTGTGTCTCTTTCTCGATATCTGATCTGTGAGTATCAGGTTCATCAAGCTCTCTTTCCACATTACATTTCTAATATATTAAGTACTAATTTCTTCAGTATCTTTCTGTAGAAGCATATTTCGGTTACTTCAAATCTCTTTTTCAGCTTTGACGAGATTTACTACCATATTAGAAAACACACATAGCCACCCAGTACTCAATTCACGTAGCAATCCAGTACTTTGGTTTAAAAAAAAACAATTATGTCTCTCATTACTCTAATCAGGTTCTGAACTGCATACTTAACCTTGTCAGTTAACTATTGGATCTCAGTGTTGCAATCGGGCACGTAAATTTTTGTAAAGACCCTACATATACAGTACTGCGTAAAAGTATTAGAACAAGAACTATTTTATCTTTTATGAGGCATCAAAATAGAGTTTAAAATCACACCTACCCTAACACTTTTGCACACTAGCGGTAGTGTGCAACGGTATTAGGACAGGGCTGATTTTCCTAAAAACTTCACTGAAAGTCAAATAAAGTTAAAAAGCTGAGTAAATTGCTAATAAAACTCATCCCTTGTTCCCTGTTTAGGATGTGGTTTCCGGCTTTCTCTTTCCCACACTTCTCACTTTGTTTTCTTTTTTTTTTCAATTGGAGTAGATAGATCTATCTATCGCCCGGTTCACACTTCACCCATGTCTATTGAACAGGTTAAGAGGCTCATCCCTTGTTCCCTGTTTAGGATATGGTTTCCGGTTTTCTCTTTTTCGATCTTTTCACTATTACGTAGCCCCCTGCACATCAGTGGCCTTTCCGCCTTGCTCGGGGTGATACGATTAAAAAAGAAAAAAATACTGATTATTTAAAAGTAGGTGTAAAAGAAATGTATTAAAAAGAAGTTATACTGATTTCTTTTCTATCAAACAAATTATTTTGAAACTACTTTGTTGAACATCTATTGGATATTTTGGATAAAAAAAATTGATAATTCTTATGTTACTTTGCAAGACACAATTTGGGAACAAATACAAGCTGTTTGACAGGAGATGCCATTAGATACATTGTAGAAATTTGTGATGACAATGCCTGACAGAATGAAGGCTGTGACCAAAGCAAAAGACTATTATACTAAATATTAAATTTGTTTTGTATCAAGTATATTGCTTGCTAAAGCATTTGTTGAATAAATCAAATAAAATTACTTTAATTAAATTGTCTATTTTCTGTCAATATGCTTCATAAAAGATAAAATAGTTCTTGTCCTAATACTTTTGCACAGTGCTGTACATGCATATATATATATATATATATATATATATATATATACTATGTGCGATTGGTAAATTGGCGCAATTATTTCATTATTTAAAAGCGAAATGTTATTATACTAAATATTAAATTTATTTTGTAACAAGTATTTTTCTTGTTAAGACATATCTTGAATAAATCAGATAAAATTACTTTAATTAAATTGTTTGTTTTCTGTCAATATGCCTCATAAAAGATACAATAGTTCTTGTCCTAATACTTTTGCACAGTACTGTACGTGATGAATTATTATTTAAAATACAAACAAGACAATTGTTTTTAAATAGACTTAAGTATGAGAATAAACATAACTAAACAGTTGATTCTCTTATAAAAGTATCAAAAACAAAAGAAAAACAAAGATTTTGACAAATAACATAACATGTTTGACATGTCGCAAAATTTCTTAATCAAAACTTCACCTAAATGTATCAGTGGATTCTCCAAGAATATGTAAAGATTAAAGTAAGCTTCCCGGTACATTCTATGCAACCAGATTTACACGCATATTTCATGGAATTTTTAAATAAAGCATGTTAAAAATACTTTGGATGAAGCTGCTTGAGAACAACAGGAATCACGTCGTTGCTATGTAGGCGTGACAAAGAAAGGCAAACAAATATCTTAAATATGAATGCACTAAGAATTTGCGAATGAATACATTTGACTTTGTCAGTGTGGCAACATGCTGTTCAAAGTGAAAAACAATGTTTCTATAGAAGACATTTCGAAGCGACAATCCTTACAATCTCGTTTTTCTGCCAAATCTCATAAGAAATTTACATTATTAAACGAAATGTCAGTTAGTTAAATGTCATACGTGATACGGGCTTGGGTGATCATGTCTTGAAAGACACATGACTGACTGGGGGGAATATTTTGTTCAAGTAGATAACTTTCTGCTGTAGACAACTTGCGAATAAAGTCTATAAAAATCAAACTGTCCTGCTCTTTAACCAATAGCTGGGGGGAGAAGAGATGGATTAATACCTTTCCCAAAAGTATTTGCGCGTAAGTGAAATGTGCACTATCAAGTGTTATTGTAAAATAGTGTGAAACATACATGAACTCGTTAAAATTATTGAAACAATTCTTTAACTTAGATATTGAATGTTTTTATTTTATTAATTATTTCACCTCAAGGAAAATGTTAATTCCACTCTAACAGAAGGTGTTTTCAGGTGTGAGAAAAACTGTGAACACATTTGTGATGAGAAAAGATAATAAGAAAAAATATAATTCTTGGAGGCAAACGATGACATTTGGCCTTAAATGTAGATTTTTGAAGCTTGTAGAATACAGAGAAACCGGGAGATATTTAAAGCTGTAACTAGTGCGAGAAAAAATATTATAATATAAATTCTGTTTCCATTAAACTATTTGAAAAAATACTAAGACGATGAGACCTAGTAAGCAAGTTGAAATAAAGCTTAAATCAACGCGGTCAAAGGGCCAAAGGGGTGACCTCATTTGAACAGCTGCCACGTCAAGCCGATGGGACATTTATTGAAGCCAAGATGCCAGATCAGAATTGGAAACGTTGCAGATGCTTCTTTGCATTTTGTCTGATATGACTGCAATATCTATTGTAACGGCAGGTTATAGATATATAGATGAGTGAAATTGATTCTGAGGAAATAATATTTTGCCCCGACACAGGGAATCAAACATTTTAGCAGCTATGGTCTCAATTTATTTGCTCCACTTCATTCCAGTAAAGAATGTAGAGACAAAAAAGCGCGACGAGTTGCTCTCTTGTAGTTTACCCATCATAACAAAGAACAAGAGAATTAACAACATCAGTCACTGATAGCCTCCTCAGCAAAGAAAACATATGGTATTATTATTATTATTTTTTATAAGCGTTTCACCCCGAGCAAGGCATGTCACTGCCACTACTGCGCAGGGGGCTACATAGAGTGGAGAAAGGATGATTAAATATAGGAAATGTCAGAGGTTGGGTGATAGGCGGGTAAGGATACAGAGAATGAGGGTTGGGTAGATGAGAGTGTTCTGAGAATAATTGGGAGTTAGTGTGAAAGGAGGTGTCTATTGACCCTACATCTAAACACCTGGAGATTGTAGCTGTCGGGAAAGCAGACTTGTGGAAGGGAGTTTCACAGGCGGGAAGCGCGAGAAAAGAAGCTGTTGGAGTAGAATATACGGTTAAATCTTTAATATTATAAAATATTTTAGTTTGAGTTTGAAGTTTGTTTAACGGCATATCAACTTCTCTGGGTTATTTAATGTCAAAAAGGTGGAGTTTTAAGGTATCACTTCAGAAAGTATCTGACTCCTTGTTGTATCGTCGAGTTTTGAGTTTGAGTTTTGTTTAACGACATATCAACTTCTGTGGGTTATTTAATGCCAAAAAGATGGGGATTTAAAGTATCACTTCAGAAAGTATCTGACTCCTTGTTGTCTCGTCGAGTTTTGAGTTTGAGGTTTGTTTAACGGCATATCAACCTCTCTGGGTTATTTAATGTCAAAAAGGTGGAGTTTTAAGGTATCACTTCAGAAAGTATCTGACTCCTTGTTGTATCGTCGAGGTTTGAGTTTGAGTTTTGCTTAACGGCATATCAACCTCTCTGGGTTATTTAATGCCAAAAAGGTGGGGTTTTAAGGTATCGCTTCAGAAAGTATCTGACTCCTTGTTGTATCGTCGAGGTTTGAGTTTGAGTTTTGCTTAACGGCATATCAACCTCTCTGGGTTATTTAATGCCAAAAAGGTGGGGTTTTAAGGTATCGCTTCAGAAAGTATCTGACTCCTTGTTGTATCGTCGAGTTTTGAGTTTGAGTTTTGTTTAACGGCATATCAACACCTCTGTGGGTTATTTAATGCCAAAAGGTGGGGATTTAAGGTATTTCTTTCAATGTTTAGAACTTCCCAATCAGAAGCTTTGCTGCCGGATGCAGTTTACCGTCATACCAAGGACCCCAAATATCTTAGCAAGCAAATGAATCATCACATAACTCCAATGAATCTCTATATTTTTTAAAAATTGTCGCAGGTTTAATGTCTTAATCGTTGAGTTTCGAGTGTTAGCGGCTTTTAAAAAATAATCTAATTAAAAGATCTTTGAAAATTGGTTAGACATGGGAATATATATTTACTGATGCGAGCCGAAAATGAGAGGGAAATTGTTAGAAACATAAGAAAATAAAGAAAAGTATTTTTTGGTTATTATTGAAATGTGCAAAAATGAAAAAACTGTTGTCTGAATACAGGCTCGATGTATAATTTCGTGTATATTTAATTACTTTATGTCATATAAGTAATTATATGTTCTTGTGTACATAACAAATGAACCATGAATTTATAAAAAAACAAGTTGATTAATATACATAAATTATTTCCTATATTTAATCAGCCTTTCTCCACTCTACGTAGCCCCCTGCACAGTAGTGGCAGTGACATGCCTTGCTCGGGGTGAAACGCTTATAAAAAAAGAAAATTCATATTTTCCTTGTTTATTCTAATGTGGGATAGGAAATTAAGAATTAAAATCAACTTTCTTCTTCACTTTTACAAAAATTGATAATGACGTGTGAGATTCTGGTTTTTTCCAAATAAAAAAAGAATTGACTATGTGCTTAAAGTAAAAGTCAAAACCGGATTTCGCAGGTAGATGTTAAATTAGTTTTCTGACCAATGGAAGCAATTTACAAGACCAAAAAACTTAGCGATCAATTCCGAAATTCTAAAGAACTATATAAATGGTTTCGATCAGCGTCAATCGGACAGGGATTGAAGCAGCAGAGACGACAAGCTAAAGTATAATGGGAGATGCTTCAAGATGCCCTGGACATTTGTGCTCTTTCTCTTTCTTTGCAGATCTCTTTTACTTCTGCTTCTCTATCCAAAGACATTCCTACGAAACAAACTTTCATACATACATACGGACGTACTCATAAACTCTTTCTAGCAAATTACTACTACAAGAATCTTTTTACGAACGCCTGATATCCTCAACTTTCTCATTGAACATTAATTTCTACGAATTCTTGTTATTCTTTTGTTTTTATTGAATTTCTATTTTAATATGAAATTGTATATTTTATTCTTACACATTAATTCACACATTTCAACCTGATACCAACCAACCTTCTGTTGAATACCTTCTGATATTTCTGATGATAAAACCTGATCTTAATTTTGAAAATTCTGGATAAACATGTAAGCTGTAGAGATTTCCCTTATATCTGACACAAGGCCGAATCAAAGAAGTATTAACCATCTCCCCACGTCTACAATCCTACGCAATTTAAGTGTAATGTCAATTGTTTTCTTAATCATCTTTTTTAATTTCGTTTAGGAGAAACGT
Source organism: Ascarosepion bandense (assembly GCA_037127315.1). Lineage (NCBI taxonomy): Eukaryota > Metazoa > Mollusca > Cephalopoda > Sepiida > Sepiidae > Ascarosepion > Ascarosepion bandense. Next base: position 1,712,469 of record JBBBDQ010001762.1, on the reverse strand, counting down.
TGTTGATAGATGAGTCAATATTATCATGTTCTAAAGAGACTCCTAAAAAACTACCCGTAACTTCTCAATAATGTTTCTAATTACACATTAACTCCTACAACATATATAGACTGAACTATCGCCCGGTTCACACTCCACCCACGTCTATTGAACAGGTGTAGAGGCTCATCCCTTGTTCCCTGTTAAAGATGTGGTTTCCGGCTTTCTCTTTTCCAATCTTTTCACTTTTCCTTATTTTTTCTTCAATTGGAATAGATAGACTGTACTATCGCCCGGTTCACAATCCTCCCACGTCTATTGAACAGGTGTAGAGGATTATCCCTTGTTCCCTGTTTAGGATGTAGTTTCAGGCTTTCTCTTTTCCAATCTTTTCACTCTTAAGTAGCCCCCTGCACACCAGTCGCCTTACCGCCTTGCCCGTGGTGATATGATTAAAAAAAATTTATTCTTTTCTTTTAATAAATTTCTATTTTAACATGTAAAACGTATATTTTATTCTTAAACTATTCCACGCATTCCAACCTGCCGACAACCAACCTTCTGACGAAAACCTTCTGATAATTCTGATAATTCTGGATTACATTGAATCAATAGATAAATCCACTGCTAGAAAGGTTGGGTCACTGTATCGGGCCAGGATGGTTTTTCCGCCTCAATCCATCCAGCACATATACAAATCAATCATCCATCCGTGCAAGGAATACTGTTGTCACATATGGTCAGATGTAACCGCTATTCATCTCAGTTTTCTTGACAGGCTCCAAACGAGAATCAGTAATGTGATAGGTACCGATTTAGCTGCTCGACTCCAGCCACTTTCTCACCGACAGGATGTGGCTTCCCTCTGTCTGTTCTGTGGATATTTTCATGGCTTCTGCACCGACAATCTTAAGTCACTGGTGCCCCTGCCACAGGAGCTTACTCGTGCTACCAGGATGGCAACCGGATCTCACCCATTCACAGTTAGATCAACCAAATGCAGAAAATTCTATTCCAACAGCTTCTTTTCTCGCACTTCCAGTCTGTGGAAGTCTTTTTCATATTCTTGCTTTCCTCAAGGAATTTAAATGCAATGTCAATACCCATCAATTAACCACTTGACTCTAGTTCTTTCTACATCACACTGTATATCTTTTTCTTTTTCTCTATCTATGCAACTGTCATCACACTTGTATTCCCATCCTTCTCTTGCTCCCTTCTCTAAAGCCCTCTGTAACTGGTTCGTCTTACTTTTTACTCTCCACCTATCTAATCTTTTACTCTTATGTAACCTCCTGCGCATTAGTGGCGTTACCTCCTTGCTTGGGGTGAAACGATTTAAAAAAAAAAAACTTCTGAGCTGTAGGGAATTCGTTTGTGACCGAATTAAAGAAATATTTACCATCTACCTATAGCTTCACTAATTATATTTTTATTTGACAATGTGCATTTTGTAAGTAAAATTTGTATTCATTGTCTCATTCATATGAATGAAATAAGAAAAACAAAGAACTTAGATACTTTTGATACTGAAGCTATGAAATACGAAATTTTGACCCACAAGAGAATACGGAGATTTGAAAAACAATTATTATTATTTCCAGGCACGATCTACAGTCTTATCCCGACATACCATAAAGAAAAATTAAAATTTTCCATCATAAATTTCTACCATTGCTCTTGAAAGTTAACCTATATCTGTTTACGTTTATTTTTTAAAATCTTTTGGGGGAAAATCGAAATCTCTTTCAATCTTGGCATTCGTTTATGCACTCGAGGTTACATCTTTTTGTAGATTAAAATGGATGAGTCGAAACTTGTGACATTGCAAGGATTACATCGATAAGTTTAATTGTTACACGACCGTAGGTTGCCGAACTTTGATTTAATGTATACGACACGCCCCATTTCTGTGGTGGGGTTCTCTAACGGATGCATAAAAATCTCAAAATTAAGAATCCATTTTTTCCTATTTACCCTATTGTTATCTTTATGTTTTCTTACTTAATATCTAAAGTTATTTATAAATGGAACTTTGTCTGTTTGTGTGTGCATGTGTGTGTGTCTGTGTGTGTGTCCTCTACTTATAGACTCCGAAACTGCTGAACCGATTTTATTGAAAATTTACACAGTTGTACTATAATCGTATGCAAGTGGTCTTAGCTAGGTTTTGTGTCGAGGTATTACCGATAAATATCGAAAATCGATAATTGAAAAAATCGGGTTATAGAAGAAGTGGTCCGATTTTAATCAAATTTGATACACTCATAGACAAAGACATAAGAAACGATATTAAGAAGTTTCAAGATTGCAGTTCCTACAATAGTGCAGAAAATCGATAATATATATATATATATATATATATATATATATATGTATATATATAAAAAGCAAGATGTTTGTTTGTGTGTCTGTTTATCTGCCTGTATGTCTGTATTTTTTTCAGCCCTTTATTTTAGTTTTTGCTTCGGGTTTGGCTCTAGGTAGGTATAATTGTAGTTCTTAGTCTCAGACATGATACCATTTATTCGAAGGACTTATTTAGCCTTCAAAATTCACTTTAAGACAAAAAAAACTTATTTGATATCGATACTAGGAAATCAAAATTTGACTTACATCCATTAATTTTTCTTTCAGTCTACGGTTTCGCTTTAACTGGAAACAACTATCTTTTTCATATATTTTATAGTTTTTTGTGCCAACGTCCAAAGTGTCTGAGTTCCAGGACCATGGATTAATTTTAAAACTTTCATTACACCCGAGCAACGCCGGGCTATACTACTAGTTATTTATATTTTATAGTTTATATGATCCAGTATGATCCAGTATGGTAATTTATATGTATGTTTCTATATTATTACATGATTATTTTATTGTAATAATTTTAATATATAGATATTTAGTTTGTTTAATATTTCATTGAAAGATTCTAAATGTTAACATTATTTCCCCCCACCCACCCACCAAAAAAAAACAAAGTTCGCCTAATACTTTATATATTGTTTTCAATAGAATTTTAAACGCAAATAAATTTCGATTACCATTCATACTTATATACGCACGAATTCGTACATGATTCTCTTACGTTATTCACAATATAAAAATCATTCCATCAGTTGACACGTGTATGCCTCATTTCACACAATAACTTTACTGACTCATAAACCCACACATTCAAACATTTTTTCAACACATACATTCATAGCTGATTTTCTCTTTTTATTTAAAAAGAAAATTCGTTTCATCATTTGACACCTGTGTACAATATTTTGTTACGTACTTTGAACGGAAATGTTTTTCGTCACTGGCATTCACACATACTAACAATACCGACATATAAACACACTTAGTTTGTCTATGGTTTCAATGCGCTTAACACGCATTTTTTTTTTTTGCTTAGATGCACTTATATTCAAAATGGTTTCTAAGAATGTGTAGACATTTTTAACGGGTATGTTACTATGGAATGAGTTTATACCCAAACCTGCCATAGATAAGTTAGTCATATCAATATTTCTAATTTTATGGAGAAAGTCGTCTGAGTATCAGATATGTGTAGTGCTAATTGTGTCCATGAATGGTGAAAGTATTTTAGTGATAGCTCTAGCTAATTTATGGAGAGATATGACAGATCTAATGGAAATGTTTGGTTTATGAATTTTCGGTAAGCTATATAATATGGCTATCATCATCATTTATCCATCACACCCAGATGGTGCATAGGGCAGTAACTTTTTGTTGCTGTTTCTGTAACAAACTTTTTTTACGAGGCAGGGTTGTTAAGCCCTGCACCCAACCCTGGAGGACCGGTGAACCATTCTTGGTCCTTACGTTTACAGCATCTGGTATTCCCAAATGGTCAACCATTAAAGTACTGGCCAGGCTCGATGTTGCTTAACTTCGGTGATTGGACTGGAACCGGTGTATTCAACACAATATAGCCGTAGATTAATATGGCGATAGTGGGGTGATATTCTAGTAATTTGAACCAAGACTTCTGTTCATTTTTTGATAGTTTTACAATACATCCAAATTTTTCACAAATACATAATTCATGAATCCAAGATACCAGTGGATATTATTAAATAAGTTAAAGATAGTTCCTTGTATTCTTCACAATGTAATATTGTTTTTCCCATAATTAATTTAAGTTTTCTTCCTATTTTTCCTATTTTCCTATTATTATCTATATTTTTCTGACTTACTATTTTTCATATATTTTATAGTTGTTCCTTATTATCATTCATATTATTATGTCATTTTAGATCATAATGCGATTTCTGCTATGGTAGCACTTCCTAACAAGTCTGTGGAAAGACCTAAAACAGGTCGTGATATGTTGTTATAGCTCCGTTTCATGTTTTTTCTATCCTCCATAACATCCCTAGCGTTAAATTCTTTTTAGTGGGTGGGCTGTACTTAACATGACAATTGTTTGTATATCTCTTAAGCTGAGCTTTTCAGGAATCCTTTCAATGTGTTGCTTTGTTCCATTTTTTATCATTCCAAGTGCACCTATTATTAGTGGTAATATTCTTCTTTTGAAATCTACCATTTTTTTTTTCAGTTACCAGGTCTTTATATTTTGATAATTTTTCGAATTTCTTAGTTGCTATGCTACAATCCGCTGGACAAGTCATATCAATTAATAGACAAGTGTTTTTCTTTTTTCGTTTTTTACACGAATGTCCGGTCTATTTGCTTCAATTGTCTTGTCTCTGTAGATGGTGTAATCTCTTAGAATGGTGACAACTTCTATTTCTGTAACCTGTGCTGGGTGATGTTCATATCAGTGTTTCTTTACATATTTTCCATAGTGTTTGCACATTGTCCAGTGTAAATATCGCCCCAATCTATCGTGACGATTGTTATATTCATTTGGGTTAATTATAGAATATCCAGAAATTAGATGGACTATTGTATCTTGATATTTATTACAGGACCTGCATTTTAGATCCACATTATTAAATATAATATTTGCCTGAAAGTTCCTCGTGAAAAGACTTTGGTCTTGCGCTGCAAGAATAAAGCCTTCAGTCTCAGATTTTAATCCAGATGCACGTAACCATCGATGAGTTTTAACTTTATCAACATTGGATTTATTGGCACGTTCTGGATGTTGGCCATGCAGAGGTTTATCTTGCCAGCGCAGTTTCATCTGTTCAAAAGATTTATCCTTGGCTTTCTTTATCATAATTTTCAACGCAATAGTTGGTTCTTGGCTTCTGTTTTGATTTGTTACAAAATCTACTAAATGTAAATCTAGTTTGTGTTTACTGCTGTCTTTAAATATTGAATTTTTTCTCTCTATTTTCCTGTTGTTTGACTAACTGTATCATCCAGTCGTTTGTCGTTTCCATATATATTAGTAAGCCAATAGTTGTTGTCTTGTATGACAATTCTACCTGAAAAGGACTTCTTTTGCCTTCTTTACGGGGTTATGTATATACGGTCTACATCAGCTTTTGGATGATGCATCTTATGCTTAGAAAAGAGCTTTCTTGCATTAGAATCCAATCGTCAAATGTCAATGAGAGTCTAGTTCAGGATGTTGAAACAATATTGAACCACGGGAAATGCAAGTTTAATAATGGCCATAATTCTGTTCTGAAAATTCAATTCAGTTTTTAATATCAGTCGTAGCCTTCAGTCGTGCTCTTTACGTATTATCACTCTCATTTACACTAAGGTACTCATAATATTCTTCTTGCTCTAAAACCTTTATTGTTACAGCAGGGTCTAAACTAATTGAGGATGTTTGTTATAGTGAAGCTAGTAAAATTGTATCTTTAGTAGATGTATTGAAATTTAATTTAATTCCAACATCTTCACTGAAGCATTTTACAGTTTGCAGAATGTCTTTCAGCTTATTTTCATCCTTACCATACAACTTTAAGTCATCCATGTAAAATAGATGGCTTATTTTCTTTTAAGCTATTTTATAAACAAATTCTGTATTGTTAAGTTGGTTGGTTAACGTTATTACTGATATGCAAAATAGTAAAAGGAGACAAAGATTCACCTTGAAATATATCTTTGTTGATGTTTATTTCACCAGACCCATAAGTTCCATTTATATGATTGAAGTAAATGGTTATTTTCGACATATATTGTTTGATGAAATTGATGATAATGGGTGATGCTTTGTACATATTTAAAGTTCTTCAGATCCATGAGTGTGGTACGCTGTCGAATGCCTTACGATAATATATAATAATTTTATCTATTCCTGAAGATTTCTAGTTGTGTCCTTTATATTGAACATCCTCTTGTGTGATTCCAGCCCTTGTTTTTCATTCTCTCTGTCTCTCTCCCTCCCCCTCTCTCTCCGTCCATCCCTCTATTTCTCTGTCTCTCTCTCCCTCCCTCACGACCCTCTCTCTCTCTGTATCTCTCTCCCTCCCTCCCGACCCTCTCTCTCTCGCTCCTTCTCCCTCTCTCTCTCTCTCTCTCTCTCAATCCAATCTGCTTCTTTGTTATGTTCTTTAAGGCAAGTTCAATTTTTAACCTCTTCCATTTTGGGGAGACTTTTCACTTCAATTCTTTGTTTACCTATTTCCTTGTAAAATTTCTTTGCATCGGTTTGAAATGTATTGTTATGTCTGTAGAATCTTGATCTTTTCTCATAGCGTCTTATTTTTTGAGCCTTCTGTTGTGCTGTTTGCTTTATTTTTTCTTTAGTTGATAGGACTTCATTTTCCTTTCTAATAGCGTATTTCTTCCGACTCCTGCCTTTTCAAGTTTTTACATTTTATTCTTCTTGCCAGTTCATTGAGTACTGATAATTCTCTTCTAATTTGTTTAATCTCGTTTTATATTTTTCCAAGGTAGATATTCATGTCTGTGCAACTGACTTGTTTTAATTTGATGTTCAATTTTTTTGTTGCTCCTATTGCTGATGCGTATGTTGCTTCAATGAGATTCATATAAATGTTTTCTTCATCAAAAATTAATTTGAGTGCTGCATTGGAGAGCTTAATAGTTTCGAGGTTATGCTTTGTTGGTTGTAATTTGGGAAGTTGTTCTTGTTCCTCCATTGCAATATTTTGTATCTGACTAATATGGCTCTTGATTTCTTCCTTTGTTTCTCGTATACTGTTCATATTTTTCGTAAGATAATTCAATTCAATGTGTTTGAACTTGTTTTATTGCCGTCTTGTAACCGACTCAGATCACACCTTTCCAACACTTCGAAACTTTCAGCATTGTCTTCGCAGTAATTTGTGTGTGTCTCAGTTTTTTTCATTGTGACCTGTGGCTTGTGTGATGATACTACTTTTTTTTTCTGACTCCGGTTTCATTTCATGTTTTGTTGATTCGTCTATTCAGGTTGAAATTCTATTTATTTCTTTAATTTCATCCTCTGTCAATCGGTCATTTTGCATAATGTACCTTCGTACATTGGCTAGTTTATTTTTGTCAATGTACTTTCTAAGATGTGCGTTGTGGTGCAGTAGATATTGGCTAGAAACGACAAATCGATGAACCGATTTCGAATTCCAGTTGAATTCCTTGCATTCACTTACGCACAAATACCCTTGGGGAAAGTATCAATCCGTCCCTTCCCTCCAGTTATGGATTGACTAATACGACAGATTAGGTTCTATAGCCTTGGCTGGTAACCAGTCTACCGCAGTAAGCAATGGCAACCTAGTGCAGGATAATTTTCTACCCAGTCAGTCATGTCTCCTTTGAGATATGATCGCCCAATGCGTTTATCACGTATGGCACTTAACTGACTGACTGAATATAATATTTGAAAACATTATTACGGATTCTACTGGACTAAAAGAGGGGGATCGGCTTTCTATTTTTATGAAGTAATAAACTGATCACTCGCTAATTATACTTAATATAATAATGCAATATAATCTCTTCTCCCTCCAGCTATGAGTTAAATGTCAGGACAGATAGGGTTCTATAGCCTTGGCTGGTAACCAGTCTACCGCAGTAAGCAATGGCAACCTAGTGCAGGATAATCTTCTACCCAGTCAGTCATGTCTCTTTCGAGAGATGATCGGCCAATGCATGTATCACGTATGACACTTAACTCACTGACTGAATATAATAGTTGAAAATATTATTATGGGTTCTACTGGACATAAAGTGGGGGATCGGCTTTCTATTGTTATGAAGTAATAAACAGATCACTCGCTAATTATACTTAATATAATCATGCAATATAATATCTTCTCCCTCCAGCTATGAGTTAAATGTCAGGACAGATTGGGTTCTATAGCCTTGGCTGGTAACCAGTCTACCGCAGTAAGCAATGGCAACCTACTGTGGGATAATCTTCTGCCCTTTCGAGACATGATTGCCCAAGCGTTTATCACGTATGGCACTTAACTGACTGACTGACTTTCTAATTGTCTATTCAACCCTTTGTAGCCAATTGTCATATGTTTGGCGAGTGATGTTTTCATGAGGTTTAATAACGCTTTATAAAATGCAGTCATAACGTCTTTGCATTCCTCATGAGACCATTTTATTTTTTATTTTTTCATTTATGGTTATGGATCTAGCTGGAGAATTTGCAGGCCCATCATTAGGATTATTCTGGTTGTGCGGACCTGAAGATTCATTATTTAGTGTAGGAGTATGTTTTTATGCAGATTGCTCGAGCTCAGATAGGTTCCCTCCTGAAATACGAGCCCCTTATTTGTCCACTGGATGAACAATACTGAAATATTTGTTTTTATTTTTAATTCTTATATTATTTCAACGAGTGACACACGGGTCCAAAATTTCTCGGTACGTTGGGTAACAGTCTTTTACAAATAAGTTTCCGAAAACCTATAGGGGATCGTTTGCGACCTCATAACGCAGTAGCTCTTCACTCTTCGGCACGATTAACACCTTGCGTTGCAGGTTGTTGTTCGGTTTTTTCCTTCTCCAAAATGTGTTGCCAAGCGGAAGTAGACAGAGAATTGGAATTCAAAGAGAAAAACGTTGGTTAAAAATATGACTCGGAAGAAACATTTACTCAACGAAACAAAACATCATTCCATTAGAGTATTATGTTTGGTTGTTTTTGTTTTTATTGTATATCAACCTCGGCGGGTCATGTAATGCCATCTAAATTTGTATTTATTTATTGCTGGTAATACCTTTTACTTTCAACAATTTATTGTTGTTTTATATGGGTTTTTGTGACTAGTAATAATTTTCTTTTCGAGTACCACGATCCATTGGGGATTTGTTTTTAAGGGCAGGGTCCCCAAGTCCTACCCTTGTTATTTAACCCATAACTGGAGGGAAGGAACAAATTAATACCTTTCCCAAGGGTACCAGTGCTTAAGTGAATACAGGGTATTCAATTGGAATTCAAACTCGGTTCACCGATGTCTGTTTACGAGCCGATATCCACTGCACACATCCGTCACTAAACGCTTACAGCACCTGGTATTCCCAAGCGGTCACCCATCTAAGTACTGAAGAGTGTTATGTAAGAACAAAAGAGAGAAATAAAGAGATGATATTTTTCCTTTTTTTTTCTTCACTCTTTTTCCTCCTTTTTTTTTTTTACTTTTCATCAGATGATTTGTAATTAAAAGGTGATTGATGCTACCATCACTAGTCTTTGTAAGGAAAATAATTGTTGAAAAACAAACAAAATTAATAGAAAAGTAAAAGTTAACATACGTTTAATTTATTGCTGCTGTTAAATTTTTAAAAAAATTGTTCGCCGATCTGCATACTTAGTTATTTTCTCATTGAAGTCGTCGAAAATAGCGTTATCGAAAAAAAAGAAGTCTTTCTAAGACAAAATATCGTAGGAATTGTATCGAATTGTTTCTTCCGTCGTCTTGTTTTTTTTCTGTCGTATTGATTTTTTTAAGAAAAATTATCGTAGTTTAAAAAAATCGAAATAGCGACAACTAAGGGAAATATGAATGATAATAAAACTAGTTGATTAATCTCTCACGATCATTTAAAGGAGAGACAGATAAATTAAATAATAATACGAACAAAAATTCATGTAAATAATAAAAATACCAAAATTTAATATAGAAAAAACATTAAAATAGTAGTCTTTCAAGAGCTTTTATTATTATTATGTTGTCATTTTTCATCATAATTCAATTTCTGCTATGTTTGCACTAGCTACCAAGTCTGCGAGAAGACCTAAGACAGGTCGTGCTGTGTTGTTATGATTCCATTTCATGTTTTTCATATCTCCCATAACATCCCCCGCGTTACATAGACAAAGTTCTCCTAAGTGTGTGGCCTATACTTAACAAGACAATTCTCCGTATATCTCTTAAGCTGGGGTTTCCAGGGATTTTTCAATATGTTGTTTTGTTCCATTTTTTATCATTCCAAATGCACCTACTATCACTGGCACGATTCTTGTTTTCAATTTCCACATTTTTTCTATTTCAATTTCCAGGTCATTATATTTTGACATTTTTTCGAATTCCTTGGTTACTATGTTACAGTCCGCTGGACAAGCCATATCAATTGATAAGCAAGTTTTCTCTTTCTGGTTTTTAAAAATAATGTCCGGCCTATTTGCTTCAATTTTTCTATCTGTGTAGATGATGTAATCCCATAGAATGGTGACATTTTCAATTTATGTAACCGCTGCTGGGTGATGTTCATACCAGTGATTTTTCATACTGTTCGCACATTGTCCAATGTAAATATTGCGCCACTCTATCGTGACGATTTTTATATTCATTTGGGGCAAGTACAAAACATCCTGAGATTAGATGGTCTATTGTTTCTTGGTACTAATCACAGAACCTGCATTTTGAATTCACATTATTGTGTATAATATTTGTCTGAATGTTCTTAGTGAAAAAAATTTGGTCTTGCGCTACAAGAATAAAGCCTTAATCCAGACGCACATAATCATCGATGAGTATTAACTTTATCAACATTGGATTTATTAGAACGTTCTGGATATTGGCTATGCAGAGGTTTGTCTTGCCAGCGTTGTTTCATCTGTTCAAAAGCTTTATCCTTGGCTTACTTTTTCATATTTTATGCCGCAAGATTTGGTTCTTGGCTTCTGTTTTTCTTTTCTACAGAATCTATTAAATAAATCTTGTTTGAATTTAATGATTTCTTCATTATTGAATATTTATTATTATTATTATTATTATTATTATTATTATTTCACTTTTCATCATATTTCGATTTCTGCTATGGTCGCACTATCAACCCAGTCTGCTGAAAACCTAAGGCGTGGCGTGTTGTTATGGCTCTATTTCATGTTTTTCTATCTCCCCTATCATCCCTAGCGTTACATTGACAAAGTTTTCTTTAGTGTGTGGGCTGTACTTAATAAGACAATTTTTGGCATATATCTTAAGCTGGGGTTTCCAGGGAGTCTTTCAATGTGTTGTTTTGTTCCATTTTTTGTCATTCCAAGTGCGCCTACTATCACTGGCACAACTCTTGTTTTCAATTTCCACATTTTTTCTATTTCACTTTCTAGGTCATGATATTTTGACAGTTTTTCAAATTCCTTGGTTGCTATGTTACAATCAGCTGGACAAGGCATATCAATTAATAGACAAGTTTTCTGTTTCTGGTTTTTAACAATAATGTCTGGCCTATTTGCTTCAATTTTTATCTCTGTGTAGATGGTGTAATCCTATAGAATGGTGACATCTTCTACTTCTGCAACCGGTGTTGGATGATGTTCATACCAGTGTTTGTTTACAGATTTTCCATAGTGTTTGCACATTGTCCAATGTAAATATTGCCCCACTCTATCGTGCCGATTTTTATATTCATTTGGGGCAAGTAAAGAACATACTGAGATTAGATGGTCTATTGTTTCTTGGTGTTTATCACAAAACCTGCATTTTGGATCCACATTATTATGTATAATATTTGCTTAAAAGTTTCTAGTGAAAAGACTTTGGTCTTGCGCTGCAAGAATAAAGCCTTCAGTCTCAGACTTCATTATTATTATTATTATTATTATTATTATTATTATTTATAACAATAATAATTTTGAATGCAACCATCCAGGAAAAGAAAGTCCCTTTGAACTGAAATGAACTTTAATATTAATTTTGAGTAAGGCTCGCAACCTACAATGTTTCTGTTGATTCTTCAAGATCCAAAAACTTAACTAGATTTATTACTTCTAGTGTATAATAAAATGACAAGTTGAAGAGTCTAAACACTAGGCAATTTCTTTATCACGCTATCACAGTAGATGTATGCGTATCTGAATGGTCGGACAATGTAGGAGTGTAAAATGCCTTATAACTTCTAAAAACGTCTTTTCATTATTTCAACACGTTCTGATCTGAACTTTCAAAAAAACACTATAACTAAATTCTAAAATGAATTTTCACAAATGAAAAATTTGTCTTGAAGTAATTTTTATTTTAGGTTTAATTTCAGAACAAATTTCAGAGTACTAGTATTGTGAAATTATGCTCATTAAAAAATCAACTATACTTTTCTGAATCTGTTTAAATAAATATTATATGATTTAAAATTTGATTATAGTGATTTGAAACAAATATAATTACTTGTAATTGAAAATATTATAGAAATGCATTTTTAATACAGAGGCAGCGAGAATTATAACTAACGGGGGACATATCTGTAAAAATTAGTTCCTGAATAAAACAGGAGTGTTATTTTCATATAATTTTTAACTACCGAGTAATTCAAAGAATTTGAAATTGATACTTCGTAATTTCATATTTTATTTGATTGTAGGTACATTGATTTCTGAAAATGTAGAGCAGGAACATCTATATTTACAAGAAGGGTCACATTTATACACATCCAAACACAATTCAAAATGTTTTTAAAAATACTAAATTGTATTAAGCTTTGACATATCAACCTTCTATGTAGAAATTTAAAAAAAATATTTAACATATATATAACTTAATAAAATATTCTGATGAAAATTTATAATTTAAAAACAATTTTTGTTTCAGTTTATTATTATTCAACTATCTTTTTGAAAGACAATAATGTGTATAATTGTTGTGGAACCCAGACTCACCTCAACATGGATTCATCCACAGCTATATAGGTGTGTGATAGCGGTGACGGTGAGAGGAGAACAGACAGTAGCACTGTGCTCATGGCCACAGTCGAATACCAGGACTATACTGGATTCTTAAGCTCTGCTTATTTGTACCTTCTTCTTTGTAACCTTTCTTTGACCTACACCTCGGGTTCCGTGTTATATTTTCCGTGGACCCACTTTTGGCTCCACATCAATAATATAGGTACTTACATTCATTTTTTATATCTAAATTTTAAATTACATTTTTAAAAATATAAAAGTTTTCTTGAAATTTAGTTGTAATTGAAAGCTAAATGATTAAATTTGCTATTTCTGGTAAGCAAAATATACTGGTGTATTTCAAACGGAAATTATTTTTATTGGAATCTAAACATTTTCACTATTTCTTTAATCTTTCAATTTTGGGGCGATTTTTAAGCGATCGAAACATTCGTAAACAAAAATTAATTTTCGGGTTTCAAAATCTTTCAAAAATAAAACATACATCTGTGACAAAATATTTTTTAAAAAATAAGCAAAATTTATGTTAAATTAATCTGATTTACACAAGTATTACTCTTTTCTACCGTGAAAATTAAAATAAAACTATTTTTTAATCACTGAATTGAACGTTTTGAAATGTCCACCGTATAACGAACGTATTGACAAGTTGTTGATTAGAGGTAAGGTAAGTTTATGGCGTTCACAAGTGACAAAATTGTAGAAAGTATACTTTCGTTTAGGGTAAGAATCTGACCTTTTAATTTAAACATTACCATGTAAAAAAAACTTCAAATACACACAAAGATAAGATATTTAAAAAATATGAATGGCAAACGCATTGTATTAAACTTTTGAATTTTCGATTGGCAATATAATCTTCAATTATTAACTTAAAATCACCCACAACAAACCTTTGAGGTATTTTAGAAATATTTTTGAAACTATATAAATCATTATAATTTAAAAAAAACAAAAACAATTGCTTTACAATTTCATTAGTAATCGATATTTTATATAATGTCTAATGTTTTTCACTATTCGGACCTGATTTTAGGAAATTGTAGCGAAATTTAAAAAAGAATAGATGATTTATAATCCCCAATGAGTCCTGTGTTTAACTAATAAAACTATTTACAGCAACAATGTAAAATTTATCAGACTTTCATCGATTTACATGAAGTAGGGTAACAGATATAAAACAATATCTTTACCAAACGTTTTTAAAAAATAATAATGTAGAAAACAATTTCATCCATTCTTGAATGAGTACTGAAAGTTTTACAAAATTCGACAATTATGTGATTTTGAGAATAAATTCTAAATTAATGAGCAATAAGTAATGTTACGTTTTCAATTTATAAACTCCCGTAAAGTTTTGCTTACCAGCTAACTCAAATGAAAATAAGATTTTCTCCTAAAATTTCGAACATGTTATAAAAGAATAAAAAATTTTGAAAAATAATAAAAAATTACTTTGATCTTTCCTCTTAATAATATAACGTTTTGATGGAAAAAGTTTGTTTTTGTTAGGTTTGGAGCCGTTTTAATCAATTCTGTGCTGTTTTTTTAGTGATTTACTGAAGGTATCTAGTATAATATATCTTATTCAGAAAGATTTTATTTCTTAAAGCTTTTCTATTTAAATTAGTTTTATTCTATTATTTTACTTTACGATTCAGAGACGTTCACTGGAGATCATTTCACTAAGAAGAAAATGATAGATTCAATTCTTCTTATGAGAAATAAAGATTTCTGAATTTTTTAAATAAATACTGAAAGTTTTATTTAAATCAGACAATTGTCACATTTTTTATAGAATTTAAAAATCAATCTGGATTTCAGCATAAAAAATGACAACACTTCACACGTTATTTTATGGACGCTCGGTTTGGTCTTTCGTCTTAATAATAACGTAAATATTTTGACGATGAAAGTGTGTTCTCTTTATTTTTGTGTTATTTCTTTCATTTATGCTCATTTTTCATCGAATATTTGATGGCACACACACACACACATAAACACACACACACATACATACAGTAATGTGCAAAGGTATTAGGAAAACATTTTATTTTTTATGAGTCATATTGACAGAAAATAAACAATTTAATTAAACAATTTTATTTGATTTACTCAACAAATACTTTAACAAGAAAAAATAATTGTTACAAAAGAAATTTAATATTTAGTATAATAGCCTTTTGCTTTGATCACAGCCTTCATTCTGTCAGGCATTGACTTCACAAGCTTCTTCAATGTATCTAATGGTATCTCCTGCCAAGCAGCTTGTATTTGTTTCCAAAATGTGTCTTGTAAATTAACATTAGATTTAACAATTTTTTATCCATACTTTCCATACATGTTCAATAGAGTAGTTTCTAAATAACTTGTTTAATAACAAATAGGAAAAATTTGATATAATTTCTTTTTAATACATTTCTTCTACAACTTGTTTCAAATAATCAATATGTATTAGCTATTTACTTTCAGTGGGATTTTTAGGAAAATCACCCCTGTCTTAACACTTTTGCACATTACCGGTAGTGTGCAAAAGTGTTAGGACTGGGATGATTTTATACTTTACTTTCATGCCTTATGAAAGATAAAATAGTTTATGTCCTAATACTTTTGCACAATACTGCATATAGATAGATAGATAGATAGATAGATAGATAGGTAGATAGATAGATAGATTTAATTACGAATTAATTGTACATAGCGACACAGAAATGTCTATGTTTCGAGATAGATTCTCTTCATCAGGTAATGTTGGATATTGGTTGTGAAAATGATTTACATTAACTTATATGTTAAGCATTTTCACATTAAATGTAAATCATTTTCACAAATAACATCCAACATTGCCTGATGAAGAGAATCTTTCTCGAAACATAGAAATTTCCGTATATATATATATATATATATATATATATATATATATCATAATTTCTTGCAGGGTGCAGAATTTTCTTATAACAATAAAAACGGCCAAACCTATTTTACTTTTCATGATTTAAAAAAGACAAACAAAAAATAAAACACACAGAGTCACCCGGTTTCTTCCTCACTTTACAGAGCTGGATCGAGGGATTGTATATTGCCAAAAACAAAATAAATAAAAAATAACGATATGTAATATTAAAGACGGAGGAATACAATTTCAATTGACACCAATTTTAGTCCTACCAAACGATCTTATTTATCAATATATTAAATGTACATTTAGGTCATCTGTTGGGATTGTTAAATGAAGACATATGTTCAAAATCAATTCTCTTTATCCTATGGTTGCATCACCCATTACAACGGATTGAACTCTTCCTACAACTACATATACTTCCCCTCACAACTGGAGAGCAGATAAGCAGAGAGGAGAGCTCAATGAGAGATCAGCAGTGAGCGATAGGCAGAGATAACCAAGACTGCTACCATTTTACCATTGCGAGTCCCAATTACTGTATTACTTCCTAACCCGTATTTATTCGTTGTACTAACAGAGTCCCACGTATTTGTATTTTTCTGTGTTATATATATATATATATATATATATATATATATATATATATATATATATATATATTATAACTATATATTCAGAATGCGTCAAGTTGGATTTGGCCCAAATAAAAAAAAAAACAAGCAAACAAAATTCTCGCAACATCACGATCTAATATGCGCAAGAGAGATATTTGTGTGGTCACCTATAACGTTTTTTTCTTCCTTCACGAGCGCGTTAATATCATCAAACGCGTTCAGGAAATTTCATTGCCGATACAAACTGCAAAGATGAACGATCGTTTTATTTACTTCTTTATGAGAATATACAAGAGGGAAAATCAACAAGTTTATTTTCATACCCTGCCTGGTGGCAAACGCTGCTGGTGGCGCCAGGGGTGGAGGTCCTGCCATAGCCACCGAAACCATGACATCACCCCTGGTCGGCGGCTGATGAAGACAGGGTATCGCACGTGCTAACACACGTTGTAAGTTAAAAAACATATCGTTGTTTCCAATTTTGGTGTTTGTATTGTTTCTTGCTGGACTCTTAACCGGGTTCAGGACACTTAAAAAAAGTTAATGTATCTTTGATTTCAGTTAAAAACCACCGACACGGAGGAATTTATTAATTTTTTATTTATTACTTTCAGTAACCTTATATGTTTCTATTTTGCTAGAGATAAGAAATGTAAAAATGTTCCATAATTTTCAATTGTCCAATCGCTTTTAGCCTCTTCACGGGCCATTTTCAAGTATGTTAATTTTTTCTGTAATGTTATATCATCATGGTTGACCGTAATGTCAGTTTTTTAGGTTTTCGTGTTTTTTGAGAAAACAAGTTATTGAAAGCTATCAAGTGAGGTGCGTAGCTGGGCATCGTGTGAGCGTCTGTTTATTTTTAATAAAACTTTCTTCAAAACTCCTTTTCCACTGTCAAATAATGTAATTTTATGGCAGGACAAAATTGTTTGATATATAGTGCTTCTCTTATAGCGAGGTGCCTTTGATATTGTAATTTAAATAGTATTCTTGAATTTTTTACCAAACTTTTTCTTAAAGTTATCAGTTAACAAATGTTTTTATTGCTCTATTATTAATAGATAGGTGACATGTATGGTGTCTATTAGAGTAGTGGTAGTATGGCCAATATAGGTAATTGGTTTATTACAAGAAAGACAATTTTGTTCATTGAAATTCATACAATATATTAGTCAATGCTACTTTGGATTTTATGGAGTTACTATTATTAGAAAAAAATGGCTTGTTTTCCATTTTCTGTAATATATTAAAACTTTTACATGTTTTTGAGAAATTACAGCAGATAAATGGTGTTTACTAATTTTTCGTATAGAAAATTCATCTTTATAATTAATGTGCATTTGGCTGCATTAAAAATGTCAATGTTTTTTGTGTGTTAAGTTTTAATGCTAGTGTCATGTATTTTTTGTAATAATAATTGTATTTGTTTATCAAAGTAGGAAAATTATTGTTGACTAAAATTTGTTTTATGTGTTTTAGTTCGCTCAAAACTATTCTTTGGGTGGATCAATTTTGATTCGCTTTATTTAAGAAGTTTGTTATTACTGCGATTTTATACCTTTCCGGGCTTTAGTTAAGAAGGCATGAGTTCTTACCCCTGTATTTTTTTTTACAGATAAGTGATGAATTCGTTTGTTTTTGGTAATTTTCTCCTACCATCAATCTTACATTGTTTAACGGTAGAAATGGAGTTTTGAAAGTTTTTTTAAAATGGGAGATGCGCACACCATGCCCAACCATCCGCATCACATGATAGCGTTAAAGAACTCTCCTTTACAAAAAGCACTAAAAACCCCCAAAATTTCATTACAGTCAAATAGGAGCATATAAAAACACAGGAAAAATAACATCCTGGAAAATGGCCTGTGAAGAGTCTGAAAGCAATTGAAACGTCTAAAATTATGGAACATTTTTAGATTTCCTTATCGCCAGCAAAAAAAAAAACACGTAAGAATACTGGAAAAATTAAAATAAAAAATTAGTAAAATATCTCCCAACGGTTGTTTTAATGAAACATAAAATAGCATTAGTAAATATTAGGTGGTGCCAAAAGTTCGTAAGCACTTCCGAAATGGATATATCTGGTCCAGCACAATCGAGACAAGCGATGGGTTCAGAAAGAACAAGAGACACCGTCGGTTCCAAAACAAGATAGACTCGGCAAGAAAGACATGTTGTGCGTTTGGTGGAACTTTGAAGGCATCGTGCATTTTGAGTTGGTTCCGAATGGTCGTGCCATCAGTGCCGAACTTTACTGTCAGCAACTTGAGCTGGTCTACGAAATGTTGTAGCAAAAGTAGATGGATCTCATCAACCGAAAGCGCGCTTTGATGCAGCAGGACAATGCCAAGCCCACACCGCCAGGAAGACCAAAGACAAGTTTGAAGAGCTTGACGGCGTTGAAGTTCTGCCACATCCTGCCTACAGTCCTGACTGTGCACCATCAGATTACTACCTTTTCCGCTCAATGCAACACTTTCTGAAGGGCGGCCGATTCGACTCGCTTGATGAAGTCGAGGAAGCGTGTCAATAATTCTTTGATTCGAAGCCGGCTGAATGGTACTTTGACCAGATCCGAAAGCTTGCAGATCGATGGCAGAAAGTCTTGGAAAATGATGGTCTCATTTTGAGCAATAATTTTGTTGTTTCTGCGAGTAAAATTTCAATTTTTTGCAAATGCTTTCTGGTATCCTTGCTTTACTAGGCGAGTAAAATTTCAATTTTTTGCAAGAATTTAAGAACTTTTGGGACAACCTAATATTTGCTCATTCTGAAAAAATATATGATTTTAGAATTTTCTTCGCGAATCAATGTATTTAAACAGTGTTTAAATCGGTCAAAATTGACTAACTAAATAAGTAAATATTTCTGGCGTTGGTTTTCAAGTTTTGTATGCGTTTTTTGTGAAAGTATTCGACGCTAGAAATCTTTGAATGTAGTTTCTGAATCTTCTTTTAGCATAAAAACTGAAAAGAAGATTTAAAGCGTGTCAGTGAGTGGGCGATTTATCAGGGAAGTATGGGGGAATGTTTCAATATCGCTAACTGAAAATCAGTGATCTTTTACGGTTTCATCCTGCGAACATTATGGCCGTGTGTTTTAATGAAACGAAACTGAATCTCGTGAATTAAACTGTGTCGCTCGCAATTTTTATAACTGAATATACATTTCATTGCTCACAGTAATCATAAATAATGTAAATTTGATGCCCTTGTTAAATTCTAGAAGATGATACTTAATAACAGACAGTTACTATAATCTTCTGTTTTGGTCCTTCGTCTATTAAGTCATTGTGCTGATCGTTTGAGAAATTCATCTCTGAAATCCACTATTCAATAAACGAAAAGATCATTCGAAATTCGCAGAAGCAACATGGAACACACCTCAAATTAATTGAACTTTCTGAACTTCAGAAAACAGCGCCGTATTGACTAATCGAAGGTGAGTCGTTCATACCATATTCTGTTAATACTGGCAACAGTTTGAGAGGCATTATTACAATCTTATCACTTCGAAAGAATTTAGACGTTTCTATTCTGCTTTTCATATTCAAAATGAGGAGCATACTAAAGTCCAAGTAAGATTCTGAAAAGGAACTGATATAAAATTAACAAAATGATAATTTACTCATTTGTAATGGGGATTGCTATGTGGTGTCAGTTCTTCAATACGGCAGTGAATGTTGGACAATATCATCGAAGATGAAGGAAAAACTTGAAACAGCAGAAATGTGATTCTACAGAAAGTTGCTGCGGATATCATGGACCAAACATGTGTGCAATGACGATGTATTGGAAAGAATAGCAACGAAAAGAAAATTAATAAAGAGCATCAGGAAGAGACAACTGAAGTTCCTGGGACATGCAGTGAGGAAGGAGGGCTTGGAGAACCTGATAATGACAGATAAAAGGAAAAAGAGACAGAGGAAGGCAGTGGATAACATATTTCAAGGGCTTGAGCAGGTAGACGATGGAACGGGGTTGCGTGCTGTAACAGGAGAAAATGTACTAAGAGCCACCAGGAATATGGAGACGTGGAAAGCCATGATCGCCTACGTCCTGAAAGAATAGGGCACACAGAAAAAGAAGATGAAGAAGAAGAAGAAAGGGATGTATTTTGTGAACACATATTGCGCAACTTTTAAAAAGAACATAAAATGTTTATTATAAAGTCGGACCTTATTTTTGAAAAATATTTAGTGAATAACATATATGTGTGTGCTGTGGGATCGTGTGCGCTTGTGTGAGCGTGTGGTCAGTACCTGTGTATACAGAGATTATCTAATCGCAGCACAAGGCCAAATTTATGGGGCACTAGTGAGGATCGAACTCACTACTCAGTTGCAATGATTGCTAGCGAGATAGAATTGCATACGTCGAGGTGCCGCAGTTCGTGTGCATATGTATGTATAAATATTTCTGTGTGTATGACAAGGGTGCAGGGATGTGTTGGAGCTACACATTTGCCAAAGGCGAACAAATAACTGTACCTACTTATATGTCGAGAGGTTGTAATATGTCATGATAACAAGACTCTTATGCACACACACACACACACACACACACACACACACACACACACACACACACATCTATATATATATATATATATATATATATATATATATATATATATATACTGTTTTATTTTTCTCAATATTTAATCAATGTACTTGGTTATTGCCTCTGTTGTGACTGTCAACAAGACAAAAGACCAATCAACATTGTTCTGGATAAGTCTCAACTTCTGAATTACATTCTTGATCGAGATCGACCCAGGATGTTGGCATATTACCCCGGACTTCGATCTGGACCTGCGCTAATTGACCGACCATCATCTCAGGCCAGACGCATCGATCTTCAAATCAGGCAATGCAAATTAAAATAGGCGCCTGTGCCAGTCACATTAATGATGAACAAATAAGAAGTGCGTTGTTCGCTCTCGAATTTTGCCCACTCTCAATAGCCATTCTTGAAAGAACTAAATCCTCTGGATATGCGCCATTTTCTCGTTTGTAAGGTGATCAGAAACAGAACATTCCCTGTTTAACTTTGTCCATGTGTTTCACACCGTTAAAAGAACGTTGATATTTCTTATTCCGATTGCAATAGATACACAATCCTTCTTGAGCACGCAGAGATAAATATCACTCTATAGATTTAATCAAAAATCATTGATCACCTTTGATATTACGAAATGTATGTAATTGTAATAACACTAATTAAAAGCACATTATCAACGAGAATTATCCAATAATAATAATAATAATAATTGTAATATATGCGATTTTAATGTATATTAAAACTAAGCTCTCATTACGATTGAGCTATCTAGAGAAGAAAATTTTAAAAACGAGTTTCCACACCTGCGATATAAGCATTACTCTTCAGGAATGAATAGATTTCTTTCTGTGACTGGCGTGTGTATAAACTGCTTATATACAACTCGTTAAAATTTTCATTCTCTGCTTTCATGCGCCTATAGCTTAATAGTTAGCGACTCCGACTGACACCAAATCGGTCGAATTTCGATCCCGCCCAGAAGGAAGTGAATGTGTCTAGCCACGCTGATGAGGAGTGATACAGTAAAACAGGCCTGTATACCGAGCGCCCATAGCTCAGTGGTAGAATCGCTGACTGTTGGCTAGATGCAATCGGATATCTATCCATACTGTGATACAGCAAAAAGATCTGTTTACAGGTGATAATTTACGTTTTCACACCTTCATTGAGCACTCTGGAAGAATGGTAAGATTTGAAAAAACATCTACGCATCGTTCGTTCATTAATGAATTAAAACACTCTTAGCTACTAGCGTATGTTTACATGGTATATCACATGCCTATCGCCTGCCTTCTTCTACCGATCACCCATTGCTCAAAGGTAGAATCACCGAGTTATATGAATTCGGTCAGGTTTCAATACTGGCTAAAAGCAATCAGTTGTCTATCGCAATGATGAGCTGTGATACAGCGAAACAGATCTGTTTGCGAATAACTCTCTCTCTCTCTGTTTATATATATATATATATATATATATTCTTCATTTTACGCGACCTAGGTTTCTACCATGTTGTGTCTTTAGGTGATTTGTTATAACTGAGTTTACCGTTTTTTTAAAGAATGCTTACGTAATGGTGATTATTTTTAACGTAACGGAATTGTTGAAGGGGCAATTTTTAAAATTACAAGAAATTTTAAGATTATCATCTATGTGGAAAAAGTACATGACTTAAATGCTGAAAACAAAATATATTTGGGATCAACCAAAGACACCTTTAAGACCAGGTTGTTTAATAACAAATCTACATTCAAAATAGAAAACTTAAAAAACTGTTCAAAATTGGTTAGCCACGTGTGGAATTGAAATCAAAATATGGAAAAGACCCAGAATAACGTAGAGTAGAGTGAAAACAGCCAAGTCTTACAACGGTGGAAAATATATAGACTGTTCCAGGAAGAAAGGTTAGCTATTATGTTATTCCCAAACAAAAATGAATTACTGAACGAAAGAACACAAATTATGACTAAGTGTAACCATATAAAAATAAAAACTATTAGGTTCATACAACCATGAATGAAAATGTTTATAATTTCTTGTAATTTTCAAAATTGCGCGTTCAAACATTCCCCGTTAGGAAAGCGTTTCAAAAAATTACCGTCACGTGAGCGTTCTTAAAAAACGGTAAACGGTAAAATTAGTTATTCCAACTCGCCTGATGACACTACATGGGAGAGACCTAGGGCGCGTAACACCTTGTTTACAAATGACGAATATTCAAAAGTTTTATAATATAATTGTATCGTACACTTTTTAATACAAATGTGTACTAGCCTAATCTTATTAGGACCAAAAACTGAGTAATTAAACAATCAATCAATATATGTACAGTACGGTGAAAATGTATTTGGACAAGAACTATTTTATCTTTTATGAGGCATCAATATAAAGTTTAAAATCATCCCTGTCTTAACATTTTGCACACTACTGGTAGTGTGCAAAAGTTTAGGATAGGTATGATTTTCCTAAAAACTTCACTGAAATTCAAATACACGGTGAAAAGCCAAGTAGATTACTAATAAATATTGATCATTCAAAACTAGGTGTAACAGAAATGTATTAAAAAGAAATATTTAATTTTGCCTCTTTTCTATTAAACAACTTATTTTGAAATTAATCTATTGAACATCTATGGGATATTTTGGATAAAAAAATTGATATATCTAATGTTACTTCGCAAGACATACTTTGGTAACAAATACAAGCTGCTTGGCAGGAGATGGCATTAGACACATTGAAGACGCTTTTGATGTCAATGCCTGACAATGAAGGCTGTGATCAAAGCAAAAGGCTGTTAACCTAAATATTGAATTTATTTTATAAGAAGTATTTTTTGTTGTTAAAGCATTTTTTGAGTAAATCAAATAAAATTACTTTAATTAAATTGTTTATTTTCTGTCAATATGCCATATAAAAGATAAAATAGTTATTGTCCTAATACCTTTGCACAGTAGTATATATATATATATATATATATATACACACATTATTGTCATCCGCAGACAGATCTGTTTCGTTGCATCACAGCTCATCACTACGGTTAGACTCCGATTGCTACATAATCCAGGCTCGAAACCCGACCGAATTGGCGTTGGTCTTTGACTCTACCATTGGGCAACGGGGCGTTCGGTGGATGAAAGTACTCTTTTTAGCGCATATCATATTACGCGCCCAATAGCTAGAATGCTCAAATTTCATTTTTACTGAAATGAGCGATATATATATATATATATATATATATATATACACACACACACACATATATATATATATATATATATATATATATATATAGATAGATAGAGGCACGCATTCTTTTTATTATATGTGTGACTGAATAAGTGTGTGTTTATTTTCTGTAAAGACATGTTTGTTTAATATTCCAAACACAGTAAGCACATTGTTGGCGTGATCGTAGTTGATATTATTAAGTATTAGATTGTTATTCTTTCATTAATAATGCTTCCATTACATTTAACCACTTTTGCAAGTGGATGATGGTTTGATATTTCGATTATCAATGGGTTTGTTGCAGATAGGGTTTGGTAGATCTCCGTGTACTTTTAAATGAAACGAGTTGGACTCTGGCTTAAGAGCAAAGTTAATCTTCTTGTAAAAACATGTAGAGGTGTGCCTAATTTAATTTTTTATAATCATATCTCCTCAAGCAAGACATTTTACTGCCACTGTTTTGCAAGGGGTTTCATAGGAGAAACGTTATGAGAAAGAGTGACAGGTTATAGGGGGTATCTGGAAGTAGGCAAGAGAAGCATCGGGATACTGATGAGAGTGGAGTGGACGGAGAAAGGAGCATGAGAGAGAGGATGCAGGTTAGTGAGATAGAAGATGACTTTTGACTTTACATTTAGATTCTTGGAGAGTGTAGCTGTTGGGGAAGCAAGTAAATGGAAGGGAATTTCACAGGCGGGAAGTGCGAGAAAAGAAGCTGATGGAGTAGAATATGCGTTTACAAATTATTTACGAATTTGGATTGATTCAATCCACACGTAAATTCGTAAATGAAATTTATTCATTTTAGTTTAAATCTTGCAGTTTAGTTATTTTTTTTTATTTTTTTATTTTTTTCATGATGAGGCTCTACGCTTTCATGTGGCGTTTTCCTTTAGGACGTAGCCGATCACTGATTTCCAATTCCCCCTGTCCGTTGTCGCTTTTAAGATATTTATTCTTGTTATCTCTTCAGAACTCTCCTGCACCATGATTTTCCATATCAAATATATTTCCATTCACCTCTATCCGTCTTGGAACATCAGATTCTACAAACCTTCAGCCTCCATTCAGTCAGTTAAGTGCTATACGTGATACACGCTTGGGCAGTCAAGTCTCTTTCGAGACATGACTGACTGGGCAGAAGATTATCCCGCAGTAGGTGGCCATTGCTTTCTGCGGTAGACTGGTTGCCGACCAAGGCTACAGAATCCAATCTGTCCTATTATTTAACCTATAACTGGAGAGAAGAGATTAATACCTTTCCCAAGGTTAATGCAAGGAATTCGACTGGAATTCGAACACGTGTCCTTAGAATCTCAGTTGTCTCTTCCTGATTTTAAGTATAAGTTTACTTCTGTTTTGCATCCTCTCCAACACCTTACTGTTGCTCACGTGCTCAATTTATGGTACCCTCAACATCCTTCTGCAGAACCACATTTCTGCAGCCTCAGGTCTCCTTTACCCTTGAAGAGATCATCCAACATTCTCTGTCATACACAAGAACAGATATCACATAGCAGTTCAGCAATCTTATCTTTGTTTCCAATGCGAATTTCCTGTTTCTTAATTCTTTGGTTGGATTTTGACATGCTTCTTCGAATCTCAGAGTTGCACATTCTATCTTTTCTCAGAGCGCTTTTCAGGTATTTAAGTTTCATTACTTTTTTTCTTTTTTCATCATCTAACCCCAACCAAGGCATTCTACTGCCACTGTTGCGCAGGGGGTTACATAGAGGAAAGTGAGGAGAAAGAAGGGTTAGTTATAAGAAAAATTAGGAGTAGGGTAATAGACGGATGAGGATACCGAGGACGGGGGTGAAGTAGATGAAAAAAGAGTTTGTGAGAATGGATGCGGGTTAGTGTGATAGGAGATGTCTATTGACCTTACATTTAAATTCCTGGAGAATTGTAGCGGTCGAGGAAGCAAGTATATGGAAGAGAATTCCACAGGTGGTAAGTGTGTGAAAAGAAGCTGTTAGAGTAGAAATTGCGGTTATATTTTATCGGTTTCACTGTAAAAGGGTGGGACCTAGTTGCTAATCTAGTAGCTCGTGTAAATACATAACTAGGGTGCACCCTTGATCTAAGTTCATTGGAGCAGAAGCCGTGAAAGTATTTATAGAAAAGGCACGGTGTAGCCACATCACACCGGTGAGGCAGCGACTTCATCTGTGCTCCCAAGTCTGTGTCGATCACATTACAGATTCTCCGTTGGATTACGTCAAAAACCCCGAGGCGAATAGCAGGGGCACCCGACCAAATGTTGCAGCAGTATTCAATACACGGGCGGATGGTAGATTTATATATGTGCAGGATGGACTCAGGCGGGTAAAACTTCCTGGCTCTGCACAGTGAACCGACCTGTGAGGCCAAGGAGGCATAGTGTTTTACTCTCAGGGAGGCTAGCCTGTTCAATGCTAATCGCGGGTAGGAGCGATTGTCTATGATAGTTAATAGATAGCAGCTTTACTTTGGAATCATTAAAATTTACAAGCCATTCCTTTCCCCTGTCTATCACGGATTGGAGGTCCTTCTCAAGCTCGGCAGCTGGGTTCGCTTTGTCAACTTCTGCAGATTTTTGATCGAGGCGAGAGTAAACGGTGGTGTCGTCGGCGTACATGCCTACTTGACTTCTTTTATTTTATTTTTTGTCAAACTGCAGTTGGCAGTTTGGGGTATTCTTTTTGCTGATGACCATACATTCAGTTTTCTTTAAGTACATACTCAGTTCTTTTGATCTTTTTTTCTCTTGCTACCATCGTTAAAATGTCCTGCATTTCCCTTTCAGTCTCTTCTGTCATCCGAGTATTTTATATTGTTGAGGTTGTGGCCACCAATGACGAATCCTTTCAAGGATTCTATCACTTTCAAAATTGTTTCGCTGTATGGGGTGAATAAATTATAAGTTTACAACCCACTTCTCTACTCGGTCTCTTTTACTCTCTCTTTGACTACAGCCTTAACACCCGTTATTTTGACAATGAGGTTAGATGTAAAAAAAAAAAACCTCATAAGAATACATGAACAATTACATAAAACATAACCATATTACCGTGTCTGTGATTTTTAATGAAATCTGAATATATATTTGTATATACACATACACACACAAATATATATATATATATGTATATACACACACACACACGCTCACACACATACCTATATATATTCATACATATATATATATATATATATATATATATTTCAGTAGTTTGCCATTCCTTTCTGTGGTAGACTGGTTGCAAGCCAAGGCTATTGAATCCAATCTGTCCTATTATTTCACCCATAACTGGAGGTACGAGACGGATTAATATCTTTCGCAAGAGTATTTATGCGTGAGTGAATGCAATGCAAGTAAGTCAACTGGAATTCGAACTCGGCTCCCCAATTTGTCGTTCCGAGTCGATATTCACTGCACTAAAACGCATATCCAATTTTAACCGCATAATGAAGGCCGTAATGAAGGTCGTCCTGAATGGGCATGCTTACACACTTTACTGTACAAACTCTGGTGTTCTCGGGGCTTTATCCTAGGCCCGACGCTCATCCTTATTTTCATAAATGACCTCCCAGACGAGATCAAGAGCCATTTGGTATCTACGCAGATGACACCAAAATTTACTTCCGCATCAGTAAGAAACCCGGCGCGACGGACAAACATAATCACGCTGTTCATCTTGAGAGGGATTTACATCTGTGGTGAATTGGGGTAAAAAGTGGCATGTCAATTTCAATGCGTCTAAGACCAAGTTGCTGTCTGTCAATCATCACAGGCAACTTCTCCTGCCTCTCATAAGCATAGACCAACCGAGTCTCCCTGAGAGTAATACACTGCGCATCCTCGGCCTTAACCACTCTTCCGATCTCAAGTGGAACCACTACATTGAGTCAATCGCTAAATCCACTGCTAGGAAGGTTGGGTCACTGTGTCGAGCCAGGATGTTTGTCCCGCCTGAAACGATCCTGCATATATACAAATCAACCATTCGGTCAACTCGGTGTTCTTGATAGGCTCCAAAGGAGAATCAGTAATGTGATAGGTACTGACTTGGCGGTTCGATTACAGCCACCTTCCCACTGACGAGATGTAGCTTCCCTTTGTCTGTTCTATAAAAACTTTTATGGCTTCTGCTCCAACGAACTTAAGTCTCTGGTGCCTCTGAAACAGGTGTTTACTTGGCAACCAGACTGGCAACTGGGTCTCAACCATTCACAGTGAGATTAACCATATGCAGACGACAACTCTATTCCTGCAGCTTCTTTCCTCGCACTTCCCGCCTGTGGAACTCGCTTCCTCATTCTTGCTTTCCTGACGGCTACAACCTCCAGGAATTCAAATGCATGGTCAATACTCATATCCTAACCACTTGATTCTAGGTCTTTCCTCACCACCCTTTATCTTCTTTCCTTTCTCTCTACCTCTGCAATCTGTCATCTCACATGTGTCCTCTCCCTTCTGTTGCTCTCTTCTAAATGGTTTGTCCTTCTGTTTACTCTCTTGTATTTAGTGTTTTTATTCTTATTTAACCCCCTGTACATCAGTGGCGTTACCGCCTTGCTCGGAGTGATATGATAATGTATATATATATATATATATATATATATATATATATGTATATTTATATATATATATATTAGTCATCCACATACAAGCCTCATGCTGTATCACTGCTTATCAGTGTGGTTAGACACATCCACTTGCTTCCAGCCGGGATCAAATCTCGACTGATTTGGTTCAGTAAGCGTCCCTAACCTCTAAGCCATAGAATGAGAGAGGGGAAATTTTAGCGTATTATATATATGAGATGCATACAGAAGCCAGTCATCGAGAGAACTCAATTCATTACTATATATATATATATATATATATATAGTAATGAATTGAGTTCTCTCGGTGACTGGCTTCTGTATTCTGAGTTTCATATGTTATGCAATCATCAGGTGCATATTTCGAATATTTAAATATGCACTTTTATGATTACATTGCTTCTGAAACTCCGAATCGTTCCATTGACGTGTGTATATATATATATATATATATATATATATATATATATATATATATATATATATCCCGTAGCCCAGAGGTAGAATCGCCGATTGACGCCAATTCGGCCGGATTTCAATCCTGGGTTGAGGAGAATCGGAGTCTCACCGTACTGATGAGCTGTGATACAGTGAAACAGATCTGTCTGCGGATGACAATATATATATGGTGGTGCAAACATCTGGAGTCATATACAATTTTCTATATTATTTTTTCTAATTTTTGACATAATTTTGATCATTAAATATCTCATCTGATTTTATTTATTTACTGTTATCAATAGTAGAAAAGCTAACAATTCAAGAAAAAGTAGAACTTGTCCTCGCGACAACATAAGCGCTAACATAAGAAATTAGAGCAGAACGTGTGTCTCAAAAGTATGAAAGAATTTGAATGAAGTTTCAGTTCAGCTGGAAGATTTATTGAAAACTTTAAATAGTTAGATACTTAATTTTTATAAATAAATCAATGGTTATATGTAAATTTTAAATTGATTTGCACCAGCTTATATTTATACAGTACTGTGCAAAAGCATTAGGACCAGAACTATTTTATCTTTTATGAGGCATCAAAGTAATTGCGACAATTTACCAATCGCACCTTGTATATATACAGTACTGTGCAAAAGTATTAGGACAAGAACCATTTTATCTTTTATGAGGCATATTGATAGAAAATAAACAATGATTAATGCGTTCGAAGCTTCCTGATTGAATGCTAAGCTCATTCAATAACATAAAATTGAATTATTAGTTATGATGACATAAAATGTATATTAATATATAATCTCTGAGGAGGCTAAATATAATCAATTTGGACAAACAAGGATTTCTATTTTTCTTACCCACAAGTTTCATATATATACAGTATTGTGCAAAAGTATTAGGACAAGAACTATTTTATCTTTTATGAGGCATCAAAATAATTGCGACAATTTACCAATCGCACCTAGTATATATGCAGTATTGTGCAAAAGTATTAGGACAAGAACTATTTTATCTTTTATGAGGCATCAAAATAATTGCGACAATTTACCAATCGCACCTAGTATATATACAGTACTGTGCAAAAGTATTAGGACAAGAACTATTTTATCTTTTATGAGGCATAATGACAGAAAATACACACTTTACGTAATTTTATTTGATTTACTCAACAAATGCTTTAAGAAGAAAAAGATACTTATTATAAAATAAATTTAATATTTAGTATAATAGCCTTTTGCTTTGATCACAGCCTTCATTCTGTCAGGCATAGACATCACAATCTTCTTCAATATCTGATGGTATCATCCTGCTAAGTAGCTTGTATTTGTTACCAAAGTGTGTCTTGCAAAGTAACATTAGATTTATCAATTTTTTTATCCAAAATACCCCATAGATGTTCAATAGAGTAATTTCAAAATAACATGTTTAATAGAAAATAGGAAAAATTAAATATACCTTTTTTTTAAATAAATTTCTTTCTTTACTTTCTTTTCGTTTTAAATAATCAATTATTGAACAGGTGAAGAGGCTCATCCCTTGTTTCCTGTTTAGGATATGGTTTCCGGCTTTCTCTTTTCTAATCTTTTCACTCCTATGTAGCCCCCTGCACATCAGTGGCGTTTCCGCATTGATCCGGGTGATATGATTAAAAAAGAAACTATTCATTCCGTCTAAGTTAATCTAACTCATTCATTTTTGTAAAAATATTCAGTATGATGAGTTTAATATTTTTTAAATATTCATGAAATAACTTATCACTAAATGATTTATAAATTTGCCCAATTTATTTTCTTATAATATTCTGTTAAATTCTAACACTGAGTTTTCATCGGATTACGATCCCGCGTGGAATTATATATATATATATATATATATATAAAAACTAAATATAAAAGTGAGCCAAAAGTCGACTGCGGTTTCCTGACGATCCGACGAGTGAAACCGCGGTCGACTTTTGGCTCACTTTTAGGTTTAGTTTTTATTCTTTGCTCTACTTTCGTACCTTCGTATTGAGCTCTTTCTTGTTAAGGTTTTCGTCTTGGGTTTTTTCTTTCGAACACGGCTTCTGCTTTGTTTGTTTCTTTTTTTTATTCCCCTTTACCCATTTGGTAGTACCTTTTGGGTTTGACGACTTACTTTACCGATTTGTTAGCAGTAGGCTTTTCTGATTTCGGTCGTGATTAGTGCTACTGTTTTATTGGTACATTTTACAATACTATCTATCTATCTATCTATCTATCTATCTATCTCTATATATATATATATACTTAGTAAACATAAACTGTTAAATCTAACAAACAATGAGCGTCTATTATGTTTAATTATGAGCTATTCTAAACACCGTATTTTGGCTTTAATTTCAGGTGAAACATTTGGATATTTTTTTATTCTGTTGGTTCTAAATTTTCGGCTCACATGACCCATTTTCAGAGAGGTTACAGGTGGAGACCCAGAATTTTCTAGATATTGATGGGGATTACTAACAATACCAACTTTTTGTCTGATAAATACAAAATGACAAGGAAATGGTCGGTTACATTTTAAGAAATGTGTTGGGGAGATACCAAACCACAAACGTCATTTATAATTAGGCACTGGGTAAACGCTAATGATGGTGGAATTGTGAAACTTTATTTTTTTTAAAGTAAATCTTTCTTCGTTTCACATGTAATATGACTACCGGAAGGAATACATAGGAAAATTTCTTTAAAAAATTTGCTTTAATAAAAGCTGAAATTATGGCCAAAGTTTATAATTATGTTAAATGTTTGTTATATGCAGTTCAACTCTCTGCTTAATATTTGTCTATATTTCTGAGATGAAGTAGTATGTACATGATTCGGACTATTTTCCTCTTCTTTGTTGCCATTTGTAAGACCCTTCGGTCGTTGTACGCGCCGGTCTTCTTCAGGTGCTAGGAATTTTAAACAGAATTCTTCACTACAATCACTGGGGTATATGATTTCCATTGCTTCTTATTATTCTAAGTAAATTATAACTGAAACTTGGATGAATGTAGATTTCATGAAAAACTTGGTTAAATTGTCAATAAAATCTTCGTTTAACAAAATGTAAGCGCTTAAGTGCTTATTGTAAACCGTCATTTTTCTAGTAATGTACATTTTACCTTGATAAATAAAATAGTATTTTTCATTTACGCTTACTGATAAACTATGTTATGACAGGATCCTTGCCTTCTTCCTCCTTCAGCTCCTCTCTAATCACTTCCTCTACACACACACACACTCTCTCTCTCTCTCTCTCTCTCTATATATATATATATATATATATATATATATCCGAGTGAATACAGAACGAAGAATTCATACAACGTCCAAAACATTCATTTAAAACAGTGTTCGATATACAATATATAGAGCTGTGAATATATATTATAAATTATATTTTAGAACATGTACGTAATTATCTTGTGTGTAAAGTCTTTACACACCGCCTGATGAGGCATTGGAGTTTTAATGTCGAAATGAGCTTACCTTAGTAGCGGTTATATATAGAATAATTATGTACATGTTCTAAAATATAATTTACAATATATATATATATATATTAATCGTTTCACCCCAAGCAAGGCATTCCACTGCCACTATTGCGCTTGGGGCTACATAGGGGAAGGTAAATAGAAAGAGTGGTTAGATATAGGAAATGTCAGAAGGAGGGTGATAGATAGTTGGGAGGATGGGAAGAGTGTTTGAAAGAACGGGAGCGAGTTAGTGTGCTAGGAGGTATAGTTTGCGTGCTGTGTACCAACCCACAGAGATACATATAACTACGCCCTTATGTCCATACACTTATCGGCGTCCATGTATCGATTTCCCTTTTACGCTGCACACCTAAGAACTGAAGCGTTCCCTGAATGTCAAAACTGACATTTTTTTTTTGCCTTGATATGTGTCTAATAGATTCAGTCATGTAAAATTATATATTTTCCGTTACTTTTGCTTATCAAACAAAAATTCCGGTAGAAAATGTCTAACCAGAAACATTAAATCCTACTTCCGTCTCTTCAGGAATTTTGTGAATCTCTAACTGAATTTACCTTAATTCGATCATGAAGCATTTTTTTTTTTTATAAGCGTTTCACCCCGAGCAAGGCATGTCACTGCCACTACTGCGCAGGGGCCTACGTAGAGAGGAGAAAGGCTGGTTAAATATAGGAAATAACAGAGGGTGGGTGATAGGCGGGTGAGGATACCGAGAATGAGGGTTGGGTAGATGAGAGTGTTGTGAGAATAGTTGGGAGTTGGTGTGATAGGAGGTGTCTATTGACCCTACATTTAAACACCTGGAGATTGTAACTGTCGGGAAAGCAGACTTGTGGAAGGGAGTTCCACAGGCGGGAAGCGCGAGAAACGAAGCTGTTGGAGTAGAATTTACGGTTACATCTTATTTGTTTAACTGTAAAAGGGTGGGACCTAGTTGCTAATCTAGTATCTCGTGTAAATTCGTGCTTGGGCGGCACCAGTGATCTTGAGAATGAGGGTTGGGTAAATGAGAGTGTTCTGATAATAGTTGGGAGTTAGTGTGATAGGAGGTGTTATTGACCCTACATTTAAACACCTGGAGATTGTAACTGTCGGGAAAGCAGACTTGTGGAAGGGAGTTCCACAGGCGGGAAGCGCGAGAATGCAGTATTTTTAAAGTTTAAGTGTCATTTTTTAAAATTTCCTTTCATTCTTTGCCCTTCAAATTTGTAATCTCTCGTGAATATTTAGATTATATTGTTTATTCTGCACAGGAAATTGGCTAAAAAAAATCAGTAAGAATTATATTCGTAATTCGTTATTCAAACAACCTGCCACAGAATTTGTTACAATTTAATTAATTTCCTTTTTCTTTATTTCTTTAAAGTAGAAAATTGGGTGTATCTAATTTGTATTTCCAAATGCACGAAAACATTTCTGAAAAGTTATTATTTAGTCAATCGTTGAATTAATCAGAAGTCGGCAAACTTGTCGAAAAAGCAGGTTAGACAGCAAAGAAGTGTCTCATCTGAGGGCCATGATATAAAAATAGTGCCCACCTCAGAAAGTTCCATCCAGAATGCTGATTTAGTCTGGAGTTTAAAGAAAAAATAAATATTTAATCAAATATTTTTTTTTTATTTCAGTTTTCGAAACAGAGCTAAAATATCAAATAATGTGAGAAATATATTCACATAGCTTAGCGCTTAAGCAGTGAAAGGAAATTATCAAACATAACAAGACATACCTGGTATAGAAAAAACAATTTATTTGTCTTGCAAAAATATGCTGAATTTTGCTGCTACAGTGTAGCTTGGTATAGTCTCTTTTCTCTGCTTAGCTTGGTATAGTATCCTCCGTCTAGGAGTGGGATGAAAAAGACACAAGGAACTGCGATCCGCGACGTACAGGAACTTTCTTCTGGGTCAGCTTCTTTCACAGTTTCTTATCTTGGTATAAGATGATAGTGCTTAGAGAAATTTTCTCTAGGAAGGCAAGGCTTTGCCCATAGGGTATCCTTTTTAAGGTAAGAAGGGTAACAAGAGATTTTCTCTGTTACAAAGTTGTGGCATTAGCCTAAAAGATTACAAAGAATTGGTAAGATGGTCTCGATATAGCGAGACAAGTGGGCGCCAATTTAGGCCCTGCTGCAACAAAAATCCGGAGCGGCACAATACGTCCGATACTGTTCGTGCTAGCTGAAAAAAGGAGAGAACAAAACCATCAGAAAAAAAACATAAAACCTCTGGTAAAGCCCGCCTAAAGTTCAAAACGAGGTTCGGGTTAAATCAGCCAATCAGGAGACCCGTTACATCTGTAAATTTCCGACAATAAACAATTAAAAAAATAGTCTCTAACTCTGATCACTCTATCAAGAAGGCTGCCTTACTCTGGAGTTTTAAAGAAAACAAAATTAGTCAAATAAGGTTCTTTATTTTCGTTAATAAATAAGAGGGCCATAATATAAAATAAACTAAAATAATCGTCGCTAACTCTGGCCACTCCATTCAAAATGTTGCCTTAGTCTGGAATTTTTAAGAAAAAATATTTAGTCAAATAATGTTCTTTATTTCACTTTCCAAAGGAGGGCCATGATATAAAAGGAACTGTTAAAAAATAATCTCTAACTATGACCGCTCCATCCAAAATGCTGTATTAGTCTGGAATTTTAAAGAAAAAGTAAATATTTAGTGAAATAAGCTTATTTATTTCAATTTTCAAAGGAGGTTCCATAATATAAATCGAATTGTTAAAAAAATAATCTAACTATGACCGCTCCACCCAAAAATTTGCCTTAGTCTGGAATTTTAAAGAAAAAAATAAATATTTAGTGAAATAAGGTTCTTTATTTTAGTTTTCAAAGGAGGGCCATTATATAAAATGAACTATTAATAAAATAGTCTCTAACTCTGGCCGCTCCATCCAAAATGTTGCCCTAGTCTGGAATTTTAAAGAGAAAATATTTAGTGAAATAAGATTCTTTATTTCAGTTTTCAAAAGGAGGGCCATAATATAAATTGAATTATTAAAAAATGTTTCAATCTCAGAATCGCTTCCTTCAGAAACCTGCCTTAACCTATAGTTTTAAGGAAAATAATATATTATTCAAGCAATTTTCTTTATTTCGCTGCAGGAATAGCAGGGTAACAACTAACACAATCAACAAAAAATCAAATAATTACTAAAAACGAAATACACAGAAAATAATGCTATTTAGGATAAATTTGAAGTGGGAAAAAGCCTTCGAGACCTAAAACGAAAATTTACCAAATAATCTTGCTGAAACAAAAATCCAACCTCAATTGACGAAAGTAGGTTACTATTTACTTTTGATCGTGCGACCGTGTAAGAAAAGGTCGAAACGCAGCAGTCTTTGAAAATTTCTCCAAACAAAGATCAAAATTTGCTGTTTTCTTTCCGAGTCCAAAAGTTCTCGCTAACATAGCATTTGGCAAATTATCCAAGGGTCATCACCCAACCTTGGGTTTAAAATATTTTCGTATATTTCCTTTTCGAAAAATATTATTCCCAACCACATGCATTTCCATGTAACTATACCACCACTCTCGCATTGGTCAAAAAGATTTTATGTTTTCAGATTAGCAAAAGTATTGTAGGAATAATAAAGTAATTCGGAAATATTTTTTATTTTAAAAACACGTGGCATAGTAAGTCGATTAACTCGACCTGATATTTTTCTGCCACTTGACATATGTTCGTAAGAATGTACCAAATAATTTAAATAGATTTCCATATTGTGTGAAGACAGCAAAACTGAAGGAAAAACTTGTTCTTTAAATCCTGAAAAAAGCTCACAAATGTGTCTGTTAATATATCTCTTTAAAAATGAGATTAGTTTTGATTCCCACTGTCGATTTTTTCTTTTAAAAGTGAGTATTTGACAAATTCTCCAACATACAATGCTTTTTTTTTTTTTTTTTTTTTTTTTTTTTTTTTTTTTTTTTTTTTGTTGTTGTTGTTGTTGTTGTTGTTGTTAAGCTAAAGACTCAATGTGCGTTGTGGTACAGTGGATATCGTTTCGGAACCAGAAACCGGGGAGCCGAGTTCGAATTCCATTTGAATCCATTGTATTCACTTACGCGCAAATACCCTTGGGAAAGGTATTAATCCATCTCTTCCTTCCAGTTATGGGTTAAATAACAGGACAGATTGGGTTCTATAGCCTTGGTCGGCAACCAGTCTACCGCAGAAAGCAATGGCAAACTACTGTGGGATAATCTTCTGCCCAGTCAGTCATGTCTCTCTCGAGACATGATCGCCCAAGCGTGTATCACGTATGCACTTAACTGACTGAAAGACTCAATGTTTATAAGTGGGTCGTGATCCCCATTAAATTTCGTAGTTGAAAATTTCCTCTGAATCTTTGTGTAAAAATTATTTTGGTTCTTCATCTTCTTCTTCTTCTTCTTCTTCTATGTGCTCTGTTTTTTCAGGACGTAGGCGATCATGGCTTTCCACGTCTCCCTATCCCTGGGGGCTCTTAACACGCCTTCTCTTGTTAGACCACGTATTTTAAGCCCTCCTTCCTCAATGCATGTCCCAGAAACTTTAGCGATCTCTTCCAGATGCTCAGTATTAATTTCCTTTTCGTTTCCATCATTTCCAAAACCTCATCATTGCTCACATTCTCTATCCATTATATTCCTAGAATTCTGTAGAACATTTCAGTTTCTTCAAGTTTTTCCTTCATCTTCATCATTCACTGCTAAATTGAAGAACTGACATCACATAGGAATCAGTTACCCTCTTCTTTGCTTTTAGCAAAATTGTCCTGTTTCTTAATACTTTACTCAACTTCTGGAATGCTTCCTTTTACTCTTCCATAAAGGATGTGGTGCAGTGGATATTGGCTCGGAATGAGAAGTCGGGGAGACGAGTTCGAATTCCAGTTGAATTCTTTGCATTCCTTACGCGCAAATACCTTTGGGAAAGGTATTAATTGATTTCTTCCTTCCAGTTATGGATTAAATAACAGGACATATTGAGTTCTATAGCCTTGGTTGGCAACCAATCTACTGCAGAAAGTAATGACAACCTACTGCAGAGATAATCTTCTGTCTAGTCAGTCATGTCTCTTTCGAGACATGATCGTCCAAGCATGTGTGACGTGTGGCACTTAACTGACTAACAGAAATTTCCTAACATAGGATGTAAATTGCAACACTGTGATCCAAACGCGTATTGGCATTCCAAGCGCACCTACTATGACTGGTGCTATTCTTGTTTTCAATTTTCATATTTTTTTATATTTCACTTTCCACGTCGTTATAGATCGATATGTGGGTGTGCATTATGGTGCAGTGGATATAGGCTCTGAAAGAGAAATTGGAGGACTGAGTTCGATTTCCAGTTGAAATCGTTGCATTCTCTTACGCGCAAATACCCTTAGGAAAGGTATTAATGTGTCGTTTCTTCCATCGACTATGGGTTAAATAGCAGAACAGATTGAATTTTAGGGTTTGGTTGGTAACAAGTCTAATATCATTAAAATACTTTTTTTGTTGAGCCTCTCAAAGCTGATAAAAATATATCGACGTGTGGTTCTATTTCTCTAAAAAATGCATATTTATTTTTTTATATTTATTCTCAAGCCTATAAACTGTTAACCAAACTTTTCATGGCTGAGACTAAAAACTACAATTATACCTACTTAGAGACAAACCCGAAGCAAAAACAAAAATAAAAGGGCTGAAAAACTGATTTTGATCAGACCCGGTATATATCATCTATTTTCTGCACTATTGTAAGAACTGAAATCTTGGATATCGTTTCTTATATCTTTGTCTATGAGTGTATCAAATTTGATTAAAATCAGACCATTCCTTCTATAACGCAATTTTTTTTGATTTTCGATATTTATCGGGGGTAGCTCGACACAAAACCTAGCTAAAAACACACGCAGACGCTTATAGTACAACTGTGTAAATTTTCAAGAAAATCGGTTCAGCCGTTTCGGAGTCTATAGGTAACGGACACACGGACACACACAGACACACAGAGACAAAGTTTCATTTGTAAATAAGTTTAGATATAGTCAATGAACACCGGGCTGATACAAAAAGTATATTTCTAACACTTCAGTAGATGTACCATATACCGAATTTTGATTCTTTAAAACCTTGGAACAGTGACAAAACCAAAAAATATACAGTCACTGCAAAATAGAGAAAAAAGAGTTATTTGAATTCGTAAACAGCCTTTACTTTTTAGCGTAATCTATAATATTGTACATTTTATGAAGAAACGCCTCCGTTCATTTCAAATGGAGTCGACAAATAATTCATGATCTTTTTTAATGTGAAAACACGCTGTTAGCATTCCTAGTTAGACTACAGTTCCATTTCTCTGGTGCCATAGCGCTCTTCTGTGACATCGAAGGACAATTTCCAGCTCTAATTTTCAGATTCTAGTCATGTGCATGTAATGATGCGGGGCACTTCGACAGGGAATACGAGAAGGGAAGTGACGGCTACAGAATCAATTGAAATTATCTTCGTTTGTATAAAATGGACGTGGTCGAGAATACGGTATCGCCTGGATGATTATAAATAGAAATGGCTCATGTGTCCCAAGGTAAAAGATCATCAATTGATAAAATCAAGTGAGAGTGGCGCCATAGTTATTTTTCTTTATTTTTTTTTTAGTTCTACTTTTTTCGTTTAACTTAAAAAGAATTTTAAATATTACAGCGATCAAAACATAAATCAAAGTTTTATACAGTGTAACCCAGATATAAGATAGTTGTCGGGACCGGATAAAAGTTCTCTTATATCCAGGTTGATCTTATATCCAGGCTTGATTTATTTTATATACATTACCAAAGGCTCTAATTTGGGACCAGAGAAATTATCTCTTATACCCGGTTCTCTTATATCCGGGTTTGTTCCTTTTTATATACATTACCACAGCCTTTAATTTGGGACCATAGAAAACCTATCTTATATCCGGGTTTCTTTTATATCCGGGTTATACTGTATATTCAAAAAGGGAAATATAACAGCGAAACCTAGAACTAAATATTAGTCAGTAAAGTGCCATACGTGGGGGATCATGTCTCGAAAGGGACATGACTGACAGGGCAGAAGATTATCTCGCAGTAGATTGCCATTGCTTTTTGCGGTAGACTGGTTGCCGACCAAGGTTATAAATCCCAATCTGTCCTATTACTTAACCCATAACTGGAGGGAAGAGACAGATTAATACCTTTCTCAAAGGTATTTGTGTGTAAATGAATGAAAGAAATTCGACTGGAATTCGAACGCCGCTCCCCGATTTGTCGTTCCGAGTCGATATCCACTGCATCACAACGCACATCCTAGAACTAGATATGCACATCAGAAGTTTGTCAGAGACACTAGGCTGTATTGAATGTATTTTAGGCATTTAATCAACTATTCATAGATTTTTTACAATATTTGCAGCACCCTTCTGTAGAACAACATTACAGTTGCTTAAAGTTTTTGCTTCATTGTCCAGCATTCACTGGCATAATGAAAAACCGACATCACATCGCAATCCAGTACTCTCTTCCTTGTTTCTAGCGAAATTGCCCTTTTTCTTAATACTTTACTCAACTTCTGGAATGCTTCCTTTGCCATGCCAATTCGCCTTCGGATCTCTGTGTCGCACTTTGGATCTCAGGGATATAAATGTATAGAAACTGATGTGACCACAAAGTGAGGGGTCAGTTTATATAATGATTGTAATATGGAATTGATCCCCCACTTTATATACAGTATGCTTCTGTAGAACCACATTTCAGTTACTTCATGTTTTTCCTTCATCTTTGATGATATTGTCCAGCATTCACTGACATAATGAAGAAGCGACGGCACATAGCAATCCAGTACTCTCTTCTTTGTTTCTAGTGAATTTCCCTGTCTCTTAATAAACTACTCAGCTTCTGGAATTCGTCCTTCGCCATGCCAATTCTCTTTGAGATCCCTATGTGGCACTTTCCGTTTTCTGTTAAAACACTTGCCAGGTATTTAAACTTTTGTACCTGCTTGATTTTAAGATCCTCAACCTGTATTTGGCATTTTGGCCTGCTTTTATTTTTGCTGATGACCATGGATTCAGTTTTATTGCAGTTTTTTTGTAGCCCTTTCTTGTCACTCTCTTCAGCTACTTTCTGTAGCTAACTCTCTCTCTCTCATGCTCCTTTCTCCGTCCACTCCATT
This sequence comes from Ascarosepion bandense, assembly GCA_037127315.1. Taxonomy (NCBI): domain Eukaryota; kingdom Metazoa; phylum Mollusca; class Cephalopoda; order Sepiida; family Sepiidae; genus Ascarosepion; species Ascarosepion bandense. The sequence continues at coordinate 1,671,446 of JBBBDQ010001762.1, read as the reverse complement.
CTCATCAGTATTCTCATCCTTCTCTGTATTCAGTATTCTCATCCCACTTCCTGACACCCCCTATAAACTGTCACTCTTTCTCATAAATTTACTTTTTATGTAATCCCCTGCAAAACAGTCGCAGTAAAATGCCTTGCTTGGGGCGATATGATTATAAAAAAAAAAAGAAGAAAAAAGAGAGAAAACCATGTCATGGCGCTGAGAAAGTGACTTTTATCGAGATGCCAAGTCAGGACCGATTACATTGCAGATTATTCCTTGGATTTTCTCAAGAACCTCGAGATGAATATCAGGTGACCAGTACGTGTAATTACTACAAGAGTTTTTAAGTTATAATTTTACTGATGTTTACTGATTTTACTGATGTTTTACGTATAATTACTACAAGAGTTTTTAAGTTATAATTTTACTGATGTTTACTGATTTTACTGATGTTTTATGTGTAATTACTACAAGAGTTTTGAAGTTATAATTTTCCTGATGTTTACTGATTTTACTAATGTTTCACGTGTAATTAATACAAGAGTTTTTAAGTTATAATTTTACTGATGTTTACTGATTTTACTGATGTTTTATGTGTAATTACTACAAGAGTTTTGAAGTTATAATTTTACTGATGTTTACTGATTTTACTGATGTTTTACGTGTAATTACTACAAGCGTTTTAAGTTATAATTTTACTGATGTTTACTGATTTTACTGATGTTTTATGTGTAATTACTACAAGAGTTTTTAAGTTATAATTTTCCTGATGTTTACTGATTTTACTGATGTTTTATGTGTAATCACTACAGGAGTTTTTAAGTTATAATTTTACTGATGTTTACTGATTTTACTGATGTTTTACGTGTAATTACTACAAGAGTTTTTAAGTTATAATTTTGCTGATGTTTACTGATTTTACTGATGTTTTACGTGTAATTACTACAAGAGTTTTTAAGTTATAATTTTACTGATGTTTACTGATTTTACTGATGTTTTACGTGTAATTACTACAAGAGTTTTTAAGTTATAATTTTACTGATGTTTACTGATTTTACTGATGTTTTACGTGTAATTACTACAAGAGTTTTTAAGTTATAATTTTACTGATGTTTACTGATTTTACTGATGTTTTACGTGTAATTACTACAAGAGTTTTTAAGCTATAATTTTACTGATGTTTACTGATTTTACTGATGTTTTACGTGTAATTACTACAAGAGTTTTTAAGTTATAATTTTACTGATGTTTACTGATTTTACTGATGTTTTACGTGTAATTACTACAAGAGTTTTTAAGTTATAATTTTGCTGATGTTTACTGATTTTACTGATGTTTTATGTGTAATTACTACAAGAGTTTTTAAGTTATAATTTTGCTGATGTTTACTGATTTTACTGATGTTTTATGTGTAATCACTACAAGAGTTTTTAAGTTATAATTTTACTGATGTTTACTGATTTTACTGATGTTTTACGTGTAATTACTACAAGAGTTTTTAAGTTATAATTTTGCTGATGTTTACTGATTTTACTGATGTTTTACGTGTAATTACTACAAGAGTTTTTAAGTTATAATTTTACTGATGTTCACACAATGCACAAGTGCCATTTAGAGTAGAAACTTTTTTTTAAATCATTTCATGCTGACGCCACTGATGTGCAAGCTCTTACATAAGAGAGTTGAAGCGTTGACCCCGACTGTATATAAGGATTATTGAGGAAAGGACAAACAGTGAACGGGATTCAAGAAGATAGAAGATGACAGTTGACAATGCATTTCAATTTTTAGAGATTGTAGCTAACAGGAAGCAAGTAAAGAGAAGGGAGTCCAGCAGGTTGGAAGTGTGAAGAAAGAAACTGTTGGAGCGGAATTGGCGGTTAAATATAAGTATTTCAACGGTAAAATGGTGATACCAACATGCCAATCTACTAGTAGGCTTGGATATATGTGGCCAGAATATACGGAAAAGAAAGCTCGTCAGAGCATGTCACCCCAAGCAAGGCATTCCACTGCCCCTATAGCACAGGGGGTTACATAGGGGGAGGTGCTGAGAGAGCGATTAGATATAGGAAATGTCAGAAGGAGGGTGATAGACGAGTAAGGAAGTACATACTAAAAGTGTTTGAGAGGATGGGTGCGAGTTAGTGTGTTAGGAGGTGTCTACTGACCCTACATTTAAACTCCTGGAGATTGTAGCTGTCGGGGAAGCAAGCATGTGGAAGGGAATTCCATAGGCGGGAAGTGAGTTACCATGGAAATATTGGTAGAAAAGAAAGCCACGTCGGGTCAGTCAGAAGGTGGCTGAAGTCGAGATGCCAAGTCGGGATCGATAACATTGCAGATTATTCTTTGGATTTTGTAGAGAATGCAAAATTTACTAAATGTTACAAAGAACTAAAAATTAGGAAGAACCTGAAATTAGGAAGACGCTCTAATTGCCATCATCTTAAAAGGACACAGCTCATACAAAAATGTTAGGTGTTTGCTATACAGCGCACGTTATATGTTTATGCTTTCATCTTCTCTTGCTTACGCTCATATCACGTTGAATACACCGGTTCTCGCTCGGTCACCGAAGTTAAGTAACGTTGAGCCTGGTCAGCACTTAGATGGGTGACCGCCTAGGAAAACCAGGTGCTGTAAGCGTTTACTGACGGATGTGCATGCTTACGCTAATATCACGTTGAATTCACCGAAGTTGTGGTGCAGTGGATATCGGCTCGGAAAGAGAAATCGGGGAGCCGAGTTTGAATTCCAGTCGAATACCTTGCATTCACTTAAGCACTGGTACCCTTGGGAAAGGTAATAATCCGTCCCTTCTTCCCAGTTATGAGCTAAATAACAGGGTAGGACTTTGAGACCCTTCCCTTAAAAACAAATCCCAATGAGTCTTGGTACTCGAAGAGTAAAAAATATGACTAGACACAAAACTTATATAAAAACAACAATAAATTGTTGAAAGAAAAAGGTATTACCAGCAATAAATAAAGTTTAGTTGGCAATAAATGACACACCTTGGTTGATATCCATAAAACAAAACAACCAACCAATAATCTTCTCTTTGCCTTTTATTTTTGTTTAATTAGTATGTGTGTCACTTCTTCAATATAGCAGTGAATACTGGAAAATATCATCGAAGATGAATAAAAAACTTGAAGCAATTGAAATGTGAATCCGCAGAATCCTTCTGCAGTTATCATGGATCGATCTTGTGAGCAATGATGAGGCTTTGGAAAATAGGAAAACGAAAAGGAAATTAATACTGAGCATCAGGAAGAGACAGCTAAGGTTCCTGGGACATATAATGAGAAAGGAGGGCTTGGAGAACCTGATACTAACAAGCCAGATAGAGAGAAAAAGAGACAGGGAAAAACAGCGGATAACATATTTGAAGAGCTTTTGTCGGTGGATGAAAGAACGGGTGTTGCATGGTGTAACAGGAGAAAGCGTGCTAAGAGCCACCAGGGATAGGGAGGTAAAAAGATATGATCCCCTACTTGTTGAAGGGACAGGGCACATAGAAGAAGAAGATGTGTGCGCTATTGGTTCCAAGCTGCCTGCAGCCACATGAATCATTGCGGGGATACAGGTTCGTCATGGTTCATATTTAGACATATCTATTTGTTTTAATAATCTATTGGACCCTAAATTTTGTACACCTGCGGATAATCTCATTGGACTGGTTGTCTTTGAACCTTAATCAAAAATGTTAGTCTGTCAGAGCGCAGTGTATTCCATATTGTTGAGGTGAAATGTCGTTTCTGACGTGACTTTGAAATGCACTGAACTAGAGATCAGATAAACTCAAAAGTGTTTCTTACATTGCAGTCCTCCACAAAAAGACAGCATACCCTGTTCCTTGCAAACCCGGATGGGTGGGTGCTTAGTGTATTAGAAAGTCGTATGAAAGAATTTAAAGAGCAAAGATCAACTTTCATTACGTTACATTTACAGCTACAAATGACCTTGGGAATTGTTTAAATCAGTGTTTATCTCTCTATCCACATAAAGTCATCTGCGGAAAATGGTTGTTATACCAAAACAATTTCTTTGGGCAGTTCGACGTGGTGTAATGGTTAGCAATCTTGTCTCTTTAGAATCATTATAATTGAGTTGTGGGTTCGATCTTCACTAGGGGGACCATATCGAGATGATGTCATAGTTAACAAGCTTGTCTCGATAGAATCATTACAGTTTATTAGTGAGTTTAATCCTCACTGGGTGTCCATTACTTTCGGCCTTGTGTCTCATCTAAGCTACGCTTTGAAAATCGTCCACAACAAATGTTAATGAACCATTTACTCTCAAAAAGAAAACAGATGTAAAACACAGATTTATTCGTAAAACCCAAAAGATTTTTCGTCTTTAATATAATTATGAATGTCTTGGAAATCCGTAGAAAAACAAATTAACCAATTCTGTTAGAAAGAAGTATTTAAGAGATGGGTCGGTTAGGATGTGTCTTGTGGTGCAGGGGATATCGGCACGGAACGAGAAATCGGGGATCCGAGTACAAATTCAAGTTGAATTCGTTCATTTGCTATCAATCGTCACTTGTCCCTCCTACTGTGGATTAAATAACAAGACAGAGTGGGTTCTATAGCCTTGCTACAAAACCAGTCTACAGAAGAAACTAATGGCAAGCTACCGCGGGAAAAATATTCGTCATGTTTCTTTCGAGGTATGTTCAATCAATTGTGTATCACCAATGGCACTTAACTGTCTGGTAAGTTACATATCGTATTATTCCATACTGTAATTATTCCACTTAAGTAGTATTGAACCTCTGTACCAAGACCTGTTTCAGTCTGGAACATAACCACGCTATTAATTTTGTATTACATATTCTACTAATCGTGTGATGTGTACAAGATATAAAGTGTGAGTGCATTTGAATATTTTCACATGAGTGTTTTGCATATATGTGTAACCACGTGTGCAAGTCACTTAGACATTGGCTTTTTCTCTGTATTTAATGAAAATAACTAACCTTATGTTAATCAATTTTTTAAAACTTTTAACTGTATGATTACTATATATCTTATATTTTAAATAATGTATGTATGTATGTATTTATGTATGTATGTATCTATCTATCTTTAGTTAATACAAGTTTACATAAAAATTGAAGGACATTACTTGATTAGTTTTACGTATATCTATCTATCTATCTATCTATCTATCTATTACAGATTGTTGACACATATCTATGTATGTCTCTATCTCAATTTTTGCCCTATCTATCTATCTATCTATCTATCTATCTATCTATCTATCTATCTATTCCCAGTCCACTGTAAATATCAGATCATTTTCGAAGGACATTACTTAATTATGTTTTTACGGATATCTATCTATCTATCTATCTATCTATCTATCTATCTATCTATCTATCTATCTATCTAATACAGATTGTTCACACTTATTTATGTATGTATCTCAAATTTCGCACGATCTATCGATCTATCTATCTGTTAAAATTTGTTTTATATCTATCTATCTATTTATCTATCTATCTATTAGGTTCATCCCTTGTTCCCTGTTCAGGATGTGGTTTCCGGCTTTCTCTTCTCCAATCTTTTCACTTTTCTTTTTTTTTTCTTTTTCATTTTTTTCTCAATGGGAGTAGATAGACTAAACTATTGCCCGGTTCACACTCCACCCACGTCTATTGTACAGGTGTAGAGGCTCATCCCTTGTTCCCTGTTCAGGATGTGGTTTCCGGCTTTCTCTTTTCCAATCTTTTCAATTTTCTTTTTTTTCTTTTTCATTTTTTTTTTCTCAATTGGAGTAGATAGACTAAACAATCGCCCGGTTCACACTTCACCCACGTCTATTGTACAGTTGTAGTGGCTCATCCCTTGTTCCCTGTTCAGGATGTAGTTTCCGGCTTTCTCTTTTCCAATCTTTTCACTCTTACGTAGCACCCTGCACATCAGTGGCGTTACCGCCTTGCTTGGGGTGATATGATTAAATAAAAAAAACTGTAAAAAAAGTCATTTTCGAAGGACATGACTTGATTATGTTTTTACGTATATCTATCTATCTATCTATCTATCTATCTATCTATCTAATACAGATTGTTCACACTTATTTATGTACGTATTTCAATTTTCGCATGATCTATCAATTTATCTATCTGTTAAAATTTGTTTTATATCTATCTATCTATCTATCTATCTATCTATCTATCTATCTATCTATTCTAATCTATTCTTAGTCCACTGTAAAAATCAAGTCATTTTCGAAGTTATTGCATAATTTTGGAGTATTTACAAGTATATTTTACCTCATCTGATTAAGTCACATATTTCCCTTGTGACAGGGTCGACAAAGCAGGTGACATTAACCTTGCAAGGATTCCAAAGTAATGCGATCGGATCAAGGACAACGAAGACGAGGATTTATAAATTCAAGCCAAATAGCTAGAGACGGCTGCTGATATGGTCAGCGACAAGGGTCGGCCAGGCGCAGGTGGTAGAGAGAGCACGTCGCTTGACCCCTGAGTCCATGGATATTTACACTTCTCCTCCACTTGAGAGAGGAGAGAGATGTGACACAAAGTCTTTTTTAACGTGGGGAACCTGAGCACGTACGCTCAGGTGCTGATCAAAACACCACTGTGGATAGGTTCAAAACCGGTCTAAACTGGTCTTAATTGGTCATTGTGAACCCCAGCTGGAAGGCCGAATCCCAGGTGATTTGGGGGGAAAAATCGGCCATGTTTCTGTCAGCCGCGATCAGCAACATTGCCCAGTTAATAATGTCTTTTGTTTGTTTATTAAAATGTTTTTTTCCACTTTTTAATGTACACATGGGTTTTATTTGAACACCATGTGCGCACACATTAGTTTCAGGTCATTTTTTTCAGCTACGAGTGCTTGTGTGTGTTTCTATTTCGTTTTGTTGTTGTTGTTGTTTTTCTGTGTTTTGATATTTGGAAACGCTGAGTCACTGGAAATTAATGGCTTTGCTCTGCTTTCCGTGGTGAGGCTTTTAGACGTTTGAGTAGCCTGCAGTAACTTCCGGCCGGGTGCGATTCTGTATCTACTAGATTTTCTACATTATCTATGTACATCGCAATATCTGTCTTGCTATTCTACTTTGAATTACAATGATAACATACTCACAGATAATGAGACATACTTCCTTTAACTGTGAGGCTTCCACCAGCTGCCTGTAAGGAAATGCTGCTTATTGCCAACATTTGCTAGTCAAGTTTGTAATCTTAAACTCGTTAGTCATCGATGTAACTGTAAATCTAGAAGTAACTGCCTGGTTGAGGGTAAATGTAGGTCTGAAAATGTGATTTATCAAGCCAGCATCTACCCTAAGGTAAATCAGGGGAGACGAAATGTTTATATTGGAATTTCCGCGGGAATTTGGAAGCAACGGCTTTATATCCACAGGCACTCCTTCACCAACCCTAGTTTAAAATACCAAACTGCCCTTTCTAGGAAATCCCGGGAATTAAAAGAAAGTAACTTAGATCGCCAGATAAAATTGAACTCATAGGCAAGGCTAGGACCGCTAATAGAATTAGGTGTAATTTATGCTTGAAAAAAAAATTAAAATTTTAAAATTTTAAGATCAAAATATTAACCTTAAAAAACGAAGGGAGAAAAAAACGAAGTATGTTTCGCCAACAGTTGCAATAATTAGAAATATAACTTACAATAATTATCCTATTCCCCAGTTAGGCTCGATAAAAAAATTGCGAAACTTTTTTTAAAGTTGACATGGCAGTTACCTCCCCACCACTTACCCTGCTAACCCTAGGGCCAGGCCACATACCTCCCACTACTAAAGAAGAATTACTACCGGCTCCGTCCCCCTGACCGACCCAAAGTGAAACCAATACATTTCAATCCCTTCTTTTACCTAAACTAACCGCTGGACTTAGAATTTTCTTCATTCTCTGTTTACAAGGGACCGAAGAATGCATGTCTTAAAGTGACATGTTGAAAATGGCTATTTCCGCACTGAGGTTTATTTGAATTTACACACACACACACACACACACACACACACACACACACACATATATATATATATGTATATATATATAGAGAGAGAGAGAGTATCGAGGCAGCAGTTATTTTCTAAACATATATTGTTAAATAAAAGAGACAATGAATCAGCGACGATTTTTTCTTGTGTTGACATAAAACATTGCTAAGCAACAATAACAGTTACCAAAAATAGCAAACGCAGTTCGTAAATTTGTAATGCGGTTCTATGACGTCACACCGCGTGAGAGCTCGAAATGATAACAAAACCATATATTTAAATGCAATGCAATGTGTTATGACCACGTGATTAATATTAATTATGGGTTATTTGGATTTAATGTAGATGGCTTGCACTATTTACAAAGTGCCTTTGCTATTTTTGGTAACTGTTATTGTTGCTTAAGAATAATTTTATGTCAACACAAGGTAATATCGTCGCTGATGGTAAATGTTTTTATGTTAACGTCCGTGTAACCTCCCTGAAGATGGCTCAAGTGATCCGAAAGCTTAGAACAAACTTAATAAAAATTATCCAAATTTTGTGGAATTTTTGTTTTTATTTCCACCGGAAATTACAGCCAAAATACGAAATTATAAACATATACTGTTAAATATAAGAGACAATGAATGTCTATTATGTTTAACCATGAGCCGTTCTAAACGTCCTATTTTGGATTTAATTTCAGTTAAAAATAAAGACAAACATTCTGCAACATTTGGATAGTTTTTTATTAAGTTAGTTGTAAGCTTTCGGCTCACATGAGCCATCTTCAGAGAGGTTCTATATATATATCATTTACTATAATTAGATGTTTACTATTTAAGCTATCAAGCCCTGATTTGTCATTGTGGAAGAATGGTAGACTTTGAAAAACAGTAGCTACTCAAGCATCTATGCATTGTTCATTCAATAAGGATTTGAACACTCTCAACAACTGGCTTATGTTTA